>JAQQTO010000038.1:5925000-7125000 GCA_029884595.1 Ormosia semicastrata | reverse complement strand
ATGAAATCATGTTTTTCTTCTGGAATGAGTTTTCTCTTGATTGATGTACACTATAACTTGCTTTGATATCTTGTTGAGACTTTAATGATTCACATGCATACTTGAATATGATTAAGGCAATTAGGCTTAATTCTTTCTTGACTTCCAGAATTGCATTGATTAAATAACCCCTTAGTTGTCCCATTTGAGCTTGAAATTGATTTCTTTGAATACCTAATTGAATAATCAGGTTGAATTTTTTGGAACAATTGATGTGTTGATTGAAAAGTCTTGAAAGATTGCTTTTGTCTTCAAGGGTTAAAAAAAATAGAAAAAAATAGAAAAAAAAGGTTTAAAAATGGAAAAAAGGAAAAAAATGAAAAAAATGAAAAAGAAAGAAAAGGAAAGAATTGTTGGTGAAAAATAATGAAAATCTTGGGTTGAAATTGAGAAGTTGTTATATTCTTATGCATCATGCTCTATTTGTCATCTTTTCAGCCTAATTATGCTTTGTATTAGTTTATTCATGAGCATTCTTTACCCTATTTTATCATTTCTTCCTACCTTCCATTTTACCCTTGGCCTCATTACAACCAAAGCAAAGTCCTTTTGATTCTTGTATTGTATGTGAACTTGAAAGTGGAGATGGAATTGATAAGCAAGCTTATGGTATTGCATTTTTCAAGAGAAATTTGAGTGATCTCTTTGTCCTTTAAACACTTGAGCGATGGAAAGTTGAGTGATCTCAAATGTTTGATGAAGAGAACAGTTGCAAGTTAGACTCAAGCCTTTAATTGTTTAAGTGCTAAATGATCTTACTTGATTGGATTTGATTATTGAACTTGAATTTCTTTTTTAATTGTAGAATTTTCCTTTGATTCATGTTTTTTTATGTTGAGTTTGATCTTGTTGTTGATTCCTATTCTTTGCTTGAGGACAAGCAAAGCTCAAGTGTAGGGGGGTTGATGAACCGTCAACATGTTCTATTTTTTACGGTTCAATTCCTTAGTTTTCATATTCCTTTTATTTATTTTTAATGAATTTTATTTGTTAGTTTTGTTATATTTTTAGTATTGTTTAATTGTGTTTTTATTAGGTGTTTTGTGTGTTTTTATCAGGTAATTGTACAAAAAGAAAAAATTCCTGAAGATAAATATGTGAAGGATTCTTATCCTATTCTTAGATGCTAAGTAGAGTTCTAATTGGATACAAAATCTTAGATTGGAGATTGGATAATGATTCTCAAAGAGATTTGATTTAGAGCAAAATTCAGATTCCCGCACTATCCTGACTATTCCTCATTAATTAAGCCATATCTTGAGCTATAGAGTTCAGATCGATGCGCCGTTTGCGGCGTTGGAAAGCAAACAAAAAATCCTACAATTTCTCTATTGAGATCAAGTGCAAAATCGGTCATCTAAAGGGTGAGAAAAATCATGCAAGTGAGATACGAAAATCTGTTAGCTTTTCTATAAAAGGGGGAAAACGAGTTTAACAAGGGAACTTTCTTTAATTGAGCATATTACACAAAAAATCCCTAATCCTGAGAGAGTTGTTTTATGACGGCAGACCTTAGAGGACGACTTGAAGGAGGAATTGATTCTTGAAGGCTTAGAGATCATTATCTCCATTAAAAGGGGTTTTGATTTCTCTTTCTTTTTAGTTTCCCTTTTCCTTTGGGTTTTCTTTCTATGGGTTTGTATTTTGATATGAGTTTGTTTTTATTGAACATGAGTAACTAAACCCATAGCTAGGGTTACGGGGATTTTGTTTTCCTTATTATTTGGATTTGATTTATAATCTGATTATGATAATTTCTTTTTGGGTTTATCATATTACTTGTATTCTTGTCAGAATTTGATCACTTTTGGCATGTGTTAATTCATTGTTTGACCGGTGACCATCCGCATTCAATGAGTGGATCTATATGGTAAGCCTAGGATTAGATTGGTGAATGACCAAACATCGATTTATCCTACCAATGAAATTGACGGTATGTTAGTTCATCTATTGAATTGAAGTTTAATGCATTCTTAATTAATTCAACTAAATGACCAAATAGGTGAATTAAATTAGGAATAGAATATTGTTTCATCCATGACCATTGGGATTCAATAGCAAATAAGAGAATATTGGCAAAAGAATTACTTTAATCATAATTGAAAGAAAATCTAAATAATTGGATTCAAGTGAACATTGCGCCCTAGTCTTTTTCTCATTGATTATCTTTTCTTTGTTTAATTGTTCATTGTTCTTCTTTATTTGTTATTTTGATTTTAATTTGAATTCCTTCATACACTTTTGATTGTCTGAATAACAAAGAGTTTTGTGAATCTAGTAATTATCATTTATTCCACGTGGGATCGATAACTGAGACTCAAGTCCTATATTACTTGGCGATAAAGTGCACTTGCTCTTAGTGTATTTTATGCGCACTAACCTTCAACTTAGATCCTCTACTATCTCATTCATGAACTCTTCACTCTCAGAATCATCATTTTCAACTCATCATCTTCACATTCCATAAACCATCAACCATTTTCATCACTTTCATCTGCACCCTCCATCTCTCACCACCTTCCATTAGTTCACGTCCACCATATCCTCCACATAAAACCACCATTATCTCTACTCTCTTTACGCTGCCATCACCACTCACGGCCAACCCAACCATTAACAACCATTCTCACTCACCTCCAACCGTCTTCCTTAACCACCATATAATCACCTTCAACCTCCCATAGTCACAACCAACCTGCACCATACTCATCTCACCTCCACAAAATCATAACCACCATCTCCCTTAAGTATCCACGCAGAGCCACTTTTGCCAGCACCTAGGCTGTCCACTCCACGCACCACCCAAGCCACCGCCAAGCTCCGCGTATTCAGTCCGTCATCTCCCTCACACGTGCTCCGCGCAGCAGTCACGCAAGCCACCATCTCCGACTAGCAGCCACCACGCGCCACCTCGCATAGCAACAGCTGCGCCACTCCATGTGAAACCACTAGAACCAGCCGCCGACGAGGTTCCTATTGTGCTCTGTATTCTTCGTTTCTCTGTTTCTTACTTTCTACTCTTTTTAACTTTTTTCTTCTTCTTTTCTTTTCTTTAGGGGTTTAATTGATAAAATGATATAACACACACACACAAAGAAAACCACAAAAACTGGGGCTGAGTCTTTATTATAATTGGGGCCTATGACTTTTGGGTTAATACTAGAGTCTGAGTTGTTTTTATCTGTATTTTGATTTGTTTTATTTTGTTGCCATAAAATAAATTTTTTTTTACAAAAAAATAATAATAATAAAAGTTTTTTTTAATCTATGCGATGACCAATGATGATGATTGATTAGCGGATGTTATCTTCAACGTCGTTTGGATCATAAAGGTTTAGTGAGTAGCCCGGTGCTAACTTGAACTTTGTGCACAAATAATTTTGTTTTCAAATAAAATCTCTTTTCTTTTCAAAAATATTTTCTTTAATTAAAATCAATCAACTCACACTTATTTTATAGAGAACTACGTGACTGTGAGTTCCTCATTGCACCTGAGGATACGTAGGAGCGGAACTTCAATTCCGTTAAGTCAAAATTAATTTTTTATAATTTGTTTGTTAATTTCTTTTTAAGTTTTAAAAAGGAATAAAATAAATATATTTGAGATTATCAAGAATTTGCACAACGGACTGAAGGTACTGTCTCAGGACGAGTGTGTTAGGGGTGCTGTGGAATTAAGATTCTACCCTTCCCTATCCATAACCGACTCCCGAATCCAATCTGGTTTTCAAAGACCATTTTCAAAGAAAGGTTTTCCAAATTTTCCAAATTCAAATAAAATTGGTGGCGACTCCATTTTCTATTTTTTTTAAAATCAGTTTGCAAGTCACTATAATATTTTCCCGCCGTGATCAACGGTCGCGACAGGCTTGTATCCATACTCACTCGTATTGACTCTCTTCTTTAAATTGTAAAACAAGTGTGGATATTCTTCTTCAATCTACTCTAATGATTTACAATGCTCGAGTGTCCATTTAAACTTATAATAATCTTTAAAATACCATACAACTTCATCTTCTTCTGATATTAGTACATAATCCAATAAAATGTTGAAATATATATTTTGACTAAAATGCTGAATTTCAACAAACAAAGTATAATAAGAAGAACAACAAAGTGATCATTTACTTTTATTAATACTCCTAAAAACTAATAAAAAAAATTAACATTAAGTTTACGAATAGAAGAATAAATTTTATTGAAACCCAACATATATTAACATGCAGAATAAACATAAAACAATACATTATAATTATTGAAATTCATATATGAAATTGAAATTTTTTTGAATGTATATGTTGTTCAGAATATTCTTCACAATCAAGATATGTAACTTAAGCTTACGAATAGAAGAATAAATTTTGAGAATACTTATTTGAATTAATCATTAAGTTTTTTTTTATCCATGGTGCAGAAAGATTTGTCAACAGCAACATAAACCTTTGAATCGAAGACATGATTTTTAACTTTTGCCACTTTGTGGTGGTCGGAGAGGATGTCCAGGGATGCAAACTTTGAACTTAACAATAAATTGACTTCAATTTGTTTGATTTCACACGTGTCCATCATGTCCATCAGTAGTGTGATCCAATTATTGTAAAAAGCTAAAAACAACAGAAAAAGTACTTGATATCATTGAAAACTTGATAAAATTTCTAGCATTAGAAAATGACTAATGCAAAGATTTTGTATATTGAAAATTTTGTATCCATTAAATAGGTGTGAGTAACCAGTAAGTAGATTTTGTATCCAAGTAGCTTATGAACCTTGTCCTTCCAGCATGAAAAATAGAATATAGGGTTGATATTAATACCATGAAATTGAATTGAATGCCTTTTTACGTAAAAAAAAGTAATGAGAAAACAAAAAAGAAAAGAGCAATTTTCTTGTACTAACTCTGCCTAGAGTTTATTCTTTGTCGATGTATTATATAGATTGCTAGTAAGAAGGTTACTCTGGTTTGGAAATAATAATACAATAAACATAATTAGATATTGCAATCAAATAAAAACTTTCCATGTATAATATCAATTGAAATCAATTCGAATAGGAAGGGAATTTCAATTAGAATAATTAAAATAAATTTATTTTAAGAATTCAAATTATTTAAGCTTATTGATTAGGTGACTTTGCTTCGTCACTTTAATATTCTCAGTAAGCAGTTATATAAAATAAAAGCTAAATCAAATTACCCAACATATTGAAATAAAAAATTCTCACCCTCAATTAATCATTGAATTCCAAATTATCTGATTTGGAAATAACATAATAAACATAATTAGATATAGTAATCAAATAAAAACTTTCTATGTATAAAATCAATTGAAATCTATTCGAATAGGAAGAGAATTTCAATTAGAATAATTAGAAAGGCCAAATCAAATCACCCAACATATTGAAACCCAAAATTCTCGTCCTCAATTAATCATTGAATCCCAAATTATCTAATTTGGAAATAACACAATGAACATAATTAGATATAATGATCAAATAAAATTTTTTCATGTATAAAATCAATTAAAATCAATTCGAATGGGAAGGGAATTTTAATCATATAATACGTGGCATTATTTTTTTATATAAATTTATTAATTCCTAATCAAAATTAATTCCTAATCAATATGATAAAATGAGATGAAGTAGCTAAATGTTGATCAATTATATAATAAGTTGACATTAGAATGTTCAATTCTTTTTGTATGAATGGTGGCTGTCGACTGATTATTAATTCCAAAGTATTGATTCGATCATATAATACAAAAGAATGATCAATCAAGTTATTAATTCCTAATCAAAATTAATTCCTAATCATATAATACGTGGCAATTAATATCAGATTATTCTTTATTAATTCCTCCAAAGCTTTTGTATATTATGATTCTCATTAAAAATAAATCGAAACTAATATTTAATGTTGACCATAATATATATTAGAAAATTAGCTAAATTGATTCGTTGGCAAAAAATTAGAAAGAAACATAAATTAATCTTCTACACTAATAAGAATGAATTGGAAATAATTATACAATAAATTTAAAAATTTACTAATTATAGAAATTGACAATTGGTGGTTTTTGACAAAAACAACAAAACTAATTTGAAAAATGCCCTAACTTTTTAACTACTCCCACTCCCAACCTAGAGGTTGTCGGAAGTCTGCCGCCACCAGTCACCACTCGTCTTCTCAGGTACAATTCATTCTATGTTCTTATTCTTCTTTCTCAACTCCCATCTCTGTCTCTATTTTTACATAACTTTTTGTTCAAAAGGTCATGAGTCTCTTACATCGCTCGCTGATACGATTCGTAAGACTCATAATATTGTATCCACGAGAGGAAGATCAAGCAACCACGACAAAGAAGAAGACCGATATATATTTTGAGATTTCAACATAGTCTTCTATTTTGTTAGAAATTTTGAGTTTTAAAATATTCTTCTACTTTATCCAAATAATGAATATTTCTAGATTTCATTATACTTTTGTATTTCATTCAAAAAAGTAAAATTTATTTTTCTATTACTAAAAAACTGAAAAAGATGAAATCAAAAAGCTGAAACATAATTTTGATTTAGAGTTATTTGATTTTTATCAATTAATTTATTATTATTATCTTTTGTAAATGTGGCATTAGTCACACTGCTTTACACGTGAAAAAAAAGATTACATCAGATGACATATGACGAAAATTTAATTTTGTTATTTGTCACATGTCATCAAATTAAATCATGTACTTGCTAATAAGAAAAATACATGATAATTTTTTAAGGCATGTACCTTTTGTTTATCTATTATATTGGGATTTTATTTTTAAACTATTTTTTCCTTATTTATTTTAATTATGATTTTCTTATTATATTTTTTTACATAACTTTTTATATTACTTTTTATACAGTTAATTATATTATTTTTTTCTTATCAATTTCTCTTATTTAATCATAACTACCTAAAAAAGATGTAAAAAGTGATGTTAAAAAAAATAATGTAAAAATATTATTTTTGTATTTATTTTGGGTAGTTGGGCGTTTCATCTATTATCTGATTTGTATATTTGTATATTGATTATTTTTTGTTTCATTATTTTTTCCACCCAATATCTTAGCCAGGATCTGCCAAAATTGCATGTCCATTTGTTGTAGGCCATGATGATGTTAGTCCATATCCATATATAGTGGGGATCTGCATGCATGTAGCTGCTGTAGCTGTCATGGCCCTGAGGGAAAGCAGGTGGCTCCCATATTTGTCATCATTGAGTTAAAAAGCCAAGAAGGAGTAAACCGTGGTAGAAACAGTCTTCCATACTGACGAGGTCAAGCAAAAACCAAGAGTCAATAAGGCCCTCTTAAGACTTGTTTAGTTTATCTTTTATTTTTTATTTTCAGTTAATTTTTTTATTAATAATTATAAAAATATCATTTTATTTTTATATTTTTGTGAAAAAATAAATAAAAAAATAATGTTTTTATCATTTTTTTGACAGATATCTAAAAACATAAAAAAATGACATTTTTATAATTAATAATTAATAAAAATAATATAATATTAACAAAAAAACAAACCAAATACCCCCTAAACTTTTCAAATGACACCAGGTTGGGTACTCTGAGAAGTGAGAATGGCTAAGTCAGTGAAACACTCGACACACATAACCATGGCAGTCCACCGGCGCAATTGAAGGCTTCATTTTCTTCTCTATGTACGAGTCCTTGTAGCTGCCATTATGTAAGCCGTCTATATACGCAAACATAGGTCAATATTGATTTAAATTTCCTGTTGTTGAAATCAATACGATATCCTAGTCAGCTTATATTTTTCAAACCTTGAGTTTTCTTTTTGGAAGCTAGTAATAGATGTTTTAGCACATGAAACTGAGTCAATGTAACAAAGACCTAGCTAGTGAAATTATTGATTATAGAATAGCGATTATGATTAAGGCAAAGAAATGTCAATATGTTGTTCTGTTCTGTATATTGACAAAAGAAATTAAGATCTTGTGGAATGGTATGACTCCTATTCCTATGATCTTTGTATTCGTAGGTTATTTCAGAAGTGGTGTAATTCTAATCATGCATTTCCGAGGTCATTACTCAGGGCTTAATATGTCAGCTACATATGCTTTGTATTATTTATTATTTATTCTTATACTTTATGTAGGTATAGTTTTGCTTTAATTTAAGTACTTGAAACTTCGAATTTTATGTACTGCTCCTGCCCCATTTTCTTCTATGACATATAACTTCTAGGTGTGCTCTAAATTAGAATTGGCATAGTATGGAGGCACTTTTTCTTAATGAAATTCGATTTTGTAAATTATGATATATAACAACCTTATATAACTTTGCAAAAAAATAAAATAAAATAAAAAACAGATTAAAATAAAAAGTCTCTTTATTTTTTTTTAATTTGGTGATGAAAAGTTTAACTATTTAATTTTAAGGGAATGAGAAGTTGTTCCATTAATAAGTCCACTTCAATATAAGGCACGTCACAAGCTTAAGTAAAGTGGTACTTACTGATGGCCTATTAATAAAACGACCACTAGCAAAACTCGAACTTAAGCTAAGACCTTTGAATTAACATAGTTCAATCCTACCAGCTAAGCTAACTATCATTAGCAAATGTTCCTTAATTAATTAAAACTATAACTTTAGCATCATGTTTGAAAAATTAATTTGTTTTTAATAATTATATTTATATAGCATTTTTCCATCGACAACTCTTACAATTTTTTAATGCCTAGTTTGTATTGATATTTTTGCATGTTATTATTGTAGTTTTTTAGTCTTTGACCAAGGTTTCATCACTGATATTGTTATGAGACTAACCTCCAGATTAAAGATGATAATTAGGTAAAATTCTTTTTAAGCCGACGACTCTAAAATTTGAATTTAAGTAGTATAAACTATTAAGTATACGACAACAACTTTGACACAATTGACAAAAGCAAAGTACATCAACTAAGTTGATTGATATTTGATTCTTGTTAGAATCTGTTATAATATCTTCATCAGCGCGCTTGTTGAGCTTTGTTAAGACAGCTATCCTGATGCTAAATTTTTACCCTAAAAGAAAAACTATAAATTAAACTTCTTTTACTATTAGAGTATTTGCAACATATATATCTCATGTAATTAATTAGGTGGGTGGAGATTTGATAAGTTGGAGATTTAATTAGTCATGTAAACTACTTATTAATATGCCAAAAAAAAAAAATCTACATGTATACTTGAAACTGTCTAAACATATCGCAAACACGGACAAGGTAATTATGCCAGTTAAATAGGTAGTTGGGTTTCCAGATGGGTTACCCTTGCAGAAATAGATAAATTCACCTGTCTTATTTAATCTTAGCTAAATTATAGTTCTAACAGAGATCGACTACAACTATAGGCTAAGTTGTTTTAAGTGAAAATAAAAAATATAAATGAATCAAACGGGTCAAATCCACAAGTTAATTATTTTAATTATTTCATATTTTATAATTTTATTACTTTTACAAAATTGCATATTTTAATGGATTAAACAGGTTCACTAATCACTAGTTTTATATATTAAAATATGCGAGTTGAGGTTGGGTTATTTTATGCAATGTTTTTGTTAAATGGACGAACCTAACCCAATCAAAGACCAACGAATAACAAACTGAGCAAATTTTTTTTTGCAACTTTAATATTTGTCAAACATTTTTTTAAGGGAAAAGAGTTTTTTTTTTTTACAAGGAAAAACGATTATTAAATCTACATATTTGAATTTTTTGAAAAAAAAAATATTGAAGGAAGTTACATAATAAGAAGTAATTCTTTCATAATTTCTTGACATAATCTTTTGTAAAGGCAGAATTCAATTCAAATCCTTATATTTAATCAAAAGATTTCATCAACACTGCATGCATATATGGACGGTGGGGCAGTTAAAATCTATGTTTTAATTACATCGGTAAACATGTCTTTACGGAAAATAAATTAAAAAATTTATTACATAAAAATCATATATACAATATGGAAAGCCAATCAAGATGCATGATAAGGAGAAAAAGCACTTTATTATATGAACATGAAGTGTTGTAAAAAAAGGGGGAAGAATTGCAAAAAAAAAAATGCTCATTTTACTATATTACTTAATTTTATCTATAATAATATTATAGTTAATTAAGCAGGGAGTACAATTTTACATTTAACTATTCAAAATTGCTCAACTATGTTTACCACTCACATTTTGTCAAACATTGAAATAGTTTTTAAGGGTCCTGCTAGATCTCATGCAGTTTAAAAGAAACTACATAGAATCCTATCCTATAACAGTCAATTTAGATGTAAAATCTTCTATCATTAGTGATGCTATGAAATTCCTTATTCTATTTTATATAATACTAAGTCATTCCTCACATGGTAGAGTTTCATATTCAATACCTATTTTAGAATTCAGGATTTTGAGTTTTGTTATATCTTCCTAAAATATTCTTTTAATAATCTTCTTACTACTTAATAAAGAAAATATTAAATAAAAATTAAATGTAATCAATACCTTGAAAAATATAAAAAACATTTAATATTTTTTTATTTAGTAATTAGGAGGATGTGTTAGGAGGATTAATCATTTTTTATTAAGAAGTCCTCACAATAATTATCTTCTCCTAAATTTGAATTTTGATCCTCTTCTTGAAAATATAACTCATTTATCACTGCACTCATTGAAAATATAACTTTTTATTAGGATCAATCAGTGTTACTTAACAATACGTCTTTTAGAATCTAGATTAACAATTATAATAATTGAAACTTTTTGTTGTTGTTGAGGAACCAATTATGAGACAACTACTGTGATGATATGTCTACATAAGATTTATATTTAAAAGAGTAATTCTATATCCTCCTACAACTTTCTCCTAATAATCCTTCTAATACTAAATGAATAAAGTATTAAATAAAAAAATAAATGCATCTAATATCTTAAAAATATAAAAAATATTCAATAATTTTTTTATTTAATAATTAAGAAGAATAGTAAGAGGATTAAGTAGGAAAATAAATCATTTCTCTATTTGAAAGCTTCTTTAATGGAACAAAGACACTTTAATTGCAATGAACATTAATTGAATGATCTTAATGTTATACTACACTTCTTTTAATGCCTTATTATTGAAATAGGTATTGTTGGTAGAAGATTTATTGTGAAATTTAAATCTTCTTTCTTCTTTCTTCTGTCTCGGCGTTTGTAGGATGCAGATTGCATAAAATACATGATAGAACAACCATTAGGATTCAATAAAGAAAGGGATTTCATGCACTTTATTTCCCTACAATAAATGAATTTGGTGCATATATTAAACAAGAGAAAGGTTCTTAAACTGTACGTACGATCAACCAAAGATTGGGTACTTCGGTGAGAGTTGTATGGTGCTCTATAGAATTAATGTTGTGAATAAATTTTACTCTATCCCAATTTTCTTCTATTTTCTTTCAATGCAACTGAAAAACAAATACCTATTTTTGTAAGTTAACAAAATCAAAGAAATAGAATGTATTAAGTAAACGAAGAGCTGAAAGAGAAGAATAAAATGATGAAAAGGGTGAAAATTGATGCATAATTTGACTATTTATTCTCATATTCTTCTCATTTTTAAACGTCTCTAATTGTGACATTAAGAAAGAACGAAATGTAAATATATAGCACTTTTATCAGTGAGGAAAAGAAATATGTTGAATTTTAACGATATCTCATATATATATATATATATATATATATATATAATATATATTTAAAGTCACATTAAAAAAAAAGGAAAAAAATTACCATTTAAATAATGGCACATAATGTAAATAAGTATTATCCACCCAAAAAATGATGTAATTTATGGAGTTGGCCTAACGATTAAAAACGGGTGGAACTACACACATCAAGGTGGGGGTGTGGCCGCACCCCGAAACATTTGTTTCCCCTTGAATATTCTGTATATTTTTTTAAAACAAGCCCCCTTAAATTGATGAAATCTGTCCCTTAAATGCAAATTTTATAATCTCTATGCGAATAAGTATGTATTTAGCACCACTATTTAAAATTTCCTAATTTCGCCTCTGGCTAAAGAGTTACACTTTATGCATTAATTGACTAGTAGGGTTTGGACCTTAATTAAGCTAATGCTTAAAAAGTTAATCTTTCTAAATGTGTCGTCTTGATATGGGTGTGGTCTTTAAAATCGTTCAAAAATATATTTAATCTGAATTACCTTGAAGATTTATGATAAAACCGTCATTGTTAAAAGGAAAAGTTTACCTTAAAAAAAAATAATAAAATGTGTAGCGTAGAAGCTACCAAAATCATCTTAAAAATAAAGTAATTTTAAGTTACGCAATTTACTTATTTACTATGTTTTATTATAGAATGATGATAGAATTCTGTTAATTTTATGTCACTTTAAAGATATATGTGATGTGTATTATATAAATCACCAAGATATAAATAAAAGGGCAAAAACTCTATTTTAGTTGTTAAAGATTTTCGTGAAATTTTAATTTAGTTCTAATTTTTTTTCTTATTTACATTTTAAACGTTGTTGTTTTTTTTTCCTTCTAATTTTGTCATTTTGCCTAATCTCATCTAAATTGTTAACAGTAAAGGCTAACGTGGATCTTACGTCCATTTTGCACTTGATATTAAGAGTGTTCAAAACTAAATCAATCTAATTAAAATAAAAAAAACCAAAAAACTGAACAAATTAATTAAATTGGATTGAATTTTTTATTTAAATTTGAAAATTGATCAAATCTAAGTCAAATCAAAATTTTATACACATTTTTTAGAATAATATTTTACTTAGAAAATTCCTATATAATCTATATTTATTTTAAACTTTCTTACCATTTCTCAAACCAAACCTTAATTATTTCTCTTGAATTTGGATATTTATATTAGGATTAACAATTAATTTAGACTTATATTTATAATTTGAATTTATATTTTGGAGAATTAGTTTGAATTTATATTTGTTGTACTTTGACAAATTAGTTTAGACTTATATTAGATGTATTTTGATGAATTTATGTATAAAAACATTATAACAAAAAATTAAAAAACCAATCAAATCTAAACTGCTTTAAATTAGATTGAATCATATTTACATCTAAAGTCAATTCAAATTCAAACAACAAAAGGTGATAAACCCTATTTTTTCACAAATCTTAAGTTTACCAATGCCAAAACTCTCTCAATGGTGATTCAGTTGTGTATTTTTGTGATAACAGAGAAATGAACTTAGTTGTCAATGGTGGTTGTTCTATTTAATGATTGTGGTGCGAGTGAGATTACAGGGGTGGATGATGTTGGTTTATACAATTGTAACATTGATTATTAATATTTATGATTTCAAATATGTCAAAACTTTATGTGTTTTGTTAAAGGATTAAAAATAATATTTATTATTCATTATTAATTGTTTAAAAAAGAAAATATTAAATACTTTTTCAATTTTCAAGATAATAAATGTTTATACTTTCATTTGATACTTTATATTCTTGATTTCTATTAACATGTGTCTTAAGGGCATACGTTATTAAAATCTAAATTTTATTTACGTTTCTTGCATTTTATGAAAGTTTCGATTTAATCTTAAATTTTTTTCTTGTTTTATTTATGTATCTTATATTTCACAAAAATTTTGATTTAATCATGTATCACTATGTGAGATCTACATCAACTTACACACCCTTAATAATTTAAACGACATTAGACTAAATGACAAAATTGTAACAAAAAGACAACATTTAAGACGTAAATAAAAAAATTGAAACTAAATTAAAATTTTACGAAAACTTTAGGTACTAAATTAGAGTTTTTCCTAAATAAAAGTATCATAGGTTTTTTATTTCGTAGTCATAAAAGAGCTAAGTCTGTTCATCCGAAAAAAAGAAATAAATGCTAAGTCGTGGAAGAAGAGAAGCCTATGAATCCAATGTTCTAGACTTTTGTAGAATGGTATAACAGTAGTTACCCTTATTGGCTTATGGACGAATTTGGATCGGGCCCAATACTTACTTAAGACCCAGTAAAACATTTGAGCCCAACCCATTCAACGGGAATACTGACTTTTTCTGTTGTTTGCGTACAAAGAGGGATACTGATACGTACGATTGGAGAACCATAGAAGTAGAGAAGACCTACTTTTCTTTCCACATTCAAGAATAGAATCAACTCAACTTGGCGCTCCACAAATTACAGTTACACAGTCACAGGTGCAAGTGCCAAGGGTGCAAGAGTGAGAGAGGCATGGCGACTCTTGATTCCGACGTGCCGATGGTTCCCGCCGGCGATCCCTCGAGCAGCGCCGGTCCTTCGTCCAAGAAGCCCAAGCGCTTCGAGATCAAAAAGTGGAACGCCGTCGCTCTCTGGGCTTGGGGTGCGTGCGTATTTCAATTTCATTTCCCTAAACCCTAATTTTCACGATTTTTCCATGTTCGATGAAGTTCACTTTTTTTATTTTCGGGGGGGAATTGCAGACATCGTTGTCGACAACTGTGCTATCTGCCGGAACCACATCATGGATCTCTGTAAGCATGTAGTTTCGATTCAGCTGGTTCTTCAATTTTTGCCTATTCGCTTTGAACTAATTTTTCTTTGAATTTTTGGTTACTGATTTTAGGCATTGAGTGCCAAGCCAACCAGGCTAGTGCCACTAGCGAGGAATGCACTGTGGCTTGGGGTATGTACCAAACCCCTCTTATCCTGTTCTTCCTGTTTTTAACATTAATTGGTGATTTTATGTGAAAAATTACCTTTTAGAATATTTTAACATTAGGGTTGAACCTAGATCAAATTGTAGGAATATAATAAGTTTAAAATTATAGTGTCCAGTTTGTTTGGTTATTCATAAAGTACACGTAAATTGATGCTGTAAAATGGGTGTATCATGAATATTCATCAGATTAACCATACACCCCCGTCACTGATAGCACACACTAGCCAATGTGTGGTAGTGGCATAGAAAATAATGGGGTATTTGAGTCAAAATGATTGTACCCAATAATTTATTTGAGTTAGATTATTTTTTAGGGAAAAAATTGCCCTTTTTTACCCACAAAATCTCTCTCAGTACGATTTTGATTATAAGCAATTTTAAATACAAAATAAACTAATCCAAACACATTATAATCCTAAGGAAAACAGCTTTTGATCTACGCAAACCCTTCTTGCTGCTGTTTGTGCTATGTTGTGCTGTATATGACTGTTATTGGGCTGCTAGCTGCAAGCCTGCAATCAACTCATTGACCTTGAGTGAGACAAAAGGTGTGATTCACTCTTAGGCTGGGATATAAGCTGCACTGAGTTAGTCTTACTATATTTCTTTGTTTTTCTCTTATATTATCCAAGACACTTGCTCTTCCTCCTTTATTTCAATTCTTCAACTGAAGCAAATTCTGCTTCTTATGCGTACTGTGGTACCATACTTTCATATTTTGGTGTTTTCTTTTAATTTGGCTGCTTAACCTTCATGATGTGGCCACTGCCTCAAATTGAAGTGGCTTTTTGGTTTGTTAGATACTTATATTAGGTAGACTTCTTATCCTGATAGGCAATTTTTTTTCCTTCCTTTTAAAAAAAAAAAAAATTTACACAAAAATTAGCCATGCAAAATATACCTATTCATAAGTATAATTAAGCAGAATACAATCAGAACTCTTCGCTGGGGAAACATAGAAACATCCTTTCCAACTATAAGGAAATAACTTTTTATCTATTTATAGGGAACCATTATATCAGCAGTAATGCCCTCAATTTTCAACAATAAACATAGCAACATGCTTTTTAAGAAAATTCAAGCAAAATGTCAAATACTGACCCTTAAAATATGTTGCCTTTCACCCACCTTAGAACTAATGGAGATACACACCATACATTTTATTTAGGTTGTTATTATTAAGGTTTGCATACTTAAAAGGCTATACTACTAGTATCCAGATCCTAGATCATTCTACTTGGTATGAGAGAATCAGTTTGAATGGTCCATTATTAAACCATAATGTGGCCACTTTTCTATTCAAATACTTGCAACTTTTTAAAGCTAATTGCACTTTCTTGGCCAGTGGAACTGTGGTTTGAACGATGAGAATCAACTATTTTGACGACCTTCAATTCTATGATTGCCTATTCATTACTGCACCTATTGCATAGGTCATTTTTGTTGTGCAGATGCAGTAGATCATGATCTTATTTGTTGCTTTAAAATATATCTTTGCATACTTTAATTCTGCAGTTTGCTAATTGTGAACGTACTTTTTGGCTCAACAAAGATTTTGGTAATTGGTATAGCTAGATCCACTTACTTGTGTCAAATCCTTATTTTTGGTGTTATTTCTTCATGAGTAAAAATATTGTCCTATTTCAGCTTGGGATACATTCATTTGAACAGTCAGGATTTTAAAGAATAGTTCATAGGTCATTCTCTAATTATGTAGGCTTCTATAGCTGTTAGCATATGCAGGATTACTCAAACTGTTGCTTGCTCTGGCTTATATCTTATACAGGCGTTTGTAACCATGCTTTTCACTTTCATTGCATTAGTCGATGGCTCAAGACCCGTCAAGTATGTCCTCTAGGTATGTGGGCCTAATTCCTTTCACCTCTCCTTTTCTGTTGGGACCCTATGGTTTAAGAAGTGCACTTCTTACTGACCTTATGTTTTTGTGCTGGTACAGATAACAGTGAGTGGGAGTTTCAGAAATATGGTCACTAGAACTTTGATGTGGTTGAGCTCCTTGGACATCTGGACTGTTTATCCTAGCTTTTGAATATTTACGGCTCTGTCTGTCTTATTTTCTTTTGCTTGTCTGCTGGATTTATTATCTTCAAGAAAGCCGTTTTTCTAATGGAATTTGGTATACACAGAGGGTAACATGTAAAATTTTATTTTAATGATTTGATCTGTGTTTCATTTGCTCCTTTTTCGCTATTTGTTGGTAGTTTTTTCGACCTGTGTCTGCTAGTTATCCTTCCTACTTGCATTTTTCATTATATTGCGCTGCCATTGATGAGAATGGATTTTTTTCTTTTGAAAAAACAAATGTTTTTGCTTTAATTTTAACCCCATTCGAGCATATTTGCAGTGTCATTACATGCTATATTCCACAAATTGGGGGTGGAAATAGGCTGATCTAGTTAAGCTTTGTTTGAATAAACTTAGGCCTATTCTGTAATCTGTCGTGCTAAGTTTGGCCTACTATTTGTCATAGGTTTTTGGTTTGGTACTTGGCCTGACTTGAAAGGCTGATTTAAAGGTTTTTTTGGGGGGGGGGGCTTGGTTTGGTACTTGGCCTGACTTGAAAGGCTGATTAAAAGCTTATATTACATTAAGATTTTCGTACAAGTCAAGAAATTTTTTTTTTTTTAATTTTTAAATAAATATGACAATTGATAAAATTATTATATTTTATATAAAATAATATATTATATTAATATATAATTAATAAATAATATAAGTATTATAAATTTTTAATTATATATATAAATATTAAAGAAATAGACTGATAGGTTAAATAGGTTTTTTAAAAAGTCAAAGTTTTAGTTTAAATCGTTAAATATGTCTTTTAAAAAGTTTAAGTTTGTTTTGTTTGCTAAATTGGTTAGGTTTATGTAGGTCGAAAATAGGTTAGGTTGTAGGCTTCTGCTTAGTCGCTTAAGTTATTTTCACCTTATCCATAAATTATTTCTTATTGAGTGGATTACTCATTGCTTGATAGTAGGGGTATTCATGAGTTGATTTGGTAGAAAAATAAATTTAAATTGATTAAATTTAATTGATTTGATTTAGTTTGATTTTGTAATTTTTTGTTTGTCAATTCGAACCAAATAAGCCCAATCATTGGGTTCTTCATTTTAAAAAAATTAATAAGACAAAGTCAAAGAACATAATAAACTAAACACAATAAAATGAATAAATTAACTGTTAATTGAACAAATAAAAAGAATATGACAACAAAATAATCTTTATCAAAATAGAAGTTACAAAAAATAATAAATTGTACATGTACTAAGAAAAAGCAAAGCAAAATGTAATCATGACTTGACAGAAGTTAAGACACGATGATTCATTGAATGGGTGAGATGATTAACATGTCATCTAATTTTTCTAAGGACATTCAAATGATGAATGAAATTAAAAATTTAATTTGTGACTAAATTAAAATGTACAATGTAAGTAATAGACATTTATTAAAAAAAAAACTTCATCTAGTCATTAGTTTTGAGTCATTATGTCATCCGATTCAAAATCACAAATTCAAAAACCAAACAAATGGAAATTGATTTTTTTTTTATCAAATTTGATCCGATGTAATCCGATTATCCAAACCAAATTGAAACAATTTAGTTTGATTTAGATTTTCGAGTTGATTGGATCAATCCTGCCAATACCATGCATCATAAGGTCATTGGCTCACTATGTCGGCTATCTCATACAAGGCTGCCTTTCCTCTTTCTCACATAATAGGAAGAAATATAATTTTTTGAAATGTATGGTCAAGTGGCTACCAAGATTAGATGGTCTCCTTTCAGAATGTTTCCTCATATGTATAATGGGGCTAAAACTAGTGTGAAAACAAAGGGTGGGGTCATAGAAGATTTCCTATAACTATAGGACTTTACCAAGGGTCAACTTTGAGTCCCTATCTTTTTACCTTGGTTTTGGATGTACTTACTGCGCATATCCAAGAAGCGGTGCCGCAATGCATACTTTTTGCAGATGATATAATATTAGTTGAAGCATCGAGAGAGGAAACAAATTGGAAGCTAGAGCTATGGAGACGAGCATTGGAAAAACATGACTTTCGTCTAAGCAGGAGTAAAATAGAGTATATGGAATGTAAGTTCAGTAAGAGACGTGTTAATGCTAGCTTAGCGGTAAAAATTGGAAATCATACCATACCACAAGTCACACAATTTAGGTATCTTAGATCTATCATATAAAATGACGGAGAGATAGAGGAAAATGTAAACTATACGATTCAAGTTGGATGGATGAAATAGAGGAGTGTTTCATGAGTTATTTGTGATAGAAAAATACCTCTCAAGCTTAAGGGTAAATTTTACTACACAACTATAAGGCCCGCGATGTTATATGATACTAAATGTTGGGCGGTAAAAAGTCAACAAGAGCATAAGATCAGTGTCGTGGAGATGAGGATGTTACGCTGGATGTGTGACCATACAAGACAATATATGATTATGAATGAATGTATTAGAGAAAAAGTAGGGGTAAAACTTATTGTGGAAAAGATGAGAGAATATCGCCTTAGGTGGTTTGGACATGTAGGGAGAAGACCCTTAGAGACCATTGTAAGAAGAGTAAATAAGGTGAAGAATAGCCCAATAGCTAGAAGTAGAGGAAGATCAAGAAAGATTATAAGTGAAACGATTAAAAAAGATTTAAATTTGAATGACATTTCTGAAAACTTAGTTTATGATAAGTATAATGACATCGTTTGATTCATATAACTGACCTCACCTAATAAAAAAAGGCTTAGTTGTTGTTGTTTTCTTCTACCACAATTTTTTTTTTGGCCTCTTTTTATAGGGGTATCTGAAATACCCAAATACTTAATTTTGTAAGGTAAAAGGAATCAAGGAATCAGATATCTTTGGTAGACTCTTTACAGAAAATTGATGCAACATGTCTAGTTAAACCGTAAACTCTGATTATTACCCTTTTCATTTCTCGTATTTTCTCAACCTTCTCAGTTCGATTTCCAAATAGGTTTATGTGAACGATGTACGAAATGCAAATCTAAATACAAACGTTACATTTACAAAAAAAATAAAAAAAAATACAAATGTTACATGATATTACTCAGACGCAGAATTGGGTTCATGTGATGCTGAGCCCAAATGTGCTGGACTATTTAAATCATTCTTAAAATAGCTAGATGCTTGTGCTCTGTTCATGTACCCAAAAAAAAAAAAAAAACAAAGTTACAGTTGCCCAAAAACCATTGTCAATTAGCCTTTTAGGAATTTTTTTAATCCATTGTAAGTGTATATTATCAAATCACGTGCAGATAAATCGTTAAGGTAATATTTGATTTGTTTATTATTATTATTTTTAATTGATATATTTTTACTAATAATTATAAAAATGTTACTTTATTTTCACTTTGGGCTATAGCCACTAGCTAAATTGGTTGCTTACTTGCTTGTCCATATTTATGCTAATCCTGTATTCAATAAACACCTTTAATACTTCTTACAGAAAAAAAAAAAACCTATTACATTTAGGGAGTCTCAGGAAATAGTGGACTTCATTTACTGAGATTGTTGAGGCAGTATACTTTTTCGCCTTTTACTTTACTCAAGAAAAAGAATAAGACATGTGTTTGATCCCTCGATAAACCCTGCAAAAAGAGGATCATACGTTTTGCTCACAGCTTGAAGGAAGCTGGGTAGACTGTGTTTACCCATGACATGAGTATGTGATCGTCGCCAACTTCTTATGAACATAAATTCACCAAAAAAAAATCTCTATTTGATAGAGAATCCTTTAAAAAAAATTATGAATTAAATTCAATAGAACAATCTGACAAGATTAATTTTGTTTTGTGAGATTATGAGTATATAAACTATAAGAAAGTAAATTGAACATGTAAGGGTTCAAATTCCACTAGAAATATTAAGTGGCCATGACTAAGCAGACAGCTGAGTGAAGATTAGTTCCACATTTGAAGAGTATGCAAATTCCTCGTTGTCTTAAAATAAAATGTAGAGTGAAATGGAGAGCAGTTGTGTTATGTTAGAGAGTGAATGAACACTAGCAATAGAAATAGAGTTAAAACTTAAAGTCAACATAAGAGAACAAAAAAGGAAGAGCACTTGACTACTTGAGTGAGTAGTTAGTCTACATGTAAAAGTAACACCAACACTTACTAGATGTTTTAAGTCTTGGGTTTAATTCTGTATTGTAAATCTAAACCAAGAAATGAAAGTAAAAAAAAAAAAAATCTAATTTAGCTGCAAATTTTGACCCTAGCCGCCCTGAGGCAACTTATATTTCTGGAAACATTTATAATGCTCTTAAATAGATTAGGAGTATGAATGCTCCATTGACTATACATGCTATTATCAGTTTTTTGACATTTAGTGCCAGTTGTTATTTGTTTTTGAATCCCCCACCCCTCCTATTTTTTTCATTTTACTCCTTCATAATTCATAAACACAAAGTGTGCAACATTTCTCAAGGATCATATGAGTTATGAGCAATCATCATCCACCAGTACTCGCTGACCGACCAGAAACTAGTCAGAGACAACGTCATCCCTTCTCATTGCTCATATTCATGGTTCTGGGATCCACATAGCCACACAACAAAACACAAAATCTATTAAAAAAAATAGAAACAAGTAAAGCTTGATCTGTTACAAAAAGCATTTTGGTACAAAAAGCTGGTTTCATACATTAATGATGAGATAGAAATTTAGAGTACACAAAACAATCTACAAAGAGAGAAAATTGAAGAATAAGCAAACACTAGAATAAAAAAAAATAGAAGCTGAAAATAGATTAAAAAAGGGGGTGAGGAGTAGAGATAGAAGCAAGAGCTTGTTCTTGCTTTATTGATTGTTGAAGTGCGAGAGTGTCGGAGATAAGACATTCAATTAAAAATATCAGAATTCTGTTTGTCTAATAAATTTTAATTCATATCTCTTCAGTTATTGCCTTTGAAATTTATCATCTATCTTTGTAGCATTATGAGAGAGATATAGAGAGAAAGTACTTAATAAAGCTCAAGACTTTATGGCTTTGTGGAAGTGGAAGAGGGAGATGAATATTGTTGTTGGTGATGGTCATATTTGAAGAAGATTCTTTGTTGTGGGATGTGGGTAATTGCTTAGTTTGGGTGAAAATAGAAACCCCACCTGCAGAAGAGCTTTTGAAGAAAATCGAATAGCTAGAGGAGGGTCACGCCCTTCTTAAGCAAGAAATGTCAAAGTTTAAGCTTTCAGACGACTATGTTGGCCTTGAGGACCACATAGTGGGCGATGGTTCGCCAGTGTCGAAAACTGGATCTCTGGTTTCGGGCAGACGACGATGTTGGAGAATAGGTCAAATGCAGTTTGGTACAATCAGGGAACAAAGAAATAATGGATCATTTTGTAAATTCAAAATATAAGAGACCAAGCATGTAATTATCAATGTACTAAGATTACCTCTTATGAAGGTTACATGTTAAAAATATTACCCTTTGATCAATATTTTAATAAAATTTACGGTGATAAATGTGTAGAGCATTCATGCTCCAAATTTATTTAGAAGTATTTTAAACGTATCTTTTACCCTGAATGTTTACTATGAACTTAAGGGCTAAGAGACACAAGGCTTCTGATGTACACATTCCCTTATTGTGGTGTATTGCACCACATTTTGACATGTTATAATAAGTTACTGGTCTTTTCTATTAATTAACATTTGGTTAATGTAATGAACATTTTGTTAAATATTGACCAGTTTGAACATAAAGATTAAGTTGTTGTCTTTTTTTTTTTAAAATTGGATAATAAAAAAAAACAAAATTCATTTGCAATTTTGCACATTCGCAACACTAATTTGGTCTAGGTTTGGAGTCCTTTGCTATTTCTTGTCTCACTTACACAATGAACTCTGATAGATAGTGTGTCAGATTTGTCATTACCTCCATTAATCTCGCCACCATTGATATGGTACATGGTGGCGGCGGTGAGGGCACCATAGCCGATGCCTAAGAGCAAGGTGAGGACAACGCTGAGGATGTCCTTGGTGCAGTTGCGGAGGGAGGCGAAGTCATAGGAGGCGGTGGAGAACCCTAAGGGGGTGCGTGGGGGCGACGCGCGAGGTTTGATTTCGAAATTGTTGTGGTGGTGGTGTTGGGGCGGGGAGGAGGCGATCGAAGAAGATGTTGTCATCAGTGATGTCGAGAGGGGTAAAGGATCATATCTCGATGATGGTGGCAAAGGTATTGGAGGAAGGGTTGCATAAGAAGTACGAGGAGATGAGGAAGGTTCTGCAACGACATGTGATGACGATAGCGAGTGAGAGACGGAGGAGGTGAGAAGGGGCCATGGTGGAGAGAGAGAGAGGGGGGGAGAAATTCAAAGAAAATATTATTTTGGAAAAAGATAGAATAAATGAAAGGAAAAAGAAATGAATAAAATGAATTGAAAAGAAAGATGTTCTCATGACCCAAATATTTTAGGTCAAAAGAATTAATTATCTGTCTTTTTTTGTCTCTCCACTTAAAATTTGTCAAATGTCCTAAACTTACTTAATTATATGTCATCTTTCTTTTTCTTTTCATTTTAATTTATTTATTACTTAACAAAATTTAAATAAAAAGATAAAAAAAATATAAAAAGAAGACAGATGATCTTCATCCCAAAAGAACATATTGACGGGGTAATTACAAATCATTACCACCATTAAACCACCTTCTTATCTTCGTGGGGACCTCAAATCAAATTTTAATAGAAAACATGTAACTAATCCTTCATCTAGGCCATTGATGTTATATTAACTTATTTTTTTCAATCTCAACGGATCTAAAACATAATGTATGACAATACAGGATGCATGTAAGACAGTCTCCCAAGAGATACACTTGCGTGGAGATGCATCTATGTAGGGAAATATCCATGGGCCTAAAATTGAATCAGTTCAGGTAGAGTACTGTCAGCTTTACCGAAGTAGTCAAATTTTTACACTTGGCTTTCTTATACTACTTAATTGTATTTTATTGAAAGGTGAGTCTTGGTAAGGAAAATGGCTTCCAATTCCAAACGAAAACCCCTTTCTGAACCACTAAGGTCAACCCTCCCTCTAAGTCTACATTTTTTTTTATCCTTTTCTATGCACGTTCTCTCTCTCTCTCTCTCTAGCCTTGGTTTTTCCGTTGCAGTTTCAACTGTTACTTTAACTTCCCCAACACCCTGTGGCCCACCCCAAGATTCTACATTATGGGTTCCCTTTTTCTCCATTCTTCACTCATAACTTTCGGTTATAAATCCCTCTACAAAAGGTTTTCTCAACTTTCGGTTATGCTGCTCTTCTTGTTAGACTAATGGATCATTCTCTGAATTCATCAAGAGGCAAAGCAGTATCAGCCAACAAAAACTTAAGTTGTCCTGAGGAAAGTGGATGGACATCTTACTTTGAAGATTTCTCAAAAGGCATAGAGCCCAGTTACTGTTCCAGTTTGGGTGGCTCCTCTTTGGTCTCAGATGCTGCTTCTTGTGCTGCATGGAAATTCTCACATCAAAATCATGTTGTGTCCTGCTCTTCAGTTAGGGGTGCACCAAATCCCCCTAAGAAATTGAGTTTCAAGAAAGCAAGAGCCAAACAGATATCAGAGGATGACCCTTTGGAGGACACTGCTAGTTCACCTGTCAATAGCCCCAAGGTATTTATATACAAAAAGACCAACTAGCTGTAATTTCTTGACCTTATGATCTGATTTTTCTTCTTCCCTCTTTCACCATTCAATGTCAAATTTTTTGTTTTCCCACCTTTTTATAATCCTTAGGTAGGAGACTTGAATCCAACTGAGATGATTTCCAGGAAGATTGATGATCATGTAGATGGTTCTATGGTAAACCTGGACTATAATGCTTTTCATCTGAAGAGAAGAAATAAATTTGGTTCTCAATCCTAACCAAGTTCTATGTGGTTCATGATCATATGATTCTGTAGGGTAAGGGATTCACATCATCAGAGCATTATTCAGAATTGCAGACAGATGATGAGCATGAGCTAAATTTTAAAGGACAGAATATTGACTGCACAGACTTGAAGAAAAGGGGGCTCTGCCTGGTTCCTTTGTCCATGTTGGTTAATTATTTGGGGTGACTGATACTTTTGTCTATAGCTTCTCTCTCTCTTTCTGCCCCTCCTTCTCTCCTTTAATTTTCTGTGTGTTCTATGTGGCTCAAGTTATGGAACTGTATACAAGGCATGATCAATGACTGATATTCGTATTATACCAAATCACGGTTAACATGTTGATAAATTTGTGTTTTATTAATTTGTTCATGAAAGGAATATATCTTAATTGGTTAGTGTCTCAGGTAATTTGTTCATTTGATGTATTTGTATTATACCAATCGCTCAATATGCACTATTAAAAAATAATAATAGAGAAAGGATATATAAGATTATTAAGATAATGTTTCGAAAACATGTGGATGACATTAATATGATTCTGACAAATTAATATTGCTATAGGGACAGAGAAGAGCACTATTCATGCTACTACTGGAAATGGGTACAGGTAAAAAAGGACAAAGAATTGGTATAGTACTCGAAGTGAACCAGCTGGGTCAAAAGGCTTAAGTAGGTTAATCTTTATTTCACTTAAAATTGTTTGTGTCAGAGTGTAATAACCATAGACAGTAAGATGGTACATGTTTTTTGAATGAGAGCAGGCTGATCAGTGATGGCACTTAATAATGAAAATTGATGCTAGCTACCACTGAAGATGTTGAGTTAAAACATAAGACAAAGTAGCTCTTGCATAATATATAAACATGCTGCCTAGAGCAAATTTTGAAAAAATTCTGTTATTTATCTAACTAAAATATATTTAATTTATCTAATTTATTTATAAAATTATTTTATATATCACAAAAATATTATAATTATATATAAAATAATTTAATATTTTGAATTAATTTGACATATAATATAAAAATAATAAACATATTTAATTATACACGAAACATTTTTCATTTTCAAATAGATTGCAATGAGAAGAAAATATAGGAAATAAATGAAAGCAGTGAGAATCCCTTTTTCAATGGAATTTTCAAAAACGAAGATTCTTAACTATAAGAATGCAGGGATATATATATATACCTTAGCTCCCATGGCCAAATGTAGAGAGACATGAGTGAGATAAACGGAGGAATGCTATGCATACAAATAAAGAAAAAGCTAACCACGTCCCAAATTTTTTTTGTTAAACCCACGTCCCAAAATAATAAGAAAATTAGCTTCCAACAAAATGTTTTTGGTTTAGTTTTTGTTTAATCTGAAAAAAAAAGCTAAACAACAAACGTTTTATTTGAAAGAAGGATTTTTTTTAAAAATGATGTTAACACTTATATTGTTCTGATTCTCAAACAACACTCATATTCTTTATGTAAGTTATTGAATAGCAACTAAATTCAATTATAATTTTTTTTTATTAAGATAATCAAATTTTTGCAGCCTATCCCAAACACACACTAAGTTATTGAATAGCAACTAAATTCAATTTTTTTTTTTTGGAATTGCTTATGCTCTTAGCATATAATATGAGATTCGTTAGGCATCAATTCTAATCTTTATGAGAGATTAAATAATTAGGAAAGAAGGAAACAACTAAAGACTATGACACAACTATTTTCATAGGAAAAAAATATGTGTATATGTGCAAGTTGTTGGAATATTCCTGTAGCGTGTCAAGGCCACTACCCTATATAAAGAAATGTAATTTTTTGTGTGTGACAGTATTGTATCACTATCATTATTATCATTATTTTTTGAGAAAAATACCTTACATTACGTTACTTACCAAAAAAAATAAAAACTCGTAAGAATACTCATGAATGAAAAGATTTATTTTGAATATATATATATATATATATATATATATATATATATATATATATATATATATATATATATATATATATATATGTGTGTGTGTGTGTGTGTGTGTGTGTGTGTGCGTGTAGCATAATGATCTCATTTTTTAACTGTGGAATGCTTACATTTATGATATAATGATCATACTTATTTTTTTTTTTTTACGACTCGACCAAAACTCAGCACTTTTAATTTCAATAAAAATAATAATTTTATTAAAAAATAATAAATACAATTTTCATCCAAAACTAATACATAATTTGTAACTTTGTTCTTAATTCAAAGATTATGGATGACCAAATACATTTTTTTTAGAGATTGACACATAAAGTATTGTCGTATGAAAAAGATTATCACATTCTTTATAATAATAAAACTGACACATAACGTATTGTCGTATGAAAAGATTATCACATTCTTTATAACAATAGATCAAAAAGTCTTATTGTTATATAAGGTCAAAACATGAAATTGATTTAAGAAAAACTAAAGTTATAAATTTTATATATTATAATATGAAATAGATTTTAGAAATTCAAAATCAAATTCTTTGAATATATCTCAAAAAGGTAATAAATATAAAAATTTAAATAGTTTTATTGAAAAAATATTTAAAAAATGAGAAAAATTGAAAAGAAAATGAAGAGGTATGTCGTCAAAAATGATTGAAGCGGCAACCCCTATTTAACAAACACCTAAAAGAAGGAACTAAAGTATTTTACAAAGGGAGAGAGGGAATACCAAGGGAAAAGAGAGAATTAGGGCTGAATCTGTGATATAAAATCATACTTTACATTCTAACTAATTTGTTTGTAAATTTATTAAAGCAAAAACGGCAAAATACTAGCAATCTATGCATGTTTTTTGTTCCATATATGTATGTCCTATTGGCTATAGCTCCCATTTGTTGTCTAAATCCCTTGAACATTGGTCTCCTATGATATCTTCATTGACACGCTCATAATAAACAATTAATATAATGTTCTACGGATATGCTTATGATTAATATAATACTTATTATTCAGTATTATTACTTATAGTTTATTCAAACAGGTAAAAAAAATCACAACAGAACCACGAAAGATGTATGCTAGTTTCCTTGTACCCTCAAAAGTGTTTAATTTAGAGAATATAATATCAAAATTATTTTCTATAAATTAAAAGCAAGGAGTAGATTGATAGGTATAAATATTATTAATTCGTCTCCTACCGCTTGCTAACCGTTCATTTAATAATGAATACTTAGAAACGGCTGCAACAAAAGACCCCTCCATGTGCTCAAGCATTTAAAACAGGTGAGATGCACATATTATCTAAGCACATTTTACTCACAAATTCCCCCCATGAAAATGTTGTCTTGCACCCTCTCCATTATTCTTCTACAAGCTAACATTATTTTTCATTTTCATTTGTAGTTAACCTTTGTGTACATGGGATGGTGATCACATTCCTAAGTTATATGTTGACACTATGTACAGCTAGCGGTGCCCATAGTCAACATCAAGTTATGGTTCAAAGCATCAAAAAGAATCGATACGTGTGTGCAATCCAATGCCGAATCTCAATATTTCAATTGCCAAGTGCCAATAACTCATATATGCTTTGTGTTAATATGCCAGTCGCCATCACAGAGAGTATACAACTAAAATGGGAGAAACTGTTGACAACGATCTCCGTATAATGGCATGCCACGGCAAGATCAAAGTTTTACACATGAGATGGTTGGAGATTAGACTAATAATTGATAAAGGAAAAGAAAACTCAAGTGCATTACGCCAAATAATTATATGAGCCTCTTCATTTGGATAAAACTTACCAGTAGTTTGAAAAGACAATTAGTCTGAACCACTTGGCTAAAATTTGGTTAACATCACACGTTAGGTAACCAATCAAATAGTTAACAACCACTAATGATGTGATTTGTGTTATAGGGTGGTAGATCAAAGGTCTGATTCAATCAAAGCCTAAAACAGACAATAGAGAATCAACTTCACCTTTTAATGATATACACATTCTACAAGAATCCATGACTATGTAATAGTCATGGACTCATGGCGATTAATCGTCAATTCTATCAACTTCCAGCATTATATATAACTTAATTACAGTGAAACTAGAGAGCTTACTTGTTGCACGTATTTATAAAAACATATAAGTATTAATAATAATGTAAAGCGGTTTTAGTGGCTGTAACCTAAAACTATGAAATGGAAAGACGATAAAAAAAGAATTGAGAGCTCGAATGGCTCTTCTTCTTTTGCTTTCAACAACTGAAATAATTTTCTTTTTAGATAAAGATGTAGTTTTTATTTTTTAAATTACACAATTGAATTAGTTTCATTTTTATCCTTTTCTACCCGGGGAAGACATGCTCTTGGAGCAGTAAAACGCACGTCTCTTAAGCCTCTAGGTAGCCTTATAGTTCATTGGTGCTCTCTCTCTTTCTCTCTCTCTCTCTCTCCCATAAAATTTTAAAAATAATTGATACTTCGTAGAATTATTTAATTTCAAAATATAATACACTTTAATTTATAAACTTTTAATGGATATAAAATTATGCTATTTTATTCTTCACTTGTCATTAAAAAAAAAAAACTCACCTCGCGTTTCAAATAGTAAGTAAATAGTGAAACGATATCATTTTAAATATATTTATTTAATCATCTTCTATCAAATTGTCATAATTATATATAACGATTGACACGTCAGCTTATCTGTTTATAAGATATCAAGTACATAAACACAAACACAAGAGTTAAATTAAAGTGAGTTCATAAATATTATGGACTAAAATAAAAAAAATAAAATATTAAGGATTAAAGTGGGAATGAAAGTAAATGTCAAGGATTAAAATAGGATTTTAATATTTATTTTATCTTAATTTTAATATACATGACCATCATAATTATATTACATGATTAATGATTGAATTAATAAAAAATTCAAAAAATTATTTAACAATGTAAGTATATAAAACTTGCACGGGGAGTAAGTGAATCTACACATATACACCTAGAATAAATGAATTCCTGAAAAGAAAATTTTCTATTATATGTGTATAGAGAGAGAGAGAACTAAATTACGTTTAAGAGAGAGAGAGATAATTAAACTGCGGTCAAGAGAACCAATATAGAAAGGGATTCCTAGCAACCCATTTCCAATATATCTACCCCCGAAAACATGAACAGGCTGGCATTTACATGGTTGAAAATGATATGGTCTATATATAAAAATAGCAAATGATTAGGCCTTGTGTTATGGTAATAAGAATTCTACTGCCTTACTGTCTCAGTGTCAATACATGTGGAGCATATTAAGTGAGAACAAATATTTATTAAAAGACTAAAATAAGTAAATCTTGACATTAATTTTTAATATGAAGGATTAAGATTTTAATATAAAATTATATAATTTTTTTAAGTAATAGCATGTCTTTTTTAAGTAATTTTTAATTTTAACTATATATATATAATTTAAATATCAATATTTATTCTTCTCAACCAACGTGAGTTGGTTAGAGTTAAAGATGTTTAAATCTCTTAAGCATGTGATCTTTAATTTAATTTTGAGATTCATGTATAAAAAAATAATATCACAACTTAAACACTTGACTATATCTCAAAAGATTAATTTTTTATTTATTTAGTAAGAATATTCTAAAAAAGAAAATACTTATTCGTCTCACCTGTGATAATAATTCACTCCTCTGTACTCTGTATACATATTCTCCTATGCTATATCCGGAAAGCTATGCTATGTCTGCGTGATTTTCGGTCCATGGCCGTCGAACCACTTAGAAAGCCAAGCCAACAAGAAGTCCTTGAAGCGTTGGCCACACAAGAAAATGAAAGGCATTCGTTTTCAAATTATACCTCCCCCACCTAAGTAATTGAGCATTAGTTAACCACCACCATGTGCCACCTTTTGACACTTAAACCTAGTCCATTCGCTTGTGAAGTTGTATTTGTAATTTTGTATTGCTTGGTGATGCGTTCTGTATTGACTTTTGTAGAAAACATGCCTCTCTTTTTCCCCCGTGACAAGAATGAAATCGTGCTCATTTTAGCCCCGTGAATGGAAAAGCAAGTTGTGGCCATGAACACGTTGTGTTGCTTAGATTGAGCTCTATCTCGATTTATGCAATTTGCAAACATTGATATATGGAAAATGCTATTCACACGTCAAAAACACGCATAAAGAATATATATATATATTCTTAATTAATTTGTTTAAATTGTCATCAAAATTAATATTTATTACTTGGATATTATACCCATAATTTTAAATAAAAAAAAGTTGCTAAAGTGAATGGGCCTGTTTATATATATAGGATCAAGAAAAAGTGTAATTTATTTTTTGTAAAAAAAAAAGTTTAAGGGAAAAAGAAGTTTTCCCATTCTAATTAAGTCATGGCATATTATAAGTCTAAATAAGTGTTTACAGTGACACCTATAAATGACTTACCAATGAAGTATTAAATTTAAACTCAATTTTTTTATTAACGTTAATCATACCGATTGAGTTAACCATAGTGATTGGATATAGTTGTAAATACATTATTGACACAGTATTTCATAGGTAGTTATTTTCATAAAAGTTAAATTCATTCATCTTCTAGAATTTTTTGTCTTTAACTAACATATTTTCACAGGTATTGTTATGAGACTAATATTCATGTCAAGGGTGATAGTTAGGCAAAATTTTTCTCAAAGTAACGACTCCAATATTCAAACTCTTTACGAGTAAAATTCGCCTAGGGTCGCAGTCTACTTTCACTGCGACCAAAAACATCACACCAAAAACATTTATATTTTACTCATTTCGCCTTTAGTTCTTTAGCGTTTTATAACTTTTCTTTTACATTCTACCTAACTTATTGCTCTCATTTACATTTTCAAGCACTTTATGTCATTTCTTTACAATTTTTAAATTCATTTTATGTAATTTACTTTAGTTTGTATTTCAAGACTCATTTCAATTTCTTGTACTTTAGATTCAAGTTATTGTACTTTGCTTCATTAAAGTTAATTAATGCAATTCAATTTTTTTTACATTTATAAGTGTTAATTTACTTTGAATCCTAAATTGAAAATTTTCTTAAGTTACCTCAAGAACTCACACAAAAAGAGACAAATTCCCCATTTTAGAAACTTCACAAGGCGAAATTTATATTATATTGGAGTTATAATAAAAATGTAGAGTTTACTTTTACTTCACAAATACGCTAACTTAACTTTTTCCACGTACTAAAGATTTTCTAATCCCACCGTTGCATATGGTGATAAACGCATTCATTTACTTGACTATCATGTATATTCTTGATCAAAGGACACATTTATCGTGTACAATTGTTAGACATCAACAGATAGTCACTTTGAATAAATCAACTTAGTCTAAATGATCTCATTATTAATTTTTTAAATTAATTTTTTTTTAGTTTTAAAATCATAGAATAAAGTTGCTATTGACCCAAAAATGAATGACGAAATCAAATACCCCTAAGCTACAGCATTACTTGTGCAATATATTAAACAATATACATTATCAAGGATTTGAATTTTCTTATGTTATTGAATAATATGAAAGGGTCATATTAGAGAGAAAGATATAATTTTCTTAATATGATTAGTAGATCCTATAACTAATTATGGTGGAACCTTGCATTATAAAATTTAAGCCTACCTCTCTCTAACATAACGAGCATGTTACATAAGAGAATCAAAACTCCATTATCAGATACTCATTAATATGTAAAAGAGATGTGTTTTTCCTAGGGATGTCAACGGGGGTGAAGCGGAGGAAGCGTATCCGTCACGGGTACTTATATATTTGTGATTTCCACGTGTAGGCGAGTATCTATGGATATTTGAGAGTAAATAATAATTTAAAATAAAATATTAAAAATTACAAAAAAATATAAATAAAATAAATTTTAACACTTTATATCACAATTTTATTTAATAATTTAAAATTCTTATAAAATTAAAAAAATATTATAAATAATAAACTAAATTCAATTATATTTTGTAATAATCAGTATAAAAATAAGTATTACATGATTGATATATATTTTTTAATAAGTTTTATCATTATGAGTATCAATAAAAAAATTTATTATAAAATAATAAAAATATATGTTTTTATCTCATTTTAAAATAAAAAAATTTATAATATATGATATATATTAAATAAAAAAATATACTTCATAAATTTACAAACTTATACCCACAAAACGAGTATTATAATCATTACCTTCATCTTAATTTATTAAATGAGTACACATCTTGTACTCCATCGCAGGTCATTTCCATAGATCATCACGGACGGACACAGAAAATTTTACAATCACTAATTTTTCTTGATATAAATTTTATATAGGTAAATAACATTACTCTCAATACTTTTTTACATTATCTTTGCCTGCGAACATTCTGTGAGTGTCAATCCCTAGTGGCCGGCAACCAACAACCTATGCATAAACTAGAGCATTTTAGGAATATAATGAGAACAATATCCACCAAGCTCTAATCAACGTATCTTTCGGGGCGGCGAAAAGGGAGCTTAATTAGTTTTGGGATTTGGACCACATCCTCTTTTGGCTATTTCTTCAACACTTCTAATGCACTTTTGTACCCTAATGTAACTCCAATATATGCATATTTTAATGTAATTGTCAAGTTCAGTACCTAATTGACGTTTGTAACTGTGATTAAATAGAAGACAAGGTGGAGAAGTTTCTGACTTTAAGTAATACTGAAAAATAATAAATAATAAATAAAAAGTAAAAATATAGTGTTTTATGAATCTAAAAAATATTTAATATTTTTTAAGTAATTAAAAGAATTGTAAAAAATATTATTTGGAGAATATAAAATGATGAGTAATATTATATCTTTCTAATATATCATATTAATATCATCCTAATTATTTAAACAAAAATATTAAATAAAAAATTAGAAGTATTTAATATCTTAAGAAATTATAAATTATTCAACTTTTTTTCTTCAAATAACTAGAAAAATGATAAAAAAGATTCACTAAGGGTATATATAAAATTATTTTAAGATTATTCTTCTAACTTCTATGTATAACTTTCTTAGAACCATGTACAATGTCTCGTCTTGGTCATATTAATAGAGTTATAATAAGATTCAATATTCTAAGTCTAAAAAATTAGCTAAATCAAAATATTATGTTGACATTGGATTAGATTAAATTCGCCCTAACTCTATAAACATCCTTATTCAAAACACTTTGGTTCTAAGATTTAAGCTCGATCCCATTACCGGCAATGTCTTTTAATTAGTAAGTAAGTCTGTGCATTAGTTTTTTTTTAAATTATTTATAAAACTACACTTAATTTTAATTTTAAAAGTGATAATAATTCATTCATATTAAAAGTATGTAAAAGTAGATATTTTAGATTAGCATATACAGTAATTAGATAGTATAGTATTATATTAAATTAAAATTCAAAGAAAATATTAATAGCTATAAGAACAAAATAATTGGTTACTAATTCTATAAAATTTGAATATCATTATATATGGTACGTCAATATTCACACCTGTGATTTAAAATGATTTATTATTAGGGGTGAAAACAGATCAAATTAGGCCACGTTTTGGCTTAAACAGGTTTGACATGTATCCCAATTATAAGGCCTGAGTTTGACCTATGAACTTGTAATAGGTTAATTTTTAAGTTCTGACCTGACTTTTTTTAAAAGTCTGACCTGACCTGAAAGTCTATTTAAAGGCCTACTTTGTAATAAGACCTTTAAATAGGCTAACAAACTTACTTTTAAATAGGCCAATAGACCTTTACATAGGCTAACAAACCTACCTTTAAATAGGTCAACATGTCTTACATAGACTAACAGACCTACCTTTAAATAAATTAATATACATTTACATAGACTAATAGGCCTAAGCCATGAAATAAGTCAACAGGTCTACTCAAAGCCAATAGGTTTTTGTTATAATTTAACACTCACCTTCTAATTTTATAGATGCTCATCACTTCTTACTCTAATCTTTGGTCGATGTGGGACTTTGAGATATACCAAGTTACTCACTTTCTTACTCTAGTCTTTCAAGTCTCACATCGACCAAATATCAGAGCAAAAAAGTAGTGAACATTTATAAAAGTAAGGGGTGAGCGTTAACTTATTATTTTCATTCTAATAAATATATTATATTAAATATATTAATAAATATGTTATTTTTATTTTAACTTGTTAACTTAAGTTTTAGTTATTGACTTTTATTAAAATTTAATTAAAAAATATATTAATATATTATAATAAATTAATAATTATAATTATAATTTATAATTATTATAATAATATATATTATATTATATATAATTAAATAGGTCGGTAAACCGACTGCCAAGCTGAAAAGACCTATTAGATGGCCTGAAACTTGACATTTTTAGTTAAATAGGCTTTTAAAAAAACCTTGACCTAGCTTGTTTAGTAAACAGGCTAGGTCAGGTCAAGCCTCAGGCAGTCCAGGCCATAGACCCCTGACGGGCAGCCCGACCTATTTCCACCCCTATTCACTACTAACTTAAAAATAAATACCACATCAAAGTATTTAAATATTAGAGTTTCCAAATACACTAAACTATAATACAATAACATGCATCTATGTCACCCAAATCACACCTTGTTAATATTTATCATATATAGCGCATCCCAAAAGTATATTTGAACACATACAATTGTAATATTCGAATAATGTTTAATCTCTATTCCCATAATCTATATCTATTATCTAATATATAGTAACCCCGGGGAGAGGAATTAAGATGTTTGAAATAATATGCAAATTAATCCCCAAAACTTGGCCCAACTCCATAAACCCCCTTAATTCTCGATTCCGTTACTGCCAATATCTTTTAATAAGGGATCAGGATCACCTCCTGTTCTTAAAGAACATAAGAACAGGAGGGTGTGTTGTTGGAGTGAAAATCGATTGCATGGAAGGTAAAAAAAAAGACAAGTGTTCTGGACCGTGGACCGAGATCCTACCCAGAAGGGTCAACCCGGCACACGCTCCGCCTTATTCCTCCATCAACATTTCGGAAAGGACTGTAGGACTTCGGAATGCAAAACTCACGAGGATCAGGGAATCAACAGACTTTCGTAACTGCTGATACGGATCTCTCTGATTCTATAACCTCTCCTCTCAATAAATGACTATAACGTCCACATTCCAATAATACCTGCATTGAATGCCCTGACTCCAATCATGCTCTATAAAGATCAGGTTAAGTAAACCTAAAAGAGGTAACAGCTATTAAATTACTAAGACACCTTAGTACACTGTTTGACTTGAGCGTCGGAGTCCTTTTTACAAGTACCACCCCCGCTGGACCCTAACGGTGGAGCGCAGCTGCAGAAAGGAGGAAATCACCAAACCATACCTTCTAGAGGTATCCTTCTGAATCCGTTCAGAATAACAAGCAATAGATGGAATGGATATGGAACAGCACAGCCTCTTGTTCCTTAGGAACAGGAGGTGATCCTGATCCTTTAATAAGTTATCTGTAATTATACTAGAGATGACACCTGCGCAAGGTGGGCCATCCTCGCACCCTAATTATCTCCTCGTCTTCAGCTTTGTTCTTTGTCATCGGAGAATTTTTTCCCTTATCTCTGTCTCCCAAATCTTAGCAAATACTTACAAAGATTTTTTACAATATAAAAAAATGAAAAAATAAGAAAAAGATTAAATAAATTATTTTGATGTTTTTAATTTTAAATAAATATAAAATTTAATAAAAAATAAAATTATTAAAATATATATTTATTTATATAATAATATATACATATATATATATATAATAAAAGATATTTTAATAATTTAATGAAGATAGAGACTCTACGAGATGGGGAATATAGTCTCCATTCCAATCCTCAAATATATAATGGGAGATTTTTTTTTTCTCATTTTCACTTATGTGAAGAGATAAATCTTGCATTTAGAGCTTCATTCGAGACAATTCCCGTAAAAATTTTTGAACAATAAATTTTTTTGTCATCCCTAAATTATACTACACTCTTCTTGAAACCCTGTGACTTGAAATGTAGTACACTACATTTCTTTTAACTTTTACTTATTAAAAGAAAAAGGTTTGCAACCTTAATCCCTCTTCAACTGTGAACTTTATATAAAAAATTTATTGTTAATCTTAATTCTCAATATTAAAGGAATACCAAAATAATTCTAAATAAAAGAACATTCATAAACATATATAAAGCTGCCATTACTTATACTACTGTACTTGTCGCATATTCTTCAATGCCATGGAAAGCATGTACGTTGTGTTTGGATTGTAGTTTACAATTTTAGAATTATATTTGTATTATTTAAATGTATTTTGAATGTTGTGTCAATATGCTTGGCAATTTTTTTTGGAACTCAAACTTAAGTTTAGTATCTCAAATAGAAAATTAACATTTTGTTGTTTTTATGTTGAGAAAAATATGTTTGTGTTTATAGACAAGTATATTCTTATAATTTGATATTAAATATTATTTGAATAATATTTAAATGATTATATCATATAACTTAATAATTATTAAAATTATTGTAATTATTATAGTTAAGTTTATCCAAAATCAAGTTTGTAAACTATAATTCAAACACACATTAAATTGGCAGAGCACTTCAAAGCTTTGAGAGATGACAAGAATTTTCTTGTGGTCCATTTTTACTCATTAATTTTGTACTAAATACTAACCAATCACTCCTTAATTTTTATTCAAGAAATACAATAATTGGAGAACTAAATGAATAAAGAAAACAAAAAAAAAATCATTAGGTGTAAACTATCAAGAAAAACCCTAAAACTAAGAAAACCCAGAAACAAGATATAAACCAAGCATATATGCATGGTCTTATCTGTCCAAAACCTCCTTATCATTCGCAAGCACCATGCATATGCATGGTGTGTGGTTTTCCACGCAAATGCGTGATTCTGATGCTTTTCTCCTTATTTTCATGTCTTTTTTGACTTTTCAAACCTTATAATTAAATTTTGAGCTCTTCATTAAAGTTGTAGAGATTTATCTTAATTTTCTAATGCCACTTGAATTATTGCAAAACAAGGTCTCTAACTTTAGTTATGATCAAAATATTGTTTCAGGGTCAAGCATCACACATATGCATGATTTTGATGCTTTTTTCATTACTTTCATGTCTCTTTTGACTCTCCAAACCTTAGAATTAGACATGAGATCTTTATTGAAGTTGTAAGGCTTTGTCTTAACTTTTTAATGTTACCAGAATCATTTCAAAATAAGATTTCTAACTCTAATTATGATTCAAATACTATCTCAGGGTCAATATCTTGGTTCAATAATTCGGCCCAAACTTCCATTAAGTTTACATAGTCAACTTGGTGAAATAAAAAAAAATGATTAACATGAAAGATGTAGATATCTCACTTAGCTTTCCAATAACTTCAATGCTATTCCGTTTGAAGATATACATTTTCAAATCCACTTTATTTAGTCTAGCATGATCAGTATGACATAAAATTTAACTTTCACATCTTTTTGACTTGACTTGAATTTTAAAGTTTTAATTTAATAATAATTTTTTATATGTATTTAAATTTAATTATATTTATTTATTTTTATAAGTATAATTTATGCATTTTTTTGCTACTTTTAAATTTATATTAGCTCTCTCTCTCTCTCTCTATATATATATATATATAGTTTAAGAATATTTAAAAAATGATGAAATTAAATAAAAGGGTAATATTAATGTTGCAATATAAAATTCATATTATTTTCAATAATTACACATTCAAAAGTAATTTTGATTAATATCATCTAAACAACATTTATTTTGTCAAAATTATATTTAAGATAAAAGTTTTTAAACATAAATCACATGGCTGCAAACTTTTTTTTAATCGAAATTAAGTTTATAAAATCAAGTTAGCTCAAACTCAAGTTTGTAAATTATAAAAGAAGTAAATGGTAATTGCATCTTAAAAGAAGTAAAAAAAGAACACTTTGGAGGGAAAGCAAACAACATTTCGTTTTTTCCCCCTATCTATTATTTCCTTAACCAAGAGCATATTAAATAAAATAAAATTAGTGAGCCTATTGTACTAGGACATATGTAGAAAATCCCTCCCTATGAAACAATCAGAGCTTGATTTTGGATATGCAGCTGGAATCAGCATCCATGGCACTTATGTTAAAAGAGATGTCACATGAGATATAAACCGTGGCCTTCAACTTGAAAATCTTGAGCATACTCACTTTCCCAGGCAGTCTGGCCTTTGATGTGAAATTCAAGGTCCCAACTTCAATATTTGACAAAAAATTGGGATCAGATATCAACTTTCCAGTCATAATACCTGCAGAAGTGCTCACATTAATCTTGCCACGCGCTGGGACAAATTTCGACTCTATGGGAATTTCGGCTACAATGGTGTCATGATAATTAAGATAACCAGTAGAATTTATGTACTTGAAACTTCCATAGTTTGGGTTCACTATTGTGATCACCATGCTTAGAGGTTCATTAGTTGAACTGGGTGAAAAAAGCTCAAAGTTTTCTAGGCCAACAGGGTGGACACTTATATCTGGTTCCTTGGGTTTAAAGATGGTCAGAGTTAAGATCACTACCACGGTGGCAACAATGATCAAGAAAAATGTAGACACAGCTAAGCAGATCTTGAGGCCTCTAGTAGCCATGGTTTCTGATTCTGGGTAATAATGAGGATAATCGGGTTTACCCATAAATTGGTTTATGGGAAAAATCGATGCAGATGTAGGCAATGAAATTTGTGATTCTATTGGATTCTGTTTCCTTGTGAGGACTTGATTATTGCTATATATAGATTTGATTCAGTGAGATTTCAGAACTGAAATTTTCGGCGTTCAGTTGGCATAAATCAAAATCAAAAGTTGAATGTAGCCTAAAACTTTGGCACATGATTCCTAATTAGAGAACACACCATGAGAAAAAATAAATGTCCTAATTATGGGTAATCATGTGACAAGATCCTTGTTTAACATTCAGTTAGGATAGTACGTAATTACTTTGCCCTAGTCAATACACTCATATCTTAAAAAATATGAGTGTCTGTTGGGTAAGTTGAGTGGGTTCAATAATATTTTTAGACTCAATTCGCTTACCATTAGAGTGAGTTGGGTTGGGTTAAGTCGAAAATATTTTTTCGCTCAACCCGATCCAACTCGATTCTCTCAAGAGTAAGTTAGGTTAGGTCAAATTCGTGGATTTTACATATTTTTTTAATTTTTTTTTGAAAAATTAAAATATAAAATTTAATAAATTAATACCATAAGTCTCAATCTTAAACATAATATGTCTTGATCCAACAAATTAACATCATAAATCTCAATCAACTTTACTCAAACATAATAAGTCTCAATCTCAAATAAACTAAATATCATAAGTCAATAAGTACATAATAAATTAATAACTAACAAGTCTTACTAAGTTTGGAATAAACTAAATAAAACTAGTCATAACTCAAATAAAAAAGTAGTATAACCAATCAAAATTAGTATCATCACGCATGTCATATGTATTGATATAATCATTGATTTCACTCTCTATTTTTTTCATATACTCTTTATCATCTAAACGATTTTACTAAATAAAAAAAATGCGTGGCTGGGTCGGGTTTGTGCGGGTTGGACGTATTCCAACCCGCTACTCGATCCACACATTGCGGGTTGAAGCATTTTTCTACCCAACTTAACTCGCGAATCAAAATCAACCCCATTTTATGAGTTGAGTTGAGTCGAAACTCACGAGTTCGCAAGCTAGCCTAACTGATTGAACACCATTATTAAAAAAGTGATGTTATTTGAATGTTAAATTACTACATCATTTTTTACATCTTTCTTGTTTTAGAAAAAAAAAAAATAGTGTACGTTGGGATATGGATTTTTCTTGTTTTATTATTTTAAAAAAATAATGTAAGAATAATATAATGAAATTGATGAACAAATATCATTATTGATCTTAAAAATGCAATTAATTTTGACTACCACTATGATGACGACAAATACACAAAGCAAAGACAAATAAATGAAAGATAGATTTTTGGTATATACTTAGCGAATTTAATTTAAATACTTTAAGTTAATAAATTATTGATATATCATTAATTTTTATCAAAAAGTTTTCTTTTGTATTTTTTAGAATATCTCATACTTAATAGGTGATAGATTAATTTTTTAAAATCTTTTAACATTATTATTTTTATATATATGAATTTTGAGATTAAATCTAAGATCACATATTTAAATTAAGGAACCCGAGTACATTCTACTCGAATCCACACATGTTAATTTATTAAAAAACATTATGTTCATTAGTATATCAATTAAAAAATGTATTATGTTCATTAGTATATTAATTAAAAAAGTATTATGTTCATTAGCATATATTAATAATGCATTAATAATTTGTTAACTTAATATACTCAAGTTAAGTACAGTGATATATAATAACATGTTGAAATCTCAATATCATTTTAATATTATCCTTTGTAGGGGAAGATCAAAGTTTAAATAATAATAATAAAAAGTAACTATTGGAAGGACCTCTTAGTTCACGTTTATGCCCAAGGGTTTAATCTCAAGTAAAGCATGTAGGAATATCCTAGTCACATACCAAAAAGAAAAAATCACCTTTATCATTTTTTGTTTACAATTACGATATGAAAATTTATATTTATAATTTCTTATAAACTATCCAAACTCATAATATGAGGGGGTTAAGTTAGTGATAGATAATAATGTGATGTGCGGTAGATACAATCACATATTTGAATCTTAACAAAGTCAATGATCGTACACCATCTTAAAAGGAAATCCAAACACATAATAATATTTTATTTCAAAATTAAGGAATTTTTTTTTAATACACTAGCCACGATTTTTTCAATTCCTCCTTTTACTTTTTCCCCCCCTTACTTTATTTCCTAAATAAACATGAAAGATTTTCAACAGATTTCATGAGCTTCACCTTCACCTAAAACATACTGCATTCATAGCAATGCCAACGACTTAATGCAATCTGATCAAATCTTCATGCTTCTTATATTATCACGTTGAGCTGAAAGATTGATCATTCCTATGTCAAAGAAAATTACGATTAAATATTGTACCCCCAAAAGAAAATTACGATGAAATAAGGATTTTGGGTTTATTTTATTTTATTTTTTAAAAACTGAATAATTGACTTGTATCTTTATATGATTTCTATTAGATTCGCTGAATCTGATTGCAAAGACGACTGTATTTGCACCGAATTAAGTTACATGAACTCTTAAGAAAAAAATTCCCATGAATTACAGAACTCTAAACGTATTTGAAAAGTCAGTTAAATAATAATATTATAATTTAAATCCTTGGTATTTGTATTTGAAAAGTTAGTTAAATAATAATATTATAAATTAAATCCCTGGTATTTGTCTCAATCAGGGTAGGCTAAATGGTTTTATTTATAGCACGAGCCCTTTGGCATTTTACAATGATTATTCGAATACCATTCACATTAAATATTTTATTGTAGTAGAATGTTGGTCAACTTTACAAGTATACTAAATCGCAAAAGTAATATAATGAATGAGTAAGCATCGTTTCTTAAGGATTATATGTGTCAAACATTAAAGTTGCTAAACTAATACTATATAGATGATGATAAATTAGATTCAAAATAAGCTCTAAAGGTATTAAACAGAAACAATTTTATGCAAAGTTAAAAGCAACGAAACTAATAAAAATTTATTATAATTAACAAGAACAAACTTGACTTGTAAGAGGAAGGGGTGAAAACAATAAGATTATAATGTTAGGATTCCAATTTCACTTAATCATTTTCTTATGCAAACTCAAAATGTAACTTAACTAAGTTATAATTCAAACATTCATGACCAAATTCCCAAAATTAATCAATATTCAATTCTTTGGTATATTAATCATCTTTAAACTAATTAGAGTTAACTAATCCATTAATCTAACTCTAATTAAAAAATATTTTACCATAAGTAAAGGAATCAAAAGCAAGGTCACACAACTCACAACACTTATTCCTATATGTTGGAGAGATTATATTGTTTATTTCAAGTTTCAAACTTATGTACAATTTTTTCAAATCATATATAAATCCTAATATCAAATCAAGATTGACCAAGTCAAGAAAATCATTAAGATAAAAAATACACATAAATCATCAAATATAAACTTGGATTAGGCATAAAAATGAGTTTACATTATCTAAAGACAAGATTCATCATCACCCGTAACTAAGAGGTTTAGTTACACATGAAGAAAATAAAAGAAAAACAAAGAAGAGAAGCAAAGTCCATGAAAGAATCAAGAAAAAGTTGAAGAAATCTCTTAGCTTTCAAGGTGGAATGACTACTCCCCTCTTCTAGGGTGAAAGATGCCTCCAATTGCCGCTCTCCTCCCCAATATCCCTTTCCTTTCCTTTATATATGCAGTCTTAACACATGTCAGGTTTTCTTTGATCGATTAATTGCCTAGTTTTTGATCGACTAATCGATGGCAGACAGTGTGTATTTCTTCATGGACGATTAATCAGTCAAAAGTGGGAGATTAATCACGCGTTTGACTCATAGGCTTAGGCGATTAATTAGTTAAAAGTGAGCGACTAATCACTTAACATCAAAATATTCTTTCTTATTTCTTGTTCCTTGTTCAAGCATCTCATCTTCTCCCTTACTTAGTCACCTACAGGAACATATTTAACACACAATGAACATCTTATTTAATATAACAAAACATGATTAAAAGAAATGATTTTAATTTTCTTTAAACTTCATTAACAAAAGAAATATATTCTTTCTACTAAAAATTTGCTAAAATTTAAGAATGAAGCTCAATCAAAATGTTGGATGGTGATAAAAGAAAAATTTTGCTTAGCAAAATTATGCTTTTCATAAGTTCATTATAAAATACCAGACTCCATCATTAGAAAATGAATTGGGGTTATCATCCCCTAAGTCAACACGAAAATAGTGGAAATCTTTGTGATTGGAAAATAGTGGAAATCTAAAGATACAACCACAATAAAAATGTTGTAAACAAAAGGGGGAAAAACACTCACACAAATATCATTCTCTTACAAAGTATCTAATCAAAATTTCTAGTCAAAATTCCCTTATTTTCTTCTTCTTTTTCCCCATATTAATCATAGTTCATCTATTGAGAAATACACGAGAATGATGAGAAGTTGTGAAGTATAAGCTTCTCCCACATGCTTTCATTATATGTTGAGGTTTTTTTTTTTTTTGTTGCTTTTTTACTGTGTCATTTTCATTCTTAGTGAAAAGGGTTATATTTCTCTATCAATGAAATAAAAAGTTATCTCTTGTCATGAGCCCGGTTGAAGGTAATGTCATAGGCCCAGTTGGGAGGAAGGCGGAAGGCCAGCGTGGAAGGGGAATTAGCTCACACAGGTGGTCAAGTCTCTAGAAGGTCAAAGCTAGAATTAAGGTAGTTAGTAATGAAAGCCTATTGGTGGAGAATTTGGGAATTCAGATAAGGAGGAAAAACATGAGGCAGAGACTAACTAATTCTAGATTGAGAGATTATCCATGGAGGTTAAAGTGTTATAAGATAGAGAATGAGTGATTTGGGTATGCCTGTATTGTGTGAAGTAGAATCTCTATTCTCAGACTAGCTACCATCAGATTTAATAACTGAGAATAACCATCAATCCACCATAAAAATAATACAAGTTCAAAGAGGAATTTCAGTATTTTATTGAGTGTTACTAGTTTAATGTTACATCTCTCCATTACTTTCATGGTAAAGCTCTGCTCAAGGATGTTGTAGCTTTTTAAAAATTAGCTATGGAAGGATATTTAAAACATAATTTGGTAGCAAGCAACAAAATCTAGTGTAAATTGCATATAAAGTGTGTACTATGTAAAAGTTATCACGAAATATTATGAGTATATGAAATTACCAAAAAAATAAAAAAAAACTCTGTAGTTAAATGGATACATTTTGATTTAAGAAATAGTAATATTTAAAATGATAAAAATTAAATTTGATTAAATATCTTATAATTTTTAATAACCTTTTTTTTTTTGACTGGATAGTTTTTTATAAATTTAATGTCTTGACGATGTATTTTAAAAAATGGTTATAGAAAACCAAACATGTATTTGTGTCTTATGAAATTGATAAAAAAAAAAAACACAATCCTACAAATCACTACATTTCCAAAGAAAGCCAATAAGTCCTTTGAAAAGCATTAGCTAAGGGCAAATTTTTTTTAATCTTTTGTTTATAATTTCTCGTTAAATCCAAGCTGGAGAAGAGAGATAAAAAACAGATGTCTATTCCTCAATAGAAAGGCCAGTCCAAAGGACAAGATGGGCCAACTAAAGAGCAAGCTACATGCGATGTCCATATTCATTGCCATGGGCAATTTGGCGTAGCCACTCAACTCCATCATACTTCCTCCAATTCCCATGTCATAGTACCTCCTTAGCCTATTATTATTATATATTTTTTAATTGTGGTCAGTGGTGTCTAAGCTATCTTGTGTACACTTTGACTAATTTACCTTCTCAAATTGGTCAAAGATAAACCATTTACGTAGAGACTAATGGATTCACAGAAATATTTTATACAATCTGACTTTAAGTAATTGACATAACTAAGATTCAAACTTAAAGTCGCGTGCCTACTCACACATCACATGTTCATTTATTTCTAATCCAACCCCTTTTGGTTACATTAAAGATATTATGCATACTGTTCAAGATATATTTGATTCTTGTACATTTATTCAAGAGGAAGTTTATGTACAAGAAATAATAGAAGTAGAGGACTGCACAAAGTAAAATATGTTTAACAGTATTATTTCAAACAAGGAGTAAACCAAATTACGAAACACATAAACAAGTTTCTTTGTTCTGTTCCCCTTACCACAGGCTTAAGAGTTTGAACAAGTAAGAAATAAAAGAAAATGTGCAGCCAAAAAACACCAGAATAACTCAATGGCCTATTTAATTATTGTGGACATTTATTCCAATCCAATACAGGAATTGGTTAATTTCCCCCAATTTCCATTGCTCAGCAGCAGCAGTAGCTCTTTTACATTCTGGCCTTAGCAACCACCATACTGCCTCCACCAATGTCTACAGTTCCTTCCCTAGTCCATGTTTCTTTAAATTGCTCTTCAGTTACTCCTGCAAAACAACATAAAAGGGGAAAAAATATTATCAAAAACTTTCAATCTTTTTCCTAAATTTTACATCAAGAAAGCATGGTGTTGTTGGTGTGCATGACTTGCCTTTTCCCATTGCAGCAGTTGATGCCACACCACCCTGGACAGTCTTGAGGTACCTGTCATAGTAGTTAGCACCAGCCCATTTCTGGTGAGCAAGTGTGTCAACTCCATTGTTCCTCTCCTCTCTCTGAATCCTTTCCACATAAGCCAGCATTCCCCTATTTGCAAAATCCCTTGCAAATGTTGAAGTGATGAGTGCATTAGAGTGCAGACCACCCACTGTTATGAACTGCCATACGTACCCCAACCTTGCAATCCTGGGAATGAAGTCTCTCATCTGCTCATCAGTCATGCCAGAAGCATCCCAATTGAAAGATGGAGAAAGATTGTACCCCAGCATCATCTCTGGGTGCTTTGATCTAACCCCCTCAGCAAACTGTGTGCACTCAACCACATTGGGGCTTGCAGTTTCCATCCAGATAAGATCAGCATGTGGAGCAAAAGCCCAGCCTCTAACAACTGCTGCTGTCACAGACCCTTTGAACCTGTAAAACCCTTCTCTAGTTCTAGGCAACTCCCAGTCCCAGAAGAGGTTTCTCACCCCTAACCTTTCAGCAACCTCTCTGCCTTCCTCATTGGAAAGACACTTTTCATAACTTGAATAGTGCATCCACTCATTCAACCTCCTCCTTTTCTCTTCATCTCCAATGTTTTGGGTCTTAATTGCATCAGCAACTGCTTCTGAGAAAGTCTTCAATTGTGCTATTGATAGCCACTGATCCTCCAAAGCCTGAAGCTCAGCACCATTCTTGCCAGCAGCCATGCCTTGTGCCATAAGAGTTGCCAGGCTCTTCCCCCTAAGGCTTGGGTTGGTCACACCCAAGATAAACTGATGGTCCCTTGTGTCAATATTAGATTGAATCAGATTAGCAGCAACAGCATCTGTTCTAGCCACCAAAACTGTTTCCACCCCCATGACATCAAATTGAAGCCTTGCAGCCACAAGCCTATTGATGTGCTCACTGATGGCAACTAGCACTTTCCCTGCCATGTGGCCACATTTTTTGGTCACAGAAGACTGGTCCTCAATGTGGACACCAGCTGCACCACGCTCTACAAAGAGCTTACAAAGCTTAATAGTTGCTGTGGTGCCACCAAAACCAGTGTCACCATCAGCTATGATTGGTCTCAAGTAATCAATGTAAGGGGTCCTAGCTCTCTCTTCCCTGCTCATGCTCATTCTCTCCTCTCTTTGTTTCCTGTCATGGTATTGCTGAGCAAAGAATAGGTGTTCAACCTTGTTGGGGACAGTGTCATAAGGGTAATCAGCAAGGTCTGGACCAGGTTCATTGGAGGTGGTGTGAGTGGCTGAGCACTGCCACCCTGAGACATAAATGGTGTCCAAGTGCTTGGCCATTTGGGTGACCTGAACAGGATCAAGTGCACCAAAAGTTCTTGAGGCCGTGCCATTGGCTTGGTGGGTCTTGAGAGTTCGCCATAGCTTTTTAGCCATCTCATTTGAGCCATAGGTTTCTCTGAGGTTGCCTCGGAGGGCTACCACGTCTCTAGCTGAGTATGGTCGTTGGGTTAGCTTGAACCTCTCAGAGTTCCACCATGCTTGCACCTCTACCACTTCGGCCTCAAACCTGGCTTCTTCTTCCATTATCTGTTCATATAACTTGTGTTAGCATTTACTAAGACATGAAACCATTATGATTTAGGTACAAGTTAAATTTCACAGGTTGAGTTGAGACTCCAGTACACAAAGTATCATGCTGCTAACGTTCATAAATTTTTTTTCAGTACATATGTACATGGGACAGCTGAGATCATGCTTGCCTAAATATGCTGATGTGGCATGATCTCTGCCATCCCATTTATGTACATAGTTTCTATTTTCTAGGACCATTGTAGTCTCTTGGGGACAAATGTCACAAAATGGGGGATCAATCATCAATTCTAATACTTTTCTTCTCAAAATTTTATCCATGGTTTGCAAAACCAGAAATTTGTTGTTATTATTATTATTATTTTTATCTGTGTTATTTTATTTTATCTTATTTTAAAAGAAGGTGTAATTGCAATTTATAGTCTGCAACTGCTAGATAGAAAAGGAAAACAACAATTCATAAAAAATCAAATTAAAGAGGTTTGAGTAGCACAATAATTTTGAAATTTCAATAATTAGATTTTGCATTGATATTGTATTCATAATAATCTGATAATTATTAATATTGTCAGTTAGACAGAAACTACAGAATAAAAAAGAATAGTTTTAGTAATAACAATGGAAGCATACTGCTTCTGATTCTTGACTTGGTCCACTAATTAACGAAAACCTATACACTACATGACACAATCCCTTTTAATTTAGATTCAAGAAAAGAATGAGGATTTTACATTCTAATATTGAACCTGGTTTTTTCAGCCCAACAGGGTTCCTGAAAATTTAGCATGTGGGTCTGTGTAAGGATCAGATTTATAGAACAAAAATTTGGTTCATAAGTAGAGGGGAAATGGGGGGCCGGTGGGGATCGTTTTTGTTTCCAGCCACCAGAATAATGTAACATGACAAATTTCTGGAGCTGGAGCCATTCAACTTACAAAACATGCATCATATAAATTTTCACTGTAATTTAATCGCAAAATAAGTTTTGTGTATGAACAACAATTAAGCAGAACTTGGAATTAACACTCAAAGAACTAACTCAATTAATTTGCAGTGAACCGTAAGAACATAAAACAAGCTATTGCACAATTGAAGTTCAAGAACTGAGAAAAACCAAAGCAGTAAACTGAGAAGAAAGCAAAGCAAGAGTGCAAGGAATTGAGCTTACGGATGAAGGCACTAAGAATGATGCAGCCATGGTCAGAACTCTTTCCTTTTTGTTAATGTTTCTTAAACAACTATGAGAAGTTCATGCAAAAGCTCCTTCAAGCACCTCAATTTATATAACAGAGAGACAATCCAGGTTGATCATGCCCCTTGTAAGAATGGTAAATTAGATGAAACTCTGGATAAGAGAAACAAACAAAAACCAAGAAATTTTATCTAATCTCATTAAATATCATTAATTGTTTTCTTCAGGAAAAGAGTGAAACATGGCACTTGAAAGCTGCATTTGCAGGCACGTTTGGTAGTGGCACTTCTCCAACGTTCCTGTGGCACCCTTTTTGTCATCTTTCATTTAGTAATGATGTCACCACTTTACTGCAAAAGGTAACTGATTCTACTTTTTATTTCTATTTATTATTATCATTATTACTATCATGAAGAACATTTTCAGCCTCGTTTTCTTCTCTTATATTAGTTGGAAGTTACCTCTGAACTTTCTTATATTCAGTTGATAAATTTGGGAAATTAACTTGTTTCATTGTTTAGCTCTCTGCTTGCTTTGCTGCTGAGGCTGCTAGTCTGTATTTTATTTTATTTTTTTATAGAAAATAGTGGGAAGGGAGGTTATCCCATTCCAAGGTTAGCAATGTCACAAGGCTTATAGCAGTACTCAGATATGACTTACTAATAAAAGATTACCAGTAAAAAGTTGAACCTAAGAGAGATGATTTTAAATTGTGTTTGCAGCGGTTGTGATTACATTACGTTTATCACTATTGTGGATAATTGTAAGAAAATGCGGCATATACGACCACAATTATGGTTGGTTGCAATGCGGTTGTAGAGACTATCAAAATTATAATATTGCAAATGCAATTCCAGTTGCAGAGTAAAACTTAAAACCATTATGACTTATGCTAGTCTGTTATATAATATTCTCCTATCTTTCTTTTCATTCATAACTTTCATCCTTCGTCAGTGAGCTTGTACTGTAATTGACACCAATTCAATTGGCACCCGTTTAAGTCTTTAAAATTTGGATGTAACGACGAGGTTGGGAGTTTGATTCTTCACGAAACCACCTTTCTCCCTATATTAAGTTCATCATGCAAGAATATGTTGCAAAACAACAAGATGATAAGTGGTAATTATGTATTTCCCTAGTATTTACTAACTTTGAATCCGAACCTACAAGTGATAATTGATAATTATGTTAATGTTTTAATACAAGAGATTTCTCTAGCAACAAGTGTGCTCTTCAAAAAATCGACACGTGTCATGTTCACTTAAAATTAAAAGCAAGTATATATGTCAGACCATGAAGGGCATATGGGTTTATGCAGGAAATTTAATACTCATCCTAGTTGAAGCCTGGAATTTGCTTCTATGCAAAGCTGCTGTAGTCTGTAAACAGTAGTCTAATGAAAATCAGCAAGAAAACTGGATGCAGTTTTGTGAGTTTTAAGAGCTACGCACGGTTACAAGAACTTGGAGTTGGCAGCTCTATCCTCAATGCTTTTATTTAAGTCTTATGGTACCCTGTAGATAATAGTTAATAAATAATCTATCTTTCTCTTGGTTTCACACTATTTAATCACATTCAATGAGTAACTGAGATGAATAAATGTCAATGTTTTTATATTTGAACTACACTAAATTGAATGGTATTTTGGTATTGAAAGCACAATAACTGCGAGAAGTGATGCTAGCCCATCAGTCACATGAGTATCAGCGTTTCCCTAATAAAAAAAAAAAAAATTATGTGAGAAGTGATGCAAATGGGTATCAGCTTTCCCCTAAAAGAAAAAGCCTTGAAAAATAATAATTCTTTGGCTTGTAATTCCTTTTTTTTTTTTCTTTTACAAGCTGCCATGGCTTGTATGATTTAGTTATTGCGAGAAGTTGAGTGTGGACAATTAGAATAGCCTGAAGCATAACAGTAAGAAGAATAGGCAGCCTACTAGGTTTGGCATATATCCATAAGATAAAATAAGATTATGATTATACTGATTTTATCATGAAGGGAGGGAGGAGCTGGTGAAAGTTGTGTATTATTCACTGAACTTCTGAACTGGATTGGCTGGAATCTGTTAAGAGTATGTGAACTCGTTCGTAAGAAGAGTCTTGGATTTTGGACTGTAGTCTGCTCATTGTAAAAGTGATAAAGGAAGTATGGAGTATTGTTGAAAGGAACAAGTGGATGAAGTAGTGGATGATAAATATGATTCACTACTTGTTTTTATTGGAATTCGCAACATTTAATGATAATAGGTTTAGTGACTAAATCATTGAGTGAGATGAGAAGAAAAAGGAGACTAGAATTGTATTATAATATATGATCAAATATCAAATGGTGGTCCTGAATTGAAGGTAAGGATGATGCAGCATAGATGAGGTTTTGAGCATTTCGAGACAATCATGTTTCTCACATTTCTTGTGAAGTTTGAACTCCGACCCTTATTCTATTTGATAGATAATTTGATGTCCTTGCCCCCTAACTGATAACATTTTTTATTCTATACATGCATATTTTCTTCCCCTACATACCTATTCCTTTAGGTGTATTACTACCTAGCTATTTCTAACGAGGATGTCATATGGACTTGATTGAGGACCATTCCTGCTATCTTGTTCTTCTCATTGTCATGTGTGACGTGCTATGAGCCATTGTGGCTGAAGGGCTTCCACATAGGCATAGGATTAAAGATATCAACATAGGATTAATCTTCCACATAGGCAATATTTTGAAGTTGAATCAGTTGGACTATGCCAATATTTTGAAGTTTTTTTTGCAACTGCAGCCAAAATTATGCATCTTGGGCTGGCAGTCTCCAGTTTCCTATTCTGTGTCGGACCAGTTAATAACTTTTGCCTCTGAATCTGAATGTATTTGTTAGGAAATTAGAGTTGAATAATTTTTAAGTGTTTTGAATATGTTATAGATGTTAGTGAAAGTATATTCATATATGTAAAAAAGAATTAATAAAATTATAAAGTATGTGAATAGAATTTTTATAGTGAGACCTATTTGTCAGTATTATTTACATTAAAAAAATAGATAAAAACTACACACCAAATTTAATATAGAAAATTCCCTTGTATTCTTAGGAAAAAATCACGGGACAAATTTTGAAAAATATTTCACTATAAAAAATAATTACAATATCCTATCTATACTTTTTCACATAAGAAGTACAAAATATAATGTTTCTCAGTGAGACTCTTTCCTATTACAATTTGTAGTATTACATAGATTAGAGAATAAATCAAAAAATTCTCAGTATATACTCATACACTACACTCTTAAAATTTTTTCACAATCTCAAAAGCTCGTATTGCTTCTCTGCTTGTTGATTTTCGGATGAAGCAATGGTTCTCTATTTATAGAGAACCATTTCAACCCTTGCATTTATTGCCGTCTTGCTTACCAACCACCACCGAATTACATTTGCCATCCACCGAAAGGCTCTGGAGGAGGAAAAGAAAATTTCCTCCCTTTGTTGACTTTGAGATACAAGTCATCGAATAATAATTCTCCACATTGGCTTACATCTCAAGAGTCTTCAACCTCTACGAATATTGACCAAGTCCAAGCAATGCTTGAACTTATCAATCGATAATGATTTCGTCATCATATCTGCACAATTCTCAACTGTGGCTATCTTCTAAACTGCAACTGTACCATTGTTGATACTTTTTCTAACAAAATGAAGTCTAACATCAATGTGCTTTGTCCTTTCATGGTAGACTGGATTTTTTACGAGAGGAATAGCGTTTTGGCTATCATAATGTATGATTGGTTCTTTTTCGTCCAATCCAAAACTATCCAAAAAGACCTTGCACTCATATGCTCTCTTTCACAGCCTCAGTCAATGCCATATACTCTGTTTCAGTAGTTGACAATGCAATTGTGGATTGCAATGTCGCCTTCCAACTAATAATACATCCATAGACTGTAAAGATATAGCTTGTTAATGACCTCATTTTGTCCAAATCTCCTGCATAATCAGAATCTATATAGCCTACGACCTCACGGGTTTGTTAACCATTAAACACCAAACAGACATCGGTGGAACCTCTCAAGTACCGCATGATCCATTTCACAGCTTCCCAATGCACCTTTCCCAATTTGCTTATAAATCTGATCATTACACTTACTGCATGTGAAAGATCTGATCTTGTGCATACCATGGCATACATAAGACTACTAATTGCACTAGAAGAAGGTATATGAGTCATATGCTCCACCTCCTTCTCAGTTTCTGGACATTCCTTTGAAGATAGCTTAAAATGCGTAGCTAAGGGAGTACCAACTGGTTTAGACTGATCCATATTGAAACGTTGTAGCACTTTCATAACATAATTGTGTTGTGACAAGCACAATCTGCCACGATGTTTTTCCCTATGAATTTCCATACCAAGAATCTTCTTTACTGCACCTAAGTCTTTCATCTCAAATTATTTTCCCAACTGAGTTTTCAATATACTAATTTCAGCCTTGTTGCAAGCTGCAATTAGCATGTCATCTACATACAACAACAGATAAATGCGAGAACCATCTAGAAATGATGAACCTTTAAAAATTAATATTTTTACGGTTAAAAATTTTGGATTTTTATTTTCTTTTAATTTTTTTATTTAGTTTTATTCTCAAGTCTTGTTATGTTTTTATTATTTTAATTGTGTTCTTATTATGTGTTTTTATGTATTTTTTTTGTAGGTAATTGCATATGGAAAAGACTGGGTATTTGAGGAGCAGAAAAATAAAAAAATTAATTTAGAAGCCCAGCGCTCGAAAAATAAGAAAATTAATTCAGAAGCCCAGCGCTCAACATCACTGCTTGAGCGCGCAACGTGCGCAGATGGATTTCCTGATTAGTGGGTCAGCGCCTAAGCGCTGAACGCGTAAATTGTAGCGTGAATTTCTTTTAAATAATAAAGTTTTGCCAAATACAACACACTTTTACATACTTGTGGAGATACTTGGATAGAACGCAGCAGTCTTCAAGAGGCACAAACCCTAATGTGGTGTGGGGGCAATTAAACTTAAAAATTAAGAATTTTCTTCAACATTTTTACCTTTTTACAATAGAGTTTGTCATATTTTTCCCTTTATGTTCTTCTTTTTTCATGTGTAACTAATTTTTCCTTTGTTAGGGGGATGATAGATCTTGTTCTTAGATGATGTAATCTTCTTTTATGGGTTTAATTGATGTTTCTATTTCATGATTTACGTATTTATCTCTATTCTTAATGTTTTTCTAAACCTGATCAATTTGGGAATGATCTTTTGGGTTTATGTATGATTTAGAAAAATTTGCATGAACCTAGAACTTGTGATAAACACCATAATTTTTGCAATCGCTAGGGATAGACGTTATGGGTTATGTGGTCTTTCTTTTAATTCCCTCGTTCTTGATAATGCCTTTCTATTTGGGGTTAAATTAAGGGATTAGTTAATTTCAAACAGCTTAAGAGGATTAATATACAAAGGGATTGAGCATTAATTAATTTTGGAAATTGACCATAAATCATTGAAATAAAAGATAATTAAACCAATTTTTGAATGTGCATTTAAAGAGTTCAAGTAAAATCTGAACCCTAACTCTTCAACATCATTGTTTTTCACCTTTTTGATTTATTATTATTTATATTTCTTTTAATTGAATTTGCAATAACCCTCTTTTCGATAGCTTGAATAGTGTTAATTTAACGAATTTAGTAATTGATAACATAATCATCGTGAGAACAATGCTTTACTCACTATTTATTACTTTTTTCGATTTGGTGCACTTGCCAATTCTACATCAAGTCTCTTTAAAGTAGATGCAGTTATCATATTGGTTTCTATTGTATCTATTACTAATCATAAATACATCAAATCTTTTGTATCATTGCCTTAGGAATTGCTTCAAGCCGTATAATGACTTTTTTAACAAGCAAACATGATTCTTCTTCTCATGAACTATGAACCCCTCTGGTTGACTTATGTAGATCTGCTCCTCTAGCTCACCATGTAAGAACGTCGTCTTCACATCAAGTTGTTCCAATTCTAAGTCAAACGTACTTACAATAGCTAATAGGATCCGAATAAAGCTATGCTTCACCATAGGAGAGATTATTTCATGGAAGTCAATGTCCTCCTTTTGAGTATAATCATTTTCTACCAATCTTACCTTGAACCTCAGTGGTTCAATGCCAGGGATTCCCTCTTTCCTTTTGAAGACCCATTTGCAACCAATTATTTTTTCCCCTCTAAAAGTTGTACTAGCTCTCACGTTTGATTTTTCTAAAGAGATTCAATCTCTTCATTCATTGTTATTAGTCATTCCTTTGACTCATTGCTGTCTACTGCATCACGGTAAGTAGATGGTTCATCTCCTACTGCACCATCCGCCATAGCCAAAGCAAAGACTATAGGATCTGCATCTGATGAGTCAAGTGCACAAGCAACAGAATTCAGATATCTCTGTGGTTTCTGAATTTATTGCCTTTCTCTGCTAATAGCAATACTATATGGCTCTACTCCTCTGGTTTCTTCACCAGCACCCTTGTCTCCAAGTTCATCTTGTTGTTCTTCTTCAGGTTGAGCAATACCTGAAGTACTTGGCTGACTTGTGTCCATTTCTTGCTTTATATTCCCAGCTCCAGCTCTACCTGTTTCTCAGCATCATGATCTATCTATGTCTGATCTACTTCATATTCCCTCTTCTAATTTACCATTATTGCCTCGTCAAATGTGACATCTCTACTAACAATGATCTTATGTGAGCTTGCCTTTTCTGTACACCATAATCTATAGTCCTTCACCTCTCGTGCATACCATAGAAATATACACCTTCTTGCCCTTGCCTCAAGTTTATCATCACTCACATGGATCTACACAGGACAATCAAATATCTTTAAATCAGAATAGTTTACAGGTTGACCGGACCATATCTCTTGTGGAATCTTCAAATTAATTGTAGTTGATAGAGATCTATTTACCAAGTATACAACTGTATTGACCGCCTCAGCCCAAAATGATTTAGGAAGTTTAGCATTAATCTACATGCATCGTGCACGCTCCAGAAGTGCTCTATTCATCCGTTCTGCAACTCCATTTTGCTGTGGTGTTCCAGGTACAGTATGGTGCCTCACTATACTTGCATTCTTGCAGAACTCCTCAAATTCTTTGCTGTAGAATTCCCCGCCATTGTCGATTCTCAACCGCTTAACTGACCGCTCAGTTTGTTTTTTGACCATGACCTTCCACTACTTGAATTTTTCAAACACCTCATCCTTTTATTTTAGGAAATAAACCCAGACCTTCTTGGAATAGTCATCTATTAGAGTAAAAAATAACAAGTATCACCCAATGAGTTAACAGAGGCTGGACCCCAAACATCTAAGTGGACATACTCTAAAATGTCCTTGCTGGTGTGTTTTGCAGAACTGAACTTCACTCATTTCTGCTTTCCAAATACACAATTTTCACAGAAATCGAGTTTACAATTCTTTACGCCTTTCAGCAGTCCTCTGCCAGTAAGTATTGTCATTCCCTTCTCACTCATATGACTAAGCCGTACGTGCCACAGTCGTGTAACATCATCATTAGATCTTTTAGAGGATAGAACAGCAGTAGTGTCACTAACTGTGCTCTCTAGCAATAGATAGATCTCGTCCTGTAGCTTTCCTTGCATCACCATCATCGAGCCTTTGGTCACATTCAAAAAACTACCCTTTCTAGAGAACTTGTACCCTTGGTTGTCTAGGACACTCAAAGAGATCAGGTTCTTGTCCAGCTCTGGTACATGTCATACTTGAAATGTCCTTGCAGTACCATCATCTAATTTGATCTGTACCTCTCCTCCACCTACAATAGCAATTACCATGTTCTCTCCCAATCAGACCTTTCCTTCCCGTTTTTGATACGAAGAGAAAAAAGTTCCTATTAGGTGTCATATGAAAAGATGCGGTAGAATCTAGGATCCGTTCGTTGCCCGAGTCACTAATGGAAACTGTTAGGACAGATTCAGCATCATTATTATCAGAACTTATAACTGTTATGTTGGCAGTATTTCCTTGTTTCTCCTTTCTTTCAGGGCAATTTTTTTGGATTTGCCCTGGTTGGTGACAATGAAAACACTTTAAGGACTTGTAGTTTTTGGACTTTGATATTCTCTTACTTTTGCTTCTTGATCCTTTTTCTTCACTACGCCCTCTCGTCATAAACAATCCATTTGCAGGATTATCAACACTGGATCCTGATGACAATTTTTAATGTTCCTTTGTCATCAACGCCTCCTTGATGGTTTTGACGGAGATGGTGGACCTACCATACATCATGGTATCACAAAAACTATCATAGGACAGAGGTAATGAAGTCAATACGATCATAACTTGATTAATATCTTCGACTGTAATTTCAGCCGCTTGTACATCAGAGATCATCCGATTGAAGTCATCAATATGATCTCGAATTGGTTTTTCTCTTGAAAGTTTGAATATGTACAATCGCTTCCTCTGGTAAAGTTGGTTTGACAAAGTATTTACAGAGTACTTTTCTTCCAAAGCTTTCCAGAGTCCATCTGCAGTCTTCTCGTTCATAACCTTTCGCAGCACATTGTCTGTCAGGCTCAGCTGTATTGTGCTACGTGCTCTGACCATTATCTCTCCTTTTTTATTATAAGACAATATTTTTGACAACTTGCTTTCGCTTTCCAATGCTTTTGACAAACCTTGCTGGTCTAGCAATGCCTGCAGATTCAGCTTCCATAGATTGAAGTCGTTGGATCCATCGAATTTCTCCACATCAAATTTTGACACTGACATCCTCGATCTGAAATTTCATCAAGTGACTCTGATACCACTTGTTAAGAAATCAGAGTTAGATACACCCCAAGTATCTTGAACACTTCATGAATATGAGCGGAAACGTACTCAAATCCATGAAAAAGAGTTAATAAAATTATAAAGCACGTGAATAATATTTTTATAGTGAGACATACTTGTCAGTACTATTTGTACCAGAAAAAATAGATAAAAATTGTACACCAAATTTAACGTGAAAAACCTCTTGTACTCTTAAGAAAAAATCATAGAAAAAATTTTAAAAAATATTTCACTATATAAAAAGATAATTATAATATTTTATCTATATTTTCTCACACAAAATGTATAAAATATAATATTTTTCAATGAGATCTTTTCCTATTATAATTTGTAATATTACATAAACTAAAGAATAAATCTAAAAATTCTCAATATATACTCATATACTATATTCTTAAAATTTTTTCACACTCTTTATTTTTCTCTCACTCTCACAAGCTCATAAGCTTGTATTGCTTCTCAGCTTGTTGATTTTCGGATGAATCAATGGTTCTCTATTAATAGAGAACCATTTCAAGCCTTGCATTTATTGCCATCCATCGAATTGCATCTGCCATCCACCGAAAAGGCTCTGCAAGAGGGAAAGAAAATTTCCTCCCTTTGTTGACTTTGTGATACTCATACAAGCCACCGAATAACATGTATTCCCATAAACTGGAGTATTGTCATCTCATTCGGGGCTGCTTCAACTGCTGGCATTTGCTGTGCTATTGCAGTTGAAGTAGTAAAGAGTAGACAGTGGTTGGACCTGACACAGGCTTCATAATGGTCTTCCCAACTCCCAAATAGGCAAAACATTGAGAAATATGATTTCAGAAAGTAAACAACCAGCGGCGTTTGCATTTCTTCATGTGCATATCCAATGAACACAATGCATTGGTATGTGAATTGTAGACAAATGAATGAGAGGATAAAATTTTGCACTGGCGCACATCATTAAATTCTCCGTTCATTTTTTATCCATGATTAGTATATGACTCGGTGCTGCAGTTCAAGTCCTGGTGTTTTCTTCCTTTCCATGTTCATTTTCCTATTATGAAGACAGTATTTGAATAACAGGCTCAGGGATTTCTACTTGGAATTTTTTGCCATCCTGTTTTACCAGCAAGATTCTAATTGCCTATACAACAATGTGTGTATTGAAAAAATTGTCTATATAACAAATTGAATCTTAGCATAAATTAAAGGTGTGTGTATGCTTCTACATCCAGAAGTAATTAAACAGAACAAAAAATAAAAAAATCTAGGCGTTAAAGTAGACCGGGTGGTTTAGCACAACACTTTACATTATTATTTAAATTAATGTATATTGTACTATTTGTACATAAAATTGTGGTCCAGATTATTTATACCTTGTATAACCGTTAAAAAGTGACCCTTATTTATTATATTTTGTGCTTTCAATAAAGTTGGTAGGTAGCCACAACAGGTTAGGCACAGAGAAATTGCAGGGTGCATAAGAATAACATTGTGCTTACTGCGTACCAAATTTACTGCGTACCAAATTAAACTTTTGGACATTTTGAAGTTCTGCGAAAACAACCTTTGGCGCTCTGATTGGTTAAGCCCATATATTCACATTATTTGATATTTCAACTATCGAAGTTTCAAGTTTAGTAGGTGGGGGAATGCACAGAAGGCCATTAAAATTTATCAGAAATGATGTTATCATTAGATATATAAAGTAAGTATATGTATTCATCTAATAACTCAAGTTTCTAAAAGAGTTGGTGATTGACATGGTTTATAGTCTCTTTGACCAAGTGACAGGGAATTTTATCCTTATCATTTTAATTTTGTTAAATAAAAATTAAATTTTAATACATAATAAAAATAAACTTGTGCATTTTTCATGCTTCAAATACAACACTCCAGTGTGGGAGAGTACGCTAGAAATATGTATATAAAACCAATCATGAGCTTTATCAGAGTAACTTAATCTTTTAGAAAAATTAGTCGTTTAAATAATAAAGTTAAATTTAAACATAAGCTACAGTGCCCTGTACAACCCAAAAGGCTGCTCAATCAGAATGGTATAGCCTAAGCCTCCGCCCCCAATCAAGTTGTAGTCATAAGATAATTGTAGTACTAGCAGGAAGTAGTTAAATGAATCAGAAAGACACGCAGGGTGGCCTGCACTAAGGACGATGCAGTCAACCTGCTGTAGTTTACATGAAAAGAGTGAATAGTAGATTGTTTAAAACACCAAGTAAAAATAGAAGATGAAGATGAAGTAACATTAAACACAAGGGCTTTTAAAATGGCATGCCCCTTTTGGTTATCGTAAAATGCGAATACAAGAAAGTACCCATAATAAGGTCAACTTTCATTTCATATCCCACAATTTCACTGTTACAACTCTTGCAGGCACCCAAAATTTTCTTGCTTCAGGAGTGAACAGAAGTCATTCTGTGGCACTTGATTCACTAGTCGAGTATCTTGAAGTCCAATACTTCTCTATTTCCTCTGCTGTTCTTCCAGGAATTCTTCCAGCAATCAAAGACCACCTGAGAAATAACATTTCATAATCTTCATCTTCAAATGGTTCATAAAAAATAAAAAAGTTTGGGATAAAAAAGTGAAGTGGTAAAAAGAAAAGGATAATCACCTCTCTCCAACCAGATTATATACCATGGTAATAAGGATTTCCTCTTCTTCAGAGAATTCAACGTTGGAAGCTTTGCTGGATTGCTCTGCACACTCAAAAAAAAAAAAGTCACTTCTCTGAATCTAAATGAAGTGTCACATTTGATTAAAACACCAGGAATTAGATAGCTATATCTTCTCAAACACTGAGTAACCAAAATATTGTCATAGACGAATTCTCCTAGAAGTTTAAGCTAATAGATAAAGGCGTGATTTTATATTTCTAACATGCTTCTCACACAATATCTCTTTGGATTTGAAGATTGGATAATGCATATGCCAGCTACTTTGTGCTTAAATTCAACTTTTATTTAGAAGAATAAAGTTGGCAAGAATCAAATTCTTAATCACTTGTTCATAGAGACTCTAATAATATGTTATGAATCAATTTTCTTAAAAGATTAAGTTATATATTAGGTGAAGACAAAAGAATAATTTATATTTCTAATAAATATTACTATATAAGAGCAAGTCAGCAATCTTTGAAATCATTATATCAAGTTGATCTCAACCAGAGAAGAAGGGGTCATAAGAATAGGATTCATAAAGTATACATATTCCAAATGTGGCCTTGTAATGTCATCAAAAAGATTAAACAGTGAACCAGAACAAGCATATGATAGCAGAGCGAGATCCAAGCCACATCAAGAATTAATCTGAAAATCTGCATGCCTAAGAAAAGACGTGAGGGTACCTTTAGAATCTGCAGAAACATCATCAGAGGAGCGATCAATGCCAGCCATTGCAATATCAAGTTCAAAAGAGCTGTGAAGTTTGAGTCTTGTATGTTGAGTTGAAGATGCGGATAAAGAACCGTGTTTGTTGAGTAAGGAAATGATTGAGTGGTATTAATAGGAGCAAGCTAGTTTCTAGGATGGTGCAACCCTAAATTGAAGAAGAATGGGGAGTTAAAGCGAAATAGAGAGAAGACTGGTAGTTGAACACATGGGATTTTAGTCTAACGCTTGGTAGTTGGGCACTTACGTGTTAGTTGGAGTGGATTTTTTCAGATGATAAATCTTGGGTTGGTGTTTGATGCTCAATTATCACACACATATCTATGGAAAAAAAAAAAAACACAAAGATATAACAACAAATGCTAATGTTGTTCAAGTAACTATTCTGTCATGAATTGTACACAATTGTCAGCCTGCTGTATTTTGAGTTTAATAAAAGAAGTTTGGAAGGATCACCTGAAGTTAAATAAAAATAATCTTATTATAATATGATGGGCGGTCTGGATGAGCAAAAGAGCAAATTTTAGGTTGGCTAAAAAGATTAAGGATGCAAATATGGATGCAAGATAATAAAATTTAAAGCATTGCTTTCAGATTTTAAATAATAAATATTATGTTCTTTTTGACATAAATAGCTTATATATGTCAAGTACTAGTGGATTCAATGTAGTTTTGTTTTGTTTTGTTTTCGGTTAAAGGATTAAATTTAATCCTTTACAATTTCAAGCAAGTTGTCGTGTAATGTAGTTGTTGAGATAGTGGTAGCTGGTAGATGATTATCTTGTCTGCCTCTCCCAATAATTGAGGAAATGCCAAAATAAAGTAAACAAAAGACCTCGTAAACACATTTTTAAGGCAAAAAATCATTCACCACAGAAAGGACAATAATATACTAAACATGCATCTAGAATCTCAGATAGGACCTGGACTGATTATCTACTCGCATAATTTGACAGATTATCTACTCTCGCTTAGCCTAAAAATTTGGATTAAATCATTATTATATTTTAAGATTTTGTTTGAGAATGTTATAGTTTTCCAAAAGCTACTAGACGAAATTATTTATTAGTATTTTTTGATGAATTATTTTGTGTTTATTTATTTTTTAAATTGTCAGTTAAATAATTGTTCTATAATAAAATAAGAAAAATTATGTTAATTTCTTCTAAAATTTAGTGAAATTACATTCATTGATTCAACACATATAGCACAATTATTGTTAGACCCCTGAGTCTTCGATTCAAGATTTGAAAGACTTTAAAATCAATTTTCCTTCAACACGGAACTAAAAGATGACGACATTTCCCAGCACAATTCTTTTGAGTGGTGGCAAAGTGTTGGAGCTAGGATAAAATTGAAAAGGAGTTCAACTTCCTTCACTCGTTTTATCAACCTAATTTACTGTAATAATGTTAAACACATTATATACATGTCTCATCATCTTATCACAATTTTTAGTATTTGATTGTAAATTTATAATTGATTTCTCCTATTTTTTTATACATTTTGTATTTTAATTCTATAACTTCACACTTATATAAAATAATATGCTTTTAGTGCTGCTATGCTATGCACTCAACATTATTCAATTCAATTCAATTTACTGTCCACTGTCTCTCTCACGTCAAGCCGTACACAAATGCAATCAAACAAAATCTTGCTTTGTTTTGTTTTCTAATGCAATACAATTATATATTATATTATATATTATATATACAATACATATCACCAGAGTTGATTAGTCATCTTTCAAAGGAAGAACGCCACACACTGTTACTATTAACAACAGCTGCTAAGTTCATACCACCGATGGCCGCACTTAAATCATATTTTATTTTTGTTAAAATAAATCAATTTTTTTATGGCATTCAGCTTCTAGAAGAAACATATTAAAATCAACAGCGTTTGCAACAAATAATATTTAATTAAATCATATTCTAATGCTAAGGGGTGTTTTTGTCAAATACTTATTCATAATTTTTTTCGGTAAATAAGACTTATTCATAATTGGTTGTTAGTTTATTGAGCAATGTGCTTGGAATGAAAAAAAATTAAATGAGATTCTGAGGTGGACAACGTTAATTGGTACGAGTGTTTAAGGTTCCATACCTTCTTCAGGAAGATCTCGTAGTGTTCAGGGACTATTTGAATAGCCTTATATAGGAAAGTTTATAAAGTAACTTGCTGCAAGTACCCCTGAAGTAATCCTTTGAATTGGACCTCTACTCCCAGCCATGCCAATGACGCTCTATCCGATAGTATTAGGGTGCCTCTTCTTACTACTAATTTTTTTAATAAAAAAAATCTAAATCAATTGAAATTTCATTTTTTATAATATATTTCAAATATAAATTTGATTTTTAAATCAAATTAAATTATTTTAATTTTAATTTTAATTGATTCTAAACATAACTTAAAAGTATGTCCAAATAGAAAATTCTAAAAGAAAATGAAACAAAGTATTAATTTTTTAAATTGATAAAGTTGTAAAATATTTATGAAAATAAATAAGAAATTATTTAAAACTCACAAGATTTGCTATCAAGTGCTATTAGACTAGTTATAAATATAGATACAAAAGTCGATGACTTAGCAACTAAAAATAAGTGGCTTTTAGTACGATAGTATGTCATTTAAAACCCACTTATTTGATAGTCTGTCATTTTTATTAATTTAATTTTAAAAAATTATTTTTAAAAAAAAGTTGACTTAGAATTAAAAAAATTAACCATCCCATCCATAATTCAAATTTCAAACTACCACCTAAATATACCCTAAATGTATGACAAATTACCTTTAATACCAAAGTGTAATCCTTAGTGCTAGACCATTCAAAATTGAATAATGTTTATTTAATGACATTCTTTTTATTGCGATCATGTGATATTCAAGACAACTTGAACACATGATATCAAAAACAGGTCATTTAGTGAAAAATTCACAAAAATATTTTTTATAACTTAACCTCAAAAAATTAACATAACTAAAATTCAACTCACATTACACGATCATTCACCCCTAAACCAACCCCATGAAGTTATTTGAAGGCACTGAGTTTCTAGAAGAATATAATTAATAGAGATATTGACAAGTTTTCCTACAAATAATATTGAGTAATTAAAAATTATTCTAATACTAGACCATTAACCTCGTATCTACAGCTTTGACAGAACTGAATTTTCCTCTAAAATTTAACTAATTACATATCCCACTAACAATTAGAGTGAACAGTTCTATTCAAGATAGGAATCAATCAAACAGCCCTGTGAAGATGTTTAAATATTAGGACTTAATAACTTTTCATTCTGATTAATCAGTTAAAAAATTAAACAAAATACCAACACAATCCTTTTCGTATAAATAATCACTTGGGTTGGTCTCTATCTCAAATTCTCCCTCACTAAAATCTAGAGTTCCCACAGCAGTTAAACGTTGTGCATTTCAAGGGCCCAAAACAAAAAGCAATCAACACAGGCTGAGGCACTTGCACAAGGAGGAATAATAACAAATTTATTCAAGATAGTTGTCTTAGAAGCAGACATATAATCCAACCACATAACCCAGTAAATAACGATCCAAAATAGGTGAACAGTAGATTATATAGAACTCTTAACTATATAACAGAGTGCTGCTGCAATTGACTGCCTGAATTAAGATTTATAAGCTACTGCTATTAACTGTAGTCTGCAGGCTATATATTAAACATGAAGCTAAATAGCTAATTGCCCATTGTTGGTTAGGCCTTAGAATCCATGAAGCTTGATATGCTCCTTCTTTACTATGCCCGCCTGTTTGTAACAGCACAGAGGAATTTAGAAATTGTAACAAGATTTTATAATAAGAACAAAAGCTACATTATAATACAGTCAGCATATTGTTTACCTGCACAAGGAAAGTAGAAACATTCTTTCTTTGATCTCCCTGAAGTTGTATGACCTGCATCCATACAAAATTAATAACGTTTAGGTATTCATTGACAAGAATGAGAAGAAATGATGCACCAAGTGACACATCTGTTGAAAATCACATAAAATGAGAATGTCCATATATGCCGGGGAAGGGGGAAAAAAACTTCCACGGGATGATAAATATCATGTTATTTCCTTCTCCTAAGATTGCGAAATAAAATAATTACATAAATACATTACTTATGATGAACAGAACACAAACCTGGCCCAACTCAGGGTCCTGGACAACAGTACCATTACAGCAGAATTCTTTCTTCAGGTCCTTGAGTATCTTGGTATAGCTGTACTCTTTCTTTAATCCTTGAACAGTTGTTAGGCTTTTCCTTCCGTTACGCTGTTGTACACGCACATGAACATACTCTTTCGTCCCAGCACCTGAGTCCTCAGCATTTGCCTCAGCAAAGGGATCTATTCAATTACCAAACCACATCAGTGAACAATCATAAATTGTTGACAAAAAATTGATACATATCTGGTTTCAACATAATTGAATTTTTGAATACCAGAAAATGTTTGAACTCAATAGAGATTCAACACCCACCAAAAGTAGTTGGGATGTGTGTGTCGAATTCAGACATGAAACTTGCACTTGGTAACTTGTGACAAACAAAGTCCTTCTGATCTAATCAAACACTCAGCACTGGAAGAAATCAAATATACTGCAAGTCAGAGATGATATGTACCATCGACATTTCTGAAGATGCTATTGCTATCTAAATTTTACTTGCTACTAGCTCGTAATGTGTGAAAATAAGAACTGGACCAGAATAAGAAGAAATTGTTCTACAAACATAGGAAATACCTTATGCACATAAGTTTTTATTGTACAAAGACATACACAGTGGTTTAGAAACTTAGTCATCCCGTCATGATATGGCTTTCTTTTTCAGTAAAAAATGACAGAATCAATAACATGATACCAAACAAAAGACCCATATTGTCATTACAACTGTCAAGGAACAACTCTTTTAAAAGCTTAAGCTGTTAAGTGAATGGTTTTATATCTCTAACAGCAATTACATGAGGCCTCAGTCATATTCTTTCCAACTATCTGCTCCATATCTACAATCCTCCTCACAACTAGACCAATTGTTTATTATACATGGGCGAAAAATATGACTGCAACAATTTCTTTTTCCACAGCCCCTTAGACTCCTCAAATTTACATGGTCTCAATCTCAAATCTGCTGAATCCGAAAACAAAAAAAATTATATTTCCGCCATCATCAATAGTTCAATGGCCATTAAAAGAAGGGGGAGTTGTGAGATCTGCATCATTTGTCCTGCAGCATTTTGACTTGTCCCATTTCATGACATCAAAACACAAAGGCACAAGGCCCACAAAACACCGGCACAGATCAAGGTATTCAGAAATGATGGAGCCACCGAACATAAATACATTAGGACAAAAGCTAGGAACTAATTAAATAGTCACTCTCTAGCCATACAAATTCTTCATAAAAATGACTGCCCTTGGAATACATATATACATAGTATTACATACATACAAGGCACAAACTAGATTTCTGTGTCACTCAAATGTACCAAATATGTATTCATATGTCATGTCCAATAATTATGATAACCCACTCTCCCCGTATATAATCAGTATAGACCCAAAAGATCAAAGAATATGTATAATCCGATTCACTCATTACATCGCTGTTGTTTAAATACATTTAATTACGGAAAAGTTCATTACTTCATACTTTATATACTATATACCCAAATGGGATCTTATATGTATTTAAGACTACAAGGAATCCATGAAACTAAAGATAAAACCTGCCCCGCTCCTAACCCAAAAGCTAAAGAATAAATATAGAAACGAGATAACAGTGACTGAACTTACAAACCCAACAAATTGACCACAAAGAAGACATGATTCACCTGCCATTACCTTTACCTAACGTCTAAAGACCAGAGAGAACAAAGTCTCAAATCAAAATTGCATGACCATTAAAAAAACGCCAAATAAATTGAACCCCAATTAAAAAAAATCATAGAAAAACATTTTTTTTTTAAAAAGAATGAAACAGAAACTATCCTGCTAAGTGCAAACAAAAGAGAATACTCTTCAAACCCCCCAAATGCACTATTATGCTAACACTGAAACAATTACATACCGGACATAAGAATTAGTAGATGGGTATTAAAGAAAATCAAAATTGACAAAGGGCGAGGGGTTAAAGTTACAAACTTGGTTATGTTATGTATACCTACCTGGTTATGCAGATAAACACAGAAAGCAAAAGACGAAATAAAAAAACATGTGCAGCAGCTAGAACAATCAAAATAAGAAATAAAAAAACGCAGAAAGAAAGAGAACAGTCACAATACCTAAACCTTGCGAGGGGGATGGGGAGGTGAACCGGAGAGAGAGAGAGAGAGAATAAGAAGAATAAGCGCGATGAATTGACGGTGAATGAGAGGAAAATACGACCGACCAAAAACTAGGTCAAGTTTATATATAAGGCGATATACGAGACAAGTCCTCCCAACCACACAACTCAGGGAGTGGTTCCCATTTATATATATATTTTTAAAATATTTATATATATCCTTTTCTTTTTTTTTTTTAAAGAGAAATAATGATATATCCACATATAATCTTATTCTTTATTTATTTTTATATATGATCTTAAATTTTTTTTAAAAAAAAAAAACTAGTAAGTATTACGTGGTTTTTAAATCAAGTTAGAATTTTAAAAAATAGATATTTTAAAAAAGAGAACGTATTTAAAACTTAAAAGGTATCATATATAATATATAATCAGATTAAAAAAAAATTAAATTTGAAATTTAGCAAATAAAAAAAATATAAAATTGACAAGTGTATTAATTTCTGTTGATCCCGATGATAAAGAATTTGAGCCTCTAAAACATATAGTATTTAAATTAATTTTAAAATTTATCTGTATTAAAATAAATATAACATTGATAAAAATAAATTTTGTTTAAACGTTTGAGCGTATTTTAATACTTATTAAGTAAAAGATATTTTAAGAGACGAAACAAAAATTAACACATGTAATTCATTGAGTGAAAATATAAAAAGAAATTTAGGCACAAATAGATATACTTTAGTTTAATTTAGTATATAAGGGTGGAAAGTTCAATTGTTGTTTTCTTAGTTCGTTTTTATTTTATTTTCAACTAAAATTTTTAACTACTGATTTACTTGTTGTTTTTTTTAATTTTTTTAATATTATTTGTCAAGTGTTATCTGATCCAATTTGATTGAGATTAAGAGATTTATAAGTATATTTTTTATGACTTGATTTTAAAAATTTGATATAATTAGAATTTAAACTTGTGACTATGTGCTTACTCATATATCACATGCTTGTTCATCATTAAACTAACTCATTGAGGTTTTTTCTTTTTTCTTTTTTGAGTGTACATAATTTGAAATTAAATTTTCTAATTTCTTTTTATGTAAATTAGTTATTTAAAATTTTAAATTAAAATAAATTAATGGTAAAAAATAAATAAATAGAGGGTCATTGTTTATCTAGCTTTGGGTTTTTGTTTTTGATTACATAAGCTTTGGGCTTTGTTTATATAATGTGCATGTTTGGTTGGAATAATTTTTTAAATTACTATTTTTTTTTGACTAAAAGTTTTTTTTTACTATTTATTATATGTTTAAATAATATTATTTTAACTTTTATATAAAATTTAATGTATTATAATAGTTTTTTTATAAACTTGAAGTTTGAAATTTATAATTTTAGATTATAAATTATTTAAAAGTTTTAAAATATAAATATCATTTTGTTCTTAATTAAATACTTTTTAATTATTTTATATTTTTTTGATAATTTAATATATAAAAGTGATTTTTTATACAATTTAAATGAAATAAATTATTTTAAAATCACTTTTCGCTTAATATATTTAAATATAAAATTAATTCCATTATAATCACTTATACAATAATCGACGATAATTAATTATTAAAATAATCAAAATTTTCACAACTAAATCAAACACACTCAATATATGACACGAGCATTCATTGACTCCAATTTAGGCTTTGTTTCCTCGTATTCAAGTTTTAAGAGGTACCCCACTTTGGTGCATTTGCACGATTCCTAATTGTTTGATGAATTTAGATAGGCTTGCAAGCAAGGGTTCTCTCTCTCTCTATCTCTCTCTCTCTCTCTCTCTCTCTCTCTCTCTCTATATATATATATATATATATATATATGTGTGTGTGTGTTATGTATGTATATTATTAGTAGTAGCTGTACTTGTCGTGGATGAATAATATGCCCCCTTATTTTGGTGTGTGATGTGGGTGTTTATAATCTAGTCATCTGTTTTGCATTTTGCATTAGGCAGCTTATGCAATGATATGATAACGTATGAAGACTGAATTTATTCTGATGCAATTGTGAGACCTTGTTGATTCAAATGTCCATTGAGATATGTTCTAGCCCGTATCCCATATTCAGACCCAACACGATGATCCACTTTGATTGGCCCATTAGCAGTTCTTTGCTGGCATAGTCGTTGTGAGAAATTACTTACTTATTAAATTGAGTATCTTATCTTAATTGAATCCCTCTTAAATAAGAAAGTTTTGAAAATTTATCTCCTCATAAGTACCCATGCTAATCCTATATCTAAATAATATCTCTTCAAATACTATTTACCCTTCAAGTAAACTCTTGTCTCTAGATGAATCCAAGTCAAACAAATTGCTAGAAATATAGTTGGGGAGAGAGTGCATTGTTATAGATGTTTGTAATAAGTGAATCACTTCCAAATGATAAGCAATTTATCATTGAAATCTCATTATCTTGAGATATCACGCAAATGGAAGGGGAATACTTTCTTAACATGGACTTCATTTTCTATCAACTATTAACTATCAAGTTTGCAAGTTTATTATCATTTCCTTATCATGCTAAACTGGCTTTTATTTGCGGATGATTGTGTTAGTCATAGTAGGCCCCCAATTAAGAAAACCTATGTACGAAGGTAGCCAAGGTAAATGGGTTGGGTTGACTTGGACTAGTCAATTACCATTGTAACTAGTAGACCCAACTGTTAGCTTAGGAACAATTGGATGGTTATTCTATAAATAGAGGGAAGAGAGGGAAAGTCTAATATTCTGTTAGTTTGTTGGAAGGTGGTTAAGGAGAGAGTCAAGCTCTCGAATTCTTGACAAGGCAGTTACCATTTTTTTCTCTAGTTCTTTCCCTCTCTGATTCTTGTATCATAAATCTGGTAGGGATCATTTTTCCCTCAAAGATTCATCAATAATACAGAAGTATTCAGTGAAATTGTTCATAAGTTCCACTAGTTCTATTAACTGGTATCAAAGCTCTTCGATTCTAGAAGAGAATTCATAGTTTCCACAAGAGGAATGGAAGCAAGACTTGAATTTTTAGAGTGCGATTATGAAGGTCTCATTGCAGCGCACGAAGAGTTGCAAGAATTGAAGCAAATGGTGGATGATGAGTGACTCGAGAGAATTGAAACTTGAAGACAATTAATTGAGTTGATTGAGACGGTGAGAGGATTATCGAGCCGCAACGATAATCATAATACGATTAGAGGAAGTCACTCAAGTAACGGCGGTAGCACTGGCAATCACGATGGTTCCCAAAATTGCGATAAGCGGTGGAGGAAACTCGAGATTCTGGTCTTTGAAGGAGATGACGCGTACGGTTGGACAAATCGTGTGGAGCGTTTTTTTGAATTGAAGGGAATGAATGATGAAGAGAAACTCCAAGCGGTGATGGTAGCAATGGAGGGAAAAGCACTGACGTGGTATTAGTGGTGGAGATTTTATGGAAAAATCCTACTTGGAACGCTTTTTGATTTGCCGTAGTGAGGAGGTTTCAGTCATCGATGATACAAAGTCCTTATGAACTATTATTGAGTCTCAAACAAACAGGGACAGTGGAGGAGTACCGAGAGCAATTTGAATTGTACGCGGGTCCACTTAGGAGTGCTGAACCTGAGTACTTGAAGGGAATTTTCCTCAACAGTCTCAAGGAGGTGGTGAAAGCTGAGTTAAAATTCCATTGAGTTGAAAATCTACCAGAATTGATGGATTATACTCAGAGAATCGATGAGAAAAATACCTTATTGAGTAAAGGTAGTTCGTAGGTGAATAAAGGAGGAAGAAACATCACGAATTATAGTAATTCAAGGACAGTAACTTAGGAAACTGGGAATAAAAATCATAGCCAAACAGTGACAGGAAGAGAGAATTCCAGTGTTTATTCTAACAGTATAAGAACAATCAATTCTTCCAGAGGAAGGGGGTACAGAAAATTGACTGATGCAGAGATGCAAAAGAAGTTAAGAAAAGGGTTGTGTTTTAGGTGTGATGAAAAGTTTGGACCAGGGCATGTATGTGCCAATAAACAACTACAAGTATTAATATTAGAGGAGGAAGGTGGAGAAGAAAAAGATGAGAGTAATCAAGCAAGTGAAGAATTGGAGTTTAAAAACTTATTGTTGTTTATGTCTAGCATCATACGATTGACTTCCAAGAAATCCATCAAGCTATGGGAAGAGTTGGCAGGACAAAGAGTAGTGGTATTGGTGGACTGTGGGACATCTCATAACTTTGTATCTTCAAAGTTGGTAAGATAAAAAAGGTTATTAGTGACGGAAACAACCCCATATACAGTAGAAGTAAGTGATGGGAGGAAGATTAAATGCGGAGGGGTATGTTGTCAGCTGATTCTCCAAATTCAAGGATTAAAGATTCAAGAAGATTTTTTTATCTTTGAGTTGAGAGGAGTTGATCTAGTACTGGGAATGGAGTGGCTAGCAAGTTTAGGAGAGATTAGGGCCAATTTCAAAGAATTAACAATTAAAGTTCCTACAGCTAAGGGAACTAAACTGTTGAGAGGGGAACCAGAGCTTGTGAGGACAGTCGCATCTTTCAAATCTATGATAAAGGCATTACAAGACAATGGCCAAGGGTTCTTACTAGAGTATCACAGTTTGCAAAGACAATTCAAGAATGGTGAACAACTGCTACAATGGATTACAAGGGTGTTAGAAGAGTATCAAGAGGTTTTTCAATAACCACAAGGCTTTCCTCCACTAAGAAGACAGGATCATGCCATTGTGTTGAAGGAAGGGGCTGACACTCCCAATCTAAAACCTTATAGGTATCCTCACTATCAAAAAAATGAGATAGAAATATTGGTAGATTATATGTTGAATTCAGGAGTTATAAGACCTAGTGTAAATTCATATTCTAGCCCCATAATACTTGTGAAAAAGAAAGATGGTGGATGAAGATTCTGTGTAGACTATAGAGCCCTGAACAAAATCATTATTCTTGATAAATTCCCCATCCCTATTATTGATGAGTTGCTGGATGAATTAAGAGGAGCTGTGATATTTACCAAATTGGATTTGAAATCAGGATATCATCAAATAATAATGAAAGAAGAAGACATACCTAAAACTGCATTTAGGACACATGAAGGGCATTACAAATTTGTAGTGATGTCATTTGGACTCACTAATGCACCTTCTACATTTCAATCCCTCATGAATGAGATGTTAAAACCTTACTTAAGGAAATTCGTTCTAGTATTTTTTGATGATATATTAGTTTACAGTAAGAGTGAGGCGGATCATAAGAGACATTTACAAGAAGTCTTACAACTATTAAAGGAACATCAATTATATGCTAATAAAAAAATGCAGTTTCAGGCAGAGACAATTAGAGTACTTGATATGATGCTAACTTGGCTTATTCCTAAAGATCTAAAAGCATTAAGGGGATTTTCTGGGGCTTATAGGGTACTACAGGAGATTTGTGAAGGACTATGGTAGGCTAGCCAGACCCTTAACTCAGTTACTAAAAAAGGATTATTTCCACTGGAACCAAGAGGCACAGGAAGCAATGGATGCATTAAAAAAGGCCATGGCTGACTTGTCGATTCTCATGATACCCGATTTTTTAAGACTTTTATCATTGAAACAGATACGTCCAACAAAGGTTTAGGGGTGGTGTTATTACAAGAAGGCAAAGCTTGTTACTTTCTTGAGTCAAACACCGTCAGACAGAGGCTAAAACAGATTTGTATATGAGAGGGAGCTGATGGCTATTGTTATGGCAATGCAGAAATGACACTATTATTTGATGGGCAGGCACTTTATCATTCATACGGATCAGAAGAGTTTAAAATTCTTCACAGAATAGAGAGTTTTGGGAGAGGAACAATTCAAGTGGACTTCGAAATTAATGGAGTTCGACTTTGAGATCAAATATAAGTCCGGTTGTGACAATAGAGCTACAGTTGCTCTCTCTAGACAAATGACTTATGCAACCATTTCAGTAGTTCAGTCTTCAGACTTACAGGAGTTGGAGGATGAGGTCCAAAATGATGTCAAGTTAAAAGGCATCATTCAAGACTTAATAAGGGATTCTAATTCACATTCAGGGTTTTCTTTTTAGAATAGAAAATTACTGTATAAAGGAAAGTTGGTCCTACCTAGAAACTCTTCCAAAATCCCTGTGTTACTCAAGGAGTTTCATAGCTCAACAGTGGGTGGCCACTTTGGGTTTTTTTTTTGTCTTACAAGAGAATTATAGCATTAGTTTATTGGGAGCATATGAGAAAGGATATCCAACATTTTGTAGCTACTTGTGCAATATGCCAATAAAATGAATATTATCTCCAGCAGGTCTTTTACAACCCCTACCAATTCTAACTCAAGTATGGACTGATATATCTATGGATGTCATTGAAGGGCTTCCCAAAACACATGGTAAAGATGTTATCCTAGTGGTTGCGGACAGATTCATGAAATATGCTCATTTTATTCTCCTTAGTCATCCTTTCACTACCAAGGACATAGCAGAGGTATTCATCAAAGAAATTGTCAGGTTACATGGTTTTCCCTCCACCATTGTGTCAGACCGAGACAAGATCTTTCTCAATCATTTTTGGATTGAACTTTTCTGAATGGCTGATACTAAACTTAAATTCATTTCTGCCTATCATCCTAAAACCGATGGACAAATTGAGGTGATCAATAGATGCCTAGAAACCTACTTGAGATGCATAACAGGGACCAAGCCCAAACAATGGCCACAATGGCTTAGTTGGGCTGAATTTTGGTTTAATACCAATTATAATAGCTCCACTAAACTCACTTTATTTAAGGCTCTCTATGGCAGGACCCCTTGCAGTTCCTAAAGGGTACTACTGTTCCCTCTATAGTGAAAGAGGTGAACACACTGACTACTGAAAGGGATACTATCCTTCATGATCTTAAGACCAATTTAATCAAGGCTCAAGATCAAATGAAAGCTCATGCAGATAAGCACAGGAGATCAATTCAATATACAGTGGGTGATTAGGTTTATCTCAAGCTCTAACCTTATAGATTGAAGTCACTTGCCAGAAAAATGAATGAAAAATTACGGCCTAGATTCTATGGTCCTTATCAAATCAGTAAAACAGTGGGGCAGGCAGTATACCAATTGGACCTTCCAGCTGAGAGCAAGATACATCCTGTCTTCCATGTCTCCTTGTTGAAGAAGGCTTTAGGTCCCACGGCCACACCCCAACCTTTACCTAAAATGTTGACAGATGACTTAGAATTACAGGTAGAGCCAGCTGCTGTCTTAGCCATTCGCAATGGTCCTTCGGGTAAGTTGAAGTTCCTATCCAGTGGCAAGACCTCCCAGATTTTGAAACCACATAGGAATCTTTTGATGTTATTCACGACCACTTTCCTCTCTTTCACCTTGAGGACCATGTGAATCTTTTAGGGGGGAGTATTGTTAGTCATAGTAGGCCCCCAATTAAGAAAACCTATGCACGAAGGCAGCCAAGGTAAATGGGTTGTGCTGACTTAGACTAGTCAGTTACCATTGTAACTAGTAGAACCAGCTATTAGCTTAGGAACAGCTGGACGATTATTCTATAAATAGAGGGAAGAAAGGAAAAATCTAATATTTTGTTAGTTTGTTGGAAGGTGATTAGGGAGAGAGTCAAGCTCTTGAATTTTTGACAGGGCAGTTACCATTTCTTTTTCTAATTATTTCCCTCTCTAATTCTTGTATCATAACTCTGGTAGGGATCATTTTTCCCTTAGAGATTCACCAATAATACAGAAATATTCAGTGAAATTGTTCATAAGTTCTACTAATTCTATCAAATTGTTAATTATCGATATCACATGCTTAAAGGTCTTTCTATCCAAAAAAATAAAAAGCTTCATGAGCAAATCTTATCATTTACTACCCACTCATGAGATTAAAATTTGAACCCCTTCAACAATAAATGAAAATCCATAATAAATGGCATAAGATTAAATCTCTATATAATAGGATTAAGGGATAGCATCCCCTATCCAATCCTTAGATTCAGTTGAATCCTTCTAGGTAACTTCCTCACCAAGCATTCTCTACTTTATATATAGGGGTTAACATACACAATCAGGTCCATCTTTCAACCCACCTCGTATTGTAAATTTTAACTTAAGCGTTGTAGTGCTTTAGGTATACCACTCCTATCAAGCCCTCGCCCCCCTGCCGCCACCGCAAGCATTGAGAAGCTCCAGCATACATCACCATTCTGCTCGAGACCAGGTGCATCTACCCCTGACTTCAATACAGAACAATGGTCTCGAGTGATTTTAACTAAGATAGGCCAATTCTTTACTCTAAATACTTTCTATTTCTAATATTGTATTGCAATTATAATTCAGCAGCCGTATATTTCGGATCCGATAAAGCTACAGATCCTTTTTCTTAGCATTGTCACGGCAAAAAGTTTGAAGATGAATAAGAAAAAGAGAAATTCAAAGAAACAGATCCATTAACTTCTCTATCCAATAATCCTAACTTAAGCCTTTGCCCTCTCATGCTCTATTTTTAACTTGCTTACATAGTCAAATCAATGAGTTGACCCTTTAATCACTTACTAATAGATACAAATTTTGTTATTGTAAAAAAAAAATGATACAAATTTTGTTCATCAATCATCAGTGTTAGCACACTTTTTTTTATGATTGAAAAATAATTTAAAAAATTAATATATTTATCAGGATGATTAGTGAATAAATATTAACATGGAAAAAGCTCGTTAACTTGTAACTCAATTGACAATGACTCAAGTTTTTAAGATTTGGATATGGTGTTAAGTTAAATAAATAATAGGACAAAATACAATAAATTCCTTTCAAATTTGTATTTTGAAACTCTCCAACAAAACTTTTGAACTCATCAAACCATGTATATTGACTCCCTATGAGAAGGTTTTATGCATCTGTACGAGAGGATCAATATACATTGATAATGATATGTATTTGTTTGGATAATCTAAAAGGTTGTATTAGTAAATTTTAAAGTATAAAGGAGTTTTATGCATATGACTCATAGTTTGAAGGAACTTCTTGCATTTTGTCTTAAATAATATTATGAAAAAGTGATAAATAAACTATTTTGCCATACCAAGTCTAGTATGCATTCAATGCACACAAACTAACTTCCGAGAATGCAGCACACATTAACACCCTTCAGCCTTTGTGTGCAACACCAACTCTAACTTCCTCTTCCCTATTCAAACTCATTTGTTTTTAAAGTTCAAAAATAAACATTGTAGAGATGGAAACTAGTAAATAGTTGTTGGCGTATAGGGCCATGAAGGTGGTGGTGGAGAATTTGACTGGAACACTCTTCTACGTCCAAGTGAGCAATGATGCCACGGTTGAAGATCTAAAGAGGGAAATTGAGGCCCAGCAGAAGCTCCCTTGTGATCGTCTGATCCTGGTTCTTGATGCTGATCATAGCCCTCTGATGAGCAAAGAGGAAGAAAAGGCATCTCTGGTTGATTGTGGAGTCCAAGACGGGTCCCACATTTACCTTTTCTTCAATCCTCTTGATGATGAGTCTAACAATCAAGTTATGTTCACTTGGCCAGAATTTCTTCTCAGTTAGACCCACCAAGCCGCAACCATTTCCCTCCTCCTCCTAATTAGTTAGAATTTTTTTATTTCTAATTTTTTTATACATACTGAATCACTTGCTTAAAATATTGGCTTTTTAAATTTAATACTGTAAATTTATGGTTTATTGTCAGTTTTTATTGAATTAGATTGAAAAGCTTGAGATTCCCACAAGATTATGTAATTTGCCTTGGATTCTTATTTTCTTTTAGAACATTAATGTTCAACCTCGCTGCTGATCCGAGGTTGTTTGTGTTAGTCATGACATCAACTTCTATTTCAATAGGGTATTTGCATTCTAAAATTGCAAATTTGATTGCACATTTAGTGAAGTAAAAGTAATTATTATCTGATTAAGTGAATAAGTGCATTTTGTGTTTTGTGGAAATTATTGTTACTAATGCCAAATTGTTCCAGTCTTAGGATTTTTTTTTAATGTACTACTTGCAGTTAATCAATTATGGTACACCACTTCAATACTTTGATCTCTCTTACTTGGGCCTTTTATTTTTATTTTTTTAAATAGTCTTCAATAAGATTTAACAGCTGGTGTCAACTGGAATAAGTAGCATAAAGAAAGCAAATATGTTAAACAACGAAAGCAACGAAGAGTATCTCCTAGTCATGTAGCATGCCTTGGCCTGGGGGTTAAAACATACATAATCTCATGAGGATCATGCGTGATAGTTGTAGGCTTGTAGCCTCCTCCGGTGGCATGGGGTTGAAAATTATACTATGATTTGCAAATTGTGAAAATGGTTAGGATGTGGTTCCACTTATTTGATGTTGAGGTCAACTTATGCACCTTCATTGACTATTGAGTAATCTTCCTTCTCAAATCCATCCACTTGTTGAGGATTGGTGAAGCCACCGGGACACCCATTGATTTATTCTATTTTCCATTTGATTCCAAAAGCATTTTCTTGGTTTCCTACTTGATTGAAAAAATAGTTAGTTCTTGTAACAATAACTCTAATCACTATAAGAAATTAATGAATTTGCTACAGAAATATTTGTAATTAATCTATAGTTAATTCATAACTAATCAATTTAACTATGAAATAACTACAAATTGATTCGTAGTCAAATTCTCGTCACTAATTAATTATCAAAAATTTTCGTAACTAATTTTTAAGTTTCTGTAACTAATCCATAACTAATTTTCGTTCAAAACTTCTTTTGTTTCCGTCGCTAATTAGCTACAAAATACCTGTAATTATTTCAGTTTCCGTAGTTAATTTTTAACAATCCATAACAAGTTTATAACAAATTCATAACTAGATCAAAACAGAACACATGGCAATCCATAGTTGTTGCAAATCCATAACTATTATATTGTTAAATTACTAACAATTACTTAACTATTTCCTAACTATTAGTGTTGCTAAATCCCTAGCAATATTTCCTAGTATTGTGTTGCTAAATCGTTAACAATTCTGTAATTATTTTGAAGCTAACCCGAATTAATTTCATAATGACAATTAGTATATTTTAAAATTATACATGTATAAATATTTCAATCCAAACAAAAGTACCCAGCAAATAAGTTGTGTAAAACAACAAAATATCATAATTGCCTTAATAAATTCAAAACATGTTCTACAAAGAAAGCATAGCTAATCAATAAGTCTCTAAGTTAATATAAATAGTTCAAAACAAGTTAGCATCATCATCATCATCAATAAGCACAACTAATCAATCCAAATTAACTTCATTCGTCATCATCATCATCAACTTCATGATTCTCCCAACTGCATGGTCTTATGATGGCCGCATTATTCTTTACCACATTATCAGAATATATGTCACCATACTCCAATTTGACAATTCAAGACTTATCCAAAACTCTAATTGCAAAAACTTTTGAGTTGCATACGACTTTTTTTTTTCCTCCTGATATAACAACTTTAAAAAAGTTTACTTAGAACTTCTAATACCAAAAAATGGCCATATCCCCATATCATATCGTATCAGATGCATTACTAGTACCCATAACCATATCTCTGCTTCTTAGTGCATGCATCAAAACTTGAGAAGCCACGTTAACTTTATCAGCATTGTCATTTATAGCAGAAGCAGCTGTTGAGAAAAAATATATAAATGAACAAATGCATCAAACTTATATAAAATTGATTCCACACATATTATAATCATAAATCAATTATACAATTACTTGCATATCCTATCTTTCCGCATGTATATTTTGTGAAAAATAGTAGATAACGTCACCGTGAATATCTACCAACACAAGACATTTCGTCGTTGTTCTCAGATATCTAACCATTTCAAGCCCAACCAAGCCAAATGTATCTTTAATTATTGAGAAAACAGGTAAAAAAAAATTAAATTACAAGGCAATTACCATTATTGGCAAATGCCAAGCAATAGCTGCAGAAAATTGGATTGTAAAGGTGGCATAACCCATTCTTTAATATCTTGAATAACAGAAACATACATGAAAAGTTCAGGTTTCATAGAGATAAGGCATTTCCCAACCTATTAGCTTTTACAGAAAATAAAAGCAATGTATTAGAATATACTAGAATGGAAAAGTAGTACATTTCATGGATTGCCACAAGTTTTTTTGTAAGTCTAGTCTAGTTACACACTCCACTAGGCACCCACATCACTCACAGCCATGCAGAGGGGTAGTTTTAACTTTTTATTAGTCTGCAGCTAACCCTACATGCACACAGAAAAATTGTTTCCCTGTACAAGTGTGAATAATGCATGCGTAATAGACTCATTCTTTCTTAGGCTTGACCCACTTTCTCCAGGATTAAGACCCTTATCAATTTCATCCAGTTTTATACTTTCGAACCAACCAAGAAATTAATTTTGCAAACAACCAATTCTCCAGATCCAATTCAAAGGACTATGAAGCAAAACAGCAGAAATCATTCCACAAATCTTAAACTGACAGAACAAAGATTACTGCAACAGGCCAAACAGCACAGGGTATGATATTGGTTAAGCGTCACCAGATCAAAAGTGAATAAGGTTTACAACTACAAATATCCAACTTCATAGTGTTTTCACAATGATATACATAATTTTAGAAAAGAAAGATGTTTCAATTGTTAAGTATCAAGAAAAATAAGCATGTATGTGGAGAAGGCCTGTAATTATGCATTTCTGACAAGGAATATCACCTATTTGTATTTGAAGCAAATCATCTGTTGTACAATTAGACATGGTGTTGAAATGTTTTTGGCTCTTCTTCTCTCTACCTAGTGGGGCACATCTTTTTGTTATGGATCTGCATGTTTGTGTCAATTGCGTCTCATATGTGATATATTAGTCATTATTTGGATAATATAACTTGCTAAAAGGTTGAAAAGTAAAATCATTTAGTTCCAATTAGAAATGTGACAGGTTTTGAATTTCAGATCATAGTCTTTCCTTTCCAATGGTTCACCCACAACATGTTTTTTTTTTAAATTTTTTCTTCTGAGCTGCTTTTAAAGATTTTTCTAGTGTATATTTACCATTTAAGTTGTAAAATTATTGAGTAATCTCAAGTATATAAATGAGTTTATTTATATTAGTGGCTAGAGCCTTTTAGAATGGATTGAGTTCATTTATGTTGCATTAGTTATTTAGACGCCTAAGAAACAATTAAATGAACAGGCTGTTGTTACAATGAACAACTTCCAACAATATTGTCATATCTCAGCACCTGGGTGGTCACTAGGATGGACATGGGCAAAGAAGGAGGTAATATGGAGCATGATGGGAGGGCAGACTACTGAACAAGGGGATTGTTCAAAATTTAAGGGAAACATCCCACACTGTAAAAAGGACACAACAGTTATAGATTTACTTAAGGGGATTGTTCAAAATTTAAGGGGATTATTTATGTATGTTTTCAAAAAGGACTCTCTTCATTGTTTTCACCAAGAATACATATGCCAAACATATGCCAGTGAAGTAGTCAAATATTATAATCTCAACAGAGTCATGCATGTATTAGCAACAAGGAGCAGCGATAAATTTTTGACTTATAAAAAATAAAGGTAGAAAACTATCAATTAGATTATCATGCCAAAGAATCACTCAACCTAAAAGCCTAAGCTGTTAGGTGAGGGGCAAGAAAGGATTTAACAGATCACATAACATTAACAATATCCAGAGTTCAACCATGAATTAAAAAAAAAAAAATCCTTTGAACTGAAATTAACATACACGCTAGATAAAATCAATCCATTCACCAACTTTGTTAATCAATCCCCCGGCATGACATTCCCCATTCCCCCTTTGATCCCCATAGGAGTCTCCCCAGTTATCAAAAGAAAAAAGGTTCTTTACAATGAATTTAATATAGTGAAAAATGGTTTTAATAATCAAGCAGAGTCATTCCATATGATGTGTACCAGAATCTTACCTAATTGAAGACAGAGCTGTACCAGAACCTTACCAAGATGGAAGAACTACAACAGAGAGGTGCTGCGACGGAGAGGCGGTGGCTGGTGGCCGGAGCAGCTGAGACGAAGAAGGTGCAGCTGGTGTGGCTGGTGGTTCGCGTGCAACTTGAAGCAGAGCCTGGTACGCGTTGCAGAGAATGAGAGGGAATGGAAGTGAAATTTCAGCACATCGCTGAGTTAGGGCAAAGAAGGAGAGCCTGGTTCGCATCGCGTAGAATGAGAGGGAGGGAATGAAATTTTTGAAGAAAAAACGAATTAATATATAAAATAAATTGAATAAATAGCTTTGGATTAGCTAAGTTTTTTTTAGTTAAATTCCTAGTTAAAATTAATTTTAAGTTAAATTCTTTTAATTATCAAATATTTTTTGGCTAATTTAATTAATTACAAAATTTTATTTAATTACAAAAAATTTTGTAATTAAATCATAACTATTTTGTAATTATTTATTTGATAAATTTTATTTTCAAACATTCAAAATTTAATTAGAAAAACTTATTTTATAATTAATTTGTAACTAATTACAAAAAAGGTTTGTTGTTAAAATTCGTAATAAATTTGTAAAATTTTTATAGTGATAATAGTGAAACTAATTTAAATCTGCCTGGATTTCTTAATTCTGAGGATATTCTTAGAGAGGGAAAAGTATAGAAGAATAGCATATCTATTTAAGCAATTTTAGATTGAAGTAACAAACAGTACGGCCAATGTAAAAGTAACAAATTATGAGGACTCTTAAAATTATTAGTTTATTATCCTGAGATTATGAATGCTTCTCGGGCTGTGCGTGACCTTAAGCATGCATTCCCAGTATATCTTTGAAGGCGAATAATTATGTTGGGGTGGATAATACACTTATTAATTTTAATTATAATAATAGATATTTTTTTAATTTTATGTTTATTTTTTTACACATTCTATCACTACTGTTTCCACTATCACACAGATCTGAAGATTTAAAGATCAACCAAACACAGATATAAACTCAAAGATATAACAATTAGAAATTAGTAATGCTACCATCACTACCATTACCCTCACCACTACATCCAAATCTAGCCTCCACTGGCAAGCGCCCTTAATCGAACCTAAACTCTAATCTCGAACCTTCATTATCAAGTTGCCACCAAGTCCCATGGCCACCATCACCCATGACCAAATTGTGACGCCATCGCCCATCTCCAACCCCCCGCTCCCGCAATCATTGTGTCGTCGCTCGTAGTGTCCACCCAGTAGAGGTGGCAAAACTGGCCAATCCGCCCTGTCTGTCCCGCCCCGCCCCGCCTTCAACCTTCCAAAATATGGGGCGTGGTGGGTTGGCCCGTTTTAAAAAATAGGTTGGAAGAATCAACTCACCCCACTTTAGGATGAGTTGACGGGTTAGCGGGTTGACCCGCATAAAAGAGAAAATGAGAAAAAGTAGACGGGTTAACGGGTTAGCGGGTCAACCTATCTAAAAAATAAAAAAAAAATCCATAAAAATTTTAAAAAAATAGATAATTTATAATTTATAGAGACTAAAAATATAAAAAAATAAAAAAAATTATTATTATACCCATAAAAATATTACAAACATAAATAAAAAGACTAATTTATAATACTTAAAAAAAAAAGCTCAACCAACGGCCAACCTGCCGTCCCATCCGCTTAACCCGTGGGTTATGCGGGGTGAGTTATGCGAGTTGGAAATTAAAAGTGGGTTGAAATATTAAACCCAACCCGCCAAAAAATGACAAGTTGACAGGTTAACTTAACGGGTTGAATCCGTTTTGCTACCTCTACCACCCAGCCATGAACTTTGACTCAAAACCTAGACCTCCACATATTTGTCACTAGATTTGGACTGTGCTCGCAACGGTTCATTTTACTTTATTTGTTCTCTCCTTTGGACTTGGGATTCGGTTGTCGTCGGCCTACGACGATAGAAGACATGCAACGTTTCTTTGATGTCGGTCATGGCTGGTGGGAGATCTTGTGGTGGTGGCCATGGGAGATCTACGACTAAGGACAGTTCTATTACAGTTTAGGTCTAGGCGCCACTCACCACTATGACCTCGACATCCTACTTTGCCGCCCAACTCCGCCCTTGCTTCCCTTTGCCAAAAACCATCATCCCTCCAGTCAATCTCACAACCAGGGTTTGAGGAAGAAGAAACAAGAAATGAGAGGTGCTAGAAGAGACTTCCCCATGGTGCCTCCACCATCACCGGTTAGGGTCCGATCGTTGGTTGGGGGTTGGAGCCAGCGACGATAATGAGGTAGTTGTAGGGGGAAGTTAGGGGTGTTACCATAAGAACAAGTTCCCAGTGAACTATCTTAACTATTGATCTAATTTTAACTGAAATTAATGATTAAGATTGAAGGAGTATCATACACTTTTCTTTTACAAGATGTATATTAGACACCACTATATTTAAAAATACATTTTTTGAAAGCTAACTTGTAAATAGATAATTTTAATTTACAACAGCAACTCCTAATTAATATACGGAAAGCTGGAGCCTATTTATCAAAGAACGGCAATTTAGAATTGTTTTATCAATTTGAGATAAATACATGGCTGTAGTATACATTGAGATTTTTGCAGAATACAGTTTGTTAATCATCCTCTGCCACAATTGAGGGCTATATTTGTATATTTAGTAATTAATAAAATGGAATGAAATAAGATGGGATGGGATGGAATGGAATAAAAATATCATTCCATTGTTTGGATATTTTAGAATGGAATGGAATAAAGTTACCATTCCATTGTTTGGGAAGTAGATAGAATGATATGAGTTATAACTTTATTTTTTTTAAATTACTCTTATTGTAAACACACCAATTTTAAAATATGGGGTTAATATAGTAAAATACTAATTATAATTATAATAGAAAAGTTGATTCCATCTCATACCTCATAAATTAGGAGTTTTTGGTGGGATGGGATGGGATGAGATCCATTGTAACACCCTAGCTCTGATTACCAACTAATGTAACACCCTAGCTAAGGCATCACATTTCTGACTTCCGACTCATAATCTGAAAATAAGTTTGCACAAAGTTTGAGTTATAAAAAAATATGGGTTTCAAAATTTCTTTTTCGCAAATATAAACTTACTAAAATTTATAGATATTCTTCTCTGCAAACAATATATTTAAAGAGCTTAATATACAATAATCTTAAATTAATAATTTGAAATTTCACAATTTAAAGAGAAATATAAAATTAACGAGACTTTTTTTTTTCTGATAAAACCCTATGATATTTCCTAATTGATCTTATAATTCAGCAATATCAACACTAACGAGAAATTTTAACATACTTATTCCTTTTAGTCCATCTTGATGCATCGTCGACATCTACCTTAAATTTTTTTTGTCAACATATATGTATATCTTTTTCTGAATGTCCACTCCTTATTATTATCACCAATCTTAGAGTATCCATCGCCTTATGTCTAAGTATATACAACTCGATCCTTCTATTATTTGATTTTAACTTTTATATATAGATACAAACACAACAAAATAACATAACAAAGAGGTGAGATCACCTACACCAATACCAATATGGCGACAATAAGATAACACACGATAATAATATTCATATACGGATAGATCATACCATATTCATGCTTTATCAACATTAATCAACTATCATCATTTAATCATTTATCGGTTCAATCATCATAAACAATAATCATGAACAATGCTCTCACTATTATCATCATCATCATCCAAGTATTCATAAAATCGTCAAACCAATATTCCTCAATTAATATATCACATATGTTCATATAAATGTTTGGTCCATTATGCATGTGCATAAAGACTCGAACATTTTTCAAAAAATCAACTCCATGGAGGTTTTCCAAATTTCGAAAGAAGAACCTCCAAATAGCTTTTTGTCCAGTCAATTCAAGCTATTTGATTCCAAGACAATCTCCCAAGTGTAGAAAAGAATCATGTTATTGTCGGTATTCAATGCGTTGAAAATTGCAGAAAAAAATGAAAATGTGGTACTTCCAACTTAGCTCCACTAGTCAACATAGTAAGGGTGCTCGACGCGACCCCAAGATCCATCATAGATCTCACTATCAATTCTCATTCCCTCTTCAACCACAAGGGATAATAGCTTTTAGCTTCTTTTCCACAATTGTTTGATTTTATCAAAGTAATCATGCCAACGTCAACTGTACAACTGTGCCAAATCTTTTCATTTGTACAATGAATTTGAATATATCAAATATTAAGCAAGTCTAGTCTACCCAAAAGAAGTTTCTGTGTTAGAATGAAATCTTTTTGAACAATGCATATATAATGCATCAATTTCAAATACAAGCATCTCTTTCCAATGCATATAAAATGCACCAAATACCAATCATAGGCAAAAACACGCATTATCTCATACTTTCATCCATAAACTTTTAAACAAGAATTATACTATATTTTCAACACAAAATCATGTTATCATGTTTTCATAGTTATAAAACACTTTTTGCCGTGTTTTGACAAAATTGTGCAACATTTCATTTTTAGTTCTCACATTTCCAAAAATTGTTTTGTGACAATTTCTACAATTCCACAACACTTCTTTTTACATTTTCTCAACAAAAAAATTTGAACACTCTTGTTACGTTTTAAAACTCCAAAACATTTTTATTACATTTTCAAAATAATTTTATCTGCAACTTTTCTGGAAGTTTAGCACCTTTTAATCAAACAAATGACTAATTTTTCAATATTTTTCTTAATCGCATAAAAATATCGTTTCTCAAATCGCGAATGATTTTTCATCATTTTCAAAATCGCGTAACTAAAAAATCATTCCTTTAAGTTACGTAAATCATTTTCTATCATTCTCAAAATATTTAAAACACTTTCCAAATCTAATCTAACAATTTTCCACCATTTTTTTCATAATCGTTTCCGGATGGGCATAAAAAATTTAATCAGCTTAAATGATTTTTCAAAGAAAGAAATAGTTCAAAATATTTCTCAATGTTCTAAACATTTTTGGACTTTCAAATAAATCAATATCCTTTTCAATACGTTTTTAAGATAAGAAATAATTTTTCACCATAATTCTATTACGAAAATATTTCTCAATCTTCAAAAATTTCATTTCATCCTTTCTCAAAATATTATGACTTTGTATTTCATTTTTCACATTTTTTACTTACTCAAGAAAAGCTTTTTCCACGTTAAAAAAGAACTTAAGAAATTCTTTTTAAATCAATTTCAAAACTTAATATTTTCTAACGTACTTCCAAACTTGAAAATAAGTCATACGTTAGTAAATTTTCAAAATACCATTATATTCTCCATTTTTTCAAATCATTTTCAATTAATCCTTTCTTCAAAATAAATTGAAGTTTGAAAATATTTTTGTTTAAAAATTTAATTACTCAGTTAGTAAAAATACTTTACTTTATTCCTTTTCAAACTTCTTGTAATTAAATCAATTATATTTCCAAAGGTTATAAAACCAAATCTATTTGTTCAAATTCTTTTTCACTTTCTTTGCAAATCCTTAAAATCAACATTTATTTTCATTTAAAACTCATGTTTAGTAAAACACTTAGAAATTTTTTTGACACAAAATAAATTAATAAAATTCCTTAATATATTTTTCTCAAAAATCACTTTTTATTGATCTAGTCTTACACAATCACATTTAGTGGATTTAATTATTGTTTCTTAACTTTAAATTTTCTAACGTTTTCAAAACTTAATAAATTCTCCGTTAGTAAATTTAAGTTTGCAAACGATTTTTTTCCAAATTATATTTCTAAATCACTTCTAAAAATAGATTAAATCTTTAAAATAATTTGAAGTTCAACACTTTCAATCTTCTTTATGAAAATTCTAAAGGGTGTGCTTAATCGATAACACTTAATTCCATTCAAAATCTTTATTTGAAAATTCTTGTATTTTATAACATCAAAATATTTTTATAAATTATCAAAACCTTATAGATGGTCATTGGAACCATGAAATATTTTTCTTTTAACTTAAATAAATTCTATTTCTTGTTTCTACACCAAATGAATCAATAAAAATTCATTCTAAAGTTTGTGTTCATGTTTTCTTAAAAAAATAAACCTTTAGTTTATTTTTCATACTTCTCAAATCCATCCAATTTTATTCTTCATAAGAATATTAATTTGTAAACACCTTTTTGAGGTGTCTTGATCAAAATTCTCATTGTTCTAGGGATCAAAATTCAATTTCCTTGTTCTTGAAAAATTTCAAGATTAACCCTAATCAAGGGTAATCAAAACCGAATCCTTCCTTGGCCATTGGAACCAAGATTAATTTTCTTTCCATCCACATATCATGGCATACATATATATATTTCATCTTGAATATCACAAACATGCCATATACTCATCATGCATAATATAAGCATATCATCAAGATCATAAAATCATGTAAAGCATATTAAGCATAGACAAAAATAATCAAGGCATAGGAAAATAATCAAAGCTCACAAAACATACAATTAATTATTACATGACCATGGATTGGAATTCTCATATGAATTCACAATCCATCAAATATAAGACCATCTCCCACCACCATAATTGGTTGGTGAGATGGATCTCCCTCTTACCTCTTGAAGATCCTCAAAGCTTCTTGATTTTGCTTCTCTTTCCAAGTCCTTCACCACCAAGGGCTTCTCAAATTCAAAACAAAATACATAGAAATTAGTATACTAAGCTTGATTAAGAGGAACCATGGATCAAACATGGTTTAAAACTTTGAAAATCAAAAGAAAAGTGAAGATTAGTAAACTTCACCATAAATACCCAAGAACTTTGACCTTGAAGAAAATCCATGAAGATGGAGGATTTAGAGAAAATCTCCAACATGAAAGTTGTTTAGAATATCATGTAGATTCAAGATCTATGGTTGGATGAAATTAAAAGAGATTGGAGAGTGGTTTTTGGTAGGTTGACCGAATGGTTTCTCTTGTAGCACAAAGGTTGAATTTTTGATTTTTGATAGAAACTTGAAGCTTGGATTTGAAGCTCAAGATGAATGATTTTGAAAAAACTCATAATTAGAGATGTTCTTAGAATGGTGTTTAGGTTTAGAAAATCAAGTTGGATGAAATTAAAAGTGATGGATGGTGTTTTTGAATCAAATGCTTGACCGAATCTATGGAGAAAAAGGAAAAAAAATTGTTGTTTTGTGTTCTTGGCTTGGTTAAGTGATGAAGATGAATGATTTAGAAAAATCCCCAACATGAAAGTGTTTTGGATTGATGAGAGGATTCAAGATATATAGCTAGATAAAATTATGGTAGATTAGAAATGGTTCCATGGGTGGTGACCGAATGGTTCAAGGAAGGAAAAAAAAAATGGTGTTGTTTCTTGGTGTTCTTGACAAATTGGAAGAGAGAGAAGAGAAAAATGAGTTAAGTGTGATAAAATGAAAAATGAAGGATGCTGCATTTTGGAGTGGAAACCGTAGCCTTGCATGGAGAGAAAGGAAGGAATAATTTGGTTTTAGAAAAAATGACTAATAATTGGTCAAGGCATCCAATTAAAGTCTTCAAACTTTTTCTTTGGCCTTAAAAAATACTCCAACATGTCTTGAACATGTTTCCCCTCCTTCCTTGCTTCCAAAACCGCCCCTCCTAATCATGCATGCATGAAGTTTGTCATCTTTTCATGCATTATTTGAAGCATTACTTTCAATCTTAACTAATTTTCAATTATATAACTAATTAATTAGGCATATTATTTCATATATTATAATCTCTAATTAAAATTAGGATATCTAATTAAGAATTAGATTATAACAATTTAACATTTAATTTAGTTTACTTAACTTGTTAATTAGGCCATTAGATTAATCAAATTAGACTTAAATAGTTTAAGGAGTTATTGTGTTTTGGAGAAAACAAAGGAAATCAATAATAGAAATAATATAGTCATCAAACTTTTTTTTCTATATCCACCACCGTAGCCTCCCCCTCCATGCATTCTAAGTGTGCAAATAATTCAATGTGTAGTACATAATTGATCAAGACTTTTTAACAATGACATAAAGCAACAATGACATAAAGTAAGAATTATTAGATCATCAAAACTTTTTCTTTGTCTCCTAACAAGCCAAAACCGTCCCCCCATTATGCATGCAATAATATGGTCATCTTTTTTTTGCAATTATGTGAAGCGTTCCTAAATGACATTGATTAATTGAATTGTTAGGAAGTTTTAGGTAGATTTTTTTGTATTTTATTTTAGAAGATGTAAATCAAGGCCAACTAGATCTTCCTATTGAAATTTAAAGTAAGATGTATCTCCAAAATTAAGGCCAAGAAAATCATTACTTCTTACTTTTAATCAAGATGTAAATGTCCAAATGATTGACATTCACTTTTTTAAGACTAAATCAACAAACATGCACCTTTTTTAGATGGAACCCTAAATCTAATTGGTTTTGTAAATGGTCATAATTATATCATCAATTTTACACCATTGATTAAATCTACGATTGATATTGAAACTTTAGCTAATTTTATTCTAACAATTAATTAAATTAATGATGATTATCTTATCTTCTTTATTAAATTTATTTCTTAATTATTAATTAAATTAATGGTGGATATCTAAACCACTTTTTGTTGACTTAACAATATAATTTCTATTGTTATCTACTAAAAATCCCACTTAAAGAATATATTTATCGTATTATGTATTTTTATCTTTCGATAAATAAATACAATGACAAAACAAATTTTCTAAATTTTTCCTGGGCTAGGGATTCCTGATTCGGGCTTTAGTAATATCCTGTCTCATGGTGCTTTAAACAAGTATAAAAATTTTTCTATTCTATTGTTTGTAGAAAATTTTTTAAAATTATCAATGGACCTACACGGGTCCAATGTTATGGCCACCTGAGGGTAGAAGGAAAAGATCATACCCCTCGTGGGGCTCACAAAAGTATATTCAGAAAGAAATTCAAAATCATGCATAAAATCACAAAATTAAAAAAATTATTTTCAAAAATCAAAAGACAATCTTTGTTAAAAATAATTAACAATCAAGAGAAATAAATACAAAAGATTTTAAAATAAAAATTATTATTTTCCGATACCAAAAGTAAATCACTCAAAAAAAATGATTAAATACCATTGATGGGATATTCAAAATAATTTTGATGAAAGACTCGAAATTTTAAACATAAAATTGATTAATTATTATGGAAAATTCCATTTTAAGATATAGGAAATTTGGGGTGTTACATCAATCCCACCCACTTCCATCTCATTTCATTATTTTTTGACATAACAAAACAATAGAACCTATCTTTATTCCATCCCATTTCATTCCATTCCATTCAATCCTATCAATTCAAACATACCTAAGGTGTTGCTGTTATATATAGCACATCATATCACTAGTGCTACTTATAACTTCCCAAACAAGCAAAACTTCTTAACTAGTAGATATTCTTCTCTGACAGCTACTGCACGCTTTAATATTTCGTTCTCTTAAATTCATAATTGATCTTCACTTCATTAATTTACAATGATATCAATATAGTTGATTATACGAGCTTCTTAGAAACATAGGCCCTATTTCTTTTTCCTGATCAATAACTTGGGTGATATTTTACCTTAATTGATCTCTGTAAAGATAATTCAGCAATCATCATTAGATTAAGAGTACAATCAACGACGGATCTACTTGTTAGAAATTAGGGACGCATGTCTTTACTCTACCTTAAAACTTTTTTTGATCTTATATAGATATATATATATATTTTTTATTTTTTTATATGTGTAATTTTATCTTGACTCAATTTTAAATTTTTTTTGATCTTATATAAGTATATATGTATATGTCTTTCTTATTTTTTAAGTATAATTTTTACTTTTATATACGGGTAGATAAATTAATAAATTTTTAATAATAAAAATAAAACTCATATAATATTATTTTTTATTTTTTAACAATATTCACTTGATTTGATATATGAATATACTCATATAATATTATTTTTTATTTTTTAATAATACTCATGTGAGTTTGATATTAATATATTTAAAACATAAAATTCTATTTCTTTAACCATTTTTTATTTCTATAAATTAGTAGTGATAAAAAAATTATTTACACAAACTCACTCACATATACTTTAATCACATAAACATTTATTTTTACTATTTAAAATTCCTAAGTCCGTCACTGTCTACACTAACTTAGAAATAATAGCCATATGTTCACTAATATAATGATTTGGTCCATATATATGTCTCTTGGTTTAATAGTAAAACATTTAACATATTCTTAGGAACCAATTACAGAATCCAAACTTTACAAATGGGGCTTAAGATATAAGAAAGAGTCATTGGACCTCCAAATAGCTTTTTGTCCAGTAAAGGAAGCTATATTGATTTGAATGATGCTATATCCCAAGTGTACGGTTCATAATGTTATAGGAAAATGTGTATTGAATCCAGAAAAAGAAAAAAATGAAAATGTGAGTATTCAAACTTAGCTCACCTAGAGTTACAACATAGTAAGGGTGCTCCGACGATGCACATGAAAGCCACCCTGTACCTTCATGTCTGTATAAATTTTAATTTGGGTCCCAGTCCGACTTCCGAGTGATGGGACTTTTGTCGTTTTCCACAACTTGTTTGATTTGGTGTTTTTTATCTAAGTAATCATGTAACGTACAACTGTACAAGAATGTGCCAATTCTTTTTATTTGTTTTTTTATTCACTAGAATTTGCCAATTCAAACTAAATATTAAGGGCCCAAGATCTAGTCTACCCAAAAGAAGTTTCTGTGTTAGAATGAATAGCTGTACATTTGAACAACTTAAGAAGCACGTGGATATCCAGATCCACAAAAAAAAAAAGAAAAAAGCAAGTGGATATCTATTTATCATCCAGCCCAAGATGCTCGGGAAATGGAGTTTGAGGCATATTATGTTAACATAATGAAGGCTGCTTATTTTTTTTTATTAAGCAATTACTTTCATAATTTTAGATAAACTTTTAATAAAGTAATTACTCTAAAATTGGAATCTTTAATATTAACATTATTGATGGTATTTGTCTGTAGTCGCAGTCTTACTTTTGTTGCGACCAACTATTTTTGAATTATGATCCAATTTTTTGTTATCTTACATTTTTTAACAATTGGATTTTGTGACAATTGTCTAACAATCTATATTACTGCTAAATAAGCAGGTATCAATAAAATTTGATATTGTATTTAGATATTTTTTTATTAATAGAATGGAATAAAATAAGTAAAAATAGACCATAAAAGAAAAAGAAGGAATGAAATATAATTTTTATACTCTTTGTTTGGAAGTTTTATTAACGGAACAGATAGAACAGAATTTCATTACCCATGTGTTTCTCATAATTCATCTCAATTTTGAGAGAAACAAAAGTTAGACATTTGAGGAGAATATGAAAGAAATGATTCCCCATGTATTATGTTCCCTTCTAATCTATTTTAAAACTCTCAAATAAGGGAGGTTATTTCTTTTCTCCTCATTCTCTTTCTGTTTTCTTCATTACCTATCATCAAATCATAATGTAATTGAATAATGTAGAATTTCCCTTACAGTAATTAATCTAGGCTGTTCCACAAGTGTTCTGGGTTATGATATTGTTTCCGGATGGGCATTTTTCAATGAAAATGTTTTCAGCTGAAATTTTTATTCTTTCAAAGAAAGTTGAAATCTGATGTATAAAACTGTATTGGTTCTGCCTTCATTGGAGGAGATACCATTAGGGACCAATCGTTTGTACATCTTTCACTGGCAAAGGTGAATCTAATCCAACTTTAGAGCCCAAATCAGATGAGAAAATTATGTAAGCTAAGAAATACTAGAATTATAGACCAAAAAATAAAAAAAGAAATACTGGAATTAATGGAAATGGAAGCTTCAAAAAGTTTAATGGTTACTGTACTAGTTAGTTGGCAATAGCCAAAAGGAGAGGACGTTTTAATTATGGAGTCTGTAGGGATAAAAATCACTTGTCTCATTCCTAGTATTTTTACTTAAATTTTATTAAGTAAAAAATAAATTAAAATTAAAAAGAAAATTAAGAAAATATATAAATAAATTTAAGATACTTGACACAATTTAAATAAAGAGATAGAGAATAAAATAAAAAAGAGACAGATAATCTTCATTCGTCTAGAAGAATCCAAAATCTCACGTCAAGTTCAAAGCCACAAAAATAATGTAATATTTTTATAATTATTAAGGTAAACATATCAATTAAAATGAAAAATAGAAAACAAATCTTTTATAAACACTCTATTTAATATTAAAATATATAAAATTATATGAGTTATGTTAAAAATACATTTACTTTAAAAATATACTTTTAGACTTACTAAATGTTGAATTAAGTGCTAAGAATATCTTTAAATTTAATTTGAAAGAAATGTCAGTTATTAGGGATGTTCACAATTCATGCTGATCCGATATCTTGTATCAACTCAAAGTTAATTAGATTGAGTTTTGCTTCTTAAAATTTGACCTAATATATTTTTATACTAAGATCGAATCACACTTCAAATTAGCACGGTGTCACATATTATTTGAAAACATATTTTGTTTTGAAAATTAATGATAAATTATAAAATTTTTAAATATAAATTAATATTATTTACATAACATGATAAAAATTTTGTATTGATATAATGTGATATATTATAAAATATTCTTTAATTTTAATTTTATATTTCTAAAATTTTATAATATAATTATACATAATATTTAATTTTATATATTTTATTTAAATATTAAATTAACTCGATTTCAAATCGATCATTAATTAAAACGTGTCCAAATTAGATTCAAATCTAAAAAAAATGAATAAATCAACATATCAATAAGTTTGAAGTTTGGCAAAATCGTCTCATTACGTCCTATAAACACTCTACATGCTACATTTCGATTCTTTGCATTTTCATTAAAAAGCAAAAGGGTGTGCTTTTTCATATTAATGCATGTCAAATCTTTGGCCTCCATTTGTGAATTTATTATCGTATCTTTAAGAACAAGATTCCTAGGGACAAACAATCTGTGTGGAGGTATTTCATCAGCAGTAATTTCATATATTCTTACAATTTTTTAAAATAATTTTTTAATATTAAATAAAAAATTATTAAATAAAAAATAAAGTATATTTAATATTTTAAAAACATAAAAAATATTTAATATTTTTTTTAATAATTAAAAAAAATAATAAAAGAATTGAGTAAGAAGATAAAATATTTCTCATTCTTTAATTTTCTCAACTTTTTAAGGTGCCAAGCTGGAAAATATGACTCCTCCCGAGACAACCAATCATGAGAATGAACTGCAGAATGCAACTTTCCTTGCATGTGCTGGAGTATTTGAATGTCCCCATATAATATGACATCTTGGTCCTTCAATCACTGTAAAGCTTTTGGGCGGCCAAAAACGCAATCCTTTATTTTGTCTGATAAAAATTGTAGAATATTTTACACCAAAATATAAAAATTCTAGAATTTTGCTGGTAACATATATGCATGCTTTATCCCTAAGAAACAGTTGAGTGGTATAAACTTCAGTTCAGAGGTCCTAGATTTCAGTACTATAAACTAGAAATTACTAGAGTTTATAAGGACGATCACTGTTAGTTAGCAAAATTCTGATGAACGATAATAAAACAAAAATTGTAAATATTGTTGTCACGGTTAAAACATGCATGTGATCCACACAGACCGACCGTTTGATGAATCTTCAAAAGAAAATATGCACCAAGTATTCAAGATTTCTTTTTCTGATGAACGATAATAAAACCAAAATTGTAAATATTTTTGTCAAGGTTAAAACATGCATGTGATCCACACAGACCGACCGTTTGATGAATCTTCAAAAGAAAATATGCACCAAGTATTCAAGATTTCTTTTGTATGGCGTTGGAGATGATCCTTACGTTTATACTTCATAATCATATAAAAAAAAATTGCCTAAGTCTTTTCTCATGAATGAAATTCAAAGAATCATTTGCATATAATATTCGAGCACAACACGAGGACACTAGTGGCTTCACCTAGCTGCCGACAGCCTTGTGTTACGCCCTACTAATTAAACAATGATCAGCAAACAAAATGGATATGCTCCGGCCACACAAAAGAACAAAGAAAAGCAACTATTCCTTCCCTTACCTAATTTAATTGCACGTTGATTTAAATAAGAAAAAAAATTATCATACATTTTTTTTAAGGATGTATGTTGACACCCTCTTAAAGTAAGTGATATTAATCAACCCATGCTTGAAAATGTTTGGCTTGATGATATAATCTTCCTTTCAATCTTTTTTTTTTTTTCAATTTTCCCATTCTTGATTTCATGTCGTTAAGCTCTCACCTTTGCAAACAAGGCTATTATTTATTGATGAAAATTGATCATTGGTTAAGTGGGGCATACCCAAAGCGTGGTAGGTTAAAAACCATGCATGATATATATATATAGGGGTTACTAGGCAATTATCCTTTGAGTTAAATATACCGCTCTATGTTAGAAAGCAGCTTGCTTTCGATATGTAGGACATAAATGATATAGAAGTGACCCCATTACTATTTAGCTACGTGCAATGATTTCCTTAAATCACTTTACTTTGAATTGCATTTACACATAAACATGTTGAGAAATTCCAACTCATAATGGGGTTCAGCTCTCCTTTATCCATATAATATAACCATATTCGAATGAAAGTTGGCCTGGTCAGAATTTAACATCTAAGCAAGTAATGTTGGCCACGCTACATGATTCTCTCCACAACATTAGCCATAATTATCTCCCTATACGTAGTTTTGACTTGTAATTTTAAAGCTTATCATTGTAATGCTTATAATTAACTTCTACTTGTCTTTAGATCCCAGCAAAGCAAACTCACGTTCCCAACATTAACAGGCACACATAAATCAAGAGAGTATTTTTACTATTATTTCGTTAGAAAAAATTAGACAGAATTCAAGGGTTGTTATTAGATAAAATAAAATGGTAGAAATTACTCGTCTATCTAAGAGTCAAAAAAGTATACAACTCATTTTATCAAAAATTCTAGTTTAAAAAGATGTTTTTCTTTCTTTTTTCTACACCAAAAGAACAAAGAGAACCTATTCACTAAGAAGCAGTTTCCTGACTTGTTGATACTGCTCTCCTCAACCCACAAGTAGTATACGGGGTTTACTGGACTTTATTTTACAGAAGGATTTCCCAGACTGTGTAGAAATCTCTGTCATCATTGAGTATTTTATGTGTTTATAATCATAATGATTAAGAAAATACAACTTCTCTTCACCTACCCATAATTCATGCATGTGTCACGTTCCCATTTCTTATCCTAACAATATGTCCATAGGTGGCAACAGGAAGCTACCGTTAATTTAATTTGAGCAAGCGACGGCTCAAACGTGCCATAGGATTAAAGGCACATACATAGGCTCATCGGAGTAGATAAGTCAACTGTTTATTCTTAAATTCCTCCTTAAGACCTGCTTCTAAATAGTAATCCAATTTGCTGTTAGGAGATACCCATCAAATCCTTGTACATATATGTTAACCACCGCAAGAATCTGTTTAAAATGTTACCATATATTATACAATCTGACATTAAATTAAAGCTATATGGTCCGAAAAGGAAGATGTGATGTAAAACATCAATTGACGTGTTCAGAAACCATATATTATTTGGAACTTACTAACACTTATCTTGTAAGGACATGCCTAACTAACCATTGTTTTTTATTAGACTACTTTCATTATTACATGAAAAAGAATGATTAAGTAACTTGAAGTATTACCTTGTATCACATGTTAAGTTAATTAGTTGCATGGACTATCTCTATGAGTTGCCCTGTTTATTGTAACTCAAACTGAGGACTATAAATAACTGGGCACTGTTCTGGAAACCACAAACGAAATGCAGTTGCTTCTTTCAAGAAGTATCTGAATTTTTATATCGTCTACATGTAGTTACTCTTGCAACTAAGATCTCTGCCAACTACATGGAAATGGGAAGCCAAAGTTACTTCAGGGTTTTGATTCTTTGTCTTATAGCATTAATTGGATCAACTCATGCTCAATTGCAGCTGGGTTTCTATGCTAGCAGCTGCCCAAAGGCTGAGCAGATCATTTTGAAGTTTGTCCAACAGCATATCCCCAGTACTCCATCACTAGCAGCTGCCCTCTTAAGACTGCACTTCCACGATTGTTTTATCAGGGTATGCAGTTCAAGTTTGTGGTTTCATCTCATATTCATTTGAATAATGCTACTCATACACACTTTACCCCACATCTACCACCATTTGATTATAATTAGTCCCACCTCATTTTCTATACACCTATACTCTGACTCTGACACCCAGATAAATGTGAGAGATGTGAGATATTAATGGATGTGGAAAAAGCATTTTCCTATTCATTTATAGTTAACAAGTATTTTGTTAAACTGAGGAACTAACATATGGCATTTCAGGGGTGTGATGCATCAGTGCTTCTGAACTCAACAAAAACCAATCAAGCTGAAAAGAGTTCTATTCCAAATCTTACACTCCGAGGCTTCGAATTCATTGACAGCTTAAAGAGCCTTGTTGAAGCTGAATGCCCTGGGGTTGTATCATGTGCTGATATCATAGCTTTGACTGCCAGAAACTCTGTTCATGCCATAGTAAGTACTCATTTGCTTCATCCTTATCACTCTGCACTTTCTTTTGGAGAACAGAAATGACCCATTTGTTTGTTCTGCCATTATTGACATGGGCTTGCAGGGGGGACCCTATTGGAATGTTCCAACAGGTCGAAGGGATGGAGTCATCTCTAACGCAACAGAAGCCTTACTTGGCCTTCCTGCTCCATTTCACAACCTCGCCACCCTCCTAACAACCTTTGGCAATGTCGGACTTGATGTGAATGACCTTGTCTTACTTTCTGGTATGACTAACGGTTTCCTGATCATTATGTGTTGCTAAATTCAGTGTTTCTAAGGAAAAAGACTCTTGTACACCAAAATTTTACACCATTGTTACACTGATGTGTCAAAAATTGGTTAATGGACTAATAACATGTTCTCAAAAAGTTAGTAACCTGCTGGAAACCTATTAACTAATTGATACGCGCCATTAACTAATTTTTAACACAATTAATAGATATAACAATAGTGTACAATTTTTTGCGTGCAAATAACTTCAATGGTGTTTCTAATCACCAAAAGTTCAACTTTTTCAGGTGCTCACACTATTGGTGTTGCCCATTGCTCAACAATTGCAACCCGCCTGTTTAATTTTACTGGTAAGGGTGGCGCAGACCCAGCTCTAGACAGTGAATATGTGACAAATCTCGAGATCTTTAAGTGCAAAAATATCAATGATAATACCACACTTATTGAGATGGACCCTGGAAGTCGCAATACATTTGATCTTGGCTATTATAAACAAGTCGTTAAGAGAAGGGGCCTGTTCCAATCAGATGGTGCATTGTTGACTAGCTCTGCTACAAGGTCTATTATCAACCAACAGCTTCAGTCAACTCAAATATTCTTCCTTGAATTTGCCAAGTCCATGGAGAAAATGGGCCGAATTAATGTCTTGACTGGGACACAAGGACAGATCAGGAAGCATTGTGCCCTAGTAAATAGCTAAGAATCTTGTTGATTATGACCATCACAGTGCAATTTGTATGTCTATTCAATATAAAATTTATTTTTGGGTCTGGTTATTTATGTTATTCCAATGGTGTCTTAAAATATGAAATACCCTATGGTCTTGGTGTTTTCCAAATGTTGTGGGAACAAGTGGGTTTCATAGTAATTCTTTGGTTTAATTGGAAATCATGTTGTTCTACTATTAAGAAGCAGAATTGAAAGAGATGATAGACAAAGCATAATAAAATCTAGCCAATAAATTGTCCTCCTTTGTATGTTGAAAATATATTTTCATGTGATTCAAATATTTTTTTTGCTATGGAGTTTTTATATTTTTCTTGGAACATGGAGTTTAATTAAAATTTTACGTTAAAATGTATGCAATTATGTAAATGCACTACAAAGGCAAGACCACAAAACCACCTAATAAATCTAAATTAATTTAATATTAATTAATACCATTAGGCTTAATTAATTTTTAGTTCTTACATTTTTATTATGTGTTCATTTTAGTTTCTATTTTCTCAAATTGCTCATGTTAGTCTCTCATGTCATGTATCAATTATAATCAAGAATGTTCTTATAGTAATATTTCGTTTAAATTATTTTGTTAAATGATAGCATGTCAATTTGTTCCTAACGTGATACATCATTATTTTAAGAGAATAATCTGGATGGAGATTCATGTACCATAAAGATAAAATTGAATATAGTTGATAAATTGACAAACTAAGATAATCAAATTTGAAAACTCTGAACTAAAAAAAAAGTTTTTTTTATACACTTTTGTACTACAAAATGAACATATAGAAAAATGATTTAATTTGAATATATTGTTAGTGTAAAAAAAAATTAATTATCATTTAATAATATATTATTACATTATCATAAATGTTTGATTTTCACAATAGCTATATCAAAAGTCACATCTATGATGATGCTTGATCGATTTAAAGTGTAAAACATTTTACACTAACACTAAATCATTTTACACTAACACTATCCTTACATCAAATTCATTAAAAACTCAAATTTTTTGTGAAGAAAAAATAATATGGACATCAAGAAATTAATAAATTATGGACATCAAGTTTTTAGTTTTATTATTATTGGTGGAAAAGAAGAGATTAGGAATGTGGGATTTGGATGGGTACAGTGGAAGTTTAAGGTCCAGCCCACTCTAAATTAAGGGCATCCTTCGTGCTGAGCCTACATGACAGCCGCCACTTCTCAAATGGCCAGAAACCTCAATGCCATCGAAACCCAAACCCTATAAACCCTAATTTGTATTCTTCACCGCCTATATAATCGAACCTATTGACGCTCTCTCTGCATCTCTTTTCGTTCTCCGTCTTCGCGCAACCAAATCGCCACTTTAGGGTTCATAATGTTTTGCCAATTGGGAGTCTGAATTTTCGCCAAGATTGCATCTTTATAAAATGGGGTTTTTGTATTTCGTTGTTTAGCGCTTCAAATTTTTCCTTTTCTTTATTTTCAAAGTTTAAGCTTTATATTTTCTACGTGCGGTGACGAGGCTATTTTGTGGACTAGAGTTTCTGATCTGGGTATCTTACTCAGAAATTGATTATCAAACCCTTGGCTGTCTGAGCACACCCTAATTCCTCAATTTTAGGAAAATTTCTTTCTCTTAGTCTATTACCAGTTTCTCATTCCCAAAAAAATAATCTCCTCTTTTGATTCCAATTTTTTCTCTAATCTCGTTAATTTCTAGAAGGCCTTTTTTGTTTTCTGAATTGACTTGAGGAAACTTTTGGCTGATGATGATAATTTAATTATCTTAGCGGATTTCAGTGAGATTTCTATCAATGATCTGATTGTTACACACACTGAAGCCATTGTTTAATCTTTCATTTCAATTTTTGTTTTCAAATGTTATCCTTTTGCTTTTCACGTTTTTTTTGTTAACAACTATAAACCTTATTGGTTGCAATGATGAGATGAAAACACATAATGTGTTTTTGGGCAGTGGACGTTACCATTAGGTTTCGCCGTGAGCCCATTTTATAACGACTTCTCCTTCCGCTGAGCACTATAGTTGTAGCTAAGTTTGCTTTGTATAGCATTGTAAAAAGTAATTGAATGAATACTTATTAACAGATTATTGGTTTGCACTCTTTGGTTAATGGCTGTTGTTGTTTTGAATGTGTTATTCTTATCATCCATTGCGTCCATTACCAATTCCGGGGGATATGTTGTTCCTCTTGGTATAATGGCTCGGACGCCAAATTATGATGTGGTCATCCTGATTGATGGTTTCTTCACCATACCATTTGGTCTTGGAAACGCCACCAACATTTGTTACTGATTTTAATCCAAGGACCGGGATCCTCTCCTTTTAGACGAAAACAAGAGATCTGTTCACAACATCTGGGCCTTTAATTTTCATTAGACCATCATTGACGGTTCACATTTAGTCTTTTTTTATAATTTTCTGTAAAATAATAATACTTTTCTTTTCACACGTTGCAATTGGGGATGATGCCAAAAATAGTGAACAGAACCACCAAATTTTTGGGTAAATAACGTGGCTGTGGCTCAGGCTCGTCTTGTTTTTGATGGGGCATGTGAGTGTGCGATCAGCCATGAGCTTAAGATGTTGTAGTCGAAGGATCCGATTGCATAATATTTTACCCTTCACGGAGATTGCTAATGCACAATTATTAGCGTAGTTATCATTGGCATAACACCCTATGGCAATCCATAGAATAATTCTTGTCATCAAATCTTGCTTGTATCTTGACGTGGTCTGCACGCTTATCTCCCACACAAAAAGATCTGAAGAGAATAGAGTAAAAAGGGTTTTTATGGCTGAGACTGCAAAATTAGGACTTTTATAACTCTTTTCCTAGTTTTGTTTTGCCTTTTTTTAAGACCATGCTTTGTGGTTGTTAAATTCTTGTCAATGACTATATAATAAGATATGAGTCAAATGACAAATGAAATAAAAAATGAGGTGCTCTTCCATGATCAAACTGGGTCATAGCTGAATGGTGAGGTATAATGGAGAAAATGGTGGTGGAGTTGTTTTAAGAAAATTAAGGTCCAAGCGCTACTATTTTGGTGGACTATGTGAAGAAACATGGGGAGGGAAACTATAATGCTGATCAGAAGCACCTAGGACTGGAAAAGTTGCCGACTGCGGTCGTTAAATTGCCGTTTCAATGAAACCTGAGATCGTTAAACATAATAGAAAATAATGTTGCCAATCCCATTCTCAACCAAGAACAGTGGTTCGATGACGTGTTCCTCTGTCAATTTTAGATGATACTTAAATGATAATAAAAGGCTGAGATATGGTTAACAGGACCCCTCTTTTGTGTTTCTCTTAATAAGTGAGGATCAAGAACCTTAATCTAATTTTAAAGAAATACAAATGACTATTTTAAGATCTCTAGGAGCTGGATTGACTATGTGCACGGAATTCTAAATTTAAAATATTATGAATTGATATATATTATTAATAGTACACGTTTTAAAAATGAATTGTGAATACTGAATTCTATGAATTCATATAAAATTTAAATGAAAACATAATTTTTAATTTTTAATAATTTTATTGCTCTGCTATGTTTTATTTTGCAAGTAAATTTGTTAAATTTGTAGATTTTCTAGAGGTAGAGTTGATGGTCTGATTTCTATTTTTGATGATTTTCCCCTTTTATTTTCACCCAAGGACGAGTTTGTTCTGTTTTGAGTTGTGGCTTAGGTCTTTGGCTCTTCTCATTTGCAATTTTTTTGCCTGCAATCTTCTTCTGCATTCTTCTTCGTATATGCTATCTCTTCTTCAAGAAGATAATTGGGTTACAAGAACATAAAAGGGCTAAATATGTCATTTTGACAAAAATGAAATTCACATGTACGGCATGTGCTCACTGCTCCATCTCTTTTCTAAACCCTAGTTACAAGGAAGCAATTGTAAGAATAACACATAAATTAAGGGAAGTCAGGGTAATTTTCTAAATAAAAGGGATGTCAATTGTAAAAGCGCTAACTTCAGAACAGGTGGACGTAATTTTTCCCAATAAAAATGATTATTTTCCAACATTTGTCAGATAACAATGGTATCACCATAAGTTACAGAGAGTGTCAAAGGCAAGCAAATGCTCACGTCTTGAGCACAATTCTTTGACAACCTGTAGCAAAAACAAGCAAGGCCTATGATTTTGTCGTGAAAAATGTACAAGCTGGAGGAATGACATGAAATCATAACTAGGCATCAAACCTGCTGAATGATCCATCGACCATAGCACCTGTGGCTTCAGACTACAGTCTTTTGCAGTTTTGCTCCAACTTGTGTGCATGATTCCCTGCAACCAAACAGCCATTGTTCACCATAGATTTTAACAACCTCGCAGAGGTATATTCTAGTCATTTTTAAATAGCAGTGGTATATAGATTTCAATGTTTAATAAATTCTGAAGGTGAACACAAAGTTGAAACTTTTCACATCACTATCTACAACTACATATGGCAGTTACACTGACATACAGGGGTTGCTTAAATTCAATACACATCGAAAATCAAACCAAAAATTGAACCAAAAAATTGAAATTTAATTCAGGTTGAATAAATTTTAGTTTTTTTTGTTTAATTTTTTAAAAATTGATTATATTTGATAAGTTTTCTATTTTAATTTATAAAATTGATTAAATACAATCCAAATTAATTAATATTGTTCTGTCGTGGTGCTCTTAGGCTAGTAGGGCCAAAACCAACTTATTGTTCAGTAGTTTTTAAGTTTGGAAATCTTGAAAATGAGGGGTTGGGTACTTAATAAAATTTAGTCATGCTCAAGTCAATGTAGTGTGCTAAATTTTGTTATGAGTAAGAAAATATGTTTACTATTATCCTTAATGTTACTATTTATAAAGGGAAACATTCTTTAACAGTTAGAAGTGTGCAGAAAAGTTTGTGCCCTAAAAGGATCTCAAGTTATGGGCCCACTTAAACATGCTTGTTAGTGTCTCATTGATCCAGCTAGGACGACCCTTGTGCCAAAGGTCATGGGTCACACTTTTGCTGTTAATGGGCTTAGTCCTTGGAGGCTCGAAACTCCACGATGGATCAAATATTATGCAATATAATTTTTTTATCATTGAATTTATACTTTTACATATAGTAATTTTAATTTCTTGCATGCTTCTCTCATTTTATATATTCCTCCCAATCAAATGTTGTTTTATATATGTTAAATGAGATATTTTTATTTTCTATTTCATTTTATTTCTTATTTTTTCTTTTTAATGACCCAAGTTGTTTTTAACTTACAAAATTCTATACTTAAATTTTTTTGTCAAAATCTAATTAAACTAATTCAATCCAAACTAATTGATTAGTTTTAAAATCTAAACTAAATCAATCAAATCCAAATCGGTCATATTATTTGAATCGATTAACTTTTTTATTCAAAATTGATCCAAACCGGATTGGACTGCAAACACCCCTACAATGACTAATACACAACCAATAAATATTGGTCATTTCAAACCTATATATAGAGCCATCAAAATGGGTCAAGCTTCGATGGTAATTTGTGTCAAATAAATTAATAAAATAGCGAGTTGAAATAAGAAAATCCAAATAGAAATTAAAAATAACTTGAATGGTAGAACTTAATGGGTCGGCCTGATAAACAACGTGGCCAACCCATTTACATTGAAAAAGAATTTGGTGATAAAATACCAATCAAACTTACATGGCCGAATTGACCAATCGACCGTCCGTTTGACAGCTCTACCAATGAATGCTGAAAATAAAAATTGAAAAATGTTTCTTTTTCTATCGTCATAAGACCCACTCCTGTGGACAGAATCCAAATCCGTTTCTAAATAGCAAGCAGTTTACCAATAAATGGGAGAACTGATTTCGAAAAATAATGAGTCAAGAAAAAACCTCAGCTCAGCTAAGCGCCATACATAGAACTCAATTAGTATTCTAACCATTCTGACAGCGCAAAGCTGCAAGCCAAGCAAATCCAAATCCTTTCCGATCGAACAGTGCATAGTGGCCATGTGATTCCACTGCTACAAAACTCAAAAACAAAACCAAACTTTGTTCACTTTGATCCAACATTGTGATAAACCAAACATCTTTATACGGTGTACATCATAAGTGGAAGGAGCAACTGCCAATTCCATTCTATTTTTCTCTTTATTGGTGCCAGTTAAGCCACACATCCTAACCATGTTAGTTAAATATATTTTATGCACTTCTATTTGTTTTTATCCTTGTCAAATTTTTTTTTAAATAGAGGTGTCCGAAAATAACTTGAAATGACTTCTTCAGGTGAATCATCAATCGACGCCATAAAAAAAAACGTGTAACTGGACTATCCCCTTAGATGGCCCTCAAGCAAGAAGGCCGTAGCAGTTGTTATTCTTATCTTTTTGGTAGTTTCAGTTGTTCTGAGTAGATTTCATGAATTTGGTCAACTCAGATGCCTTCCTTGTAGGCCATCCAGCAACGTAAATGGCTAGTCAGTTTACATCATGCGGTATGGGAACGCAACCACTGCCATGAATTAGGACTGAACATCTCAAATTGAGACCGAACTCTTTTGGTATAAAAGTATAAAACTCCTGCTGAGGCAAGATGGGCAAGCTTTAGCTGATATGATGCTTGCAGATAGTTAAAAAGTATTATCTTTCTATCCAGGTGTAAAAAGTTTTATTAATTTTTACGTTGTTACAAAATATAAAATTAATTCATCTTCACTTAAGTTTTGCAAATTATCTTCTAGGTATCCTCTATGGGACGAAAATAGCATTACCAGTTTTTAATATTTGCAAAATTTTCTATCCACCATGGGAATCCTCTCAAAAAGGAACGGTGGATGTGTCTTTGTATTGTAGTCAATCTGGTGTCACACCAGACATACTAGTGTTATAACAATATTTCACAAGATTTACCCACTTCCAAGGGAAAGATTTAGGGGAAAATTGCAATTCTTGATATAAAAAAATCTAAATAGCTTATGCACCAACCTTGTTGATGATAGTAACACTTGACTCAACTGTTATACAATGCAGTTCATATACTTTCGTTACTGTAGATGACAGTATCTCTACTTGGCCAGTCATTTCTTGGATGAAAGATAGATGCCCGATATTATGGCCACCCCGGCCACGGCAACACCGATAGATGTAAAGATTCTTATTGCAGAGACAGCCGGTTTGGGAGATGGAACTGTCATGAGATCCTTCATCTGCGAAACAGTAAGGAAAAATGAGGTAAGAAAATCTGATAATGAATAATAAAAGAATAATAACTATGATTCTGAAAAGAAAGAAATAGCAAAATAAGAAAAAGATCCAGTTCCTCTTAGAATTGGTAAAATGGGAGAAGCTGAATCATGCTTTCTGTGCTAAAAATATTTCTTAATTCTAATAAATCTGCTTTGAAGCGGACACAGGATAATCTTCAGCATTTTTTACAATTATAGAATAGAAATGATTAATGTTCACCAACCACGACAGGTTGCTTCCAATGCTTCTTTATTCCTTGTAGATGCCCCTTTCCAACAACAGCAACAACTGAGCCATTCTCACTTGCCACTTTTAATAATGTGGAGGACATGTACCTGGATAGACACAATATAAAACAAATCATATAAAGTCTATAGACACAATATAAATACAAAATTGTAGACAAATTCTAGACAAAGCAGAGGCCAATTGAACTAGTGAAGTCAACCTTAATGCACCTGTGAAGTATAACTAAAACAATAACAGTCTCTCTATCTCAAAGTAAAGGCATGGTCTAATTTTAACCAGACATGGCAGAAGAGACTGCAGAACTGTAGAAGTTACGAGGGCATTCTAGTTATCAAAAGGAAGAAAGGCATACCAAAGATAGGTTGTAGAGTAACAATAGCATCCTCAACATCACCAGAAGGCAGAGGATGCTATTTGAGATCATTTTTCATTTTATTCAAGCTAAAAACATGTTCTTCTATATAATATTCGGGTTCGTGCAGATTTGCACAACAAATAGAGAGGGGAACGATGTATGTACTAATCTATTAATTGAACAGAGCTGCCAATAGCACCCTAATTTCTTCAATGATATAGATAGTCCACAACCATGGATAATGAAAACATTGTTTTGGATAAAATTGTTCCTGACAATGCTAGGGACTATGATATAATGCTCATTGCATCTATAAAGAAGCTATTTCATTTGAACTCCCAGAATGCTCTAGTGCATTAACCAAAAGTTGCAACTAGATTATTATTATTTAAAAAAAAAAAAATCTCCATATGATGATCCATTATCGCATGTCTATAAAAGGAAAGGAAAGAATAAAAGGAACGGACGGCAAAGTAGACGGTAGAATGGACAGCAAAATGGACAGTAGCATGGACAGTAGAATTGAGAGTTTCTAATAAATTGCACTTTAGTAAGTTGTGCCTAGGAAGTTGTAGTTCAATAATTGTAGTTTGGAAAGGTCTTGCTTGTACTATAAAAGAAAGACCTCAACCTTCGTATGGGTGTCGAGAATTTGGGTAATCTTGGGGAGGCTTTGGCTTTTGGCCAAGGGTCGACTGTGCATCGCACCTCTAATTGTTCTTTCCTTTTCTCTATTTTCCATAGTCTCCTTATATTTCCAGTTTTCCAGATCTGTACTCGGAGCTCTGCACTTGAAGTTTCAACTTAATTCCTTTAAATAAAACTAGTACCTATCAATTGGTATCAGAGCTCCCAATCCTAGGGAGCCTCTGGATGGTATCAACTCACATGGATAGCTGCTTGGATGCTGTTGAACAGAGGATGGACAGAATTTCTGGACTGATCCAAGAAACTATTGACGGAAGGTTCAAGGAGATGCTGAGATTGATGACGGAGCAAATCGCGATAGCCATTCGGAATGCGCAAGTGGTTCCAAAAGGAGAAGGAAGCAATCATGGAAACCGGGAAAGAAATGAAGAGGTCACCGATCTTGAAGCCGAAGGCAGAGAGGAGAGGATGCCGCCGAATTTTACAAGCGACGATCCGCACGGATGGTTGTACCATGTTGAACGGTACTTTGAGATCAACCAAATCCCAGAAATGGAGAAGGTTGCTACGGCGGTGGTGTGTTTGGAGGGAATGACGTTGAATTGGTACCAATGGTGGGAACCACGGATGGGGGCGATGACTTGGCCAATTTTATGACAAGGACTGTTGGGGAGGTTTTAGATCACTTCATTGGAAAATCCAAATGAGGTGTTAATGGGACTGCGGCAGAGAGGTTCGATCATGGAGTATTGACAGCAATTCAAGCTCTTGTCCGCTCCACTTCGTTACGCGGATGAGGAATTCATGCGTTGAGCATTCATGAATGGACTGAAAGATGAAGTGAAAGTAGAGTTGCAATTGTTCAACTCAGAGGATCTTCATTCCTTGATGACGATGGCTCAAAGGGTAGAAAATAGAAATTGGGCATTGGGTCGAAATTATGAGTATTCCGAGGAGCTAGGTCTATTCCCAATAGGCCCATGTTGACTAGTAAATGGGCTGGGGCCCAAGATAACCCTGGTGGAAGGGCCCAATTCGTGGTCTTGGCAGCGGTCCATTGTATGGAACGGTGGGAGTGAAACCGAGCCTGTGACTGAGCAAGAGCCAACATGTGAGCAACCACTTCAATATGGGATGCCTACTCATGCTAACAGCTTAGGTGGGCAGCTATTGATTGCAAAGTGCAATACTGCAGTTTGTTCTTCTCCTCTGACATTTTCTAATGTGTGTATGAAAGAGTTGTTGTCGAGAATTTATTTTGGAGAAGGTGAATATTTTGGTGAGTATGAAAAAGTAAGTGATAACATGTGCCCTCTTGAATCAGATATATACATTGGAATGCTAGGCTTGCAACTTTTGGGGTGCAATTCTTGCAAGTTGCTTCAATGGATCCGTGAAAATGGGGTTCATCACTCCCACACAAGTTTCATGTTGTTCGCATTTAGCAAAATTGTTTTGAGGAGTACAATATTGTTATGCAGTTATTTAGTGTATAGTTGAACACCAAGTCAATCATGCTGATGAAGTCACAGAAAGCTTACTCCAACGTAGAGTTACTTGGCTTGCCTAGGGTTCATTTTGAGTCTCACTCATGTTTCAAGCAATGGGACCCTGGAGGGATTCCCTTGAGTTGTTACAAGACTTCCCTGGCCCTTCACCTTGAGGACAAGGTGGAGCTTATTGGGGCGGGTATTGATGAGCCATTAACGCATGTCTATAAAAGGAAAGGAAAGAATAAAAAGAATGGATGGTAGAATGGATGGCAGAATGGACGGTAGAATGGACAGTAGCATAGACGGTAGAATTGGGAGTTGTTTCTAATAAATTGCACTCTAGTAAGTTGTGCCTAGAAAGTTGTAGTTCAATAATTATAGTTTGGAAAGGTCTTGCTTGTACTATAAAAGTAAGACCTCAACCTTTGTATGGGTGTGGAGAATTTGGGTAATCTTGGGGAGGCTTTGGCCAAGGGCAAAGGCTGTGCATCGCACCTCTAATTGTTCTTTCCTTTTCTCTATTTTCCATAGTCCCCTTATATTTCCAGTTTTCCAGATCTGTACTCGGAGCTCTGCTCTTGAAGTTTCTACTTAATTCCTTTAAATAAAACAAGTACCTATCACCATACTATGGTCAATTTAAAGGTATTTCCATATCCTATGTTTTGAAACAAAATGGGCACTCTAGGTAAGAAATCCAAGGTATTTCGATTCAGATCTTCAAGGTGGCTAGCATATGCAGAAGATGCCAATATCAGAACCATATCCAGGATACCCTCCAAGGACCCCTCTGCTAAATGGAAACATAACTGGGGTCACAAATGTTAAGGAAGCATTATTTAAAGAGTAAGGGAAGCAGGTGATGAGTAAGTAGTAACAGATGCATTAAAGGAAACTATAAATTGAATTAAGTGCAACAGAACTTACTGATCTCGTTCATGCACAAGGGTCTCCATTAAAGTTGGAAACTCCTTACTCATCTCTTGAATAACGAGAGTTAGCATGTCACTGTCATCCATTTCCTTCAGCTGAAGAAAGCAAACCTGAGTTAGGACATAGACAAGAACTTACCACTAACATGATCAATTCTCACTCATCCCTAGTGTAAGAGGATTATGAAGTTTACCATTTTATTAAGATCATCCGAGCTGGGCAAAAAAACTGCTTGAAAAAGTAAAGAGTACAACAATTTTGTCTTATGCCAAAGTGGCATCTTACTCCACGTTCTTCTTAATGTAATCTGTCTCAATCAAAATCAAATACATTAATACAGTAACAAGAAAGTTCTAAAGCATAACCGCACAACGCAAGACAAGTTGAAAGCACACATAATAAAATAGTAAATAATGAAAATAAAAGTTACATAAATTACAATTTTAGTACATTTTAATATTTCTCCCATGCGTATAGAAACAAAAATTAAGAATAAACTTGTAAGCAATGAAAACGTTCCAGTAAGCATTTTTCGGAGATTGAGGACTTTAAAAAAATATATATTTCTGATGTAGGTTGGAAGTGTTAAGAGGGTAAGCCTCCAAGAAAAGATAAGAATGCTGCCTTGTGACCCGGTGGTCACAGGTTCTAGTCGCTATAATAGCCTCTCTGCTTACAGTAGTAAGATTGTGTACATCTAACCCTCCCCAAGTCCCATAATGGTGGAAGCCTCATGCACTATGCCACCTCTTTTTTTAGGATGAAAGTGTATACTATTATAAAAATATGCCAGCAAAGGAGATATGGGAAATCTTGATTACACACATAAAAAAAAAAAAAGATGTAGCATTCCTTGTCCAGCCATTAAATATTACTACCAGACTTTCTAGATAATATACTACATGAATTTATCCTCAAGAGAATACCAAGACATGCTAAGGAATAGACAACACATTACATTATACTTAAGCAATCTCAGTGATTTTGCTTCCACAAAATCATGTAAAAAATATTCTTCCTTCAAGGCAATGGCTTAATGTGGCAGAAGAATATTCAGGGAATAACAGATATTCATATAGATTTGAGTTTTTATAATATAGAGTAATGTTTTAAATCAAAAGAGGACTAGAATTCTTCCCAGCATTCAACAAACTCTAAAATAAAAAACTCATCCAACCTGTACAGGACGATCACCAAGTATCACCCTGCCACCATACTTGACAGCTTCTTCATATGCCACACGAAACTCAGAGCCAGGAAATACCTCGAGCTTACTAGCAATCTGTCAGAAATTATAAGGGAGAAAAAGCATGGTATATGAGAAATACAGCATTCTTGAAAAAGAATGAATAAAAGATAATAATTGCAAATCTCATAGGGATGATAAATATGATTGTCAAACATAGAAACATGCCTTGGCAAGGAACCAGCCATAAAGTACTTCAAACATGTTATGTTTTTTCTTCAACATTGCAAACATTTCTCCCACAGTGGGTACCTGGAAGAAGCATAAAATAAATAAACATACAAACAAACAATAAGAACCGAAATAATGATGGAATCAAGGAAATTAGTTGACGCTATCATGGTTATCAATCGTGAAACCATTCGCAAAACGAAAGGCCTATTTTCCGAATCATGAATCGAAACATATCGTGAATGGTAAGATTTGTGATCAACTAATAAATATATTTTTAACATAATATAATTGTAAAACTACGTACAGAAATAGAAAAATTTCTTTATTTCCTTTTCTATGTACATTAATTATTGGGGTTTTTTCCATAATTTTCTCTCTTTCAACATTATTACACCTTGCAACAGAAACCCTAATTTTTTTCAGCCGCCCCTTTGCTTTCTCTCATCTCCGCAGGTGTCCATCTCAGATCACAGATCACAGACCACAGGTGTGTTTCACCTCCCATCAATCCCATCATCCTCACCGTTGGTGCTACCACCTGAGGCTCGTCATTGCTGAAGCATCCACGTGCCCCCAATCCCCAATCACTGGTCCGCTGCATCTATCCATCTGGGCAGTGCGTGACGACGCATCTGAGCCCTTTTCCAGAAGCCATCTTCTCAAACCTACCCACCTACGAGATTCAGGCGACACCCACCTATCTCCGCCTTGGTTCGTCGCCCCACGGTGGTTGTTTGGCTCCCTATCCCTCCGAGATCTGTATTATTGGAAACACAACAGAATCAAGATTCCTGCGCTTCAGTGATTTGGCGTGCAATTCCAGTGACAAAATGAAACTCCATGCAATAAGTATCAATGGAGTGAGGACTCCATGCAATTCCAAATCGTGAATCGAAATGTATTGTGAATCGTAAGATTCATGATCAGCTATTAAATATATTTTTAACATAATAAAATTGTAAAAATATGCATAGAAATAGAATAATTTCTTTATTTCCTTTTCTATGTACGTTAATTATTGGGGTTTTTTCATAAATTCCTCTCTCAACATTATTACACCTTGCAACAGAAATCCTAATTTTTTTCAGCCGCCCCTTTGGTTTCTCTCTCCTCTGCGGCTGTCTATCTCAGATCTACAGATCTAAGGTGTGTTTCGCTTCCCATCAACCCCACCACCCTCACCGCCAGTGCCAGACTGTCCTACCAATGGAGGCTCATCGTTGCCGAAGCATCCACGCACCCCCCATGCCCTGATCGCTGGTCCGCTGTGTCTCTCCATCTGGGCAGCGTGTCACGACGCGTCTAAGCCCTTTTTCGGAAGCCATCTTCTCAGACCTCTCCACCGACGAGATTCTGGCCACCTCCACCTTGGTTCGTTGCCTCACAGTGGCTGTTTGTCTCTCTATCCCTCCAAGATTTGTATCATTGGAAACGCAACAGAATCGAGATTCCCGTGATTCTAGCACAATTCCACAATTCAGCATGCAATTCTGGCGACAAAACGAAACTCCATGCAATATGTATCAATGGAGTGAGGACTCACATTGAATCGCATGAATCAAATCGTGATTCATGCAACTCCAACTACCATTGTTAAAAAAAATGATGATGTTCCTCCTTTAGTGGAACACCAGTAAGCCATACAAATACTCAGCAATCTGATACATAATCTTTGAACCCCTCCACTCCTCTAATAAGGAACTGAAACATGCTGATAACGGCTAATAGTAATATGCCTTCCCAAATTTTGCATACTTATCCTCTTAAATTACAAATGGGAACAAAAAAGTACAAAAGAAGGAAGCTGAAATTCCCCAGAAAGAAAGTCATATATTAATAATAATTATAAAAAAAAATAAACAGTAGAAACCTTGAGATTTTGAAGGGTAAGCACTGCCACACGACTCGAGCACAATTCTAAGAAGACAACCTGCAGCCAAACAAAGGCCAGCCATATGATTTCATCATTAAAAATCTACAAGGCGAAGGGGCAGCACGAAATCAAAGCAGACTGCTAAACACGTAAATTATCTATCCATCACTGAAGTGTTACTGTTTTTGTTATGTAATCAATGAAGTGTTACTGAGTTCAAAAGAGAAAACACCTGTGGTTTCAGAAAATTGACTATAGCTTGAACTTCTCTGCTAGATTCCTGCAACATAGTTCAGCATAAATGTTAAGCTCTAACTCTGTCAGCTCAACATATGTATTACAATTACAATTAGCGTGTCTTTAGATTAGCTCATTTTATATTTAAAACAACATATAATCAATGAGAGAGCCGAAAAAAAAAAGGTTTTTCTCCTAAAACTAGGCAAAACCAAACATGCATTTAATATAATGAAGAGAACACAAGGTCATTCATTCTCTGCAGAGGAATGAGACAATAACAACTGAATTCCAATTGAAATGAATGCAGAAAAACCAGATGAAAAAAAAAAATCCCTAATTTTAAGTTCCGATTGAAGACAGTGACAAATCGACAATGTCCAATGCAACCAAACACAAAACCTGGTACGAAATCGAAAGGAACAATTACCTCAGAGACATGAGCGGTGCCGACCAGGTAGACGTCGCAAACGCCGCCCTCGGCGGAGGACTCGCACGACAGGACCAGCACGTTTCTGGAAAGATCCTCCGGGAGTACCGCCGGACGGCGATCGGAACTTTCCGGCGCGTCATGAGGGGGTGAAACGGCGGCATCTGAGGGCTCGTTGTCGTTGTCGTTGTCGTTGTCGTTGTCGATTCGGACCATGCTGTCCGACAAGCTCTCCATCTTGAGATCATCGATGTGGACGAAGTCTTCGACGCCCTCGACGGCGGGAGTGCCGGTTTCCGGCGGTTGCGAGTCCATCGCCGGGCGGAGGAGAGGCTGGATTGGGCTGCGGGCGGCGGTTTTGATTGAGAATTGGGGAAAGGAGATGGTTTGGGAAGGAGGGAAAGGTTTGGGTTTGAGGCGGTGAATGAAGGTTGTGACTGTGACTCGGGCGAGTTGGGTGCGAGTGACCAGGTGAGTCATAAGCAATTGAGTTTCTCTCTCAGAAAATGAGAAGAGTACTGTATAATACTGTCGACCCTGACTGGCGTTGCTCTCAAGTTATTCCAAAAGTGTATGCAGTTAAGAAAAATGCTTCACTTTGACTTCGCTATTCAAAATGGTTTTTTTTTTAAAAAAAATCTTTAATCTTTCATACTAACCTTTTTTTTCTGTTTTTAAAAGAATACACCTAGGGAATTAATTTTAGAACAAATTGGTTTATATTTGAGAATGTTTAATAAAAGATAATTTTGCAAGAAAAAAGTGTTATTTAAATAATATTACTAAAAATTATTTTTGAATGAAATTATTTCATGAGATTATTATAAATTATAACTAACTTTCTATTCCTACTATGCACGGTAATTAATAATATTGTTTATTAAAATCTTGATTTAATATTTTTTAAATTACTTTTTTCATCATATATGTTATTGTCATTCTATTATTATTTTTTCACATAAAATAGCAATGTTAATATGATTATTTTATTATATTGTAACTTTTGTGTTGCATATTAAATAAGGAAATTAACATAATTGTTTCGTATTTTAAATGTTTGTGATCCTTTAATAATAATCCACCTGTAAGTAACATTGTAAATAAATCTTCCATAAGACGTGCTATTTTTAACTTTTAAATGAGGTTAAGTTCAGTGTAAAAGATAAAATATCATTTTAAGTTTAATTTAAAAAGTTAGAAGATTCTTATATTTGTTAATAAATATATATATATATATATATATATATATAATATAATGATATTCTTATTTTTAATCATATTTTACAATTTCATAAAATTCTAATCACATTCATAATCTTTCATACTAACTTTTTTTAAGAGATATATATCTAATATGTTAAGCAAATAATTAAATAATTAAGCTTAACATCACATTTTAATCTAAAATTATAAAATATTATTAAGTTTATAAAAAAATTATTTATATATCCTTCAATTTATTATTTTTTAATATATAATTTTTTTTCATATCTAACTTATATACTTACATTTCTAACGAAAGATATTCATAATTAAAGTAATGAAGTTCCAAGGTAAAACAATTTGTTTGGATCAATAGAAAATGAAAAGAGAAAAATAGAAAAGATAAAAAATAGAGAGAAAATGACATTTTCTTTCGTTTAAATGATACGAGAAAATAGTAAAGAGAAAAAAAAATTGTGTAGGATCTACATCAAAAATTTTCTTCGCTCAATAGATGAGAAAATTAAGAAAAATAAAAAAAGGTTTATGAAAAAAGAAGGACAGAGAAGGAGCGGGAGTTAATTTGTAAAAAGGCAGGAATAAGGATAGCGTGGGGTAGGAAACCATTTTTTTTTAGCCAACAGATAAGAGGTATTTTTTATTGTTTTCATTATTTTCTTTTTTCTCATTTTCTCTTAATTCAAACAACTAATTTTTATTTATACTTTTCTCTTTATTTTTTTTCTTTTCATTTTCTTTCTTCTCATTTTCTTTCCTTTTATTTTCTTTTCTCATCCAAACAATGGTAAATGAATGAAGCTATCAAAACATTGGAGGAAGATCTGCTACACGGACTGAAGTTGTCACATGCCACAACACCATTGGAAGAGCTAAGACGTGGAACGAAGCTGTCACAACAACAATAGAAGAAATACCACGTGACTATAGAAGTGATACAAATTTATATTATAGATTATAGATTGGATAGATAAATAAATATATTAGAGATATATTTAATAAGAAATTTTTTTATTATAAAATAATAAAATGAATAAATTTTGATTATATAATAATATATAAATAATTAAAATTAAAAATTATATAATTATTTAAAAATTATATATATATATATTTTAATTTTAATTATTTATATAAAATTTAATAATTAATTTTTTATATTTTATAATAAATATTTTTTTATCAAATACGCTTCCTAAATAAATTATTGATAAAATAAAAATTAATACTTGCACAGAACTTAATCTTATAAGTCGTAAATCTAAAAGAATCTCAAATATGTTATTGAATAATAAGACATTCTCACAATATTTACTTTTTAAGTTATGTGAACGAGTATTTAAAAGTACTTGTTAAAAAAATATATTTTTTAGTTTGGAAAACATTATACATTGATAATTCAAAAAGTTTTACATTTTATTTAATACTTACTAATTTTTTCTTAACAAATATTTTTAAAGTATTTATTAGCAAAAAAATTATTTTAAAGAGTTCATGAATCTACTAAAAAGTCTAATAAAATATTAAAAGCAATTGTTGAAAAGTCAAAAATAAAAAATATTAAATAAAAATTAAATTATTTATTTATTTTTAATTCTAAAAACATAATATATTGAGAATTTAAAAGACTTTACATTTCATTTAATACTTACTATTTTTTATTTCTTAACCATTACTTTTAAAGTATTTATTAATAAAACTCTTGTTTTTTTTTTAGTAGTTCATGAATATACTAATAAAGTATAATAAAATACGTTCTTCTTCATCCTATGTTAATAACAAATCACTTAGTAAAAGTTAAAAACATATAAGAAAAATAATAAGATTTAATTTCTACTGATACTCTTTATCCAAAATTTCCTTCTCTTATTCCCGCGATCTCCACTAAACCCACAGTTTAGTGTGGACATTGTGAGTCCTATGTCAAAAATAAATAAATAAATACTTCTTCAACATTTATTGAGCAAAAGATAATTCAATCTTAATAGGCATTCACTCTTTTCTGAAGAAAAAAGAAATTAAAATATTTTTTGCTTGCAAAAGGGAATTCCCTCTGTGCAAATGCAATAATGGTCGGTAAGCAAGCAAAAAGTCGGAACAAAAATATTTATTATAATAATTATATCGATAATCTAGGTGTAGTTCATCTATCTAAAATTAAAAACAGTGAAGTTGAAAGTTAAAAAGATATCTTTCCTAAATGAATGAAGCTGCCACAATATTATAGGAAGATCTGTCTCGTAGAATGAAGTTGCTACATGTCACAATATCATTGAAAGAGTTACTACGTGGAATCAAGCCACCAAAACATCTATAGAATAATTTTTTTTTTTTTTTTAAAAGTATGAAGTGCAAAGGTATCACCATAAAACCAAAGATCTCAACTAGATTGGTAACTAAAAATTTACCAATCATTTACAACACACCATTATATTATTAAAGAAAAAAAATAAAGAATACAAAAAAGCCATGGGGATATAGACCAAAATTTATGTGAAAAACAATAAAAAAAAATTATAGTTTAAAAGACCCATTTTATTACAAAAAAAATCTTTACTAATAAAATTAAAGATTAAATCCCACCAAATAAACTCAGACAATTGAATTTTAAATGAAACAAGCTCATCGATACATGTATTTCTTTCTCTATAAATATGTGATACTCTAAAATTCATGAGGTGATCCCAAAAGTTGATGTCTTGGGTTCAAATCTCACTTCCTATTCAATAGAAGAATTGGCATATAAATATGAAAGTGGAAAAACTTATATATTATAAATTATAGACAGATAGATAAAATAGAAATTAATACTTGCACAACTTAATCTCACAAGTCACAAATCTACATATAATCTCAAATATGTTATTGAATAAGACGACATTCGCACAATACTTATTTTTTAGATTTTACGAAAGAGTATTTTAAAAGTACTTGTTAAAATATAAAGAATAGAAAAAAATTAAAATTAAAATTAATTATACCAAAAAAATTAAAAATTAAAAATATTAAATAAAAAGTAAAATATTTAATATTTTTTAATTTAAAAACATTTAATACATGTATTAAGAATTTATAATGTTTTATTTTTTATTTAATACTTACTATTTTTATCCATTAACAATTATTTTTAGAATACTTATTAGTATAATTTTTTTTAAATAGTTCATAAATCTACGTGTAAAGTCTAGTAAAATAAGTTCTCCTACATCCTATGTTGATAACTCATTTGGTAAAAGCAGAAGATAAAGAGAAAGTACAAAATTCAATTCTCGCAAATAATCTTTATTCAAATTTTCTTTCTCTTATTGCTCCATTAAGATTATTTCTGATAAGCTCGCAAAGTTAGTCCTACGTCAAACAAGAAAAAATACATTCTCCTTCAACATCTATTGCGCAAAAGATACTTCTATCTCAACAGGCGTTCACTCCTTACGAAGCAAAAAGAATATATTCTAGAATATTTTTTGCTTGCAAAAAGTAATTCCCTCAGTGCAAATGCAATAATGGTTAAAAATATTTATTATAATAATTGTATAGATAATCTAGGTTCAGTTCATCTATCTAAAATTTTAATAAATAATTTTGTTCTAAGCTTGTGAATTCAATAAGAACTCACAATATTAAAACAAAAATTAGATTGTAAAGATGCTACTAGTCAAAATTCGCCATAATTTTCAGCTGAAGAACCGTACTCAAATTTATATTTCAGCATGATGTAAACCTGTTTTATTCTAGCATTGGCATCACACCCTGGATGGAACACTTCTTAATTTAGAAAACAGTTATAATATTTTTATTATTAACAATACATACACTTCTTTTTACATTCATTTAATATTATTTATTATATTTATTTTTTTATTACTTTCTCTTACTAAATCTAACCTTTAAAAAAGATATCAATAATACATATACTCTTAAAAAGAATATATTATAATTTTTTTCCATTAAGAAAACTCTTTAATTTAGAACATATTTAAAAAGATTAATTCTTTTCTAAACAGTTATTTTTAAAAATTAAATTATTTTATAAAATAATTATTATATTTGAGTAAAAATATTATTTTTAAAAAAAAATTACACAAAATTCAATACAAAATAAAAAATTTTTCAATTAATAATCATAAGCTAAAAATTAAAATTTATGATTTTAGCTTATAATTATTTCTTACATTTTGATATATAAATATTATTTTGTCTTCAATCAAATAATTTTTTAATCATTCTATACTTATTTTAATAATTTAATACATAAAAATAATTTTTTTTATATCATCCAAACGAATCATATTAACTTAAAATCATTTTACAACTAATGCATCTAAACATAAAAATAAATCATTATAATCAATTATAACAATAATCGATTATCAACATAATCTATAATTTTTAACTTTCCCAAACAAGAACTTAATGTAGAAAATTTATAGAGAACCGGAAAAATATTTATGCAATGTAGAAAATTGCATGTTAAGGGTTTGATAATCTAAAAAAAAAAATCCAATATTTGGATCTGAAGAACCGAAAAACTGACCAATATCGGAGGATTACATAGTACTAGCACACTGTATAATCATATCAAAAAATCCTACAATCATTAGACATTCAGCTTAAGCACCACCACAACTATAGCATGCATTCTTATGCATGCTATAACAATTTATATACACCAATACAAAATGTATCATTACATCCATGCAAAGATAAATATTAAGGTCATTTGTTTCTTCTTCCACTGTCTTGCATCCTATCCTATTTGAAAATGATCTGCTCAAGATATTGACGCTTTCAACAACTACTTTTGAGTCACCAAAAGAAAAAATTAGAAATGGCTACTCCATACTATTAATTAGACTATATCAACATGTGCCCCTGCTGCCTCTTCATCAAGACCATCCACATCCACATTCTCGTCGTCACCCTCATACTGCACATGAAATTAAAGAGCTCTTACAAAATGCTTGCTACAAGTGTCTAATTTTTAAGGCAGTTGTTATATTTTATGGAAAATAAATGAAATTTGACAAAATGAAAGTACAGTATATATAGAACAAAAGTCTACAGGAATGAACATAAGCAAATGATTTAGTATGCTATGAAATAGCAAAATGTACCGAGGAAAAAAAACTAACCAGCGAATAATTGCTACGAGGAACCAAAGCTGGGGGAAGCATCAGTCGTAAGCCCTTCACCTCAAATGCCACTCCATTCTCATTTTGTGTGTTTGCAGTTTCAGTGATATCAGTCCTGTCATCAAGTTCAATCTCAACTTCCTCATCAACCACATGAGCTGCCATGCTGGTTGATGGCACTTCAATCCTGGATTCCTTCAACTGCACATTGATGGTACAGAATGGAAAAGGTCATTTGCAATGACAATGATCAACTTTCCAAAATCTTATTTAAGACATAAGATATACAGCTGTTTAATGTATGAATGAAACAAAAAGAAAGGGCATCACGCAGACAAAACCATGAAGAATGCAACACACCAAAAAAGCTCTATTTCATAGAGTGCCAGTAAAGGTAGAGTTATCATGAAATTAATTGAATTGGTACCTTTTCTGAACTAAGGTTGTTAGAAGAATTCCATATTCCTCTCTTGTGCTTGCCTTCAAGATCTAGGGGCCTAGTAACTTCAGTTCCATTGTTTGGGGCGTCAAGGCCCTCATAATCCTTGTCATTCAATTGAGCAGGCAAATTCCAACGAGATCGCTTCCTGGTTCTTGCTGTTTCAACCAAATTCCCAACCTTTGATCCATCTGCATGCACGTTAACGGAAAATTCAGCTTAAATAACAGAAGTGCAATTGCAAAAACCATGACTGGTGGCCAAATTAAAAGCAAAATTGAAACATATTTGCACAATAAAACACAATGAAGATGTAACAAGAACTGAAAGCAAATGTGCTTATCTCCAAATGAGATAATTGGAATATGATATGTAAGCAAGCTAGCCATTAAATTAATATAAATTATTAGATCCATTCGTTTCACAGGACAATAAAAAATCCGTGAAAAAATTATGAAGACATGATTTTGACAATCAGCAATAGTGATAGCAGTCTGCCATACCTCTAGTGCAAGGCCAGCAAAACACTAATATTTACTACCAAGACAATACAAACTGAGCATACCTGTATGTTCTAATTGAATATTAACAGGAAACGAACATGAGGATTAGTTTAAACTTGTCCATTTATAATTGACCACTGAATAACAACACCCTCAAATGCTTGTGGTCCAGAATCATCTGAGTTACCGAACATACGCCCTTAACAGATGACTCTATATTGTTCTTCACAGTTAAAAAAAGGGGTGCACAGATACTTGCTTAATTATAGGTTGTCTGAACATGGTTCCCACACATAGATGAAGGAAATTTTGAGTTTTGAGCCTCCTCATGTTTTGTTTAGCAAAGGTCACAGTATTTCTGGGAGTCAGAAACAGTTAAACAAAACCATTATTCACTGTATTTTTCAAAACTAATACCTTGTTTTAACTCTTCCACAGCATCTCGTTCAACATGCAGCCTTTTTCTGTGGGGAGATGTATCGTTCTGCTCCACATTATGTTTGATGATAGGAGGAAGGCCAGTATTCTCAACATTGCTCACAATATCAATGCTTAAATCTTCTTCATTGGCACCGATTCTAGAAATGTCCAAGACAAGCTGATCTCCAAACCTTTGAAGTCGGTCCTGTGATCTACACATTTAACAAACAAATTGAATACAAGAATCATCAAACCCCTCCCCCCAAAAAAATAAAAAATAAAGAATCAATTCAAGAAAACGAAGCACGTAAAAAGACATGAATTCATACTACGTATGCAAAAGTAAGTTGAGAAATAATGTAGCTTGCCTCTTCAGTTCATCTTGTAACTGTGAATTATGATTGTGCACTCTAACAAACTTCCTTATTCTTGAAGTAATTCTGAATTTTACAGTGATAACAAGGAAAAAGGCCAGGAAATGGAACATCATTAGCAAGAAAGGTTTAAGTAATGGAAAGGGAAAATGACAAATGATCAACATGTACTTGTTGAAACGTTTCAGTACCTTTTACACTCTTCATTCTCTTTGCATAATTGAGCATCAAGTTCCTGAATTCTAGAATTAAGGCTATCCACTTCTTGAGCACTCTCATCCAGGTAGACCTTAAAAAATATGCATACATCGCAAGTCAAAAAGTGAGTTGAATTTAATTCCAACTCCAACAGGATAAATAGCATCAACAGAAAAGAAATGGATTTTCTTTTCCCATTTCATTTAAGGAAGTGGATTGGAAGGTGAATTTCATTAATATTCTCAAGACATCATATGAAACAAACATTTGAGTACAGTATCAGAATTAAGCCTCAAACCAAAGATTTGGCAATCACAATTGAACATCCCTACTGAAGATAATTTGGCACTCCAATTTGTCCTCTCTGAACAAGCATATTCTAAATTTAAAAAATGCACTTAACTTATCAATAGAAGTAATAGTATATTCACTTTATAGAATAAACTTCAATGCTTTATTTTAAGTTTATTTGTATCTTAAATTTTATTTATTATAATCATATTTTATTTAATTTTGAAAAATATTCCCACTACAACACTGCCTTAAGGTGTAATGCCTATCACTATTTAAAACATAGATACCAAAAAAAAAAAATGAATGTTCCCTTCATTAAAGACAAGTATCCACATAATTACATCCTACATATATTTACACTACAGGAGTCAGGACGCAAATCAAAATTAATGACTTAAAACACACTAGAGAGAGAGAGAGAGAGTCTATCAAAAAGTTTGAGAATTCTTAACAGGTGAGAAAATGAGAGAAACTCAAGAAAGCTTGAGAAAGTGTGCAGCAGAAAAGAGAAGGAGAATGAGAGAAGAGAGAATGAGATTTCTCTAGAAACAGAAAACTGTAAACTGAATTCACAGATTCCAGAGTGTACACAACTGTATTCTTATACAGCTACCAGAAGCATAACTGCTCTTAACTAACTCTAACTAACTCTGTTACTAACCTATTCAATAAGATATTATTCTAACTAACTTGATGTTCTAGAAACTCTAGTAAATTCTAAACTAAACTAACAGTTAATAACAGCTGATACAATATACTCTAATACTCTCCCCTCAAACTCAGGGTGGGTGTTGCAAAGCAAATTTATCAAACACCCTGATTTTATTTCTCAAAGTACAAAATCTAAGATTTGACAGTGGCTTGGTAAATAAATCTGCTGTCTGATATTGTGCTGGAATATGAGAGACCATTAGGCTTTTGTTGAGGACCTTCTCTCGAACAAAAAATATGTCCAATTCCATATGCTTAGTTCTTGCATGAAGAATTAGATTATGAGCAAGTAGCATTGTACTTAGATAGTCACAATGAACAACTGGAGCTGGAACAATAACATTAAGTTCTTGCAACAGTGACTGAATCCAAAGCAACTCTCTGGCTGTGGCTGCAAGGCTGCGATACTCAGCCTCTGTACTGGACCGAGCTATACTAAGGTCTGCTTCTTTGACCACCAATAAACAAGATTAGGGCCTAAGAAAATACATGATCCAGAAGTTGACCATCTATCATCTAGATATGATGCCCAATCAGCATCACAAAAGGCATGTAGAGTGAGTGAACTAGATGACCTCGCAGGTTGAAGTAGCAGACCATGAGTGATAGTACCCTTAAGATACCTTAAAATTCATTTAACAGCCTTCCAATAATCCTCAAGTGGAGAACTAAGAAACTGACAGACTTTGTTCACACTGAAGCAGATTTCAGGTCTAGTGATTGTTGCATACTGCAAAGCACCAACGACTAACCTATATAGTTGAGGGTCATCAACATAGTTACTTCCAAGTTTAGACAGCTTGCTGTTAGTCACCAGAGGAGTACTTATTCCTTTTGCATCAGTCATCTTAGCTTTTTCCAGCAAGTCTCTAATATACTTGTTCTGACTTAGAAGAATAGACCCATTAGACAAGTGTTTGACTTCTATTCCAAGAAAATAATCAAGCTTCCCTAGCTGCTTTAAAGCAAATTCTCCATTTAGCTTAGTAATCACCTGCTGTACCAAAGTAGGTGAGCTTCCAATCACAATGATATCATCCACATATACTAGAACATAAGTGGTGTGTTGTGGACTAGTTTGAATGAAAAGTGAGGGATCATAACGGCTAGATTCAAAACCAAAACTGATAAAAGAAGCTGCCAATCTCTCAAACCAGGCCCTAGGGGCCTGTTTCAACCCATAAATTGCCTTATTCAGCTTGCAAACCAGCCCCTTATTTGAATCTTCAAAACTTGGAGGTTGCTGCACATATACCTCTTATAAATAACCATTGAGGAATGCATTATTTACATCCAGCTGCTGTAACACCCACTAAGTGCTAGTGTAAGCACAACTCTAACTGTCACTAGTTTAACAACTGGTGAAAAAGTTTTTGTGTAGTCAAACCCAGGCTATTGATGGAACCCTTTTACCACTAACCTGGCCTTGTACGTGTTAATAGAACCATCAGGGATTTCTTTTACCCAAAATGCCCATTTGCAGCCAATTGCAGTCCTATTTGGTGGAAGTGGTACCAATCATGGTTGTCAAATCGAGATTTGAATCGTGAATCGGAAGACCTATTTTTCGAATCGTGAATCGAATCTTATCATGAATCGTAAAATTCATGACCAATAATTAAAAATAGTATAAAATATATTTTTACATTAAAAAATATTAGAAACATCTAGATATTAGTATTTTGAAGTCAAATAACTCACTACATAATCAAATAAATTGAAATATAAACCAATATTCAAGATCAATGATCATCATTGTAGATATAAATCAATATAAACTTAATACATAATCTAATGATCATCATTCATCATTCCCAAAAGACAAAGAAAGCAGCTTCGTGGGGGAGAAAAAGAGTAAAGGACAAATTGACAAAATGTGGGAGAGAGTGGCAGAGAGTGGGGACCAATATTAGGTCATTGTTTATTTAATATTAGTGTTTGGGATTGATGGGAGGGAAAGATTCTTTTCCTCCAAGCCCATAAAAAATTTGCAAAAAAAACCCCTCAAAATGGATTTTCAAACCGGTCGCGCAAAAAACCAGGACCCATTTTCGCGACCCGTTTGAGCTTCGCACAACCCGTTTGTTGCTTCCCGTTCGCACTTCGTGACTGGCCTGTTTGGGTGTTAAACTTCTCCATGCGCGACCATTCAGGAGCTTCTACTTTCGCTCTACGCGACCCGCTCGCGCAACCCGTTTGAGCCGCAACCCGTTTGTCTTTGCTTCCCATGCCCACCTTTGGGCATTCCGCAAATTCTCCATGCGCAAGCTTGTTTTGCACGACCTATTTGGCATGCGACCCGTGCACGTATTCCAAATCAACCGATTGATTCGCGGTGCGATGTCCGTTGGAGGACCGACTCGTATCGAATCGTAAGAATCAAATCGCGATTCTTACGATACTAACTACCATGGTACCAATGTCCAAGTCAGATTCCTAATCAGTGCATCATACTCAGCAATCATGGCTTCATGCCATTTGGGACTAGTCAAGGCCTCTTGGACAGAGAATTTGGTTCAAGATGAGCAAGAAGAAGAGTTGGAGTTATTATTGGTTTAACAATACCAGATTTGGACCTTGTTTGCATGGGGTGAGTAGATCCAGGAACAACTTGAGCATTAGAGAGACTTTGATGGAACACTAGAATTCTTATTCAAGAAATTGGGGATAAATGCCCCAAGAATCGTACAATAGTATTAATCTCCTATAGAACAAAACCTAGAGATCAGAGATCCCTCCCTAGCCAATGTGGCTCCCTTTCCTAACCAAAATACTGAATATCTTTCCTGATCCTACCCCCTCCTTATATTTCCCTCCTTTCCCCCTATTCTCTTCCTAGTCACCTAACTAACTATCAAGTTAGTTAGTCTGGTTACAAGGGTTATGGGCCCATTTACAATTGGGCCTATCCCTCCTTACATAAACTCCCTTAATAATGGGTCGTGTGCCATCAATACTCCCCCCCAAAGCTTTCACCTTGTCCTCAAGGTGAAAAGAGGGGAAATGAAGCTTCAGAGAAGATACAGACTCCCAGGAATTATCGCATGGAAGAGCCCCCTACCACTGGATGAGGAGCTCTGCTGCTCCCACTGCATTATATCTCAGAGCAAGTGCATCTGCAAGGTGTGTTTCCAAGACCCAATCTGCAAATAGTTCTGGAGGTAGAGGATGGGACTGCTGGTTCATAGGGACTGCTGTCTTCCACCTGCTACTAGCTGACAAGGCCCATTTCTGAGATGTGACAAACGTCATGACAGGGAAGTTAGGAGGTTTTGGTTTTGGCCTACTTGCCGTTGCAACAGCGACAAAAGCCATGGTTGAAACACGAAGGTCTGGAGGTTTCGATTCTGTCCTTGATCTTGTGGAAGCAAAACCAAAAGTTGCTCCTCTCTATTTGAGTCGCTAGTTTGCGGGTCTGTCACTATTCACTTGCATAAACAGAGGCTCGTATTCAGGCAGCGTGTGATGGCTCCAGTTAGGTGGTGGAGGAACGACCGGAGTTGGGGTTGAGGTCAGCAGTTGCATATCACCAACGTCAATCTGAACTGGCGGAAGTACTGCACCACAGCTTGAATCCAGTGGCTTCGGAGGCGGTGGAGGGATAGTTGGAACTGCTCCCATAGATGACACCACCTTCACCACTCTCACCAATTGCAGAGCTGAGAGATTTGGGGTTTTTTGCTCTGGCCTGTGATGGGGAACATGCTGAAAAACTTGAGAAGATTTTTTAATCATTTGTGGAAACCTTTGTGGTTTGGGGTTTAATCCACACGCCGGCAACCATTTTGTCGCACCACCTCTGCTGCTTGTTGTCTTATCTTTTCTCTTATCACCAAGAACTGGGAATTTCTCAGTGAGTTTGAGAACTAATTTCTTGGAACCATGGTATTGCTCTTGCATGACTTCAAACTCCTTCTCAGACTCAAACCATATTTTTGGGATTTCTTGCTCCAATTCTGAAACCTTTTCAATTGGTTCGAGACCTTGCTTCACAATGTCTCGAACGCAAAGGACGTGCTTATCGATTTCTAGGGAACCAATAACAGATGGTTCCCATTCTTGTAGCTCCACCTCATTGCTGCTAATGAATTCTTGTTTTGAGATATTATCCTCCAGCTTAGAAGGCTCAGTCTCTTGGTTTTTCAGCGAAGGCTCTGTCTCTTGTGTGCCAAAATCAAGAATGTGAGATTCTTAACACACTGATGCCAAATCTTCAACCTTCACTGAGATCAAATTTGCCCCAAATTGGAGTTGAATGGCCTCCAAAAATTCCTCCCACATGAAGCTGCTATTCTTGCTGATTTTCCAATCATACCACCAATCCCTTGCAAGTCTTTTTGGTTAGGAAGAGAATAGGGGAAAGGAGGGAAATATAAGGAGGGGGTAGGATCAGGAAAGATATTGGGTATTTTGGTTAGGAAAGGGAGCCACATTGGCTATGGAGGGATCTCTGATCTCTAGGTTTAGGAGATTAATACTGTTGTACGATTCTTGGGACATTTATCCCCAATTTCTTGAATAAAAATTCCAGTGTTCCATCACTGGTATCAAAGCTGCTAATGAACGTGAGAATCCTTTGATACCAGTGATGGAACACTGGAATTCTTATTCAAGAAATTGGGGATAAATGCCCCAAGAATCGTACAACAATATTAATCTCCTATAGAATAGAACCTAGAGATCAGAGATCCCTCCCTAGCCAATGTGGCTCCCTTTCCTAACCAAAATACCAAATATCTTTCCTGATCCTACCCCCTCCTTATATTTCCCTCCTTTCCCCCTATTCTCTTCCTAATCACCTAACTAACTATCAAGTTAGTTAGTCCGGTTACAAGGGTTATGGGCCCCTTTACAATTGGGCCTATCCCTCCTTACATAAACTCTCTTAATAATGGGTCGTGTGCCATTAGACTTGCAGACTGAAAACCAGAATCAGAGGTAGTAGAAAAATGAGTGCTTGAAGATTCTGATTCAGCAATAGAAGTATTAGAAAATTCAGGACCAGTATTAAGATTTGAAGATTCAATAACATGTGCTGAATCAGAACCAGAACTAGTAATAGGAATTAAACCAGAATCAGTAGTAAGAAAGCAACAGAAACTGGTAGTGCAGAAGAAGTAGCAAGCTCAGTAACAGGAATTAGAAGGAAAGAAGTCAGTCGGGTGCAAAGTGGATTTTCTCAATCAAATTCAATATTGATGGGAGCGTGAACAGGTACAAAGCTCGGTTAGTAGCAAAGGGGTTCACCCAATCCTACAGTGTTGACTATGAGGAAACGTTTGCTCCAATAGCAAAACTTGATTCAGTCTGAGTTATCCTATCCCTAGCTACAAATCTAGATTGGCCTTTACACCAACTAGACATTAAGAACGCCTTTCTCAATGGTGAATTAGAGGAGGAAATCTACATGAAAATTCCTCTCGGTCTTGAATCATCAGGAACTTCTAGCAAGGTGTGCAGACTCCGCAAATCCCTATATGGTCTCAAGCAATCCCCCCGAGCGTGGTTTGATAGGTGGACTCGAGTTGCCAAGAAAGATGGGTTCATGCAATGTCAAACAGACCATACCATGTTTGTCAAGTACTCTTCAAAAGGAAAGATGACCTTGTTTATAGTATATGTTGATGATATCATCATCACGGGTGATGATCATGAAGAAACTGAACACCTCAAGAAGTTCTTAGCAAAATAATTTGAGGTTAAAGACTTAGGACAGCTCAAGTACTTCCCAGGAATGGAAGTTGCTCGGTCCAAAAATGGGATCTCCGTGTCTCAAAGAAAGTACACACTGAACTTACTAAAGGAAACGAGTATGCTGGGATGTAGACCAACTGACACCCCAATGGAACCTGCAAGAAAAGGTGGGATAGAAGAAGAAAGTCTTCCAACCAACAAAGATAGGTACCAAAGACTAGTGGAAAAATTAATCTATCTAACTTATACTAGATTAGACATTGGGTTTGTTGTGAATATGACAAGTCGTTATATGACAAACCCCACTGAAAATCACATGAAGACTGTCAACTGAATCCTACAATACCTAAAAAGGACACCAGGTAGAGGTCTTCATTTCAAGAAGAATCTGAACAGAGGTATTGAAATCTTCACTGATGCAGATTGGGTAGGGTCTGTGACTGACCGAAAATCCACAACTGGTTATTGTTCATTTGTGTGGGATAATATGGTCACGTGGAGAAGTAAGAAGCAATCCGTGGTTGCACGGAGTAGTGTTGAAGTCGAATTTAGGGCCTATTTGTGAAGGAATTTGGTTGCATAGGATGCTTAAAGAACTTAGAATCCATGCAAAAACTACACTATGAAAGTCCTGTGTGATAACCATAGTTGTTAGAATCGTACGATTCACGATTCGAATCGTACGATTCGATCCGATTCGTCCCGCCGGCGATACAGAAATCATGTTGAATCGAAAATGGCTAGGAATCGCATGTGAATCGTCTGGATTGGTGCGATTCAGAACCAGAGACATGAATCGCACGATTCTACGATTCATGGAACGTGGACGGCGTAAAAAAATTTCCAGATTCAGGTGCGAATCTGAAGGGGTGGACGGTGGGAATTGAGAGCTAAAATTTAATGGCCTTTAATTCTTCACATTCACCCACGTTTCACGTCATTCTTCATGCAACCAGAAGTTCAAAACCATCGAACGTCATTCTTCTCTTCACATTCATTCTTCGTTTTCGTCACACTCTGTTTCGTATCCTCACTGCAACACCAACCAGACTCCCTCTGTTTCGTATTTTGCATCTGCAACACCAACCACCGAACGTTCAGTCACATACCCACGTCTCACTCTGCTCTGAAAACACCTCTTCAGTCACGTTCTTCCAGTCTCTGTTTTCGTATCACCGTTCTTCCCGTCCTCTGTTTTCGTATCACGTTCTTCTTCTTCCAGTCCTCTGTTTATCAGTGACAGTGTCACTCTCACTCACTCAATACAAATGGCTCCTACGGTGGCTCCTAAGGCTAAGAAGAAGGGGAAGAAGGGGAAGAAGGATGTTACATGGGAACATCGTACTGTTCTTGACAATAAATTACATGTGAAGTGTAATTATTGTCCACAAGCAACGTATATTTAAGTCTTTTATTGATGTGTTTCTGAATCGTACGATTAGAAACGATTCACGATTCACAATTCGAAAATTGAACAAACGATTCTCGATACAATTCTCGATTTGACAACTATGGTGATAACAAAGCAGCCATCAACATTGCCAAGAACCCGGTTCATCACGACAGAACTAAGCATGTAGAGATTGACCGTCATTTCATAAGAAAAAATTGATAATGAGGATATCAGTCTTGAGCACACACCCTCGTGCTTCCAAACAACAGACATTTTAACTAAAGCTCTTCCAAAGCCTACTTATGAGAACCTCAGATCCAATCTGGGCATGATTGACATCTACCACCCAGCTTGAGGGGGAGTATTGGTGGTCGATTCTTGTTGGTGGTCGGTTACATGTGGTCGGTTCCTATTGGTGGTCGGTTGGTCGGTCGCTGTTTTTTAATGTAGCATTGGGAATACTAGGAATTAATGTAGCATTGGAATCAATAGGGTCCTAGGAAATAATTCAATTCTTATTTATTGTTCTTGTAAATACAAATTGTATTTATTCCTTCACATATATAAATATCAGCATGCTGAGTGCAAAAGACTCAAGCAATTCACAAACACTATTATTCTACAATAACAGCTGATACAATAAAAGGCACCCTATGATGATTAAAATTAACACACATGATAGTTATATACACCAAGAAATAAAGAACCCAATACGCCTTGTGATTGTAGAATACAAACTCCACATAATAAGAGCTAAAATCTAGTCACTGCCTTAATTATTAGATAGGAAGCATCATGCAACCGAATCTAGGAATAAGCTTCAATAAAACCACTACTGCAAAGGCGATGAAAAAATGCAACTACAAGCGATGAAACTAACCTCTAGTTGGAATTTTCGGTTCTCAAGAGTGTTGATATCTGACTCTACTTTCTTCAGCTGCACACAGTTCCAAAAATAAAAACAAACACATAGTTTTCACGGAACAAACAAGGGAATATTTTGCATATATTTGTGATAGAAAGATTAAACAGAATTTCTAAACCTGCTCCTCAAGAGTATTTCTAGAACCAGAGGCAAGCAATTTTCCTTCTTTAACTCGATCTTGAATTCTATCTGAGACTTTCAAACTTCCAGAAATATCACTTTGGCCAGTAATGCCCTGTTTTCTCCTATGTCTTCTGTCACTGCAACGGCAATTACTGATATTTAGACTAATACATGGATAAGGATCTGAAACAAAATGAAATACTAGATGAACAAATTTAAGGTTTGCCCCAAGAGAGGCACATTCCAGTCATTAAGTGTCTGGAGAGAGTGAGAACAGAATTTTAATATAAGAAGTCCCCTCACCAAGTTCTTGGCATAAAATGTTAAACCTGACTATGACTCTTATTATAAAACAACACTTTTAAACGATAAGGCTCTCATGCTCACAGCATGTGACCATAGTTGCTAGGAACATGGTACATTCTGGTACGTGGGAACGGGTTTGTGGCACGTCACTGAAAAACAAAATTCAATATGCAAGGGGTAAACTTCTTTGGTATGTTTCGGTTCACTATACATAATTATTAAAAAATTTATATTAGGTATATATTTTTTGCACATTTCTTTTAATTTTTTAAAGATATTTTTAACTTCTAATTAACCATTTTACGTGTTGTGTTTTTAGTTGTAATCATATTTTTTTCTACCTAATAACTGAAACAGTGTGTTATATTGATCTTTTTATATTTTTTTAATAAAAAATTAAGTTGAAACACTGCATTTCATTAAAGCCTTTGTTTATTTCTTTTTATCAAACCTAAATTTGAAACGGCAGCGCCGTGCTTCTTCATCTTTTTTCCAACATTTCGTATTCATCGCTTCATTTTCTTCAACCAGCCCTCCCACGTTTACAGTTATAGAGCTGCAACAGCCACGGTAACAACTTCAACCTTACGATTTCTGCTATTTTTTTCACTGGATCTTGTCCTATAATGGGAATAGTGATGCAGAACGAACGAGCTTATAATTTAATTTACGTTATTTTAATTGTAATAATTTAGGAATTTTATGATAATTATGTGATTTAGGGATTTATTTTATATTAGGAATCTTTCCTATTTTTAGAGATTTTATCTTTTATAAGTTATTTTTTAGAGCTTTGGAAGAACATAGCTTTTGTCTAAGTAGGAGTAAGACGGAGTATATGGAATGTAAATTCAGTAAGAAGCGTGTTAATGCTAGCTTAGCGGTGAAAATTAGAGATCATACTATACCACAAGTCACACAGTTTAAGTATCTTGGATCTATCATACAAAATGACAGAGAGATAGAGGAAGATGTAAACCATAGGATTTAAGCTGGATGAATGAAGCGGAGGAATACTTCAAGAGTTATTTGTGATAGAAAAGTGCCTCTCAAGCTTAAGGATAAATTTTACTGCACAACTATAAGGCTTGCGATGTTGTATGGTACTGAATGTTGGGCGGTAAAAAGCCAACAAGAGCATAAGATCAGTGTCGCAGAGATGAGAATGTTACACTGGATGTGTGACCATACAAGACAAAATAGGATTAAGAATGAATACATTAGAGAGAAAGTAGGGGTAGCACCTATTGTGAAAAAGATGAGAGAATCTCGCCTTAGGTGATTTGGACATGTAAGGAGAAGACCCTGTAAGAAGAGTAAATCAGGTGGAGAATAACCCAATAGCTAGAGGTAAAGGAAAACCAAGAAAGACTATAGGTGAAACAATTAAAAAAGATTTAGATTTGAATGACATTTCTGAATACTTGGTTTATGATAGGGCACAATGACGTCATTTGATTCATGTAGCCGACCCTACCTAGTGAAAAAAGGCTTAGTAGTTGTTGTTGTTGTTGTTGTATAAGTTATTTTTTAGGATTTCCTATTTGATTTGATTAGTATTTCATATTTTAGGAAACTAGTATTTGACTAAGATTTTGATTACGAGTTATAAATACCCTTTACATGCCTTATGTTATTCAGACTTTAATGTTGTTAATAAGATTATTGTGTTTTGAACCCTAGGATTTTGTGCTTTGGAATTCCAAGTTCCTAGTTGGAACCCGAGGGTTCTTGGTTTATTTCTCCAACCCATTCTACATCAATGAGTATTAGAGCAAGGTTCTGTTTCCATTTACCTATATTCACTACCATTTTCTCTTGCACCCATTCCTTACCATTGCATATTATTCATATTGAAACTTTGATCTTTATTTATGCATTTAGAATAGTTTATAATTCTTGCTACTTCACATCTAATCTGATAGCACTTCTTGCATTCATTTTTTGTGTCTGATATGTCCTTATTATTAAGCATGAACAATCTTAGGCCTAATTACATTAATATTAATAAATGCAATATTAGATCTCCTATTTATGATACATGGAAAACCTACATTAAATGTGAAGGAAAAGTTTTAGTCTAGTCATAAATAGTGGTAGGTAGCACATTAAATGTGATTTCTGCAAAGGACGTGACTAAATGTGGTTTAAATCCCAAACCCCACCCACAACCTTTTCAGATAGCTTGAGCAAATAATACTTGTCTAGAGGTGTAAGGTACCACTTGCATTGGGGCCTTATAAGGACAATATCTATTGTGATGTCTTACCTATGGATGTTGCTCACATTTTGTTAGGTCATTGTTAGTTATATGATCATGATGTGATCCACCAACTCCAAGGTAGGAAAAATACATATTCCTTTAGATTTGAAGGTACAAAGATCATTTTGCGAACTATCAATCCTAGTAAAGAAAGTTTGAAGCCTAAGGTAAGGGATTCTGTAGAGAGAAAAAATTTAGCCCAATGTTGTAGCCCATAAGATTAAGATTGACCTCTCCAATTCCCCTATTGTTAAAACTTCTTTTGAGGTTAATAACCCTTTAGAGTCCACATATAAAAGTTATGAGATTGTTCACGGGTTGCCTCCTTATAGGCACATTGACTATAAGCCCAAACCACCAAATTTTAAACATCTAAATTCAGCTAAGGCATTTGTTAATCGTATTCATAAATTGCATGTCAATATTAGACGCAAGTTTGCATTAAGTACATAGTGAAAATTATAAAGTTGCTACTAATGTGCATTGTAGGGATCATACTTTTGATGTTAATGATTTGCTTCCTTTTAAAAATACTTCTGAGCCTTCTTTCATCTCTCTAGCAGTTGCTTGTCCAACTGCCAGCATGCCTAAAATTCCGCCACCACCCCTTTCAATGGTTGTCACTCCCAAATCAATGCCAATCCTTTCTTTCTAAATAGAATTATGAATTTCACCATTTTCTCTCTCAAATATAGCATATTTTAATATACATTCACGTTCAACAAGAACAAAATAGTAGACAACAATGCCAACAAAAACTAAAGGACATAAACAAGATTATCGATAGTGATTCATGTTGATTTACCTTTTTTTCTCTAAGGACCTCGAGGGACTGTATTCTGCAATTTTTAATTCATGGGACATTAGGAAAGAGAAAAGGGGGAAAATCATTAAGTAAAACAGTATGTACATATCTCTCTGTGTGTGTGTATGTAAAAGCACAAAGATACATGATCTTGTGCATGCAGAAATAAAAACACACATATAAATGCAAACTTCCGTTTATGCACAGGTAAACAGGAGCATAACTTCGTAGTGAAGCAAAGGACATTCTTCATGGCATATAGAAAATCCAAGACAAAAATAGAGAGAGAAAAAAGTCTTGTCTCTGACAATCTATTGCGTAAAGATCTCTTAAAATCTAGAAAATGGTTATATGAGAGACATCCAAGGTTTTGGAGGCATCAGTTTCACAGAATGTGACAATGTAAAATTACTATCATGGAAATAAAAACCATTCATTTAAGGATAGTAAAGCTGCACCTCTATTGTACAACTAAATTAAGAGATGGTACTAAAAACAATGAGAGCAAGCAGAAATTGTCTGACCACGAATGGCCTGGCGGCCTCTTCCATCTCGAGCTGGTGAGTACCTTCGAGGTGATAAATACCTTCTGTCAAGTTTATCCCTCAAGTCATTACCTAAATACTCTCTCCTACCTGCAATAAGAAATGAAGCTCCATTACTGCTGACTAAAATCAAAAGCAACACATATTCAGAAGAAACAAACAGAATACATAAAATGATAATGAAACCAAGCTTACCATTAACTGGAATAACAAGAGAAACATAATAATGAATAGTAATAGTGCCTCCCACTTGAGAGCAAAAAGGCGACAGAAACTAGCACCCTCATATTATGACAGATATAGACAAACCCACGTATGTAGCCTATATCTTTGAAGTGTAATCAAGGTAGCAATAGATTAAGAACAGTTCACATCCTCATCTTGTTGTGCAGTAAGCTATAAAATACAATCTCAAATGTAGAGATATATCCAAGATGCTTAAGAAATAAAAATCCATCCACATGCTATCAAATTTGATTTCCCCTGACATCATCTCCACTAATAATTCCATGTTGCCATTGTCCAGGTAGCCACAGCATATCCAGAAGTATCAGCCAAAAAGAATAACATAAGCTCCAAACACTCAAGCAGTAGATTTTTTTTTTTTGATGTGGAATTTGTAATAATTGGGAAATTCGCTGAAGTTGCTTCTGATCAAAATATGATGCTAGCAGACATATCCACATAAGCCTAATCATGATCCTTCAGGAAACACTGTAGTTCCACAGATTCATGGAATGAAGCATAAAAACAGTTGCCAAGAAAATGCAATGCCATGAACAATACCAACCAGCAGAATCCATTCAGAAGAACCTCTCATCTAAAATGAAATACCCATACTGCTGGAAATGCAACAGTCTCAACAAGATAATGTGATCAGACGTCCTATCATTGAATAAATTAATCTGACATTAATCTCATATGCTATTTATTATTGCATATCTAAGCTTCTGGCTCTTCTTACACAGAATCAATGGACATATGGACCAGTCTATCCGAAAAGTATCCAGATCCTCAGTGTTTTAAGAATATGGAATCCAGCTAAACAAATGGAATAACAGAGTGTCAACAAAACAAGCTGGGGATGTGAACAAATAGTTTACAGGAAATACTGTGAAAGTGGTGACACATCTTCTCTAAATAATTTATTTCCTCGCATTTTTCTCTCTCAGTATATTCTCGTCATGCAATGCTTTTTTTCCTTATCATTAATCAATTTTCCAATGCAAGTTCAGCATGTTATCATAAATATGGGATGAATTTCAGACTCCCCTCCACTTAAACAGCTTCATATCACATGAATAATAGTTATAGGCTTATGTAGAAGCCACAATACAATCAAGGAAAGACACAGGACTAGTGGACTACAAATAGCCCTAGGACATCTACAAGCCACCTATATCTGCAAGAACCAACAGATAGCTCTTCAAAATTGTGTAAAATTTTCATTCTAGAACATTCTTTTGAACTCAGCGCTCCAGAAAAGAAATATAGCTTAACATTGGCATAGGAAGGAAGTATTAGAAAAAGGTTCAAGGGTAAAGATATAAAATTACATGAAATGAGATATAGAAAAAATTTAAACAAAAAAAATGAAAAAAAAAGGATGAAAAATTTGATGAAGCTGAAATTAGCTAGCAAATAAATATTAGATGATCTGGTCTGATTGATTTCCCTCCACTCAAGGGTGGAGTTATTGGAGGAAAATTCCTAGGAGGAAAAACAAGACTAGCAAGTGATAAAAACAGATGCAATACCCATAATAATATTACATCAAAACCCAAAGAATAATTGAAGTCTGTGCATATTACTCACTGAATTACAGTTATAATGCATATCAAATTATTCATTTATGCCTTAATTTAGAGATAAAAAGTAATATCTAGCAGAAAAAAGAGTGTTACCTAATAAAACTCTATAAAGAACGAAAAGGGAAAAGAAAAAAGGAAGTATTATGAATGGACAAAAGCTAAAGATAAATGATTATAAAGTGCTATACTCCTCTTTGTATCCCATTCCATCTTTCCACTTTAATAAAATTTCTTCTTTCTTAATCCCTCCTCCCGAAAAGAAGGAAGGAGAAAATAATGATAAGAAAACAACAGTGAACTAATGCCAAAAGCATAAATAATATTTTTCTCTATTTATGTGCAAGCAATAAGAATAGCAGCAATGAGCTGCCTAATGTAATGGTTGTGAATTTGCAGTCATAGCTGTTGTTGCAAATGGGCTTATAGTAGCCTGGCAGTAATGGTGGCAAAAAAAGCTGTATAGGAGTGGAAGGAAGTCATGAGTGGCAAAAAAATTGATAGATAACATATCATTTCCACAAAAGTTCATAACAACAGACATGTCAACTCTTAGTATTAACCTTGTTGGTGGGATGGTGTCAATTAAAAAGTGGAAAAGAGATTATTTATTTATAAATAAAAAAACAACGACAGACCGTATAAATATATCATCAAGAATATAGTGTCCAAGGAGAATGATGATCGACAATGGACGTGATGATTTCAAAGGCAATATTTAACATTCTCAAAATTTCTTTATTCCATAACCATCCATTATTCATTGTTAAGCTTCACCTTATCTTTCAAGCAGACTCCAAGCAACGTAAATTGCAACAACAAACCTTTACGGCTTTACTTTTAAAAAGCTCTACAATATTTAATGATTGACTAATGATGGACTCATTTGTTCTTTCTTTCTTTTTTATGTGGTTTCGTTGGTGTTAAAGTTCTACTCAAATAAAAGAGCTCGACACCTTCACAGTACAAAGAAGCTTCTTCCTTCACAATAACTTATTCAATCAGCTATGCACTTGTCTAAGGAACTGTCACCCAAAATCCAAGTAACAACATCACAGTGTTGCGCCTTGCTTCCAATGCATTATATGCAGGTCCATCAATGAATATCCCTCAGCTAAAATCAATAGTTAATCAAGTGTCCCACTCACCTCAATCCACAAAATATAGACTCAAGTAAACAACCCCCCCCAAAAAAAAATATGGGCAATTGAAAGCTGAAAACTTTACCACTATATGAGGCAGAGAATCGCCGCAGCTCGGCATTCCCGTGTGCAAAGGAGCAATTATGGCGCGTGCAGCGTCCTCTCTGATAGAGCACACATAACCTAGTCTTGAACTGCTTTCGTTCAACCATCTTCAACTAAATTCAACACAAAAAATAACGTTGTGCCAACGATTCGATGACAAAAATCAATATCAGCCTTCAATTCATGCGCGAAGACGTAACCCTAAATTTCCCAACATTGTGCCAACGGTGCTGTAGCTGAGAAAATGCGAAAGAAATAATAATGAGAAGAAAAAATTATCCGTAAAAAACAAATTGAAGCAAAAAAAAAACCAAAAACAAAAACAAAATTTGCTTCTGTTCTACTCAAATGGGTGAGAAAGTGTTACCTTGAAGTTGATGATTGAAATTTGAAAGAGTGAGAAGCAAGAGCGTCGAGTATGGTGTTGTTATATGAAAGCAGTTTGGGAAGGTACACCACTGAAATAGTTCAACTTCAACGACTTGACTTTGTTGTTTGCTTTTGTTTCTAGGTCTCCATGACCCGACCCGCATTGTGGGCCCATTTTCCTACTTTTCAATCATGTCAGGGCTTTGGGAATGACGGTCAGGCCACACTGCAGATTTGTTTTTTTCGATTTTTTCATAGCTTTACTTTAGAATTTCTAATATTAATTATTAATTATTCTGACATCATCGTTATAAGTATTTGTCTAATTCTCTTTATAAGATGTCAATGAAATATATCTTATATCATATATTAATGTATTTTATTATAATTTCTAATTTTTTTCAGTTAGTTATAATTAGGAGGTGGAAAATGAAATAAATTGAATAACAACTAATCTCTTAAATAAATTGTAATAATTAGTCATATTATTTATTTTATATGATTCTGAATAATGTTACTTTGCTATCGTTGTTGTTTAATTTATTTTTAAAATGTTATTTTGTTGCATCGGAAAATTTATATTTTTAAAAATAATGTTAATAATATATTTTTTATACAATTTTTTCAATACTTATTTTATTATTTATTCATCTCATATAATTATATTAAAATGTAACATGTTTACCACTTTTATAGGTTTGATTTTATTTTTTTAATTATTGTATAATGTCAATGTGGTTACTTAAAAATTGTAAAATTCATATTATTTATTTTTCTTCTCTTTTATTATAAAGAAAAAATTGCATTATAATATATCTGTATATTCAATTTTTTATTTTTAAATGATATTTAATTTTTGAAAATTGATTATATTTTATTTCTTAATTTTATATTTTTTAATGATCGATAATTTTATACTTTTATTTATTATATTTTTTACGGGTAATATACTAGTATTTAGGAAGCAATTTAAGGCTATGTTTGGGAGAAAATAATAGAGAATGAAATGAAAATATATATATATTTGGAAGTTATTTTAAATAAGGGGTGAAATGGTAAGGGATGATTAAAAAGTCCTTTTATTGCCACTCAAAAATTTCTTCTAATTTTGTCCTGCTAATTTGAAGGGTCAAATAAGGAATAACTTGAATATTATGCTTTTCTTCCTCATTAAACAATGGAATGATCTGTTTTTTTTATTCATTCTTTACCTTTTTATTCTATTTCATTATGAGAACTCCTTTTCATTCACTTTCAAACTTTTCAAAATAGCCTGAAAAGGAATAAAAAAATGTGGCTTCCCCATCTTTTTCTTTCTATCTTTTTTTTTTTTTGCTAGCGTTTCTACATCATTTTTCGTTTGCTACTTTCTACAATGTGAGATGACCTAAAGTCACGAATGCAATTTTTCTAGCTCAATTTTTTATTAGTCTTAACAAAGTTTAAGCCCCTTATGATAGTTGTGTTGATGAAAATGGTGGTGGACATATGCAACATGTGGGCTGCCGTCGATGGTTGTGGTTGGACAGATGGATGGTTGATTGGACGGTTGAGGTCGCTAAATGGAGGATTGGCTAGCTAGATGGCGATTGACAGCTGGCTAGGAGTAGCCGCCGACAGAGGGTGGAGAGGGGTGCGTTGCATGGTGGTCCATTGAATTTTTTTACCTTATATGCTTAACCAAACCCAACCTGAACCTATTCTTATAACCCACCTAATAATTAAAAAAAAAAGTTTTTAAGCAAACATGTAAAAGTGGTAAACAAGTTACATTATATTTGAAAGTGTATAAGATAAACTAAAAGTAAAACAAGTGTTAAAATAAGTGTGCAAAATAGTGTATTGTTAGCATTCATCTTGAATATACTACGTACATTTTACACTAATTTTTTTTATATTTTTATTACAGTAAATATATTGCCTATATAATATATTTAATAAATTTAACATAAACATACTGAAGATTAACACCGCCAATCTATTTTTTTATATCCAATCAATAATTTTTTATCAACATACAGTCATTAATTTACTTAAATATTTTTATTATCATATAAAATATAATTATAAAATATAAATATATGTTGTGCAACACATTAGTAAAAATATTAGTCTTTTTTATATAAAAAAGTTGAGAGTGATGAGAGGCTCTTCCCATTTTAAGGCATAGAAATTTTGAAAATGTTAATTAGTTACACTTGGAGGTGAAATAGATTTTTTTTTTCTTTGACTAAGGTATTCCAAGTCTTGTTATGAGACTAACTCCTCATACACTAAATTTCAATTAATAATTACTGTGAATAATTATTTTTTATATATTGTAATTATGTATTTCGAAGTTTTCTGCATGTGTGACTTATTAAATAATTAGGCAAATTAGTTTAAATTTTTTATTTCATTTTATTAATTTAAATTTTAGAAATAAGTTTTTTATATAATCACATTTTGATTTAAGATTAATTCATATATTTAAGAAATTAATATTAAAGTAATCAATTTAAATAATCATTTTATTAAAAATTAGTCTTTTTTCTTTTGTATGATTTAACATGATTGAGTGTTGGTTGGGTGAGTTCTGTAATATTTTTTAACTCGACCCATTCATTAGAGCAATGAGTTGAGTTGAGTCGAACTCGTGAGTCCGACATATGTTAAAAAAAATTCCTAAAAAAAGTCAAAATACGAAATCAAAAAATTATTACACATAACACGTCTTATATAAATATAACAAGTTACATATTAATTCACATAATAAATTTTACACAAACATAATAGATCTTAAATAAATTAAATACCATACACATAAGTGCTAACAAATTAACAAATCTTACTAATTTAAATTTAGAATAAACTAAACTAATAGGTCTCAATATTCATAAATAACATTATTCTGACCAATTGAAGTCATTGTCATTACACATACCATGTGAATTGACATAATCATTAATTTCACTCTCTATTTCATCAAGATACTACAGTTTTTGAAATAAGAAGTTAGAAGTTTTGATTTTTTATTTGAGAGATTAAGAATTTGGGAGTGAGAGGCTAAAATGGTAATTGGCTAGAATGAACGTATTGTCAAAACGGAACAACGTCATTCCACTAGATGAGTCTTCTTTATTTTAAGTGATAATTTAACCGCGGTTAAAAATTGCGACTAAATGACTTTTTAACCGTGACTAAACGATTTTTTTTAATTCTTTTAAAAAAACTTGAGTGGGTTAAATACTCGTGGGTTAGGCGTTTCTAAACTCATTACTCGACCTACAGACTGCAAATTAAAATATTTTCTAACCCGATCCAACCCACATTTTATAAGTTAGATTGAATCAAAACTCACAAGTTCATGAATTGACTCAACTTGTTTAATACCCTTAGATGCAGTGATCCTTTTATTACTCTACTTTCATTAATTATTTTATTTAGCATTTATATGTAAAGATTTGTTTTACTATATTTTAATAGCCAATCACCTTTGATATATAATTTATTAATTTTTTTATTTTTCTCCTATTTTATTTTTTATTATTGTAATTCATTCAAAATAATTTTAGTATTCTCTTGATAATACTATAACGCAGTATATTCAAATTACTGGAACAGGTAAAAAGAAATATACACTGAATGTGAACCTTAAGATCTTATTGGACTGAACTAGCATAGGTACTTTTCAAAAAATAATGCTTCATCGATAAGTTGAGTGTCATTAGGCTACAAGTTTATTGACAAATTATTTTTCAAGAGTTTGTACATACACTTTATTCCCATACTCGTACACTTAAATGACAAACTCATCTATAAATCATTATAAAACACTCTGCGTTCCGTTGTAATTGTTTTTTTAAAGGTACAAAACTCCAAATTCAATATATACCTCAATAGGCGAGTGTAGCTATTGATAGGACCGTAGCTGAGCAATTGGGCCCTAATTGGCTATTAGCTCAACAATCTCCTAGACCCAAAGTATGAAGAGTGTATGTTAGGAAAAATAGAAAGGGGGAGAGAGAGAATGCTGATGTGGTTGAGAGAGAAAAGGGCTAGGCAATTGTGTAAGGAAATACAATTATATGGGAGTGTGTGACGAATAAGGGAGGTATGCAAAATAATCATTAGGTTGTTGGGACGGAGAGCACTCTTGGCCTTTGTGGAGCTAAGCTCTGTATCAGTGGAATTCCATTCCATTGTATTTCCTTTTTTTGCTGTTTTGCCTAAATATAAGCATACCCTGAATTGTCTGCTATTCTTCTTCATTTTTCTGCTATTCTCTACTACTGATATCTATCAAACTGGTCCGACCTGCCAGATACGACACAAGGAAGGATCAGCGCGATAAGGAACCGTATGCCACAGAAGAAGATGGAGGGAAAGGTAGCGAATCTGGAGAATGAAATGGCTCGAGTCAGAAACACCCTTGCAACAATGCAGTTGCAAGCGGCTGAGAACCAGGAAAGGATGATTGCAATGCAGTTGAAGGCATAGGAGAATCAGGAGAGGTTGATCGCTCTGATCAGCCAAAGCAAGGGTTCAGATTCCCCCGAGAAGTCGGGTGGGGGTGCAAAAAGGCTCCAAGGAGACTCACTCGAGGAGTTTCGTCTCTCTGTGAAGAAGGTGGAGCTTCCGATGTTTAATGGAGAGGACCCGGCAGAGTGGATTGCTAGAGCAGAGGTGTACTTCCAGGTTCAAGAAACAAGCCCTGAGGTGAGGGTGAGTTTGGCCCAATTGTGTATGGAGGGGTCGACCATCCACTTCTTCAAGTCGTTACTGGAGGAAGAAGGTGACTTATCTTGGGACCAGCTCAAGGTTGAGCTACTGGAGCGTTATGGCGGAATCGGGGACGATAATGTTTTTGAACAACTCTCGACGCTCCGGCAAGACGGTAGTGTCGAGGAGTACATCCAGGAGTTCGAACAATTGACGACGCAAGTGGCACGTCTCCCAGATGATCAGTATTTTGGTTATTTCATCCAAGGTTTAAAGGAAGGGATTAAGGGGAAGGTACGTAGTATGCACACCCTGGGGCCTTTTCCTCGTTCAAGGCTGATGAATCTGACAACGGCGGTGGAGCGTGAGATACGTGAACAGCAGAGTTGGAGTGGGCAGAGAAGTACAGGGAATAGGAGCCTTGTTGGGTCAGGCGCAGATTATAAGTCCAGCCCAAACCATGTACCCGGAACTGCCACCTAGGTCGACCCGGCAGAAATGACTGGGTTTTCATCCGGGGCAACCGCGAATCACCCGATAGAGGCCCAAGCTTCAGACCTGACCCGCGAAATGAGAGAAGAAGGACGAATGGGCGTGATAGGGGCATGCATCACTTGTCATCGCAAGAAATCGCCGATAAAGCAGAAAGGATTATGCTACAAGTGTGGGGGTCCTTTTCACCCCCGTCACCAATGTCCAGACCACCAGTTGGGGGTCATGGTGGTGGACGACGAAGAAGAGGAGGAGGGGGCAGCGATTGCCCTAGTTGGAGAAGAAGAGAAGGAAGTCGAAATTGAAAGGGAATGTAGCGTTCTCAATCTGGACAGTTTGCTTTCGGAGAGAGGAGTGTAACCTCAGACTATGAAACTTAAGGGACGAGTAGCAGGGGTACCCATTCTGATTCTTGTGGATAGTGGGGCTACACACAACTTCATCTCTAAGAAGTTGGTAGCTGCGATGGGTTGGCCAGTAGAAGAGACTAAGCCTTTGCAAATTAAATTGGAGGATGGTTTCAAAGCTATAGCTTAGGGAAAGTGTCTTGGAGTAAAGATTGAGCTGGAAAACATAGAGATAGATGTGGACACATTACTCTTTGATTTAAAGGATATTGATGTAGTTTTGGGAATTTCATGGCTGGCATCTCTTGGTGAAATGTGGGTAGATTGGGGAAAGCAGTGCATGAAATTTCAATCCAAGAAGCAGTGGGTTGAGCTTAAGGGAGAAGGGTGCAGCAACTTTCATCAAACAGCTCTGCAAAGTCTGCTTGGGAAACCAGTGAGGGCCATTGAGGGTGTATTCTTTTCCACTGAGTTGTTTTTCACAAAAAAATTGTAGTAAACAGGAGCATCGGAGGGGGTTAGAATGGCGCAGGAACAGGAGCTTGAGAAATTACTAAGTCATTATGAGGAAGTTTTCAAGGAACCTAAAGGGTTGCCTCCCAAGAGGGAAAAAGAGCATGTTATCACTCTACTGGAAGGACATGGGCTTGTCAATGTTCGTCCTTATCACTACTCACATCACCACAAGAACGAAATAGAGAAGCAAATGAAGGAATTACTAAGTGCAGGGGTGATTAGACACACTCAAAGTGCCTTTTCCAACCCTGTCATTTTAGTGAAAAAGAAGGATGAAACATGGCATATGTGCATAAATTACAGGGCTTTAAACAAGGTAACGGTTCCGGATAAATTCCCTATACCCGTGATTGATGAATTGTTGGATGAACTGTATGGTGCTCAATTTTTTTCGAAGTTAGACCTCAAATTGGGTTATCACCAAGTTAGGGTCAGACCTGAAGATGTGCATAAAACGGCTTGCTGGACTCATGAGGGGTACTATGAGTATTTGGTAATGTCGTTCGGGTTGATGAACACCCCTTCTACTTTCCAATCCCTCATGAATGAAATATTTTGTCCCATGTTGAGGAAGTTTGTGCTAGTTTTCTTCGACGATATTTTAGTCTATAGACCAAATTGGGACACACATATGCAACATTTAAAAATGGTGATACACTACTCGGGCAGCAGCTGGTAGCCAATCGGAAGAAATGTGCTTTTGCCCAGACCTTTGTGGAGTACTCGAGTCATGTGATATCAAAAGATGGGGTGGCTATGGACCCTAACAAAGTCTCTAGTGTGCTCAGCTGGCCCGTGCCTAAAAATGTCAAAAGAGTAAGGGGATTTCTTGGTTTAACCGGTTACTACCGGAAGTTTATCAAAGATTATGGAAAATTGGCCAAGCCGTTAACGGAGCTTACTAAGAACGAAGGTTTTCAATGGGGACCCAAGGCCCAAGAAGCTTTCGAAACTCTTAAAATCAAGATCACAACCGCACTAGTTTTAGCATTACTGAATTTCAGCCAGCAATTTTTTATTGAGAGTAATGCTTCAGGGCAAGGCTTAGGGGCGATTCTGATTCAGAATGGTCGTCCTATAGCCTATTTTAGTAAGGCATTGGGTGAAAGAAATTTGGCCAAGTCTGCGTATGAAAAGGAGCTCATGGTCGTGGCTTTAGCTATTCAGCATTAGCGACCTTATTTGCTAAGCCGCAGATTCACTGTTTGCACCGACCAGAAAAGTCTAAGGCAGCTTTTATTACAAAGGGTTTCTACTATGGATCAGTAAAACTGGGCTGTAAAGCTTCTGGGTTACCAATTTGATATAATATATAAACCGGGTTTAGAAAACAAGGGGGCTGATGCACTTTCCAAAATGTATGGAGGCGTGGAGTTTGGTGCTATGGTATACTACCCTGATTGGCTTGAAGGGAAACAGGTTATTGAAGAAGCCCGTCAGGATATGAAGTTGAAAGAAATCATTGATGCTTTACAGGCTGGTCAGGTTACTAAGAAAGGGTTTTCCTATAATAATGGGGTGCTGTTGTTTGAAGGCAGATTGGTACTTTCAGCTCAATCTCCTTGGATCCCTAAACTATTAAAGGAATTCCATTCTTCTCCCCAAGGAGGGCATTCGGAATTTTATCGGACATACAGGCACATGGCTGCAAATCTGTATTGGTTCGGCATGAAAAGGTGCATTCAACAATTTGTAAGGAAGTATGACACTTGCCAAAGACAGAAGTATTTGGTTGCTTCACCTGGGGGACTTTTACAGCCTCTTAACATTCCCGAAAGAGTGTGGGAAGAGATCTCCATGGACTTTATTACAGGACTTCCCAAATCAAAAGGGTTTGAAGCCATCTTTGTGGTAGTGGACAGGTTATCTAAGTACAGCCATTTTATTCCTTTGAAACACCCATACACGACCAGGTTAGTGGCTGAAATTTTTACTAAAGAAGTAGTGAGACTCCATGGCGTTCCAGCATCCATTCTCAGTGACCGAGACCCCATCTTTGTGAGCAATTTTTGGCAAGAGCTCTTCAAGTTGCAGGGGACACATCTTAAGATGAGCACTGCATATCATCCTCAAACGGATGGTCAAACCGAAGTTGTCAATAGATGTCTGGAGACTTTCTTAAGATGTTTCATAGCTGATCAACCGAAGACATGGGTGTATTGGTTACCGTGGGCTGAATATTGGTACAATACCACTTTTCATGTCTCCACAGAAACGACTCCATTTGAAGCTGTGTATGGCAGACCTCCTCCGGTACTTACTCGATTTTTACTGGGGGAAACGAAGGTGGAAGCAGTACAGAGGGAACTATTGAATAGAGATGAGGCTTTACGTCAGTTGAGATACCATTTGCAAAAAGCTCAAAACCGTATGAAGGCACATGCTGACCTGAGGAGGAAAGACCAGAATTTTGAGATAGGAGATTGGGTGTTTCTTAAGCTGCGTCCACACAGGCAGCAAACCATGGGGGCTAGGATCAATCCCAAACTTGCTCCCAAGTATTATGGCCCTTTTCAGGTGCTTGAGAAGCTAGGCGCTGTTGCTTATAGGGTTCAACTCCCAAATTCTGCTCGCATTCACCCTGTTTTCCATGTCTCCTTGTTGAAGAAGGCAATTGGAAACTATGGAGTGGAACCTGATCTCCCTCAAGGCTTGGATGGTGATACCAAAAATCCTCGGAACTGCGCAGCAGTATTGGCAACCAGAATTATTACCAAGGGAGGTGAATCTGTCAACCAATTGCTAATCCAATGGAAAGGTAAAGTCGTAGAGGAAGCTTCATGGGAAGAGGAGTTCAATATTCGGAGTCAATTCCCCAAGTTCAGACTTGAGGACAAGTCTGCTTTTCAAGGAACGACCAATGATAGGACCGTAGCTGAGCAATTGGGCCCTAATGGGCTGTTAGCTCAACAATCTCCTAGACCCAAAGTGTGGAGAGTATATGTTAGGAAAAATAGGAAGAAGGAGATAGAAAACGCTGATGTAGCTGAGAGAGAAAAGGGCTAGGCAATTGTGTAAGGAAATACGATTATATAGGAGTGTGTGAAGAACGAGGGAGGTATGCAAAATAATCATTGAATTTTTGAGACAGAGAGCACTCTTGGCCTTTGTGGAGCTAGGCTCTGTCTCAGTGGAATTCCATTCCATTGTATTTCCTGTTTTTGTTGTTTTGCCTAAATATAAGCATACCCTGAATTGTCTACCACTCTTCTTCATTTTTCTGCTATTCTCTGCTACTGATATCTATCAGCTATATTGAGGTATATGCTGAATTTGGAGTTCTGCAAACCAGGCAAATTACTAAAGAAACTGCAAAATGGGCATGCATTTTGGATTTGCCATTACAAACTACTGAAATAGTGAAATGCTACAACATGAAAGAGGACCAATTACAACAATGACAAAAGTTTCGTAACTGTATAATCAATGAATTAAGAACCAATAGACTTTCCCGTTAAGTTAGGATGATGATCGTTAACAATTGTCCATGATGGCATATCATGTAACTATGATCAAATACAAACATCTAATGAATATTGCCACCTTGCCAGTTAAAAAAGTATAGATGAGATCCACTCCAATGCAAAATTTCAAACCAAATGCACAAAAAAAGAAAAGAAAAAAAGGAAAAGAAATTTCTTCCTTAAAGCATTATACAGAGGTACACAGCAGGTCTTTCACCTACCTAGGGTGAGCACCCATTAAGTTTGAAAATCTAACCTAGTTCTCAAATGTCTAGACAAGCTTCAAAAAATGTATGGTGAGAGAGAATCCAAGATGCAGACAGAAACAAACTAGTATAAATTTATGAATAACATATCATTTTTAGTTGTTTGAATTTCATATGGATCCAAAGAACTGTTCCAGGGACGGAGCACTGAACACATTAGCAGCAGTTCGTTCGGTTCTAAAAGGAGAGACATGAAGTTGATACTTGATAAATCTCTGCAACATGATAAGTGTTAATCATTAGATGATATAAATTAGGAGGACATTTTATCCCCAAAAACAAATAACAATATGGCTATCATATCAGAGTATGAACTTGATAATTGCTGAATAAAGTTGAGATTATGTAGTAACATACAGCTAGCTGAGAGATAATTTCAGGATTTGAGTCGATATGCCAATCCGGTTCCAATTGCCGAACAAATGATGATCGTCCATTCTCTGTGCTACAGAAGAGGACCTGCATATAGGTACCAGAGAAAAAAGTGGATGAAAAAAAGTTATCTAGAAGCACAAGAGAGAAAAAGTGGGCAGCCAGCAGTTTATCAAACTCATGGATATTTACAACCTTCATATGACACAGAAGGCAGATATGTACAACAAATCAGAATCCCGTTAGTGAGTATACATTGTGACCACATGAGATATGACTTTGTGACAGTTCTACAATCATTTTTCTTGATTGTTACACCAAATATAATGGTCAAACACACAACCAATGAGACCAAATACTTCAGAATTTCAGGTTTCAAGGACTTCATAAAAAGAGAACTCAGAAACAAGCAGCAAATGACCACGGACACTTTTTTTTTAAAGAAAATAAGACCCCCTAGTCATTATGACCATTTGTTTTCTAGACCAGTATTCTACATTGAATTCGTCTTGGGTCTTCCCAACATGTATTATATTCTTCTGGGAAAGAACCACATACAAAGTCTCTCTCTAAAGGTTCTTTTAAATTAGTATAAATGTCCTTTAAACCATCTTTCAATCAAGATGTCTCCATATAAGAAGGTTAAATACAAATTTCAATCACAGTGTTCACTGTCAGAACTAATGTTAATACATTTTTAAATATAATTAAACAGATATTCTTATGCTGCCCATCAATGTATATCCTGCAGATAAAAGAATGTCCTCATAAAGCACCAAAGCAAGAAGATAGTTAAGTTCTATGAAGAATAAAAGAGTGTAATCTTTGGAGCATATTCACATACCTTGTCCTTGACCAAACCACCTGAAGTGAATACCCCAGCATCTTCTAATGCTACAAGAACTCTTTTCTGCAGAAATAATGATACATAAAACAAAAATATATCAAGTTCAAAAAAAGTGGTATATAACAGAGCAGCAACAGGGAAGCATTACAGGGAGGCCTGCAAGCAATTTTAGTTGGCACCTAATATCAACAGCTGTAAGAAGTGTACAATCTCAACAAGTTCAAATTAGTATTTCCAAGATAGTAATAAGCTAGTTGAATGTGCTGCATGGTGTGATGGATAAGCTGGTCGTCAAAGTCAAATAGAACAATAACAACAACCAAGCATTTTTTCACTAAGTGGAGTCGGCTACATGGATCAAACGGCGTCATTGTGCTCTATCATAAACCAAGTTTTCAGAAATGTCATTCAAATCTAAATAATTTTTAATCGTTTCACCTATAGCCTTTCTTAGTCTTCCTCTACTTCTAGCTTATCATAAAGATTCGACAAAATTTTACGTTGGCTGTCGACTGCCTAACACAACCCTCCTCTTTTATCCGGACTTGGGACCGGCTATGTAGGAATTTGCAACAAAGCTCAACATAGGCAAAGTCAAATAGAAGAGTTAATAAAATTATATTGATGTTTCATATACCTAATGAGACATCAACAAGGGCAACCATACCTGTTTCACACACAACAAATCCTAGGGTAAGCGTATTCGCCTTAAGCAGCAATACAATATCTTAGTTCATTTTCACAGAATCTTTAAAAAAGAAATTTTTTTTTATCAACTAAGTTGGAAGATGGTAAAACTAAGCTGCGTATAATGTAAAGTGTTTCTCATCAAATCCATTAAGCTCATCAAATAAGAGTTAACACATAATGGATATATGATATAGGCTGACAAATGACACACCTCGCTTTCATCATCCAGAACTCGTTCCATGAGATATAAATCACAAAATTTTGTTATTTCCAACAATACTTCCAGCACAGAGGACCTCACAGTTGCTCGTTTCTGCCAAGAACAGAATGAACCACACTGATATCTTTGTCCACATTAATGTCTTAAAAAACAAAAACAAAAACAAAAATGAACAATCTCACCACCTGAAGCTCCTCTGAACTACTTTCCTCAAGGATCACTCCAAGAAGACGACAAGTTACCTACATACAACACAGAATATAGCATAAAATTCGGCAATACAAGGCAGGAAACATTGACCAATGACCATACCAATGCGTAACAACTAACAACTCAAACTAGTACTATTAAATGTTCCTCATGTCATCAAGTACATATGTTGCACAAAGACAGGTACTTATTCATGTTTACCACAGAAAAAAAAAAAAAGAAGAATAGTATCTTATCAAGGTATATCATAAGTTGGAAATGAAGTTATTATTAACGCAAAAACATACCTTTCAACAGATTACTATGGTCAATAACAACACTATGATTTCTTATTTTCTTCTCTTTCTAAATTTTTTCCAAAAAGTATGTTCAAGAAATTGCTATGCCATTCTCCATGTGTTAGTTTCATAATCTATCATTAGACATGAATTAGTTTTCTAACATAAATTAGAAAAAGGCAAGCTTAAGTATTCATTAAAAATTATAATAATTAGCCAGAGATGGCCTGAAAGTTAAACATAAATACAACAAACTTTACCAAAACAACCATTCATTTAATTTAGTGGCTCCATCTAATACTTATTTGTTACTTACTCCTGTAAAGGAAATGTTCAAGTGTTTAATAGTAGATTAAAACACGTGGCTATAATTACTTCACATTAAGAAATGTCTTTCAAAAAAAAAAAAAAACAGAATACCACTGTAGATCCTTTTTTGGATAAAATAAGAAATATTACTAGAGAGAAAAGGCAGGGAACAAGTAAAAAGGAGGATAAAAAATCCTCTCTGGCAATGACAAAGAGAAAAAGAAAAAGAAAAAAAGGCGAGTCCATCAATGCAACAAGGCTCTGCAATTGCTCTATATATCTAAAGTCAGAGGATGTGTTTAATTACCTTTCTTCCTTCACTCAACCTCTGCCTAACAATCTGGCCCAAGGTCGGCTGGAAAACAGGAGGAAGAAGCAAGCTAAGAATTGTGAATCAATCTTACACAAAGCAATCAAACTCAACCAAAGACAAGGACATTCACCTTGACTGGCTGAAAGAACTCATCAACTACATTTTGTGCCCTTGAATCGTCTGATGGTAAACAAACTCCAGAAGGAACTACTGAGGCATTTGAATGTGCACTGACTCCAGGACTACTAGAAGTAGCAATTTGCCGTTTTCGTTGCCTGCGTTGAGATCCACCACCACCAGGTGACCTCAACAGCCTCCAGGTGAAAAAAATCGCAACAGCAAGACCCGCAAATGCCCCAATAGAGTGTGAGTCCTAATACCAAGTTGAGTATAATGAGGATCCCAAAAGTATGACCATCCAATGATGGTAGCAGTTGCTTCATATTACACTCATTCAAGACAAAGATAAGACACCCACAAAACCAAATGGGGCTATATATAACTAACAAAAAACAAATGCAGCATTATTGGAAGAGATATGCTCCAATTAAAAAACTATGCACTCAGACACACAGAAACAGATCTAGAAGCCCTACATTGCTATTGCTTCTAACATCTCATGATACAAAGACTTGAATAGAGAGACCAGTTTTCAATAGTTCAACAGTCACTCACAAAAAACAAGTCTAGCAAACACGCAATGCGACTTTGCCATAACATTGGTTATTATCAGCAAATACAAAGAGCCATATTTTCCATTTAGATAACAAAACAGGAGCAGAAAAAAAATGTAACCCCTCAACTGTATCAAAGTAATATCTTTTTTTTTGGGGGGGCTAATGGCACTCTTGTTTCCCAAATCATAGTTCTTCTAAACTTTCAGTTGAGTTTTATTTATATCATAAAAGATAAACAAACCCAAAATTAAAATTTAAAAAAAAAAACTTTCAGGGTTTGAGTTGAAAACTATACTATCCCCAATCAACTATAATTTGGAAAATTACCAAACAAACCGAAATTCAGACATTAGCGTGAAAATAGGGGGAAAAAATACAAACTTTCGAAAGGAGAATTGAGAAAAAGAGAAAAGTTATAAGTGGGGTATGAATCAGATCGGCAGAAATAAAGGAAGTTGAGATGGAAAGGAAGAATACGAGGTTGTGGATTGAGATGGAGAAGAGATTGGAAATCTTGAGAGTGAGGCGTCTGATGAGCTGCAACAATTCTTCTTTCGAGGTGTCCGCCATGGAAATGGAATTGGGGAAGAGCTGAGAGACAAGATCTGAGACCACCTCAGAGGATTGCTGCCTCAAATTCTAAGACCCTCCTTCTTCATCGCCAAAACTCCAATGTTCCCAAATCAAAAATCAAAAATACAAACTTTGTTTGTTGATGTTTTGCGTCAACGATGCCAACCTATGAGATGACCAATAGGGAAAAAAAGATCTATATACACATATAAAAATTAACTTGTTAGTTGTATTTAATTTTGCTTTCTATACTTCCTCTTTTTTGTTTAGCTTTTTGTGTAGATTTTTTTTTTTAATCATTCAATGATTTTAAAATTGAATAAGAGCTTAAACCGTGAGACTTCAATATCATAATTTAATTAGTTTAACTTATCAAATTTATAATTAAATTGTAATTTAATCGTAATTTAATTAAAAAAGTTTAAATTAGATGTATGATTAGTTTATGATTTAGTGTGTATTAGAAAAATTATGAAAATTTGATTATGTTCAATAATAGATTATTATATAAATTTTTTTTTATAATAATAGATTATAATTAATTATAATCGATTTATTTTTATATTTGTATATATTAGTTAAAAAATAATTTTAAATTAATTTAATTCATTTGAATGATATAAAAATTTATTTTTATGTATTAAATTATTAAAATATATATAAAATAATTAAAAAAATTATTTGATTGAAGACAAAATAAGATTTACATCTTAAAGATAAGAATAATTATAAATTAATCATAAGTTTCAATATTCAAGATTATAAAAATTAACTTAAAATTTTTTTATAATGCATTAAATTTTCGTATAAAAATAAAATTAATTTTATCAAACATATTATAATACTGAACAAACAATTTTAAAAAAACTATTTGCACAATAAAAATGGTTTTACTAAATACTCTGTTAATAGTTTAATTAATTGAGTTGATTGAATTTTTAAAATATTAATTTTTATAATTTATAATTTATCTTTATTTTTTGATTAAGATAATAACAATCATAAAGATAAGCTATTTTAAAATTACAAATAAATTAATACATGTTTAGAATTTCATAGGGCATATAGAGGTACGACCTTGGGTAATAATCTCAAAAATGCATAATCAATTAATCATAGACTACTTTGTTTTATCAATTAAAATAGAATACATCGTATATTTAAAAAGTCTTACATTAATATTGACTAATATTCTACATTAATAATAAATATTTTTTATATTGATAGTATATATTAATTAAACTCTTATTTTTTCTTTTATTGTATAAAGATTTAAAATGAAAAAAATTATTCTCATTTCAATTAAATTATTAAATTCAACAAAAAAATTATAATAAAATTACGAATCAACTACCAAATAAAAAACTCTAAATTTTAAGCAAAATCATATTGTTATCTTAAGGGGAAGTTCACCGGCGAACTCCTGTTGGCCTTCTTTTATTTTGTACTTCTCTAGTTCTCTTTATCTCTTTCTTTTCTTTTCTTTTTTTCCACTTTTTCTCCTGATCTGGGCCTATGGGGCTATGGGGTTTTATGCATGAGCATATGCATTATTATTGCTGTCTTTTTCCATTTTAATCCAGAATTAGCTTACCCGTTCAAGGACTAAAGGAGGGTGGGTTTGAAACTGTGGATTTCGAAAGAGTGGCTTCTCAAATTGATTAACCAATACCTTTCATTAAAGAATTACGTAAAACCTCCTCCTAGTTAACTAATGCATTTCATTCTTTATTCTAGATTGGGATTTTGGACTATTAGTTAGGAATAACTCAATCTATCAAAATAATACTTAGATATTACTATGCGCTATATTGATAAGTATATTTACTAATTTATTAGGCATAAATCTCTTAAGTATCTATAATGGGTATAAAAGTTAATTATATCTTACATAAATAAAAAAATTAATTAAAATGGATCATAGTCCCTAACAAATTCTAATATTAAATAATTACATTTAACACAAATTACATTCATTCTAAGATCCTCCTATATATATTATGTCAGGTCTCAAAGATATACATCTTCTCTAATATATAGACTGTCTTCATTGAGCACGATTTAACTTGAGCGTCAGAGTGTCTTTTACAGGTATGCATCCCCTCACATCACCGTTGTCACAGCTGTGCCATGGAGGAATTCACCTTCAACCATCAGTACGTGCCTATTTCAGGTACTTCTCTGAATTTACTTCAGAACATTGACGCTGTCTGTGAAAAACGATAAACTTTTATTCTCATTCAACCATGGTAAACACAAGATAACGTTCAAGAAGAGAATGTGTTGCACACGCTGCCCCTAGTTAAGGACAGGGCCCGACGACGTAATACGATCCTCAACTTGTCGCACCATCAGCGCATACTGAAACCTCCACTACTTTTTGTGTAGATTATTTTTTCTTTTTATCATTCAATAATTTAAAAATTGAATAAGAGATTAAACTACGAGACTTCCATATAATAATTTAATTAGTTTAATGTATTAAATTTATAATTTAATTATAATTTAATTGTGATTTAACTAAAAAATGTTCAAATTATATGTATAATTAATTTATGATTCAACTAATTCAATTAATAAGGGTCGATTGATTTTTTAAGACATTAATTTTTATAATTTGTATTTTACCTTTATTTTTTAATAAGATAATAACAATAATAAGTATAAGCTATTTTAAAATTACAAATAAATTATTACATGTTTAGAATTTTATAGGGTATATCGAGGTCCAACCTTAGGTAATAATCTCAAAAAATACATAATCCTAATAGACTACTTTGTTTTATCAATTAAAGTAATATACATAGTTAATATAAAGAGTTTTACATTAATATTGACTAATAGTATATATTAATTAAATTCTTATTTTATTTTATTTTTTATAAAAATTTAGAATAAAAAAGGCACTCCTCATTTAATTAAATTATTAATTTTAAAAAAAGCGATAATAAAATACACCATTTATCATTTAAAAATTTTAAATTTTAACCATATCGTTATCCTATGTACACCAACGAACCCTGTTGCCTTGTTTTATTTTGGGAAAATATTTATTTTACACTTTTTTTTAGAGATATAAGATCTGTTCACATATTTTTTGAGAATGTGATTCAAGTGAAGAGAAAAAATAATAAAAAAATATGTATAATAAATAATATTAAATAAGATATAAAAAGATATATATATATTATTTAATGTAAAAATATAAAAGTTATTTATTTTGTACTTCTTCTTATCTCTTTTTTTTCTTTTCTTTTTTCCCACTTTTTCTCCTAATTTGGGCCTATGGGCTATGAGGTTTTATGGAAGAGCATATGCATTACTATTGCGGTCTTTTTTCATTTTAATCCAGAATTAGCTTACCTGTTAAAGGACTATGAGCATTTATTTGGTAAAAAAAGTTGTTATAATAGTAATTATGTATGTTTAGTAAGTTTATTTTTAATTTTTACATGAAATTTAATATTTTTAAATTTTTTTCTAATACTAAAATTTTAAGTTATGATTTTAAATTATAAAATATTTTTTACACTTTAAAATATAAATATCATTTTGTTCTCAATCAAATAATCTTTTTAGTTAATTAAATAATTTTTTTAATTTTTTATATTTATTTTAATAATGTAATGCATAAAATTATTTTTTTATATCATCTAAATAAAAATAGATTAGTTTAAAATAACTTTTCGCTTAATATATTCAAATATAAAATTAATTCTATTATAATCGATTATAACAAAAAAAATTTATACAATAATCGATTATTAAAATAATTAAATTTTTACAACTATCTCAAACACGCACTAAAGGAGCGTTTGAAACTGTGGCTTTCGAAAGAGTGGCTTCTCAAATTGATTAACCATTACCTTTCATTAAAGAATTACGTAAAACCTCCCCCAAATCAACTAATGCATTTCATTCAAAAATAAGATTTTAGTTGTTTCTTATCCTCCCTACTCAGTGACGGATCTAGGAATTTTAAGTAATAGGAGCAAACACAATACTATCAAAATAGAAGCATAAAAAAAGTTTCAATAATTATATTTATATATCAAAAAAATATATTAATACAAAATTATGAAAGATCAATTTATAATTGTTCTCTTCGCATTTTTATATTTTGAAAAAGCTGAATGATATTTTCATTATCAATACTATCAAACATTTCCCTCTTTATATATGTAACCAAACAATCATTCAACCATTCATCTCTCATACGATTGCGTAGCCGATTCTTTATGATATTCATAGCAGAGAAAGTTCTCTCAACTGATGCAGTTGCTACTAGCAAGATCAAAGCTAACTTCAAAAGAAGAAATACCAATGGATAAACAATATGTTTTCTAATCTCAACCAACTTCTAAGAAAGACCACTAATCTCATTCACATTTGAGAATTGATCATCAAAACGCACATCCAATATAAAATTCTCAAGTTGATTATCAAATCCCAAAAAATCAGCAGAAGAAAATTCAAATGGATAAAATTGAGCTAAACAAATTAGCTTCTCATTGTCAAAAGCAGAAAATGAATCTCTTGAATTTAAGCAAGTAACACAAAGAAGTAGCTCAGTGTTTACCTTTGTAAAACGATTGTTAAGTTCTTGAAGTTGTCTATTAATCACTTGATAAAATAGGTTAACTTGAAAATGATGTTGATTTGAGATCTTTTCAACTTTACGCTTTGATCTTCCTTGTGTCACAAATATATCATTCATATTTGAAATGATAATATTGTGCTTGTTACAAAACAATGAAACTTCATTGAGCAAAGAATGTCAACCATAATTTCTTATACTCTGCAATCGTTGCTTGCACACTTTAACCAATGCTATGACATTTACAATGTCTTGATCACTTCTTTGTAGTACTTATGATAACTCAGCAGTGACTCCCAATATATTTTTCATTAAGTGCAAGTTGAAAATAAACTCAAAAGATTGAATAACATTCAACAAATGACATGCTTCGGCTCTTTATTCTAAATTTATCCTATCTTGCTCAACAATTTCAAGAACATCAATAACTGAAGAAAACATAAAAATCAAGCTAAGTATTGTACCATAATGTGAGCTCCATCTAATATCTCCTACCCTTTTTAATGTTGTTTCTTGATTCAAGCCATGTCCACTAGAAATTTCTCTGCTTTGTAATGCTTCAATTGTCTTAAGAATTTGACTTTCACGGAGCATGTCTCTGCGCTTACAAGAAGCTCCAACAACATTACATAAATTAGTAACCAAATTAAAAAGCAAAGCAATTTCAACTTGTTTCTTTGCAATTGTCACAAGTGCTAACTGAAGTTGGTGGGCAAAGCAATGAACATAGAATGCATAAGAATTTTCTTTCAAGATCAAACTTTTTAGGCCATTGAATTCTCCTTGCATGTTACGAGCTCCATCATATCTTTGTCCACGTATTCTTGCCAAGCTTAAATTATATGTTGCCAATAATGACTCCAAAGCTGATTTTAGTGATAAAGCACTTATATTAAAAACATGAACCATGCCAAGAAAACACTCCACAACATGTCCTTCTCTATTCATATAACGTAAACAAACAGTCATTTGCTCCTTAATAGAAATATCTCTAGCTTCATCAATCAAAACAGTAAACATATCTTCTCCAAGATCATCAATAACAACTTTAGTAGTTTCACTAGCAGCTGCTCTTACAATATCTTTTTGAATATGAGGTGCTACTAATTTTAGATTTTCACGAGCATTTTTTAAAACATGATCAATCTCTTCATTATGCTGGGCAAGAAACTTTAGAAGCTCCAAGAAATTACCTTGATTACTTGAGTGCTCTGATTCATCATTACCACGGAAAGTCAGTCCTTGTCGTAATAGAAATCTAATGCAATCAACTGTAGCTGTCAAGTGAATTTGATAATCCTTTTTAAGTTGCTCAGATTGCTTGCAAATAACAACTTCAATATGTAGCTTTTGGTTTATGAGTACTTGACATTTTCTCCAAGCTTGTTTATGAGCACTATCATGATTTCCAACATGAATTTGTAGTCTCTCATTCTTTTTCCAATTTGAAAAGCTCTCTATTACAAATGCATCATTACCTCTAACCTCAGGTTTCATGAGATAACAACAAAGACAAAAGACAGCATTTTTTTGATATACTATACTCTAACCAATTGTCAAAGTCGTCAAACCACTTAGGATTAAATCTATGAAAAGAAGAACCACAATTGGTTTTTGGGAAATCATGGTCTCTTGGTTGACAAGGACCTTTTTGCAAATAGGCTCTTCAAGCTTCATATCAGTCATTTGGATGATAATCTGAAATTTTATGTCGTTATTCAGGATATACAGAAAGGCTTTCCACATTGAATTCAATAAACCTCTTCTTACTAGATGAGGCCAATAGGATACTTTGACCAAGTGTTTGAGACTTCAATGATAATTTTCTTTTGAGAAATTTATCCATTACTAAATGCTAATAAAACACAAAATTTATGAGCACAATTAGTAATTGGTTAACAATAATACTAATACTACATTACTAAATTCATAATTTTTCAAAAAACTCAACAAAGCACACACTTTTTAAAAGACACCAAATTTTTCAATATATATAATAGTTATAATAGTATAAGTAACAATAGTAAACATAAAAGGCAAGTTTCTCACAAAAAATTAATGAATGAAAATGAAATTCTAAACCTAAGATTTGCGTTTTGTGCTTATAAAGTATATTAGATACTCACAAAAAAGAACTGACTAAATGCAATTAAGAAGAATGGTAAAAGCTAACGAGACTAAAAACGAAAGCAAGCTTCTCATTAAATAAATGCCACAATTATCAACCAAAATATAAATCCCACTAGCACAGTATTTACCACTGAAAGTCTGAAACCACGGTTGCAAATTTTGCCCCTTTTGCACTGCCTGCTCCAAGCCTAAGCTCGTTTGCTATAAGCACGAACGGCATCCCGAGTTGAAGAACGTTAAATGATTAAAAGGGAGAAAAAATTAGTTGGCTTTTTATTTCTACTGAGGCAGAGTTCTGAGTTTGAGTATTCCCAATTTTTCTCTTAGTGGACAAAGTGTGGGAGAAGTTTTAGAGTGTGGGATAAGCTTTTTATTTGGGGACTATTCCCAAGTATTCCCATATAACTATTGAGTGCACAGAGTGTGTGAGAAGTTTTAGAAATTTGAAAAGTAAACGTGTGGGAGAAGACATTTGATCAACAACTAGTGTGCAAATTCTAATGTGCAATCATCATTTTTGTAACCAAATTTGCCACGACAGAGAGAGAGCACTCACTCATCATCAAGCATTTTGGAAGCAACCATGACAGTAGTAACTAGCAATCTATGCACATTCAAAGATAAGACAAGAGAATCAGGGTGCCTATGTGTGAGCCTGTCTATATACACATAGCCAACCACGAAAACATGATGGGCTACAATTATTGTACTTATATATCCTCTCCAAGTACTTTGGTATGCTTATGCTAGGTGCTCTTACCTTACGCCATGAAATGCATTCAACCTCTTCCCAAGTCTTATGTAGCCACAACTCAGCCCCTCTAAACTCTGGCTGCTGGTTCAGGCCATCAACGAGTTTGTCATTTCTAGTTCTAGCAACCAGCTTCTCTAACACGAGAAGACAGGACAAAGAGCAATCTGGGCAAGCTCAGCTCGGTTTGGCTCGTTCCAGGCATGATGGTGTACTCACCGGCTGTTAATATTTTAGGCCATCTTGGTGGTTGGTTTCACCTGAGGGCCTTACATTTTGCAGACGCTCTTGGTTGCAGTTTGAGTGGTTTAGAGTAAGAGCACGATAACTCCAAGTCTACATGTTATCTGGTTTAGGGGAACCACTCACTGGTTGCTTTACACGTGGACTTATGGATCTTGCACTTTGGAAGTTGTTTAGATGGTTGTGATTTTACTTTAGCATCCTAGGCTTAGCAAATCTGATTATGGGATAATAAGTAGCCCCAAAAAATTCACTGAAAATTATTGGTTAAAAACTTAAAATGCATAAGGCAATTGTCTTTAAAACTTAATAATTAGAATAGTGTAAATTTAATCCGTAAATTTAACCCGTAAAAAATCCTTGTAAGAAATCATAGTTGATATGCATGATTTAATAAATTCAAAGGGTGAGTTACTGACTATTTAACAAGGAGTCTTCTGACCTATAATTGAAGAACGTTCATTGTATTTTAGCCAAACTTCTTCAACAAGGGTCCCGCTCTGACGTTGTTTGTGCTAGGTAAAAACAAAGACATGCCAACGTCGTCTTCGTAGATTCGTGAGTACAAAAATGAAGGCCCACCTGGGTAAAATGTAAATACTAACTTCTAAAAGAGCCTTATTAATCGCTGAAAAGTTGAAGTGGCAGCCAAGTCAATTACAGAATAGCATTAATTCAATGTGTTTACAATGGTAGCAATGGTGGCTAGCAAAAAGGTTAGGGCAGAATCATATTTTGCTAGTCTTGGTTGGTAGAGTTGGCAAAGGATGCGCTACGCAGTCTACTTTCCGTTAGGTTGTGGCAGTTTTGAAAGACAGTAACCTGAAAACGACATAGCAAGATCAAGGGATTCAATCCAGAGGGCTTATTAATATATTAAACGCTTCTTGTTCTTGTACAATGTCAGTTTTTTTTTTTGGGTGTGTGTGTGTGTAAGTGTACGTGTTTTTTATTTTTTTTATTTTTTTGGGGGTGGGGGCTAATGAACACCTGGGATACTATAGGTGCAATTGGTCCTTTTATATATAAACATTGTTGTTATCAATATATATAAACACTCTTATTAACCAAAAGGCTTGCCAAGGATACATACTGAGAATTTTAATAGAATGGAGCTAGATACATGACTAAACGAGCAGTGTAATCATTGAATAAACTACTCTTTCTGTGAATAAAAGAAAGACAATTTATAACCGGGGGAAAGCCATTGAAATGACAAAATGGAATGGAGAACCCCTACCAACAATATATTTGAAATATACCTCAAATGATGCTGCCAATGCATCATACTGTTCTGTAGCCTATACACTGTGGTTATTGGAATGAAGCAATTTCTCTTCCTCGTTTGGCATGTCGCCTACTGAGAGCTGTATATGTGATTTGGAATTCATCTTGTTCCACTCATTTTCTATGCGGAAAAAGATCCACTGGAAGCGGCGGAAGATCTCCAAGGCAGCAATTGTGAACACAGTGAGGTGATTATGGCGAAGATGTGAAGACAGCTTGTATGTCCATGTGCAACGCAAAACCAGATTGCTTCCAATCACCCAAAAGTAAACCTACAATCTCAGGTGTATATATACACTACTTCAGGACACTGACAAACAATCTGGTCTTTTATTTTGGTTTTCTACTATTATTATTTTCATTCTTCTTTTTGAAGGTTTAATCAGTTATTAATAAGATTATATGCATATAAAACATTAGAAAGGTTGCTTTAACCATAGGCTAAGCTAAAGAATCATGAATTTAATGCTTAGCAAATTTTAAAGAGATGAAATAACCGAGTCAGGTTTTTCCAACTCGTTTACATGCAAATGACTGTGCTAGGAACACTAGATAACTTAGTAAAGGTGTTGGAGCTACAAGGTGAGAAGTCTTACCAATTTTTGTCTTGAACAATCAATATGTTATCAATTTTTCTAAGGGGAAAAAAAGAACTTTTGAATTCAAGCTACTTGCATATAACAATCCTTACCCATCTCCTTCCATGTAACAGATGTGAGAGCAAATGTGGCTTGCTGAACTTGAATATCCGAGTGAAGCCACTGGCAAAAGAGAAAGAGATATTTATCACGGTATACCACAAGACAGTATTCAGATCTAACAAAGGGAATATATCTATCTAGGCTCTGAATGGAAAGATTGCAGCACAAGTAAAATGGCTCGATCAATTTAACGGATACCACATATATGTCATTAGACTCGCCACTAGATGAGTTCTAAACATTTTAACCCCACAGCTTCTCCAATATTCCAAAATAAACAATGGGGCCGCCAAATCACATGACCAAGAAGACTCTGATTACATGTAAAATCATAATACAAACACAAAGAAGCTATATATGTGTCCGTACACAAGCAGAAAGTTGCAATAAAAAACCTCATTTGTGCACAGAAAAATTAAAAATGTAATTACCACATGACTTCAAACCCCAAGCATGTCACACTAGAAACCAACAGGAATTTGGACTTAATCCAGTAGTTTATGCCTGTTTGGCCCTGCTGTGGCACAAGATAAAAGCGCTTTAAGCACATAAAAGCAATTTCTTCCATTTAAAAGGTGTTTGGTTGTGATATAAAATCACTTCTCTCTGACCAAAGGATCTATATTTCTGCAGTTAGAAAGAAGCTAAGTTCCAAAGATACTATGAAAGGAGCATGGTAGGAAAAACATTTTAGATACCTCAAGTCCCAATCTCGAGTCACATCCCAGTAGAAGGAGTATAATGAGTTCACAACACTTGACATAAGCCAGAGAGGCCTATATAAGTTTGTCCACCTTTCAGGGAAGACGTGATATTTGAGGGCAGAAAGAAAAATCAGTGGCACGGCAGTTGAATATTTTAAAGCTGAAACCATAAGCAAAAAAGTGAATTCGTTACGAAGCACTAAAAACATCTTACAGCTGTTTAAGAAAAATGTCATGTTGTTCTTTAATGATTGAGAAGATACAAAAGCAAACAGTTAAAAAACACACAACAACAGTATAATTATTAAAAAAAATGGTCTACGAAATTGTACATGACTGCTCAAATTCTTAACAAAATCACAATGCCAATATCAAATGAAATTATGAAATTCAAGTAGTTCTGATACATAAAATGAAATTTAATTTTACACAATCTAAAAACGAATTAACGAAAATTCTTGAAATGTCCCTCTCACAAACAGCTCAAGAAGGTTAAAAAGGAAGGAAAAGATTGAGAGAGCAGTTAGGCCTTAACATTAATTTTTATATGTTTCATTCTTACCTCATTTTGTAATTTGTATTATTTTATTTTTTGAAACACAGAACAACTGCCTAATATCTTTACAAATTCTACATCCAGCCACATATCATGAAAACTCAGAAAAATTATTCTGTTTTATATTATGAATTATGATCAGAGACATATATTTTTTACATTGAATCAATAATGAGATTCCAGATATCATATTTGCTTCAAAATAAGCTAGAAGACAGACCTTTAAAGGACAATAAATAGAAACGTGCACTAGGTTCTCAAATTGTGTATGATACTAATTTGACAAAAACATTATTTTAATATAATAAAGACCTAAGAGACAAAAAAAAAATTATAGATTAATGTATAATATCAATTTCATAAACCTGCAAAATTTGACATGATAACTAATACAGTACAAGTTTTAAAAAGGAAAATAAAAAATAATAATAATTACAGTAACCAAGAGTTCTAACCATTCAGAAGAGCACTTTTCTCCCCCGTATCTTTGTACTGTCGTAGACATTGGTTTAAACGGAAAAGGTAAGGCAAAACAAGAGCTAAAGGAATTGCGACAGAGTGACTGCCACAAACAGAATCAGCTTCCAACCAAGCAATTGTGGCAACCTACAAATATTTTGAAAAAGCATTCCCTAATGAGAGAACTGAAGCATCTGCTGTAACACAAAACTAGATACATAGAAGTCCAGAAGTCCAATTGCTTAATAAATAAGATCTGTGGCAATAGAGAATGATAGGCATTAGGTCTCCTTAAGAATAAACAAAACCAAACAGCCAAGGGAGTTTCCTTAAACAGCACCATCAATTTCAAAATTTAATGCATCCAGAAAGTTTCTAAAATGGTTAAACAGGTTAAAGAAATATAATAGCAGCAGCAAATTAGACTTGTTCACCTCCACAGGACAGACCCGTATATGGGCCCAGTCTTATTTCTGATCTTTAAAGGTCAGAGCATTTAATTACATCAGGGTACTAGAGAATAATTATTTAATGAAATCAAGTTAAGGCCTTGTTCCATGATCACAATGCTAAACAAAACAAATATATAATATACTCAAAGTTGATCAAATTGTGTCATATACCAAACCTCATTGTTCAACCAGAAATATCTCCAGATAATCACAGCCCTTAAAATATTACTCTGTAGACTATTTTAGACCCAAGCTTACAACAGTATTGAATAACTAGTTTCCAGTTAAATCTCCTCAGGAATACATCACTTGCCTTTAAAAAATCATTACAACATTCCTGATATGTTTCTCTATGGACTCTGATTTTTGTTCCTTCAGGACTTCAGTCAAAAGGGTAGTTTAAGAGTAGGTAATCTTAAACATAATCTTTCTCCTACTCCGCAGCTTAAACTTCTGCTAAATCAAGTCCACCATCTACACAATAGTATTGCCAAGGATCCAGCCATCCTAGCAACTTAAGCTCTTAGGTGCAAACCAAAGAGTAGCTTTTATACTTTAGGCTTGAAGTTTGGGCACAGCATTGGAACCTTGTGCTGAAGCTTAATTCAATTACAAGAGAGGGGGCAGTGAGGTTCAACCCCTGACTATTTAATCAAAAAGGCCCAAATACAATGTCTAAAACCAATCATCCTAGAAGCTCAAGGTGTTAGATGTAGGCCCAGGAATAGGTTTTATCACTAACAAGATTCCACCTACTTTGCTTGATTAGGTAATGGCAAACAATAAATATTTGACAATAAGTTGGTTTTTGGTCTTCACAAGAAGATAGCGTGATGTCTAATAATATAATACAAGAAGTAAGATGAAAGTCAAGGGCAACAAGTAATAAACAAAAGGCTTGCACTCAATAGGAGCCCAGAAGGCTGGAGCAAGGCAATATCATCAATATTGATAATTTTATTCAGATTCAACACAATAAAATACATGAACTTCAATTTATCAGAATCAAACCTGTCGATGGACCATTCTACATACTGAACGTTCCAAATCAGAAAAGACCTGCATAAAATTGGCAATCATAATCAAAATACATTAGTAGTGCATTGATAGAAAACAAAATTTAGATAAACAAATTATGTCAACTCTAAACTCTCAGGTTGTGTATGCCAGACTACCAGTGTTGGACCTCTGTATCTGTAATAATACAATACCTACAAGTACATACCTATATATCTATAAAAACAAATAATTATGTTTAAAAACCTAGTACTTTATCATAAAGATTAACATCAAAGAAGACTCAGATTTTTCTAGAGAAAGATAACATTGCAGATGAGGAAGCAAACCTTTGCCGTGGAAGTTAAAATATCAGCCAAGAAAAAATCAGAGAATGAAATTGCCTGTTTTCATGAAAATACAAAAAATTAGATTATATTCAAACATAGTTCCAACAAATTACTCAAAGCATCAGTTGGTAAGGGATATAATGAATCAAGGGTAATGTTCAGGCCCAGATATAAAGCCTTAAGAAGCTAAGTAAATAAAGAATATGAATAATTCTCTTTTAAGTATCTTAAGTTTAGCATTGCAAATTTGCAATAATTCCCGGCTATCTTCAAGGAACGATATTGGAAAAGCTCAATGCAGTGCCCCATCAAGGGATTTACTTCTGCAAGTAATAGTATATGTTTCGTACACAAACAGCTTCATTGATTGATGGTACCATCATGGAAAAGGAAACAAGGTCATTACTTATTATCAATGAATCACTTATGACACAGAGTCTTCCCTGGTTTTCACCTCTCTTCATTACAGTTAGAGCGAAATCTATAAGAGCATCTGCATTGCAGTCATCCCATTTACTGCACTGACACCAGTCACATGCTTTTGTAATGGCTGCCAAGGGGAGAGGGAGTTGCAGCATGCTTGTGCAATTTTGTTGAACACTCAACTGGTCAACCCAGACAAGAAACTAATGAATAAGTTACATACGAAATATGAATCTAGTATTTTATCTTCATGCTTATATCATCTGCTTGCTCATAGCATAAATATAAAGCTCAGACATTAACAAACAGTGTCTGCCATATCAAAAGTAGCACTGCAGGAATTTACAAACATAATATATCAAAATAAGAGCAAACTTGCCTGTAACGGGAAAACTATACGCCAAAGTGTCCTCAAGAAATAAAACCGAGAAGACAAGTGAAAGATATCAAACGGGAATATCAAAACCATTACAACAGCAGCATACAATAGAACCTGCAGAAGAATAAAAGTCAAAACCAAAACACGGCTAACAAGCTACAAGGAAGCATGAAATGGAAATAAATAACCATGAGTAATATATAGGTAAATTAACAAAATAAGATCAATATGTATTTACTGCAGTAATTTTCTGCATGAAGATTAACCTAAAAGTTACATATACCAACTACACTTAACACTTTTCGCTGGTGAAACAAAAAGAATAAATATAGGCTAATGTATGTTGAATATCTTATTTATGTTTTGACACCAGACAGCTTGGGTGATTCAGACAAGCAGGCACTGTATTTTGGCCAACAATGACCCCAAATTAAGAAATTTGTGAAGCAAAATTGCATAGGAATTTGAATTAAAAAATCAAATGTGAAGCTCAAGAAGAAAAGAGTACAATAAATGTTCTCCCTCCCAGTCCCCACCACAAGAAAAAGAAAAGGAGATGTAAATGAATTAATGGTATCATGATAAGCAATTGACTCTATCCCACCTGAAGTAGATATTTTTGGTGCATCATATTTTAGGCTACACAATTTCGGGCAGGGAAGTGGGTAACCCATTCCCCTCCTAACCCACTTCCAATGTGATTTAAACTTCGGACATCATGGAATACCCAAAGCTCAACTATTGAGATGCCCCCTTGAGGACACTTTAAGTAGATATTGTGGAAATGATAGAAGAGTACTTGATGTAGAATACTAACCAAATGCTTTGGGGAGAAAAAAGCAGCCCACTACTTAAATAATGGTCCCCACCCCAATATCATTAGCTTATCAATAAAATGATGCTCCAATAAACTACATGCAGGCATCTTTACAACCTCATCCCAGTGACATGAGCAGTACACGTGGATAAAGACATTTTGCAGCCAAATGTGCTGAAGCCCCATTGATTAGTCCATCAAAACTAATTGTTATTGTTTGTTGCTGAAAATTAATCAACATTAATAAACAAACATTGCAATCAAATTATATACTGATAGGATATGACAATAATGCAGTACTAAAATGAAAAGGGGATTTCCAAGCAAACAAAAGAGTATATAATAACTAATAAGAGTGGATGCATCTATTACACTGGTTGTGATGCAGCATAAGAGACTTCTCCATGAGAATAAAGATAAAGATATGCTGTCATACTGGTTGGAACAATAATTGTCATCCATGTGGCACACTGTAATGAACAACGTAAAAATTAAAAGAAATAAGTCAAGCATTCAAGACAAATTATTTAGAAAGAGGAGGAAAAAACAAAGAAACAGTGTTAAAAAAAATGAATAAAAGGAAAAGGGTGGGAAGATAGCCATGAAATTTTTTATGTTCTAGTTTAGCAATATAATAACAGTAATTTAATAAGACCAAAGCACTGACAACCAAAGCAAAGATTACAGGGTCATAAAAACAAAATCAGTAAGAGCACATTTAGTATGTGGAATGATCATTCCATTCCTACCTATAGTCCACAGGAATGAGAATTCCTTAGTTTTGTAAAAAGACATGGAATAATGATTCCATTCCAGGCCTTTATCCCACAAGGATAGAAATCCTACTCCCTCCTAGAGAGGTGGGAATGGTCATTCCTTTCAAGATGGAATTAATGTTTGTTTCATTTCCTTATTTATCTTTATTTGTTATAATTTTCTATAGTATTAATTAAGATTTCGCTCTATGCTTATTTCAGGTACCAAACAAAAAAACAGAATGGACTAGAATAAAAATACAAATACAAATACAAATACATCTTAAGCAAACCAAACACCGGAGCAGAAATGGTTGTTCCATTTCAACCTATTCCACTCCCATTTTTATTCTCCTTCCAGTTCTGCAAAAATTGATACCAATTACCAAACGTGAAATAAGTCAAAGTGGCAATAGCTGTTACCTTCCATACTTCTCTGTGAGTCAGATGATTTTGATCGAGATCAAATATTTTTGCATAATTGACACTACCTTGAGCAAAGAACCATAGGTTGATTCCCCAAAGCCAAAACATCAAAGTCTGAAATATAAAAATGACATGAAATGCATTGATATAACAAAGAATGTAAAGAAAAAAAAAAGTATTTTAACCTCCTTGAACCCAGATGCAAACAGATACACTTACACGTGCACACAGAGACCCTGTGAGAGAGAAGGAGAGAAAGAACTAACCGCAAGAAGAAGAGGATTATAATACAAAAATGCCTCATAGAGAAATAAATCCCGCTTGTCTGCACTCATTCTCATGACAGAGTCCCATCCAATCTGCAATTTTTATATTCAGCCAATAAGATTATGGCAATATGATAATTCTTATGTTAAGGGGATACTTCCTTAATTTCATTAATTATAAGCATCCCAGTATCCCACAGAGGAGTTCAAGAGAAATGTTGCAAAGAGAAAATGTGACTGACCTTGCAACAGACGAAGCCCCAGACAAGGAACAATAGTACCTGGACATTCATCTCAATTAGATTCTGAAAAAGTAGAAGAACCAGAACACCAAAAAAAGGGGGGGGGGGGGGGAGGGAAAGCAGTAGAAGCCACACAATAGGTATAAAGTCAAATTGCAGCCCATAATTAAAATAATGTATGAAAGTCCAAAAGAAGGAATTGAATGATTGACTGTACACAAATAAATTATGTCAACCAACTGCATATTTTTCTCTCCAAAATCATAATCAATACAAAAGCAACTCCACAAGAAGAAATGAACCCATTTCATGACAAGTCAAAAAAATTTGTGCTTGTTTCAATAATACCATCAAATACATTCCAGAAGAAAATTTACACGAAAGTTCCTAATGCTTCCCAAAAAGAAAATAAGACCTTGAATCTCCATAACAAAATAGGTGAAGGCATTATTGCTGCAGCACTTATTGGTAATGTAGCACCCTTCAAATCATTTGCCTCTGTTGAATGCAACAAACCTTCATCAACACCATTTTCTACCTCATTTGCACCTTGAAATTGCACTAGTATAAGATGAATTGATAGAATATGCATGTAGGCAAAAGTTAAAATAGTACAGATGCTATTAATCAAGGGACTTATAAATGAAGTTACCAAGATCAGAGACAACAGGCCTGCTTCCAGACTTCCTCAAGTGTGGACTATTAATAGGAATCACAAGACCTCCAAACATGAATGACTAGGCAAACAATATGCTTTTGTACTTCTACCTCTTCAGGTGCATAAGAATCTGTCAAGCTGAAAAAGTTGAAAGGACAGAAAAAATCTCTATACTAAATACAAACTAATTTCATTAAAATGACAAAAGGAAATCAATTTTATTTTTAGTAAATAGTGGAGAAGCTGTGTTAACTTTATGAGAGTTTCTATGGCTAGTAATTTAACCACAAATTTATTCAATGAGAATGAATAAATTGCCTGAAAGTACAAAACAAAGTGAATTAACTGAAGAATAGGCCTTACCTAACACAGGTTATTATGCATGAGCTACATTGTAAAATTTCATAAAGCATAAAAGCTAATATACTAAAAAAACAATTATCCACTCTCAAACAAATTTTAATATTTTGAAATTTAAATTTTGAAATACTGAGTGAGTGTTTATCAAATCTTCAGATTTCAGTCTCTCCTCGGTAATGTGCTAGCAAACAGGCAAATTTGGGAAAAATTCTTATGTCCCCAATCCACTAAAATCATAACACGTGAATGGTATAAGTATAACCATAAAATCTAGATTAGATGTAACCAGCTGGGAGTATAGAAGAATTTCACCAAATTTTTCCTGCTTGACAAGCAAGATGCTAATAACAGACTCAAGTCTCAGTGTGCATAGTCCAAATCACATTGAGCAAGTCACAACACACTAAACGAAAATGCCATAAGCGTAACCAAACCAATAATAACAACACTGTAGTAGTTAGTAAATCAGAACATTTGTGCTACGAACACAGTACGAGGATTCAAACGAAACTAGCAGAACCACCGTTCTAGAACTACGACAGTTGATGCATGGGATAAACACAAAATAATCACCTCGCTTGTCAGAACTTGCTAAACGCTAACGTAGAATTACTTCGCCTGCAGCTTCTCAAAACCTAAAATCGCCACGAAGTAACTGTAAGATATCTTAAAAAATAAAATAAAATAGAATAAAAGATAAAAGAATTAACCAAGAAAATCTTCATCCAAAAACCGTGACATGCATAAGAGAACAGAAAAAAAAAACAAAAACGAAAGCGATTAAGCGAACCTAATGGAATTCAAAATCAGAAGAAAGCAATGAGTGGATCTCTGTCTGGGGTTTGAGAAAAAGACGAAGTAGAAAACACGCCAAATCCCAAAATTTGATTTGGGATCGTTTGGTGAATTTGAAAAACATGTACACAGTTTCAGCTTCAGTTTCGCAATCAAACGTGTTTTATAATGTTGAATTGTAGGGTGTTTGCTCTAACTTGTAACTTGTGACTTCAAACGTGTCTTGAAAGCCAACTCCTCCATTTCCGTTCTTAACCGATGTTGATAGGGAAAAATGATACTAGCAGCTATTTTGTTTTGATATCATCTAAAAAAAAAAACTTTATGTAAAAAATTCACATAATTATGGACCTTTTTTTATATAAATTAGAAATATAAAAATAAAATGCATACAATTACATAATTTTATTTTAGAATTTAATAATGATTATTTTAATTACAAAGCTTATCCAAAAAAATCCAAGAATCAAATACATAGATCCTCTTTATAAGAAAGTTAACTAGTTTCGCATCCACTACGCCACTCTTATCATTTTATTTTGTTTTCACATGTATTAGAAATTATTATTTAATATTTATCATGAAAAAATCAATTTTTATACATTTATTTTCTTGATAGGCACTTGGCTTTTTCTTTAAGTTTTAGCAACAAAATTAGCATTAATATTCAATGGTTACAGTCGGGAATAATTATTTTTTTTTAGACGGAAATAATTATTTTTGGATATATACAAACAAAACAGCAGTCGAATTATAATGTCTTATTTATGGAGTGCTCATTCAATCCCGTTCTTATCATCATATATACTATATTTTAAATTTGTTAGGAATTATTTCTCATTCCATTTCATCCAAATAAATACTAAAATACGGGGTCAATTTTGATGCATTTATTTATTGATGAATAAGTACTTGAATTTTTCTCTGGAGTTGTTACAAAAAATTATTTTTTCCAGTAAGATCATGAAAATAATTAAGGAAAGTTCTGCAAAGTTTGATTTTTCAAATGTTAGAATTTTCAAATTATGAACTAAATTTAAGAATAGTATCCGTTCGTTTGTGAGAAACCAACTCATGTCCTCAGATATGATCAACATGTGCATGAAAATAACATCCTGGATTTCAGGATAAACTTTGTAATTAAAAAATTATTATTAAATTTTAAAATAGAATTACGTAATTGTATGCATTATTTTTTATAGTTCTAATTTTTATAAAAAAGGTTCATAATTGTGTGAATTTTTTACATAAAGTTTTTTTTTTTCTTTAAATGATATCTAAACAAAATAATTGTTAGTATCATTTCAAATATGTGGTCTTAATTTTAATTTCAAGATTTATGTGTATAAAAATAATACTATTACGAAAACTCTTCGCTTAAACACTTAATTGTATTTCAAAATATTAATCTCTTAATTATTAAATAAAAGATAATCTATGAAACTAAACATAATTGTTAGGAATTTGAGGAGCCCTTGTCAAGGGGCCATTTCAATTTTTTACAATTATTAAGTAAGCATATGATCGTTTGTTACTCTCTTTTAGATTATCTTTTTTTAGCAAACACCTATTTCTTGACTTCAGTTTAATTTGTTTATGTTTTGAATCCCATCAATGTGAACATTTATGCTTGTTAATTGAATGACTTTTGTTACTTCTTGGCGTTAAACACAGACACAATATCTTTTGGTATATCGATGCAATTTTCTCAGCAATTCATGTTCTGAGTTCATATCATAACAATATATATATATTGAATAAGAAACTAATGACTAAAGGAAGAGAGGCTCATTTACAATCTCAAAAGAATAAAGCCCTATCAATTAACTGAATGAAGTACTGGACTTTTTATTCCATATTCTGAATTCATTATTGATTTCTTTGTAAACTTAATTGGTTTGTGTCCATTGGTGTTGTTGGTACCATAGAGAGCTTATTTAGTCCTACATGCAGTAAAGTTAGGGAGTTTTAAGGTTATGATGAGGTGGTATTGTTCCCTTGTGAGTGCATTTCTAGAAGAAAATCACTAGGCCAATGGTTTAAACAAACAATCAGAAGCTAAGAAATAGGCTGTGGACAAAACTTAAGATCAACATTGATTCTTTCCTTTAAGTCTTCTTGTTTCTTCATTGAAGAAACTGAATACTCCATATTAGCTTTAAGTTATAATTTCATTTTAGTTACTTCTTTGACTTTGATTGTTTAGTTATTAGCACATACATGATAATCATCAAATGGAAAATTTCAAGTCATGATAAAAGTTGCACATTTGTACTATCTGATATATTTTTTTCTTGATTTTGTTGTAGTGCTTGTTATATGAACATTTGATTAAATCTTATTTGCCTACTTCCCAACTCTTGCAGGCCAAGAAGAAAGTGGCATTACAACTACAAAAACTCAAGAAATGAGTACCAGAGCTGCCTCCCCCTTGGCATTACTTGGAACTCTTAACAGCTGAACAGTTTTAAGCATATAAAAAAATTGGATTTAGGAACAAGAACTATGTTCCAGTTGGTGTTTATTTAGTCTTTGGTAGAGTTGTGCAAAATATGCATCTCCATTGAAAGTTTCACGAGACTGCAAGATTGAACGAATTATTTATTGTACATTATAACTTAGGCAAAATACTTATGTCCCTTTGATGGGTTAGTATAGGATGTATATATATGCCCTGCTAGCAGAGCCAAGAAAAGGTATTATGTTTGAGTCAGGTTGGTATAAACCAGAGACCCAGTCAGAATTTTCATGTAATTCGCCACTACCTTTGTAGAGTGTACCAATTTAAGGGACTTGAACATGCTTCCAATTTCAGAAATTGACAATTTTACTGCACTTTTATGCTGAGGATTGGTGTAACTAGCTAAAAGGGCGACTTATTTAACATCAAATTCATCACTTTGTGTATATTTCACCTCTATAATTTAAGTCACTTTCTATTACTCTAAGAATATTACTCTAAGAATATTACTCTAAGAGCACTTAAATATACCTCCCTACGTAAAGCTCTTCCATACACAAGAATTTCTCAGTAGGCCTTGTGTCCATTGAACATAACATGTAAATATGAGGGAAAATGTGGTAGATTGGTCTTATGACAGATTCGTAGTAGGAAAATTCGGGAATGTACATATCGGTCACATGATAAGTGATCATAACAAGCGCCCTTCTCACCTGGCTTCAATATGTAAACATTTTGAAGGAACTACATGTCCCAAAGATATTGATTATGATGAAAATAACACAAGAAAATTTAGATTTATACATTGAAAGAGACATTGAATGAATAAAGAAGCTGAAATTGAATATTATGAATCGAAGCATGAATAGTAATGTCCACCCATGTGGGCAGGGTTATAAATCGAGCAAATTTATGAATGGGGTAACAATATTGTGTGAACGTAAAAACAATTAGAGCCACTTTTGTCGCATTGAGAAATAAAAAAAATGACTTAAATTCGGTGAATTAAGGCAAAGTAAAAGACTTTTGAGAAAGAGAATTAATGAAGGTGATTGGTAGAAAAACGGTAGAGCAACAACTTAGAAAGAAATTTCTTCTTATAAATACTGACCTCTTCCATAAGTTTTATCATCCAATTTTTACAGAAAAATATTACATAATATCTTATGAGAATTTTTCTTATTTTATATAAAGAAAGAGGTGTATTCTCTTATTTCAAAAGAAAATATTATTGTTCTCTCCTTATAATTAGATAGAAATTGTAATTTTCTTCCACATAGTAAAAATCTTCTATTATTGCCCATGTTTGTTCCTTAACCACCATTAGAGAATTTTCTACGTTAAGTATTATGTGTCAATTCTTATTTTCTCAACCTATTTTAATTGTGTGATACTATTTCCATAACTCTGGTACCCAACAAATGGTATGAGAGCCATTGATTGTTGGTACTATTCACGCTGCAGGTACTGTTCATGATTACTATTCACATGTGTGTTGTATACTTTTACAGTATTGTTAACGTATAAGAGGTTTGTCCAGACACAATATATATAAACAATATTGTTCACGTATACGATACTATTCATGGTGAAATAGAGTAAGCTAGTCTAATTGAGAGACATATTGTTGTTAATACCATGGTAGCAAAATTTGAGATTGAAAAATTCAATGAGAGTAATTTCTCCTTATGAAAACTGAAGATAAAAGCTGTCGCGACCGTGATCGCGGCTAAAATAGCCACCAATTTTATTTGAATTTCGGAAAAATTAGAAAACCCTTTTTTGAAAATGGTCTTTGGAACCAGATTGGATTCTTGAGCTTAAAGAGGTTATGGATAGGGAAGGCGCAAACTTAATCCCACAAAGATCCTGCTAACACACCCATTCTAAAACGGTACCTTAAGTTAATTGTGTAAATTATTAATAATCATTGAAAATGTTTATTTTACCCCTTTTGCAAAATATTGTAACTGTTTATAAAAAAGAAACAAAATTATGAAAATTTAATTTTGGCTTGACAGAAATGAAATTAACTCGCTCCTACGATCCCCTCAAATGAATTCAAAGCTCAAAGTCACGTAATTTTCAAACGAAAATGAGTGTGGATTGGTGATTTTAATTAAGAAAAAGATTTTTGAAAGAGAATTTTTATTTGAAAACAAAATCATTCTTTTGTAGCAAACACAAACACCTGTTTAAAGCCAATTTTCAGCTAAGTTACCAGATCATAATTACTATCAATAAACACTTATGATTCAAATGATATTGAAGATAACATTCGCTATTCAATCATCATCATTGATCATCAGATTGATTAAAAGATTTTTTATTTTTTATTATTATTATTAGTTTTTTTTATATTTTTTATTTTTATATTCTTTTACCCTTCTCTTTTTTTTTTTTTACCAAAATGTATCATTATTGTCTTAATGTGAAATGGGCAAAAACCACGTAAAATATATTTTGTATTTAATTTATTAAGAGTAAAATATAATTAAAAAATTAGATTTTAATGAATAATAAAATACCCAACATGTGTATTTACACTATAGATTAACAAAAAGGGAATGAGGAACAACCAAAACATCTACTTATAGAGAAAAAACTAGATAACGTAAAGTGCTAACTTTGATACAAATCAGTAACTGTGCTCCTTAGCAAAAGAATGGTTTTGAAACAGGGCGGTATTACACTTTGGGAAAAGGATGTTTTCGAAGAGGGAAGGAGATCCAAATTTAATGAGATTTGATAGATAGAATAATACCGCGTAACGTGACATCTCCATTAGTAATTTAACAAATGATTAACAAAAGAATTTATTTGATTATTAGTTAAAGTTTAGAGATTAATTAAAAAAATTTTAAATTTATGATAGTAATTTGTAAAAGGATAAAAGTTACTATATACTATTTTCTCTTAAACATATTATAACTCTACATAAATCAAAATAATAATTTAACCTAAAAATAAATTAAGATTTAGCAACTTAGATTTAGCATTAGGCCATTAGCAGTAAGCCTTGCGCAAGCTACTGAAACTGAACCATAACTCCAAATCGCACGTGTGTTCTGTATCCAGAATAGACGCATGAAAATCTACTTCCACTTAATTTAGTGCAGATCCAGTATCCGAGTAAAAAGGCTGAACTTTTCCACCACCACCTTTTACACGTCACCCGAACCATCGCTTTCCATGCCCCAATTTTCACCACGTTTCTGACACCTACCAAAACTACGAAAACCATCATCATGTATAAATACCTACCAATGTAACTGTCTCAGCTCTCCCATTCTCTCTCTCTCTCTCCCACAACACCTGCATTCTGTGTTTCTTGATCTTGCCTGAGTTTTCGCACCATCTGCTTCTGGGAGGGAATTCAGCATTTTTTGATTTGTAAGTGTAAATCTCACGCACTTTTTCAACAATTTATTCTACGACATAAAGGCAAGCATCCTCCTATTATGGGTCATTCGCAAAAAACTGTCATGCGCTTTGATATTTACCAACGCGTTCAAACTCACTAATCAATGTATATTAACTCCCTGCAGGGATTATTGTTACACGCTATACACCAATATACAATGTTTGATTAGTTCAAGGGTTCGCGTTGGTGAATGCAAGTGATTTTTCTCAACATGATCCACATTTGTAGGGTTCCTTTGTCTAATGTTTGGATACAATTATATTGTTAGAATAATAGAATGTGACATACGAGTAAGCAATTTATTTAGTGTAGTAAGTTAAATTTCTACTCAGTATTAGTGTCGTCCTTAACATGCCATATTTAATTATTTTCATAAATATGTTTTTAAATAAATTTTTAAATAGATTTCTATAGTTTAATTATTCATTTGGTCCTATAATGTTTGATCCTTATAGTTTCATTCATAACATAATTAAATTAATACAATAATTAATAATAGAACTTGTTAAATTACTTTTAGTTTCTACATTTTACTAAATTTTTAAATAAGATCATATTTTTAAAGTTTTTAATTAGGTCTCTATACTTTAAAATTTTCTTAAGTAAGAACTCTACTATTTTAGATTCTGTTAATTAAAATGTATGGATAACTTATTCTAAAGCATTTTCAATTAATTATAAAATTTTATAATTAGTAAATTTATTTAAAATTTATTTAATTTAAAAAATATAAAACTATAAAGATTTAATTATTTAAAGTAAAAATTATATTATCAAATCTTAAAAAGGAGTAGAGTATCTTGTTTGGATACAATTATATTGTTAGAATAATAGAATGTGACAAATGTGAGTTGATGAATACCCGTATAAGGTTGTTTTGACTATATATATATATATATATATATATATATATATATATTGATTTATTCTGCTGGTTTTGTTTTTGTTTTTTTTTATATATATATAAAGTGGGTGTTTTGTTATCTTTTGATGGTTTGAAGAAACTCCAAATGATCAGTTTGATCGGTCATTCAAACATAATTAAAATTAAACAATAATAATAATAATAGGATTAAAATTACTTTTTAGTTTCTACAGTTTTACTAAATTTTTAAATAAGATCATATAATTTTAAAGTTTTAATTAGGTCATCTCTACTAGCTGAATCGTTAGATTCTGTTAATTAAATAATTAATAAAAAATTTATTTTGATCATTAGTTAAAGTTTAAAAATTAATTAAAATTTAAAAAATTAAAACTATAAAGATTTTTAAATTTATGATAGCAATTTATAAAAATCAACACACTAAACTTGGATAAAAGTTACTATATACTCTTTTATCTCTTAAACATATTATAACTCTACATAAATCAAAATAATAATTTAACCTAAAAATAAAATTAAGTTTAAATAGCATTAGGCCATTAGCAGTAAGTCTTTAATTAAAAGCGCAAGCTACTGAAACTGAACCATAACTCCAAATCGCACGTGTGTTCTGTATCCAGAATAAACGCATGAAAATCTACTTCCACTTAATTTAGTGCAGATCCAGTATCCGAGTAAGAAGGCTGAACTTTTCCACCACCACCTTCTACACGTCACCCGAACCATCGCTTTCCATGCCCCAATTTTCACCACGTTTCTGACACCTGAAGGTTTAGAAGCTACGTGGGACAAAGCTAAATTCCCCCCAAGAGCTATATGTTGGAGCTTAGTTTAGTTGGCATTGAAATTGAAATTGATTAATAGTAAACAGTGACTGACATTAGAGGATCATGGAACCTCTATGTGAGTTTTGCGGGTTTGCGAGAGCTGTGGTTTACTGCAAGTCAGATTCTGCTCGTCTCTGCTTGGACTGCGATGTGTGTGTACACGCTGCCAATCCTTTGTCTTGCAGGCATCCCCGATCTCTCCTATGTGACAAGTGCAATTCCCAGCCAGCAATTGTTCACTGCATGGATGACAAGATGTCTCTGTGTCAAGGCTGTGACTGCAACCAAAATGGGTGTTCTGTGTTGGGACACAGCCGTCACGCTTTGAATTGTTATACGGGTTGTCCCTCTTTTACCGAGTTGCCTAGGTTCTTGTCCTCCTTTGTGCCTGATGCTACTTCCTCAGCTGGTGGTTTAGATCATGGTTGGGGATCACTTAGTACATTGCCTAAAAATGACAGCTGCACTAGCATGTGTTTGGAGCAACCACCCGACAATGACGGCTCCTTTGGTTTGGTGAGTGGCAAGTTGAATGAAATAGAACCATGTGTCAAATATGAACCTTGGATGGGGCAATCTTCCATCATTCCACCAGATCCAAATTACATGCCGTACACCAGGGATCAAGCAAATTTCTTTCCTCGGGACTCAAACCTGCCAAAGGTATTATACCTTCTACTGGTTTTCCTTTTTGGTTAGTAACATATGAATATTAGTTTTAAATAACTTTTAATGATAAAGCTCAGCTGATTGACATGTAAATAGTGTATTTCATTATTTCACAGGGTAACAAGTTCTATAATAATGACAGAAGTGGTTAGAACTTGCACTATCAGAAGTAGTAACGTACTTTGTATGTTTGATCAGTCTTCCTAACAATACTCTGTTATACTTCTTAACCAAAAGTTGATCCAGGTTTCTTCTTATATATATATTTTTTAATTCTCTAGCTGCAGGAATGTCCGGATTTCAAGGATCTAGGGATCCATGATGATGATGGTTTCAACATGGATAATTTTCTTCAACTTAATTTTGAAAATAGTGATGAAATATTTGACTGTTCTCAAGTTGCCACAAGATACCACCTTGATAATCGAGGAATGGACTGTCAATTAATGGAAAAAAGCATATCAGTTACAGAATCTAATGCTCTTATTGAGAGTGCCATGGAGGTTAGCAATCAGATTTATTTTCTTTTATTATTTTCCTCTCTAAAAATCCTTATCTATACGAGGTTTACTGGTGATGCAATTGCACGAAACTAATTGTCACCCATGTCATTGTTTTAGGCATCATCATCAGTTCAACAAGATTCTGTGGCTTTTCAGTCATTCAGGACTGGTAGCTCAGCTAGTGTGATGGGGGGAATCAACAGTAATGCAAATTGTGTACTTATGCAACCTAGCTGCAATGAAAACATCAATCTAGGATTTCCACAGGGTCAAGTTCATTCAAGCATATCACTTTCATTACCCAACATCACTGGCGAAAGTAATGCTACTGATTATCAAGATTGTGGATTACCACCAGTGTTTCTGACAGGTGAATCCCCTTGGGAATCAATTTTGGAGGGTACATGCCCAAAAGCCAGGGAGAAAGCTAAAATGAGATACAATGAGAAAAAGAAAACTCGAACGTATGTATCTTCAACTCTTTGCATGATGAATTTTATGGTACAGATTCCTAAGTAGTTTGCTCATTTCTTATGTGCAGGTTTGGTAAGCAAATAAGATATGCATCTCGCAAAGCAAGGGCTGATACAAGAAAACGTGTGAAAGGTAGATTTGTGAAAGCAGGCGAAGCATATGATTATGATCCTCAAGGGGCAAGGAACTTCTAAGCATATTATCTGCAACCACCATCTTTTCCATGCAAGATATGGTTCTGACTGGTAAGGTAGTCACTTGACATTTGTGAATACATTGTTTTATTCCCAATTCTTAATCAACAGAAGATTTGTTTATTTTATGAACGTGAGAGAGAATTTTAATGCAGCTAGATAATTATTCAAATCTATTAGAGCTTTTAACTGGTTGCACAATCAAGGCATAATGCCTCTAGATGAAAACAAATATATGAAGATGGTTTTGCATTTGGAAGTTGCAGAAGAAGAGATTTCATATATAACAAGATATTGAATTTAATTATATGTAGGAAGTGTAAGAGGTAACAGGCATGGGACATAGAGGAGCAGGAAGTTTGGACAGATTCAAATTGCATCAAAGTCAGTTTTAATTCAGACACATAGAGGGTAAGATAAATACCTCTTTATATATAAAACCATTTTCCCCCTCAAATTATAAAGGAATTGAACTGAATATCTCCACCCGATCTCTATCCTAACTTTATCAATTGAATAATATCCAAGTAATTATCAAACTACTATTAATTGAGTGCCTGAATCCTGCCAGATGCCTGTGGTTCTTAATTTGCTTCTGCTCCATGATAAATAAGATAAGACCCTTTGTTGCATAAAGCTTAGAGTTGGAGATAACATTTTTTCGCCTCTTCTGAGGTAAATTTCGAGGTAATGTGTTTTTAAAGAATCTTTTTGCCTTTTTTGTTGAAATTTGCATTTTACTAAAGAAATTTTTTGTCTTTTATGTTGAAATTTGGATTTTACTCTTTCTATTTACAGGTCTACGTACTTTTTCCTGTTTTCAGAGGTGATGTGCACAGTTATCCACCTTGAATTCTAATACGTACATTTTCCTGTGTTTCAGGGGGGCTTTGTATTGTATATGAATACCATCTAGTAAAGAATAAAAGGGAAACTGGTGTTTGGCAAGCAACTACAGCCAACCTCATATTTTCTGCCTTCAGTTTGTTCATCCCTTGTAACAATGGATAGTAAGAAGGAAACTCAAATACTTCCTTGCTCTATGCTCTCAAGATATTGTCCAAGAGGGGCAGAGGACACCATCTTCTGGAACATCTTCATTTAATCCATTTTCATTAGAATAGTGAACATAGTCAACTGTTGATTTTTTGATTTGCAAGAAGCCAGTTTCACCTGGAGCAATCATATGCATCTTTGACAACTTATGTACTTAATTAATACTATTGTTATGTGCAGTGTTGCTCCATAGTCCATACTTTCTTAGAGGAGTGGTCACTTCATTTTTTAGTAATAGTTCATTTTTGAGTACTAGTACAAACATTGTTTCTATGCCTTCAAGGAAATTTTGTTTATTCTATGACATTGAAGATTTTAATGACTATATGCTTGTTTTGCACCAATGCCATTGCTCATATCAGAAGATCCTGGAGCATGAAACAGGGAAAAGGACTCATCATATTATTTTCTAAAACTATTATGGTACAAATCAAAGAAGAAAGATATCAGAAAAAAACTGCTGTCCTTACTGTTCTGAGTTGTTTCAATATGAAACCTAACTTACTAAGGTCCGTCTAATTGTGGTCCACCTGGTGAGTATCAATTCAGCCAGTTCACAATGAACTTCTGTGAGATGCCATATTTGATCTTTGAATATTAATAAAAAAAGAGCAATACATTTCGAAGTGGGCGGTTGAATTACTAAAGAATTGCAGGCTTGCAGCTTTTATTAACAGGGTATAGATTTGAGCTTGAGAAGCCTCTTTACGGTGTTGGAGCCAGAAGCCCCTGCAAACATATATTTATTGTTAAAGAAACCAAATATCCGAAGGTGTTTAACATACCGATATTTTAGCAACAGGATGCTACACAATAAAAAATTTCCTTACAGAAGTCCTATGGATATTTAGAACGATGTTTTGTTGTCATACCATACTTGATATTCAGTTATTTACTTATTTTATATTCCTATAAAAAATTGCTACTGAAACCAAACACTTCAAATGTGTAAGTATGTATACTTGTGGATTCCTTCAAACTCTAAGATGGAACTACTGCAAGAATCCCGTCAGATAAAGAGAAAAAAAAATAGAGAAAAGGAACTACTAAGAAGTCTAAGTTGATGTTTAATGTTGCATTGTACTTGGGATTAGATCATGTTTGTGAGACAATATTTGGAACTGTAGCAGTTACTCTTTTCGGGAGCATAGATATAATTTATGACACATTGCAGTATGATATGTCAGGAACTACCATGGCATATATAATCTTTTATTATATCTGCTAGCTACCATAATATAAAATAACCATAGATATTATATATTTGATTTAACTACATGTACTACAAGTTTAAAGAAAGCTAAAACATGGCACATGCCTTCCTTAGTTTCCGCTGTTGTATTAGCAACTTTTTTTCTTTGAATCTTGATATTGAGAAAATTTATAGCACTTCCCCATTTTCAACAGTTCCACCGAGGTTTCATCTGAGATGATGTTCACTAAGCTCTATCTACCAACCAGGATAAAACAAGCCCAGAAAAGAAGATCATCTGAAGAGAAAGATGGAAACTAGAGAAACAGGAAAGTTCTGTTTTGCGTTCTTGAACAATTTCTGTCGGTGCTGTTGTTAGGAAGGTTCTCTACGGTCCAGCTTACGGTGGCTGGAAGAACAACCTCCACTGAGGCACCAATAAGATATCGTCGTGTAAGGTTGTGACATGTGTTGCACAAAAAGCACCTTATGTGTCTAAGGGCCAAAAAGTTGGCTTTGTGAACCCAGTTATCACATTTTCTACATAAATAAGCATCATCAGCTTGGCAATACAATGAAGCCTGTAACCCGCACAGCTCACAAGAAGCTGAACCTCTTGTTGCACCACATGAAGCAACCTCTTCAGGTGGGAAGCTCCTGCAGAAACCACCATGCTTTTTTCCTTCTGCACCTCTGCACATTTTGAGAAGCTCTATTTGGTAATTAATTGAGCTTAGTACTTACAGTAGTTGCTTGAATAAATGGTATAGCTTGGTAGCTGAATAAGAGCCCTTTATAGCAACTCTCAGCTTGAATCACATACAGGTTCTCTGAACATATTCTTCTGAACAAGGACATGAATGCCACTGCGTCAAGTAATAATGATCACCAGTGTTTTATTTTTACCCCATTTGTCTTTTTCCAATCATGCCGAAAAGGTCAATTTAGTAATAGAAGAAGAAGAAGAGAGAATTTGTGACTCCACTAGTTTTGACGAAATAGAAAAGAAAAGCTAAACTATAAGCTTTAACCTTCATAAGATGCTTTAAGGGTTGTCATGAGTACTTTATGTCGTTGAGTGGTTATCAAGCCAATCGGGGGTCCTAAAGAAGAAAGGTTTATTGTATGGTCAAGAATTAGCACCTTTAAATTTGTGATCCACCAATGTCTTGTGATCCACCAATGTCCATTTGTTTCCTTGCATATGACCACGTGAAATGTAAACTCATGATTTGATTTATTTGGTATTGGTAGAAAACTTCTGTAGTCTTTATGTCATTCTTGTGTTGCACGATTGGATCCAAAAACTTATGAAGCGTGCTTTTGCAAGCCAGAAGAGCAAAAGATGTCCTTGTACACAAATTATTCTTGAGATATGACACATTAGTCCACATGTATGGTTGAAAACTGAGGAGCTGCAGCCTATTACTTGCCACGAATATGAGTTGGTAAATGGTGACTCCAAAGAAAGAGAAAGTTAATGAACAAGGAATTAAGGAAAATGATTGCTTTGGTGTTTTCTGGTGACTTTGGAAGAGTAATGCTGTGAACTCTAACCGTTCAATATGACACACCAGACAACCAAAAAAGCCAATCAGATTGGATATCAAGTAATCAAATTTATTGAATAGAGAGAAGGATTTGTTTCTGATTTGGTGCAGTTGGGGGAGAAGGGAAATTTCCGTTTGGGGGAAATCAGACTTTTGACTGAATGAATGCAATGATTGAAATCGAAAAGCCTAAGCAGAAAGATAATACAAAAAAGAAAAATGGAACGCACTAGCATGACTACCCAAAAAGAAATTGTGAGAATTTTCCATATTGCACGCCATTGATAACCTTGTTTTGTATGAAATTATGTTTGATATGCATAGAAGATATGTATGTGTCTTTTATATCATCTCAAAAAAGTGTCTTTTACGTGTTGGAGTCTTGGAGATTACATTAATTTATGGAATTTTTTTATGCTTATAGGAATAAAGGAATCAATTTATCATAAAGCATGCATACCCTATATGTTGTGAAAACTGGTAAATGCACTGAATCACAAAAATAATAAAAAGTGAATAAGAGTATTATCTTATAGGAAATAAGTTATTAATTATTAAATTCACTGAAAGCGATACTATTTAAGTTAACAAAGAAAAATAATTCTTGCAAATTCAATTAAAAAGAAATATAAGTAAACAAAATAATAAATTAAAAGGGTAAAAAATAATGGTATTAAAGCGTTAGGATTCAGACTTCACTTAAACTCTTTAAAATACATTCAAATATTAATTTAACTATGTTTTATTTCAATGATTTATGGTTAATTTTTAAAATTAATTAATACTCAATCCCTTAGTATGTTAGTCATCTTACACTATTTAGAATTATTTAATCCCTTAGTCTAACCCCAAATAGAAAGACATTATCAGGAACGAGAGAATTAAAAGAAAGACCACATAACCCACAACGTTTATTCCTAGCGATTGCAGAAATTATGGTGTTTATTACATGTTCTAGATTCATGCAAATTTTTTCAAATCATACATCAACCCAAAAGATTATTCTCAAATTGATCAGCTTTAGAAAAATATTAAGAATAGAGATAAATACGTAAATTATGAAATAGAAACATAAATTAAACTCATAAAAGAAATTACATCATTCAAGAACAAGATCCATCATCTCCCTAACAAAGGAAAATTTGTTGCACATAGAAAAAGAAGAACATAAAAGGAAGAATATAACAAACTCTATTGTAGAAATGTGAAAATGTTGAAGAAAATCTCTAATCTTAAAACCTAATTGCGCCTACACCACATTAGTGTTTGTGCCTCTTGACGGCTGCTGCGTTCTGTCTAAATGTGTAATAGTGTGTAAAAAGTGTGTTGTATTTGACAAAAACTTTATTTTTTATAATAAATTCACGTTGCAACTTATGCAACCAGCGCTTGAGCGCTTATATTCCAGCGCTTGAGCGCTGACTCACTTAACTTGATTTTTTAGCTTTTCTTCATCACTCAAGTGTCCATTCTTTTTCATGTGCAAACACCTACTAAAAAATACATAAAAGTATGTAATAAGAACATAATTAAAATAATAACATAATAAAACTTAAGAACAAAACCAAATCAAAAATATTAAAAGAGGATGAAATCTAAGATTTTGAACCATAAAAATATAAATTTTTGCAAGTTCATCACCCTACATAGAAAAACATAATAAATTTATGTTAAATTTATAAGAGTCGAGCAATCATTTTAAGACTTATTGCAATGATTGAAATTCGAAAAGCCTAAGCAGAAAGATAATACATAAAAGAAAAATGGAACGCACTAGCATGACTACCTTAAAAGAAATTGTGAGAATTTTCCATATTGCACGCCATTGATAACCTATTAACCTTGTTTTGTATGAAATTATATTTGATATGCATAGAAGATATGTATGTGTCTTTTATATCATCTCAAAAAAGTGTCTTTTACGTGTTGGAGTCTCGGAGATTACATTAATTTATGGAATTTTTTTATGCTTATAGGAATAAAGGAATCAATTTATCATGAAGCATGTATAGCCTACATAGAAAAACATAATAAATTTATGTTGGATTTATGGGAATCGAGTAATTATTTTAAGACTTATATGTGTGTATAGACGTATATCAATGATACTTAATAGTATAATTTATCAGTATGTTATGTGTATACTACAAAGTCCTTCATGTATATCCGCAGCACGATATAGACATAGGTCTATGTACTATTACTATAAGAAAATAAAATTGTACCCTGATTAAAAGTTATAATTTTTAATCTAGTAGTAAGCGCTTGATCCTAACAAGTAGTATCAAAGTGAGATTAAAGATTCAAGTCTCTCGGGTGTCACAAGAGATGAGGAAGATTATTGAATTTATGGGAATTCAACAATTACCCTAAAATTCGTATATGCTCATCATGTATGCACTACGAAATCTCTCACACTCGCCCACACCACATTATGTGTTGTCACTATAAAAAAATAAAGTGGTGTTCGAATTAAAAGTTTTAACTTTTAGCCTAGTGGCAAATACTTGATGTTAGCCATTTCCTTTTATTTTTTGAATAAATAAATAAATAGTTTGTATTCATAAATAATCAGTTGGATGTAATCAGTTGGATGTAATTTAAATAATAAAGAAAACAAAAGGTTTAGATACATATACAAGGAGTTATTTGACATTTTTGTTGGATTAAGAATTTATTATCAAGCCAAACGCTATGACTATAACTATAGTTATTAAACTCAATACTAACATGGACTCGATTAAGGCATTGAATTAATAGATTACTAGTTCAACTAGTAAGTTACTGGTTGAATCATATAAAATAAAACAAATATATAAATAAATATTTAATATAAATAAAAATTTGTAAAAATGAAATTATTTAGGCTTATGTTAAATCTAAGTTAGTAATGCGTTTTTTTATTGAGCTTAAAATTACACTGCATAAATATACATTTTTAGACTTAGGCTAAGTTTAAAGTTAGTAACACATTTATTTTTATTGGGCTGAAAATAAATAAATTAGTAATAGATTTGATTTTATTAGGCAGATACATCTTAGCCCAAAAGTCCCAAAACTCATGGCAAAAACTAAGATGCCCAAACCCAACTCAAAGAAAAAGCCTAGTACCCCCATTACCCCAAACATAGCAGAAGCCGTTCTTCTTCTCCTTTATCCAGCAAGCGGCCGCACATGTAGATAGAGTGACACTGAGTCACTTACAGAAGCAAGATGCTGCGAGCAAGGCAACGACTAGAACAACCGAAAAAGTGAGAGCATCGCGTTGGTGGAAACCGCTCAAGGATGGCAGCACTTCATCTTCACTGGAAATAGCTCAAGGATGGCAGCTTCCTTGCCGAGTACAACATCCACAAGGTTTTGCGATGGCGCCTCACCTCTCGTCTCTGCCTTTTTCTTCTTCTTCTTTTTTATTTTTTTTTAATTGCATCCACCCGGCGGCTCACCAAAACCGGTCCGGTTCGCCGGATTTATACTAAACTCGACCAAGTCACCGGGTTGACACCAGTTTAACTATATATAATGCTTGACTTAGACCGGTTAGTAAACCGGTTCACTAGTTTGACTGATGATTCGAACCGAGTTTAATAATTATGAATATAACTGGTAGTATAATTTTTTTACATTGTTTTTGCGCTGGTTAGTATATAAATTTTTTTGTCAATATATATTTTTAATTAAAAATTTATACAGGTAAATCAATGTAAAAATGGGTAAGAAAACGATGCAAATATCATGAATGTTTTTTTAATTTAGAGTATGTTTTGAAAAGATTATTTTTCTCACATAACAATTTATTTGTTTTCAATAGTAGTTATTTTGAGTGCTTTTTAGCATATTTGGAAAAAAATTGAAAACTGATTATAAATCATGGATTATTTTTTTACATTGAAAAATAGCTTTTCTTGAAAATCGTTTTTTTAGCATTTTTATTTTAAGCTAAAGCTGATTATTTTGAAATTGTAACCTTTTTACCCAATTAACCTAAATATTATATAATTTAGATTTCTAAATCAATTATTTTATACCATTTTAATAATATACTATCTAAAAGCGAATTCGTATAATACAATTTAATTAAAATATATTATTTTAAAATTATTTTTTAATTTATATATCTAAGCATAATAATAATTCTGTTATAATCTATTATATATAATTTATTATTAAAATAATATTTTATTCAAAGCTAATTTAATTCATGAGATCAAATGTTAACATTTTGATTTGATTTGGATCCATTTAGCTTTACTAAGTTATGATACTGTCCCAACTAATAATTTTAAGTAGCCTGGCTAGACAAAAGGATAGGCTTGGAAAAATAAGTCTGACCCGTTGATGTAGCCGAACAGGTCGACCCATTGGATTAGACCCAAATACGTGAAAAGCATCATCATGAGATTCATGACAGCCCAACTAGTTGTGGGCCCACCGTGGGCCATTTGAAAAGTAAGAAACCGTCCAGGGTTCAAACCGCAACACAGCCTTCATTGTCGCACTTCCAACAACGGGACAGGCAACTCAACACACTTTGAGAAATGTAGAAAGAGGAGAGCCAGTGTATCTCTGTAAGACTGTAACAACAACACAACAAGGACCACCAACAGCAACACAAAACAAACACCTGCTTCTCTCCCAAGTTTTTTTTTTTAAAGTAAGTAACCGTAACTTGGCGGTTCGTTTTGTCTCCCTCCGTATTCGTATTCGTATCCCTGATCCTCACGTCACGTTAATTAACAATCAAATTTATTTATTCAAAATCCAACCATAACAAAGATGTTCCACCGAAGAAAAAAAGAAGCTAGTACCTTGTTGCCTCTCTCAGACTCAATGCCTCCTCATACTCCTAGTTCCACTTCCAGTTTCCTCAGATCCCCAACAACACTATTCTCATTCTATCCCTCCTTCAAATCCCTCCTCTTCACCCTCTCTCTCCTCCTCAATCTCTACCTCCTCTTCATCCTGTGGGTCCCATCCTCCTCCCCTCACCCCCATTCTCACCACCAACACCCTCTCCCCCACCACACGCCGCCACCTCCTCTTCGCTATCGCCTCCTCCTCTCTCTCCTGGCCCCGCCGCCACTCCTACCTCCGCCTCTGGTACTCCCCCAACACCACGCGCGCCATCGCCTTCCTCGACTCCCCCCCTCTCAACACCTCCTCCTCATCTTCTTCCTTGCCGCCGGTGGTGATCTCCGGCGATACCTCCGGCTTCCCCTACAACTTCCGTGGAGGCCTCCGCTCCGCGATCCGCGTCGCCCGCGTGGTCAAGGAGGCCGTCGATCGCAACGAATCGGACGTGCGGTGGTTTGTGTTCGGCGACGACGACACGGTGTTTTTGGTGGACAACGTGGTGAACGCGCTGTCTAAGTACGATCACGATCGGTGGTTCTACGTCGGGAGCAATTCGGAGAGCTATGAGCAGAACGTGAAGTATTCGTTTGACATGGCGTTTGGAGGTGGTGGTTTCGCCATCAGCCACTCGCTTGCTAGGGTTTTGGCTAGGGTTTTGGACTCTTGTTTGAGGAGGTATGGCCACTTGTATGGCAGTGATTCCAGGATTTATTCTTGCGTAGCTGAGCTTGGTGTAGGATTAACCCATGAACCTGGCTTTCACCAGGTAAATAAATCTGGTGTTGTTTTTTCGCTTACATTGTTGTTCGTTTTGGTGATTTTGTTATGTTAACTCTGATTCTGATCCATGTGCATGTGTTGGATTGGACTCATTGGCTATGCCCTTTTATTTGTTACTCACTCCCATGTTTAAACTGAGGAACAATGAAGTCAGATATATATATTATGTATAAATCGTGAGAGGTTTATAGATTGCTTAGTACCGGACAAATTGACAGAAACCAGTTGATATGGGTTGTTTTTTCAATCTATTAGGCTGTGCTTGTTTTGAGTAGGCGGAAAAGGGGAAGGTGGAAATTTGGAAATGATGAGGGGAGTGAAAATGGAGTGGGAAGCATAGCCTTAAGTTGTTCTTTTTGGTTATCTATGAGATGTGATTTTTCTTTCTGCTATAGTGTAAGTAACAATGTGCTGAACAGCTCATAGCCGTCCCAATGATTATTCGTACATTGATGTTGGAGAATTTATGTAGATAAGAGCAGTTATGAATTATGAATATGACAGTGTACGTCGTGTTCAGTTTTGCTTGGTGCATTCGATGTTTGTCTGCGTAATGTTTACTTACTACAACATTAAATAGTACTTTTTTTTTGTCCCTCATGCACATTTGAGGTATGCAAGTGATAATACCTCTATTAATTTGGCTTGAGATTTTATCTTATTAATTCTTTAGCATTCATGTAACCGACTCCACCTAGTGTGAAAAAGTTTAGTTGTTGTTGTTGTAATTCTTTAGCATTTAATTTAAGATAAAGTACGACTCCACCTAGTGTGAAAAAGTTTAGTTGTTGTTGTTGTAACGAATATCATAGGCAGTGCTGTGTCTGTTGTTATGGTTGTAATTCTGATTACTTTTGCTGGATCTCATTTAGGCTGCTTGACTTCTATAACTCTGGAGCATTCATTATTTTACAATTCAAGCCTATTAACTCGTGCAAGTAAAGTGATGGACTCTATGCATGGAAATAATTATCACTCGTTTATTTTTTACACCAGTTAGATATGCGGGGGAATTTGTTTGGGATGCTGGTGGCGCATCCATTATCTCCTTTGTTGTCTCTTCATCACTTGGATGTGGTGGAGCCTCTCTTTCCTAACATGAGCAGAACACAAGCTTTGAAACATCTTTTTGCAGCTGCAAATGTTGATCCTGCCAGGATTTTGCAGCAAACTGTCTGCTATGATCGAACGAATTCTTTGACTTTCTCAGTTTCTTGGGGTTATGCTGTCCAGGTTTATCAAGGAAATGAACTTCTGCCAGATCTCCTTTCACTGCAGAGAACTTTTGTGCCATGGAGGAGGGGTAGTAAAGTTGATCCCAATTTTATGTTTAACACGAGAGACTATCCTAGAGATCCTTGTAATAGGCCTTCTGTCTTTTTCCTGAAAAGTGTTACATCTGATAAAAGCGGCATTTGGAGCAGTTACACCAGGCATGTTGTCAGGAACTGCTTTGAATCAAATGCTGTAAAACAGCTGAAGCAGATCATTGTTTTTTCAAGGAAGTTAGAGCTTAATATTGAACAGGTATTGTTAAATTAATTTTAAAATTGGTTGATTTGAAATTTGTAATTATTGTTTTGTTTGTCATGTCTGCATTCTTATTCTAGTTATTTGACTTTATGTTGCCTTATTGGGTTTTGGTACAGATGAAAGCCCCACGTCGTCAGTGCTGCAATGTTTTGCCATCTTCTAATGAATCAATCAGTATTCATATTATACAGTGTGGAATCGATGAACTGATCTCTATGCGATCGTAGCATTCTTTTAGGGAGTTGCCTCCCTCGAAAGCTTTGAATTTTTCATGAGCATGAATGTTTGGAGGCGTTTGATCCCATGTTGAAGCTGATATGAGGTGGATGCTTCTTTTAGGTTGATCTTGGAACTTTGTTTTGGTAGGATAGTTTCATGTGGAATTTGAATAATTTACTTAGTTTCAAAGTTGAATGGTAGGTAAATAGATTTTTTCAACATTGTGCAATTCCAATTCTTTATTAGTTTTGATCACACCTTTGTTTGTTTGTTGTTTTTTTTATAATTTGGGTGGAGGGGGGTTGGTTGGGCAATTTTACTAAATCAGTCAACTAGGAATGCCTTCATAGGACAGCAAGCAGTATTTCACCAAGTTTACGTTTCTGAAAATATTCTTGTTAGGCTTGCCTTTCCTGATTTCTATTTCTCCGTCCTCTTTGCAGTAGAGAAAGATCGTTGTCCTCGTAGAAGAAAAATATGTACTTGAAGATGCCCAAAAGATCCTGGTGGTGATCAACCGCTCACAGGCAGGTTTTCGTTTGCCTAACAAGTGATCAAACCTCTCACAACTTGCCTCAGTTGCCCGGCTGTGCTATTCAAATGGTTTATTTCCCTGCAGTTGTACATATTATTACATATAATTCCTATCCATTTTTAATGCACAAAATTGTAGGGAAGATCCATGTTGTTTGGAGTGAGGTAACCTCTTAGCTAAGCACCAATTTTACTCTGGAATGTGATCCTAATGAGGACCATGTCTCAGTGCAGGCTATATGCTAACTAGAGTTTTGTCTGAAAATTCTGTAAATGTTATATAACAGTTTGCTTACTGCATAGTTGTAGTCCACCTATAAACGTTAAACAATCTCTTAGAAATACTTCAGCGCCAATGTTTAATATTTTTATGCATATGAGATATGAATCCGATTTACGTTTGCTCGTGAAGCTGGACCTCTCCAATTACTAGGTTGTGTTTTGTTTCGAAGTTACGTGGCGAAAAATCATTCTTGTGTTACAGAATCCTTGTCCTAGGGCCTTGAACAGTTGAACCCTTTCACACATGGGGAGAGACCTAGCATTAGGCTTCCATAGTTCTACGCCGTCACATACGCATCTTGCAAATTTTTGTGAGGTAAACCCTTCATTTTGAAGGGGGGAAAAAGGAAAAAGAAAACTGATAAACGTACAATTTGAGAAAGGCTAAATACATAAAATGGAGAACCTCCATTTTAAACGAATAAACGTTCCCATGGTAGGTTTGTGTATTCAAACCTGAATCGTAAAACTAGCATTACCCATGGACTTATTTTCTGCCCCTCTATTTCTTGTCACTATTAAGTGCATTGGCCAAACTAAAGCGCTTGTCAAGTTGTTGTGGAGGAATAGTAGACATTTACTTGACAGGTGGCCTACCTCTTTCTCCTTCCCCACTACCTTTCTTTCAATGCATATTTATTCAAGGATTTGACTTGAATCCAATTAGATTGACCATCATCCTCACCAGCCAACCGTGCGAATCTAATTGGAAAGGGCATATAGTTTTTTCTTGCAGGTCTACCTTTGTTTTACACATGGAAGATTAACAAACTTCAAACGTCAAAATTCACAGCTTTCTTACGCCGTGGATCACGGTGCCACTTTGTTTAATTATGTAGTTCAAACTTGTCTGCAACCTTTCTCACACACCCCACCTGAACCCTGTTAAACTTCCATACTACACCAATAATCCTCTGCATCTGCACAACTAGATCCATTTTTTTCCCCTTGTTAACATGCAGTTATTTCGCAAACCCGCCAAAGTTCATTCTTTGATCAACTTCATTTTAGTCACATCTTCATTTTGTGGCCTTTATGTCCTTGTATCGGTACTACTCTTGGGCACATCAAAGCTAGTACATGTGCATTCTTCATCACAAGATGTGTCCTCACCCACCACTCTTGATCATCTTGTGTTTGGAATTGCTTCAAGTAAGGGTTCATGGCCTAAGAGGAAGGAGTATGTCAAGCTGTGGTGGAAACCCAACAATGCAATGAAGGGATGTGTATTCTTGGATAGGCTCCCAGATGAAAAAGACCATGCTAACAATGATACTTCTTCTCTTCCACCTCTATGTGTCTCTCAAGACACTTCCCGGTTTCGCTACACTTACCGGGGTGGCCTAAGATCAGCAGTCCGTGTGGCACGTGTTGTGAAAGAGACTATAGCATTGAATCATTCAGATGATGTGAGATGGTATGTGTTTGGAGATGATGACACGGTTTTCTTCCCTGAGAATGTGGTGAAAACTCTTTCCAAATATGATCATGGGCTTTGGTACTATATTGGTGCACACTCTGAGGTGTATGAGCAGAACCGGTTGTTTGGTTTTGGAATGGCTTTTGGTGGTGCAGGTTTTGCTATCAGTTCCTCTCTGGCAAAAGTCCTAGCCAAGGTTTTTGATTCTTGTATTGAAAGGTATCCACATCTCTATGGAAGTGATGGCAGGGTGTACTCTTGCTTAGCTGAGCTTGGTGTAGGATTAACACATGAACCAGGTTTTCACCAGGTAACAGATAGTTTGAACTTTGAAATGCTGAAAATTATGGGTGATTTGATTTTCTTCCTTTTGATCTTCCTTGTGAATCTTATGTTTTGTGATTATGAAATTGGATCAGGTTGATTTGCGGGGAAATACTCTTGGCCTATTGGCTGCACATCCTGTAACTCCCTTGTTGTCTTTGCATCACCCGGATTACACAGATCCAATCTTTCCAAACATGACAACTAGACGAGCTTTGCAACATTTATTTGAAGCTGTGAATGTTGATTCCCAGAGGGTCCTACAACAAACAATTTGCTATGACAGATGGTTTTCATGGACAATTTCAGTGTCATGGGGCTATGCTGTTCAGGTATTCCCCAACCACATGTTTTTGCCAGATGTTCTGAACGTGCAAGAAACATTCAAGCAGTGGAAGAAAGGAAATATGCTGGCAAAAGCATATACTTTCAACACAAGAGAACTTCACCCTGACCCTTGTAGAAGATCCACTGTTTTCTATCTAGACAGTGTGTCTTCTGGTAAGGATGGCATCATAAGCAGTTATAAGAGATCTTTTCAAAATTGCTCTAACGATGTGGTATCACCGAGGAAACTGGAAGTGATCAAAGTGGTCACAAATAAGCTAGACCTTGACATCAAACAGGTAACTGCAGCAGACACTGGTATCTCTTTAGAGCTATTAGGAGGATGGCATAACATTGGTAATACCGTAATAGTACTTATAAATTATTCTTTTGTATTCAGTTGCAGGCTCCAAGAAGGCACTGTTGTGATGTTTTGCCCTCTAGTGCTCATGAACAAATGGAAATTGCAGTCAGAGAATGCAAAAATGAAGAATTGATTTACATGAGCTGACAGAAGTATATATTAAACCTCTGCTGAACTGCACAAGAAAAGGCATCATAACAAGACACACACATACAGCAACACCCACACACGAATATAGAAACCAGGAAAATGAAAAAACACACACTAGACTAGATAGGGTGGGAGAATACTTTGGAGGTAATAACTCCGTAACTTCCCTCTAGGTTCAGCAATGCAGCTGTCAGCTCGGCTAGCATGATTTCTGTAATTTTATTCTGATATATGTGTAGAGACACTAATACTAATAGCCCGTGAGACAACTGGGAGTTACTCTATGGAAGCATTGTGATTTTAGTGTAAGAAATTGGTTTATAATGAATGAGCAGATTTTAGTTATATTTAGCCTCAATATTTTGTAAGGTTACTACTACTTACGAGGATAGAGATTTAAGTAAAACTTCTACTTTCAAATCTATTTTTAGCATTCTTAATTGTCAAGTTCTAAATGAATAAATACGTACATGCATCCATCTTGTGCTTGTTTTTGCTATTAAGTATGTGAAAACAACTTAAAAATTAAAATAATACTCTGGAAGCATCTTTAATCTGATCCTTCTGTCAAAGAACGAAAAAAAAAAAAAAAAAAAAAAGAAAAAAAAGAGAGAAAGAGTAACTCTCCAAACAGTTAAGTTGGCCCTTTGCCTCCACGCATGATTGATATTACTCCAGACCTCTTTTGCTTTACAGGAAAATTACTTTGTTTTTTGAATATCTCAGCTTGAATCATAAGCCACTCATATAGTATGCCCCAAGTCATTCTACTTTTTGATCAAGCAACGAGGATTTCCGACTTTCTCTTCATATAATCCTCTGTCCTTTCTGTTTAATGTAGATAGTTAATATTGTGTATTTCCTTTTACTTTCTTTCTTTTCTTTTCTTTTTTTCTTTTTTTCTTTTTTTATGCTTTGCTTTGAGTTTATCTTCCCTTCCTGCAAAATTGAGTATTACAAATCCTAATGCTATAAATATTACATATAAAGTGTTATCTCTATTGAACCAAAAAGAGGTGTTAATTCATTAAGTTAGTACTAGACTTCTAATCTACACTTTCCATCAACGACTCAGACAAATTACCAATTACTTAGGCAAAGGAGGTTTTGACTTATGCCATTGATGGTTCTGCTTCTCCACTTCTTTGTAATGCTGATACGGTTAATACTTCTATCTATCAGTATTAATTCTGTAATTCCAGGGAAAACTTAGCACTGTAATTAGCTTAGGATTTATATACCATGCTTGCATCTGATGTCATTCTTTCTTCATTTTGAACTACCTTTACCTTCAGCTGTTTGGTTTGGTTCAGTCACCATCGCCCAACTTCTTATTTTGTTCCACTTGTGATGTTATAGATTATTGCTGGTATCCACAGCTTCGTGCATTCATATATATCCGGAAGCTTTTCACAATTTGGTGTGTTATGTGAATGATAGCTAGATGTTCAAACTTCAAAGCAGATGATATTTGTTTATCCTTGCTCTCTCGGAAAGTCTAGGAGTCAGGACAGAGAATTGAAAGGGCCAAAGGTTAATACTTACTAGATTATAGATTATATTATATTTTTTGTTTCCTTTGAGTCACATAATTCGTGTCCGGATGCATTTTTGGATACACGGGGTCTATAACAGTCTGTTGCATCTAATTTGTGTAAGAGACAGGCACCTGCACCTGCAGAGTATACAGGGCTCACTGCACTGCATCAATTAGGTGCTGTATAATTAGAGCAAAAGCTTTCTCTTAAGTTAAAAAAGAAGCCTTTTCTGGTCCTTGTCATAAGTGACTGTTGACTGTGACTCAAGTGTTGGTCTTCTTTTTACCTAATATAGTCTACCAAGGGTCAAATAGTTGAGGAGAGTGTAATACGTGAAATTACAAGAGAAATAGATATAATTGCTGACTTTTAGCCCTGATTTCTTGTTTCTCCGAGAATGTGAAAATAGAGCTAAAATTAAACTAAACAAAATTAGTGTATGATTTTTGGTCCATTGCCGGCTAAGTAATTTATTCCTCTTAAAAACAAGTTGCTAATCAGAAGGTAGGAAAATAGGAAGTTATAACTACACATTGATAAACAAAACTCATATACTCAAAAGTCAAAATGTGCCTCTTACAGTTTCAATAATCCAACTCACTATGCCTATATATTGGCACCACTTTCTGCAACCTTCAATTGAAAACCAAAACCAAACGGATGGCTTTCCCCAAGTTCTTTTCACTCCTTTTGTTAACCTTCACCCTCTTTCACCATACTGCTTCAGGACAGGAGCTCATGCATATTTGTTCAATGTCTGCAAGTTATTCCACCAATGACCCTTATGAAACAAGCCTAACAGCTCTTCTAAGTTACCTTAACAATGAAGCTCCGTCCACTGGCTTTGCTATGGGTTCAAAGGGTGAAGGCCTAAACCAAATACACGGGCTGGCTCTTTGCCGTGGGGATCTCTCTCCCACAGATTGTGGGAACTGTGTTGTCCAGACAAGCAATGACATGCTCAAAGAGTGCCCATATAACAAAGGGGCCATGTTTTTACATGAAACTTGCACAGTAAGGTACTCAAACCAGGACTTCTTTGGCCAAACCGTGAACAATATCATGTTATGCTTGACCTCCCCAAAAAATGTGAGTGATCCTATTCCTGAGTTTGGTCAAAAGACACAAGACTTTCTCAGCCAAATTTCTCAGGAAGCTGTGTTGCACCCAAAATTGTACAAGGCTGGAAAATCAGAGATTGATATGTATAGCACAGTATATGGGTATGCACAGTGCAGTGGAGACCTATCTCTCATGGATTGCAATAAATGCCTTAATGATTCACTTGCTTATCTTAAATCATGTGGTGAGGAGAAAGAGGGAGTGAGTGTATATAGTGGGAATTGCAGAGTAAGATATGAGATTTACCCCTTTCTTAATGATGAACACACTTCTACTCCTCCTCCTACTTCTTCCCCCATTCCTGATGCAATTTCTCCATATCCTGCACTCGAAAGTTCAGCACATGGCTTGGATCCTGGGGTACCCATTGTCATTGGGTTATTGTCACTATTTTTAACCCATTATTATGTTATACAGTGCGTATGAGCACTAGCAGTGATCAATTTTAGGCATGGATTGTTATATTTGTTCTCCTACAAGTATGTTATACTTTGGATACTACTGAAAATAATGGCCATGCTTTTTACTTGTTCCTGTGTTGTCGATCATTTTTAAGAAAGAACTGAACATGAAAAAAATCGTTGTATTTTGCTACCTAAAGGAAAAAAAAATCACATGCCACCGAGAACATGTTATTGGATGAACAATGCTATATACATTTATATACACACCACTTCATAACACTTCTCATTATTTGATTACAGCTAGTGTTATTTCGTTTTCTGCATAACTAACTATGATTCTCCCAGCTACTTCACAGGAGCGGAGATGTGATCCTTACATATATGCGACAAGCATCTTCTTTCATCGAGCTTTCATCTAGCCGATCCGACCTAACAAAAAGAAATGCTCCGAATAGGCCGGCTCAAGCTAACTATTAAGTTTAAGCCTGTTTGACATACTCTGATTTGATAGAAAAAAAATGAATGGCCAATTTATAAGTATGTGTTAATCCTTTCACGTGACAAAAGTAAGTGAGCAGTCGCAAGTGGTAATTTCTTCACAAAACATTAAGCTCCAAAATTCTTTAAAGTCATAATAAACTAAAGGTTGTAGTGGCGACATTTTAAACTTTCAGTGAGTAAAGTGTGTTAGTGAAATTATTAGCTGCGACTAAAAGAGTTAACAATGAAGCCAACCTAGAATAATGACATTTTTTGTTACTAGAATTCTATTTTGTGACAACTAACGTTATCATTGTAGTGGGGATTCAGTGGCAACAAACGTTGTTACCTATGAGGCTATGACATTAACAGTGGCTTAAATTGCTAATTTTATTATCAAGGTTAAGTTTGGTATGGGGTAAAAATGAATGCGAAAAATTTATGGATGAGTTTTTAATACAATTTTACAAATAGAATTAATTTATGAAAATTTCATCCCCATTTTTATCTCTATACCAAACTGACCATAAAAAATTAAAAAAAAAAGAGATGAAAATTTATGAATGAATTTTTAATACAATTTTACAAATAATTTTGATTCATGAAATTTTCAACCTCATTTTTACTCTCATACCAAGCTAACTAGTATGTTAAAACAACTTAAAATAATACTCTGCAAGTATCTTGAGTTGGATCTTTTTGTCTGTTGGGAATATGCTTAGTAATATCACTTTACCCAAAGGTACCTATCCCGCCCCTTCCCGTCTCATCTTGCCCCACACCTTATATGTAAATAAACATTATAGTTAATTTTTTTATTAATAAAGTTAATTATATTAGTACCCTTTACTAGTTTAATACCTATTATAAATATATTTTTTAGTTTATATGAGATGATAAATTAATTTTTAAATAATAATTAATTATTATATAAATTTAATATAAAATATTCATAAATATGAGGTAGAGTAGGGTAGTGCGGGTTTTCATATTTTTTTTTGCAGGGTCAAATTGAACAAAAACCCATCCCTATATGCCTCATTGCCAAGTTTAGTTGGGAATTAAGTGTGCATGAAAATGTAAATGAAGAAGTTTCACATTAAAATGAAATAGACAAATTAAAGGCTTTATAAGTATCTATAGACTTAATGTCTTAAGGCTATGTTTGGAAGGATGACAAGAGAGAGAGTGATAAGGAATGTAAAGGCTAATCTTATTAAAAGTGTGTTTGGAAGTAATTTCAAAGGAGAGAGTGGAGAAGTCCCTTCCTTATTACTCAAAGCTTCAAATTTTTATCTCCCCAAATTAGGAGTTCAAGGAGGAAATATCATGAATTCCCCTCATCTTTCTCGTTAAACTTATTAAACAACCAAACAATTGAGTCACATGTTTTATTCCATTTCACTCTTTGTCTTTCTGTTCAATTCCATTATGAACCACTCTTTTCTACTCTTATTAAAACTCCTAAAGATTTTGGATCAAAATTTAATGTCAAACACATTTTATATAATTCTTTATTTAGCTCATTAAATACTGATCTCCATCACTTATTGGGCTCCTCCTAATCCTAACACTCTCAAAGAGGAGAAAAAAAAAAAAAGAAACAGCAAAACAGAGAAAAAGGAACTGTTCAAACATTTTAGATGGTGGCCCTTTACCTCAACGCATGATTCTAGACCTCTTTCGCTTTAGAGGAAGAGTACTTTCTTTTATGAGTATTTGAAAGTGTGAATCATAAGCCAATCAAATTGCAAATGCCCCAAGTGGCAAAGTCATTGTGATTTTGATGAAGTAACAAGCATTTTGACTTTTCCTTTATAAGCGATCCTTTGTCCTTTACTTTTGTTATTCACATACCAAATTTTCCATAGCATTTTATACATTGATTATCATATAATACACACTAGTTATTTTATAATATATGTTGATTATTACATAATACACCAATCATTATATAATAATAATTAATTATCTTCTTCAATTATCATATAATACATGTTAATAACTAATTATTTGTATGTTGATCATCAATATAAAAATGATGTTAAAAAATTGATATAAAAATATATTTTTCCTTTGTCCATTCTGTTAAATGTTGATAGTTAATGGTGTCTTTCCTTAAGCTTGCCGTTCCTTCCTCCGGAATTGAGTATCACATATTCTAATGTACAAATATTATTCATGTAAAGTTGTTGTCTTTTTGTAGACAAACTGAAATTTAGTTTTACTTATTCTAATGTAAACTATCCATGAACTCAATAGTCACTTGTACTTATTGTTGAAAAATTCTTGTCTAAACTTGGAACACTTAGTTGAGTACATCAGGTCAATCAGGATTTAATATTTTTATGAATTTTTATGTTATATATATAATTAATTTAAAAAAGATCAATAAAAATATTAAATACTAAATTTTGATTGACTTGGTGCACTTAATTATAATGCTCTAGGTTTAGAGTGCTCTAGGTTTAGGTAAAAAAATTTCCTTATTGTTAGATTACGTAGAGCTTACAACAATGCATCAATTAGGTGCTTCGTGTTTGTCTCTATTGCTAAGTATATGATTAGAGCGAACTCCCTTTTTTTTTTAGTTAAAAAAAAAAAGCGTTCTATTCTCCTTGTGTGTTTATAAGTGACTGTTGCCTCTCAGTAAGGGTTGGTTCTTTTCATCTAATATAGTGTACCAAGGGCTATATTATTGAGGAGATTATAGTGAATATAGAAGAGTAGATGTATTAGCTTTTAGTCCTGACCCTGACTTTTTGTTTCTCTAAGGAGTTAAAAAAACCAGAACAAAAAATAAACAAAACAAAATTAGTTCTATGATGAAGTATTTTTCCGTCAGACGGTCCATTTGCTGGCTAAGTAAATTATTCCTCTTAAAACCATGTTGCTCATCAAAGGTAGGAAAATTAGGGGAAATTAGGAAGTTATAACTACACATTAATAAAGAAAACTCATATACTCAATATTGGTGACTGATTTTGATGTTCTGAAATAACATCAAAATGTATTTGCATTGCACCACTTTGCCTATATATTTGCATTGCACCACTGTCTGCAAAATTGAATTGAAAACCATAGCCAAAATATAAAGGCAATGCCTTTGTGCAAGTTCTTTTCACTCCTTTTATTAGCCTTTTGTCTCTTCCACCATTTTGTTTCAGGACAGGACCTTATACATATGTGTTTATATGCTGGAAATTATACCACCAACGACCCTTATGAATCGAACCTAAAAGAGCTTCTGAGTTATCTCACCGATGAAGCTCCAACCAATGGCTTCGCTATGGGTTCAAAGGGTGAAGGCGAAAACCGAACACACGGACTGGCTCTTTGTCGCGGTGATCTCTCTCCCACAGATTGTAGGAACTGTGTTGTCCATGCAAGCAATGACATGCTCATATTCTGCCCATATAACAAAGCCGCCATGATTATTCATGAAAACTGCACAATAAGGTACTCAAACGAGGACTTCTTTGGCCAAACCGTGAACAATATTATGCTATGCTTCAAGTCCCCCGAAAATATTGAGAGTGATCCCATGGCCATGCTGTTTAGTCAAAGGATCCAAGAGTTTCTGAGCCAAGTTTCTGAGGAAGCTGTGTTGAACCCGAAAATGTATGCGTCTGGAAAATCAGAGATTGATGAGTTCAACACAGCATATGGGTTGGCACAGTGCAGTAGAGACCTGTCTCGCATGGATTGCAAGAAATGCCTTAATCAGTCAGTTGCTTTTCTTGCACTTCCACAATGTGGTCAGGATCAGAAAGAGGGAGTTAGAGTGGGAGTCAGAGTGTATAGTGAGATTTGTAGAGTAAGATACGAGCTGAACCCTTTTCTTAAGGATAATCCTCTTCCTCTTCCTTCCCCGAGTACTTCTGATGCTATTTCTCCGCAGCCTGCACCCATAGCTTCTTCACATTGCTTGGATGCTGGGATACTCGTTCTCATTGGGTTCTTGTCACTGTTATTATCTATTGAGTTCTAATTTTCCCACACAATTTCTTTTCATTTTTTTTACAATTTACAAATTTATAATTAATTACATGTATTAAATTGTTCATGAAATTAGTAATTTATTACTATTTTGTTAACTAATCAATACATACGATTAATTATAAATTTGTATATTATTAATCAGTATAAAAATGATGTAAAATAATTACTGTGTGATGGTTATTTTCCTAAACTCATTTTGCTATTCAGTAAGTATAAGGCGTTGAAGGATTGTTATTGTCATTATATTATATTATACTTGTTATATTATATTATACATCATTATATTATACTTGTTCTCCTTTTTAAGTTTGGATACTACTGAACATGACATGGCCATTCTTTTTTCTTGTTCCATTTTTATGAAATGTTTAAGAAAGAGCGATAAAGATAGAATCAATTTAGTTCTGTGATTCTAAGAAATAACTTTAGGTAGCTATATTTTATATTTTAAATATTTTTTATCTTATTTTATTATTATCTTATATAACCTCTTTCCTAATATGATAAATATTTTAGCCTGATCATTTTCAATATTCATACAAGAAAGAGAGAAGAGAAGAAAGAGTCAAACTTTTGACAAAACATTCATTGGTAAATTAAAGAATATTTTAAACAAAAAAATATTTGTGCAATGTATACAATTTTACACGGAGCAGGTTGTAGACATAAATAAACAAGTAAAATAAATACATATAAAACAATACTTTTTTTTAACAATAAATTAACATTCATTCAAACATATGGCCAGCACCACTTACTATTTCAGTACAAAATGATAGACTTATATAAATATAATCTTTATCCAAAACTAACCTGTTGCACCCTCTGAACTTTTACAAGCATATAGTGGTAGCAAAATCATCTTATAGTGGAGTATTAAAGTCAAGAAGTAATAACAAAAGTGACTAGCTATTTGGCGTCCTATTTTCTTGCACATCAAAATTTTGATATAATGTTTAATTACGCCATTTTAATTCTTGTATAAAGGATACTCTATTTCGTGGACAAAGTCACATGTCTGTGAGTTTTACGTAAGAACCAAGAGCTATGCGAAAAAGTATAAAAATTAAAACTAGTGCTATGAAACTTTCACTAACTTAGAATTGAATGCACTGGCAATCCTTAAATTAATTTTCAAACAGTCTCATTAACTGTCAGGGAGGATGTAAGATTACTTATTTTTTTGTTTACACGGATCGCTGTTTCATCAATTTGTAGCCTTTATTTGGATAGAAAGCTGAAATTCAACTGTTAGTTGCCTTTTTGTTCTTAAGTACCGTCATTCGGCAATGGTTAAATATGTCTACATCTACAACAAAGAAGAAAGAGACATTCGGCTATTAAGCGTGCTAAATATAGATTTCAACAAAATTATTGTAACCAGTTGTGATTGCACAAGCCTTTTGCTTCCATTTGACTAATTTTTGTAACGGCTTTTTGCTTCTGTTTCATTGTATTAAGCTTGCTAATGGACAATGGTATAGGCCATTATGCAAATAACCAATGAGTGCAAAAATGAATAGCATCAAATGGAACCCCAAATAGAGCTGTCAAAATAGATTAACCACAAGCAAAAAGATTATTAGTTACAGACATTCAACCATATATGGCTTATTTTCACTTCAATTAAAAGCCCTAACTTTTCTAAAAACCCATTATGACCCGGCCTTAGCTTGCGGGCCTCTACCCATCATACGCAGCTCAAAATATGGAGAGTTCTCATATATTCTTAAAATATTATATTATTTCACTCAAATTGTATCATATAACATTTATAACCACATACGTTATTGGATAAAAAATAAAATACTATTAAATTAAAAATAAATGGTTACAAAACATCGAAAGTATTCTAGAATTTCTCCAAAATATGAGATTTTCCAATTGCCACATCCGGTATTTGGTTTTGTAACTAATTTTGATTTTGAGGGGTTAGTAACAGAGAATTTTTTTAAACAAAAAACTCACAAATACTCTTTTTCTTTTTGTCTGAAAAAGCTCACAGATACTTAAATCAATGGACTAAAATCTTTCATCCATCATTTCACACATAGCACAAATAATTTTGAGCCAATGATATGTTTATTTGAGAAGTTTTGTGTATCTATCTTTTCCTTTGATTTTACATATACACACACAAGCATATTGATGCCAGTACCTATCAATTTACATTTTTTTTAAAATATTTTTTGTATGCAAAATAAAACGCATATGTTATTTTTTTTATACACTAAAACGCATATATATGTTATAATTCTTTGAAAGAAATAATAATTTAAAAGAGTAATGATGTGGTCGTTTTATTATTTTGTCCTCTCTCTCAAACATATTGACTGGCATGATAAAACCCATAATTTTTGTATTTTGTGTCTTCAAACGAAATGCCTCTATTACAGTGTCTAAATCTTGAACTCTTTTGTCCAATTATCTAAAAAGTTAATAATTTAAAAAGGTTGCAGTGCATAGCTCTTGAGCTCTTTGAGATATGTTAAATTACCTAAATCGTTAATAATTTAAAAAGAGTGGTAATGTGATTGTCTTATTATTTTATCATTTCTTTTTATTTATTTTAAATAAATTATATTCACATTTTATAATTAGGAATAACCAACTATAAGAGATATATGTCTAATTACTCAAAGAGTTAGGGCTTGTTTGTTTTACGTTTTTCATGGTGCAAAAGGCTTTGGATCAAAGTAAGAAAAATTTTACTTCCTATAAAAGTGTCTTGAAAAGAGTGATTTCTCCTTTCCCTTCAAGCAAAATGTAAAACAAACATACTTTTAATAATTTAAAAAGAGTGATAATGTGATTGTTTGATTATTTTGTCATGTCTTTTTACTTGTTTTTGAACAAATTATATTAACATTTTAGTAAAATGTGATCAAATTGGTGTAATCTCCTTTATAATAGTATAGATGTAATTAAATATAAATAAACAAATGAAAAATTAAATATAATTATAACTAATCAAATTTCTACCTTCACTTTGATTTGAAATTTCTATTTATTTTTTTAAAAAATGGTGTAGCCGTGTAGGAGGTGTCAAGGAGAACCCCTTGCATACTCTACCAAGTATCAAGCAATCTTCCTTATTTTTTTTATTTTTTATTTTTTAATACTCCTTGAATTGACCAAGTTTTCTGGGTGTGGGTGATATCATGGTTGAGATATATTTTCCGTCTCTTTTTTAAATATTTTTCTCCGCGTTTGACTTTGTCACATAGTGTTGGAACAGTTCTTAATTATCCAGAATTAAACATTAATTATCTTCTCATGACACACAATATTTTAAGTCTTCTAGGACAGAATCGTCAAACAGACGTGCTTACTAAGTTCAACATTATAGATTAATTGGATGGTATACTTTTCTCCTAGAAGTATTTGTGCGTCCTTAGTGCTTACTCTGAAGACTTTAGGGTTGCTAATACGACTCAAATTTCAAACTATACAGGGAAGAAAGACTCATTGCCAGCCCATCTTTAACCTATGAACACTTCAGTTGAAATCACTCAACTGTATATCTTAACAAATAAACAACCATAGTTCCTCACAGTATGAAAAGCTTAATATAACTTTCTAGGTATTTGAAAGCCGGCCTTAAATAGTATAGAGGATGTTGATAGGGTTAGCAACCTTCGGAATTTAAGGAGCTATAATACATGTCCAGGTCTTTGCTTTGACCACGAAAAGGGGGTTGCTTGTATAGATAGAATTAACTAAAATATATCTAGTAAACTTTCTTCTAATTAAAATTAGTTGGTTTAATTTTACAACTACCAACGTTTGATTGATTGATTTAATTAATTTACATTTGTTTTTCTTAAGCAAGTCTTGAGTACGAGTCGTGTTAATAAAAAAAATTAATGTTAAAAGAATTTTATATTTTTGTAATCTAATCCGACTTGACTCTGAATTAGTTGTGGCTCAACGTGATTTTTAGATATAAGAATTATTTATATAAAAATAAATTATAACCACGACGGCGTGACATACAGGATGTTGACCCTTTGGATTTTATTGTTGGATCCATATGAATTAGAGTATCAATCAAAAGTTTGAAAAAAAAATCATGGAGGTCAGACTAAATAGAGAATGCTGACCAAACCTGAACGAACCAGATATAAAGGGTGTGAAATTAGTCTTAATTTTTGTTGCTCAAAGTGCACTGGTGTTACCATCTACCTCCAACCTTAGAAAATTACAAGGAACTACCGAAACTTAATCTTCTTCTATTAACACTTCTGCTTCGAGTTATAACTAGTTTCCAAGTTACATGATGGTATCTTCTGCTTTAAATTCTCTGCAGTTAATATTTCTTTTCTCTCTTTACAAGTTTTACCCTTACACCAAAGCTCAAGGTGATCCTCCCTTCAGCCCTTTGTCCAACTGTAATACTGCCATCAATTATACTCATGGAACAGCTTATGAACAAAATTTAAACCTCACTCTTTCATCCATAGTGTCCAATGTTTCTCTAAATGGATTTTCAAATGTCACTGTGGGACAAAATCCTGATGTGGTGTACGGCCTCCTTCAGTGCAGGGGTGATGTCTCAAACCAATTTTGTGAAGCTTGTGCAAAAACTGCAGCAAGTGAGATCAGGCAACAGTGTCCCAACCAGAAGGAAGCTACTCTTCTTGATATAAATTGCACTTTAATGTACTCCAACCAGCCTTTATCCTCAGTAGCAGATAGCAGTCGAATAATAGTCGGATTCAATTTGCAAAATGCAAGTAATCCAACAGCTTTTGATCAACAATTGGGAAGTTTGCTGAAAGACGTTACATCAAATGCTGCTTCAAGTTCTTCCAAGTTAGCCACAGGAAGCACTTCCTATACAGGTCTTCAAAACATATATGCTATGGCACAGTGCATAAGAGTTTCAACAGTAAGTAGCTGCTTGACTTGTCTGCAGCTGCTAACAAGTCAAAGTTCATTCTGCTGTTCTGGAAGTGTGGGGGGACGAATAATATCCACAGGTTGCAATCTTCGATACGAGATTTATTCATTTGTTGTGTCACCACCAGCATCTCCTACTCCAGAAATAGCTTCTGCTCCATCTCCTCAGTTGCCAGAGAGCAATTTAACTAGTAATGGAACAACGAACTCAACTAGTCCTTCAGGTTCAGGTAGTGTTTCTTTTCTTTCAATCTGAACGATGTCTAAATCTCATTCTCATCATATCTTATAATATGTTGTCAAATGGTGTTCATATATAATGAGTTAGTAACTTAAGATTCAAGACAACTAGCTCTGATATTCAGTGTTGTTCTATGTTTATAATAATATTCAATAATCCAAGTGTGTCAACTTTGAGGAGTATATCATTGCAATAGAACTGATTCTTTTATTGTACGAATGTAAGACATATGGAAATAACATCTGATCATTTATGCTTGTGCAGGAAATGAAAGCACCGACAAAAAAACTATTATTGTGGTGATTCCTGTAGCTGTTGCTTCAATACTGATCTTTACTATCGGTGGTTGCTTATTATGGAAAAATTCAAAGAAAGAAAGATTTGGTAATATAGAGTTCTCTTATTTTGATTTTATATTGTAATTAGCTAGAAATGATATTTTTATTTCTTAAAACTACCTCTATCTGCTAGCAGTGGAGCTCTACTCTTTTTTTATTTTTTTTGGTAGAGCATTGGAGCTTTACTTTAATGTAGCAATACTATCACTTTAAAATATTCTAGTAGGACTTGAAATTGTAAGAAAATCTGAAGTTATTTGTTTGAAAATTTTTTATTGACAGATAGTTTTCACGTAGAAGATGAGGCAAGTATTGATTCTCTTTTGATTAATTTAAGTACCCTCAAATTGGCCACAAGAAAATTTTCAGAGGCGAATAAACTTGGACAAGGTGGTTTTGGTCTAGTCTACAAGGTATTAAATGATTTATATTATAACTATAATATGCTATGTTTTATGTAAATAGATATATTCAATGTCTACAGTCTACACTATGCATTCAATCTACTGGTGTATATTTTCAGGGTGAATTACCTGATGGACGGAAGGTGGCAGTTAAAAGGCTTTCAAGTACCTCAGGGCAAGGTCTGGCTGAACTCAGAACAGAGGTGATGCTTGTCGCTAAACTGCTACATCGGAATCTGGTTAGATTGTTGGGTTTCTGCATAGATGATGAAGAGAAGCTGCTTGTATATGAATACCTGCCTAATGGAAGCTTGGACAAAATTCTGTTTGGTCCGTATTACATTCATATCTTAGTTCTTTAGGAACAATATTATGAACTTCATTTTTTTAAAAAAATCTTCGTTAGACAATAAGAAATTCACCTGAAACTCATTTTCATGTAGATCAAAGCAAAAAATCTCAGTTAGAATGGGAAAGGAGATACAAGATCATAGTCGGAATCGCTCAGGGGTTGCTCTATCTGCATGAAGATTCTCAACTTAGGATTATTCATCGGGATTTGAAAGCTAGCAACATTCTTTTGGATGAGAACATGAATCCAAAAATTTCGGATTTTGGTTTGGCAAGACTATTTCGTGGAAGCCAGACGCAGGCGAATACCAATCGAATTGCTGGAACTTAGTAAGTCTGCAATTTCAAATTGCACATAACTGTGGCTCCAACCTTGCTTCGAGAAAGTATCTCTCACTCTTATTTAATTTATTGCTATGTATCTATTATTCATTTAATCTATTGATACGTGTTAATTAACTTAATTAAATAATATTAAAAATAACACATGACAATAGATTCAATAAGTAATAGACACATAATAATAGATTAGATAAGAATTAGATATACTCTCTTCAACTAAGATTAGAGTCAAGTTTTATCCTTTCTAATATATTTTCATGACATTGTCTATTTAGTTTTTTGAACTAAATCAGTCAATACTTAATAATTTTATAAATCTTTGTGTCACATAATTATTTTATATTAAAAATTATAATATATCAATTATTAATTAATTTATCTATATAATTTGTATAGATAAAATCTGCATAAATATTTCACTATTCTCAAACACTTCTCATGTTTAAGTGTATAATATGCTTGACAAATGGTAATAGACTTGAGGCACAATGCACAACAAAGTGTAACATTATAGGCCACTATTTTTTAAGATAAATTACACCTTACTTCCATGAGTTATAACATTTTCTCAACTTATTCCCACGAAGTTTCTTTGGTATTACTTAACTTCATGTAATTTAGTTTTAAGTAAAAATGTTACTTTTTCAGTTAAATTAAACCAAAGTTAACCTCCAGCATTTAACATCAAATCTCAAGGGAGTTAAGTGATAATTAATAAACAAATTTTAAGGGGGTTAAGTAATAAATAAACAAATTTCAATGGGGTTAAGTAATAAAGAAAAACTTTATTTTTATAATGATAAGGTCACATGGTGTGCACATGCTTATGTTCCTTTTGATTTAACTAAAAAAATAATGTTTTTACTTATAAGAATTAAAGTGGTATGTATTGTCAATATATAGAATTTTATATTAACATTTATTAATATTTTGACACATTTACTTTTATTTTAATTATTAAGAGAGAGATAATAATAAATATTGATTTGTCAAAATATTAGTAAATTTTAATGTAAAACTCTACTACACTAATACATATCAATTAAACTCTTTAGTTAAACCGAACATTAAAGGGTTTAAGTCGTGAGTGAAAGAAAGAAAACTTTAGGGGATAAGTTATGAAAATGTTATACTTGAGGAAGGTAAGATGTATTTTATCCTTTTTCTTTTTATAATTTTCCTTTTCCATTAATAACCGGGTTAATGGCATCCCATTCAATATTAAATTTTTGTGGTAGTTAACAAGAGAGCACTTGCAGATGACTCCTTAACATTTTATCTTCTTTTGTGGCATGAAGTGGATACATGGCGCCCGAGTATATTAAGAGTGGGAACTTTTCAGTCAAATCTGATGTCTATAGCTTTGGAATTTTAGTTTTGGAACTTCTGGCAGGTCAAAAGAACTCTAACTATCGCAATTCAACAAATATTCAAAGTTATGTAAGTATGGGAAACTGTATTCTTCCTTTCTCTTTAGTATAAATGTGTGTGGAATGACCAATTCATAAAGAATGTCTAATGGGATGCTTCAACTTCAAACAGGCATGGCACCAATGGTCCAATGGAACAGCTTTGGAGATGGTGGATCCAGCCCTGGGAGATCAGTGGCCAAAACATGAAGTTTTGAAATGCATCCATATTGGGTTATTATGTGTCCAAGATGCTGCCACTGATAGACCTGCAATGTCAGACATTGTTACGATGCTTAATGGTTACACTTACACCGCAACCTTTCCTGCAGCCACACGACCAGCATTTTTTGTGCCAAAGGAAGGATTTTCAGACTGGACAATCGAAAACCAAGGTGCATCACAGTCTGGTCAATCCATGTCCGGATTGCCACAACAATCTATGAATGAAGTTTCAATTACTGAATTAGATCCTCGCTAGCTAGTTAGCTATGGAAATCTTGATCAAATCCATTCGAGATTTCTAGACCTTTTTGTACTGGTTGACTATTGAACATCTTTAATTATCAGTTTGAAATGTAATAAACTAATACTATATATTCATGAAAATTTTGTGTTTTGTGTAAATGTAATTCAAACCTACGATTCTCAACAATGCAATGCTGTTTTACATGGTAATTATATCACTGAATAATCTTCATTTTCTTCCTTCTCCAAACTCCTTATAGAGATGCCTATCTGGCGTACTTTTGCTTAGCTCCTGCGAACCTTATCAATGACTACCCTTACAAGGTAGGCATACAAAACCTCTTCAACAATCTCTCATACACAACCCCTAGGACAGGTTTTGCCATGGGTTCATTTGGCCTGATGGGGCACGAAGTTCATGGTCTCTCTCTTTGCAATGGGAGTGTCTCAAGCTCTGGTTGCTCCACCTGTGTTATTGGTGCAACCAGGGAAGTTCTCCAACGCTGCAGAAACTATAAGAGCGGGACCATAATAAAGATTTACACATCATTTTCTTTATATCATTTTTACATCAATTTCTTTTTAGATAATAAAACAATAAAAAGACACATTCCAACACATACTTTATATACCTTTTAGTTCCCAAACAAGTAAAGTGTAAAGATGCTGTAGTGTAGGAAGAATAATGCTACTCGTGTACACTTCACTCACATCACTTTACATTTTTACAGTTTTTATCGTTTAATTATAATTAAATTTACCTCTTTTTTTATATATTTATACTCTGATTTTGACATATAGATATATAAACAAGAGCGAGACCAAATTGCTCAACCGTAACGCAGAGGAACTAGTTGGAGAACTGGCTGTAAAGGCATCTAATAACAAATCCACGTATTATGCCACTATGACCTGAAATTTATTGAAGCTGGAAAACCAAGGAAAACCCATGGCTCAGCTCAATGCACTAGAGACCTTCACAGCGAGGCTTGCAAGCAATGTCTTGATGAACTAGCTGAGAGACTTCGGGTGTGTTGTGGTGGGAAACCAAGAGGAAGAGTTATCAGCCCCCAGTTGTGCCATGAGATATGTATCAAGGCTCTAAAATGTGGTCTGCACAACCAGATGTAGTTGCAATATTGCGAATGCCGCCTATGTCGCAACAGCATCAGGCTGTAATTGTGCTATATAAAAAAATCACATAAAATGATAATAATGTGACGATGTTGTAGTCACAATAGATCACAACGGACATGACAGTGTTCTGTTTCATTTTTTCTTTCAAATCAAATATGTCAAATAGATAATAAATAACTCAAAAAAAAAGTTTTTTTCTTCTAATCAATAATTATTTTTTTTACATTTTACGTAAATTTAAAAAAAAATTATACCACAACGATCGCAATTTATATCGCAACAATCGTAATGTCAGCAATTGCAATTATTGTGATCGTAACCGTAATTTAAAACGATGTATATATAAAAAGTTCTTCAAGCATAGTAACACCATAGTTTATATGTAGGAGCCTAGCCAGGTTTCAATGTTTTCACTATTCCATATGGAAAGCCTTATTATGTATATCTCGAAATAAAATTAAAAAATATATCTAGTATTAGTGTTGCCAAATTTAAAATTTATATAAATATTGGTTAATCCATGGATATTTCTTGTTATATACTCAAGCCTTTTATTATGAGTTTGTTAAATTCATATTGTTTTGGGTTTTGGAGATGAGCTAATGGGCTTATCTTCTATTTAGATTTTACTTCATACCAAATGACTGGTACCACAGCAGGTAAGCCTCAACGTACGACGCGTTGTCAGGTTAAACTATGGTATGGGTTGAATGTTGTGGATACAAGGGATTAATGGGTTCATCATGCAGTTTATTGTTAAAAATCTTCAGTCGCCTCTCTTGTCTCATTCCTTGTCCCTCCAATTATATAGTGTCACACTAAATAAAAATGACATATTACTTGTCCCTCCAATTATATTGTGTCACACTAAATAAAAATGACATATTACTTTAACGCAGTTTTATTGTTTCCCCTTCCAAAATACTCTGCCCCCGCTAAGATCTCACAAAAGGGTTTTCTTGTTGCCCGCTTGCACCGCTACCAACTGTCCCTAACATTTTGGGTTGCTAATTCTCTTTTGTGCTTTTGATTTTGAAAACTTGAGGAGGGCTTTTTTGGACTGTTCTACACTTGCAATTATTTATCTTGTATTCAGTTTCAAACACCTAGTCCCATTTTTCATTTGCAGCTGTGTCAACGATTTCAAAAGAAATAAAAAAGGATAAAAGATGTAACCACAAAAAGAAAGGATAAAAGAAGAAAATGGAATATAAGGAACCCACATCTTCTGCCACCAAGAATTACCACCAAAGAAAAACCAATCACATAGTCCTTCATCCTCCAAGATCCCAAATCTCCATTGCAGCGTCCTCTGGACTTGAGAATGAAAAAATTGACAGAATATATAGGATGTAAAATTATGAAAAGGGGTTTATTGGAGAGTGATTTTCTGTCCATGTAACTTGGTGGAACAGAAAAGCAAAGAGAGCATTAAAAATTAAGAACAAGAAACATATAATTCATTACGAATGCAATTGCAGAAAAGAGATACACAGAGAAAATCTTGCAATGTGTAGAAGAACATAACAAATGGCATTGAAATTTTGTTCATACCTTGAGAAAAATGATGTGTCATTTTTATTTGATGTGGCAAAATTTAAGTGGAAGGAAGTGATGGGGACAAGGAGAAGAGACAAGAGATTTGAATCCGATTGTTACTTGTTAGTACAAACTCTACAATTGAATGTCTTCTACTTAAAGCCCATCACACTTTTGAAAACTCTTGTATAGCGTCTATTATTACTATTGGACCAAAGATACAAGATTTTTCTAATGTAAACATCACAAGCCACATTAATAAATACAAGGCAAATACCATCGCGGATAACAGGATCGGATGAAGTAGTAAGATCCTACAATCTATTACAAATACAAGGATAAATACCATTAACTTTAAATGTATATTGAAAAAACTAAATAATGTAACAAAATTAATCATAAAAAATAAGAGAATATAAAATAAATTAACTTCGCATGAGAAATTAATTATAAATTTCCCTTTTGGTAGAGAGATATAACAAAATTAATAACGAAAACTGTTGAAAAAAATTCATAATAATGTACCAATTTGACAGTAATTAATTACGTAACAAGTTATGAACCTTGTCTTAATTTTGGCATTTCTTTAGCTAGATACCTTCGCTAAAATCAATATCATATGTTAAGTTTCTTTTTTAATTTATATTCGTTCTTTTATGTTTCCAAGAAGTCCACCAAAATTCTTTCTAGCATCATCCAATTCTGATATTTTTATCACAAATAGTATATACTAATAGGCTATGGGCTGAGTAAGGGACTTTGGGTCAGTCACAAGTTGCTACTGTTAATGAAAGGCCCAAGAGGAAGATTATTTCACCAAAGCATCTAGAAGACTATGTCAATTAAAATGGTTGAATCGATTATGTTATGAAAATGCTCTGCTGGCATTATAGTATTGGTTAGCTTAACTTTAGGAATGTAGGTGTTAGATTTGCACTTTGTCATTTTACATTCTGTTATTTGCTTGCACTTTGCTTTTTGCTGCATTCTGTTATTTGCTAAGTTTGCTATATATTCTGATGTAAGTACTAGGAATGGAGGAAAAAAAAAGAATTATCTAACTTCTCACCTCTCTTTCTCTAAGGAGTTTCCCTAGTTCTCGAATATTGGGCCATGTTCTATCTGTTTTCCTAACATTTTTTTGTGCTTTCATTGAGCTTCAGTCATAGCTGATAACACCCGTTCCAAAACCAATATGGATCGCATTGAAGAAGCCATCACCAAACTCACCTCCAACCAACTCACCCTCACAGATACCCAAAACCTCATGGCCACCAAAATCGATGAAATCCTTCAAAAAATAGCCCACCTGGAATCTCCAAACTCCTCTCCCTCGTCCCATTCAACACACAGCACCAAATCCTTCCCCAACAAACCCCATCGTATGAAACTTGATGTGCCCAGATTTGATGGTACTGGCCCCATGGGCTGGATCTTCAAGATCACCTAATTCTTTGAATATCACGAAACCCTGGATTCTGAACGCCTCACTGTCGCCTCATTCTACATGGAGGGACCAGCACTGGGGTGGTTCCAATGGATGGCCCGGAACGGCCAAATCACCTTGTGGCCAGGCCTTCTCCAAGCTCTGGAAGCACACTTTGCACCATCTCAGTATGAGGATCCGAAGGGGGCTTTGTTCAAGCTCACTTAGAAGGGCTCCGTTAACGATTACATTTCGGAATTTGAAACCTTTGCCAACAGAATCATCGGACTACCCCCAAGTTTCCTGCTGAGTTGCTTTATTTCTGGCTTATCCCTCGATATCCGTCGGGAGGTACAGGCGCTGTAACCCCTGTCTCTAATTCAAGCCGCGGCCCTTGCCCGCCTCCAGGAAGAGAAACTGAATGACGGCTGTCGAGCCTATCGCGATAAGGGTATTCTCACTACTCCTCCTTTAAATCAATACCCATCGGTGCCAAACCCCAATCCCCTACTTGCTCTGTTACCATTCCCGCCGAAGCACCACTCTCCCACTTTTAAACACCTAACCCCGGCCAAGATGGCGGCACACCGTGAGAAGGGCCTATGCTTTAATTGCGATGAGAAGTTTAGCCATGGCCATAAGTTTTCCTCCAAATTTTTTCTTTTGATCGCTGAAGAAGATGACTTTCACCAAGGGAATGAGATATTGGGGGAAAACGCTGAGGATTTACATGCTGACCTGAATCCAGATTCCAACTGGCACACTCAAGCCCAAATCAGCTTTCATGCTTTATCGAGCCATTTGGCACCCGAGACTTTGCGCCTAGTGGGCCGCATCTCCAATCAGAAAGTGCTCATCCTTATTGATGGAGGAAGCACTCATGATTTTATGCAGGAAAGATTGGTTAAGTCGTTGGGCCTCAAAGCTCAGTCCACTAACTCATTTAGGGTCATAGTTGGGAATGGAAATGAAATAGAATGCCACCAACTATGTGTGGGTGTCCCGGTTCACGTGCAAGGCCAAGTCTTCATTGTTGATCTACATGTTTTACCTTTGAGTGGAGCATATTTGGTTTTGGGGGTCCAATGGATGAAGTCTTTAGGGCTCATTCTTACTGATTATAATGATTTAACTATGAAATTCTTGCAGGCAGGTAAACTGATTGAGCTCAAGGGAGATAATGATAATGGGCTCAATCTGGTCATGGCCCATCAGTTGCGCCGTATGGTCCACACAGATGGGGCAAGTGCCTTCTTTCACATACGTGTCCTTCCCACTGAGCCCCTTTCAACCCAAAACTACCCACCAGAAATCTAAACCCTAATCCACCAGTTTGCCACCCTCTTCCATTCCCTAACGGCGCTACCACCATCCAGACACACCAACCACGCCATCCACCTCCTTTCTAACTCTCAACTAGTGAACGTACGACCCTATCGTTACCCATATTTTCAGAAGCAAGAGATTGAAAAACAAGTTGAAGAGATGCTACAAAATAGAGTCATTCGCCCTAGCACAAGCCCTTTCTCTTCCCCAGTTCTCCTGGTAAAAAAAAAAGATGGTACGTGGCAATTTTGCGTGGACTACTTAGCTCTCAATGCTATTACGATAAAGGATCGCTTCTCGATCCCTATGGTGGACGAGTTGCTAGATGAACTCAGTGGTGCCAGCTGGTTCTCTAAACTGGACCTATTACAGGGATATCATCAAATTTTAATGAAAGAGGAAGATGTGAGCAAAATGGCATTTCGTACACACCAGGGCCCCTATGAATTTCATGTGATGCCTTTTGGTCTCTACAATGCACCCTCTTCATTTCAGGCCACTATGAACAATACCTTCAAACCCTTCTTGCGTAAATTCATTATTGTTTTCTTTGATGACATATTAATTTACAGTAAGATGTATGATGAGCACTTGTTACATTTAGAAAGAGCATTTCAGGTGTTGCAAGAGGGTCAATTCTTCTTAAAACAAACTAAGTGCCTATTCACTCAGAGGCAAGTTGAATATTTGGGGCATATAGCCTCTGAAAACATAGTTGAACCAGTCCAAGCCAAAGTTCAAGCAGTTCAATAGTGGCCAGTGACTCGCTCTCTCAAGGCATTGAGAGGATTTTTGGGCTTGATGGGATTCTATCGATGTTTTATAAAAGACTATGTAACTATTGCAGCACTATTGACACAGCTTCTGAAGAAAGATCAGTTTGGGTGGTCCTCGGAAGCACAACTAACATTTGATACTCTGAAGAATACCGTAAGCCAAGCCCCAGCACTGATCCTTCCAAATTTTTCACTGCCTTTTGTCCTAGAAACAGACGTATCAAGTGTAAGGATGGGAGTGGTGTTGTCTCAGCACAACCATCCTATTGCGTTTTTTAGCAAGCCTTTTTGCCCAAAGTTGCTACGTTCATCGACATATGTCAGAGAATTATTCGCCATTATAGCTGCAGTCAAAAAATGGCGCCAGTACCTTCTTGGACATCATTTCACCATTCTCACAGATCATCGCAGTTTCAAGGAATTGATGTCCCAAGTGGTGCAAACACCAGAGCAATAGATGTACTTGGCATGGTTGATTGGGTATGATTATTCAATTCAGTATCGCTCCGGCAAATCTAACCAGGCTGCGGATGCACTCTCTTGCATTCCTAAAAACTCTGTTGTCGAATTGTTGGTCTTATTAGTACCTAGTTTTACCTTCTTGCAAGAGCTCAAGCAATAATTGGCCAATAGTACAGAATTTGTTGCCAATAGGGAGGCTATTCAAAATAACCTAACTGCCCATCTAGAATTTGCTATTTCTCATGATCTGATCCTGCATAAAGGAAGTATTTGGCTACCTAAAGGGCTCCCTTTCACCAAGATATTGCTAAAAGAATTTCACAAGACTCCTACTGGTCGGCACATGGGCACCGCGAAGACATTAGCACGCTTGGGGGAAAGCATTTCTTGGTCCGAAATCAGGGAAGATGTGCAGCAATTTGTAGCTGCCTGCATCGATTGTCAGCACACTAAATATGAGACAAGGAAAGCTACAGGTCTCTTGTGTCCATTGGCCATTCCCTCTAGCCCATGGGAAGATTTGTCCTTGGACTTCATTGTGGGACTGCCTGCCTTTCATGGCCATATAACTATATTAGTAGTTGTGGATCGTTTCTCTAAAGGAATTCACTTGGGCATGCTGCAACCTCACTATACTGCACATAAAGTGGCCCTCCTCTTCATGGATATCGCTGGAAAATTACATGGTATGCTGCGAAGCCTTGTCTCCGATTATGATCCTTTATTCATCGGTCACTTTTGGAAAGAATTATTCAAGTTGAGTGGCACCAAGTTGCACATGAGCTCTTCCTACTACCCACAGACCGATGGCCAGACTGAGGTGCTAAACCGCATCATTGAGCAGTATTTATGCACATTTGTTCATGCCAAACCATCTTCTTGGGGCAAATTTTTAATGTGGGCATAATGGTCATATAATACTTCAATTCATTCAGGTACTGGTACATCTCCTTTTGAAGTTACCTTTGGTAAAAAACCGCCTAGCATTCCACAATATCTCGCGGGTTCCTCTACTATTGAAGCTGTGAATGATCTGTTAGTTAACAGGGACACAATGATCACGACTTTAAGGAAGAAACTTATAAAGGCCTAAGAGAGTATGAAGCAATTTGCGAATGCTCATAGAAGAGAGGTGAACTTTCAGATTGGTGACTGGGTTATGGTCAAGTTACGCCCCCACAGACAAGTGACAGCCGCAAGTGTTCCCTACTCCAAACTTGCCAAATGTTTCTATGGACCTTTTCAAATCTTGGAGAAAATTGGCAAAGTCGCTTACAAGCTCAAGCTGCCTGAGGAATCTCGCATTCATCCTATTTTTCGTTCTTCCATTCTCAAGCCTTTTCATAAATTGCCCAAGGAACCTATGCCTATTTCTATGCTATAATAACTTCGGGAAATGAAGTTATTTCACATGAATTTGAATGTATATGATCATGCTTTCCTTAAATTTTCAAGACCCAATGGTCCAATTCATACATGATCTTGATGATTGAAGCTTTGTATCTCATTTGTTTAAGAATTCAATTTTTGATGCTTGTATTTAAGAAATTGAGATGGATTGTGGCTTGATGAATTAAAGCATTGTTTTTGTTATAGAAATTCAAGAAGTAAAGACCTTGGAAAGGATAAGGAAGCAAATAAGAGTTCAAAATGGAGAAGGATGCAAAAGAGAAGCAAGGGCAGCCAACTCACGCCTAGGCATGGCAAAATCACGCCTAGGCGTGATCCTCGCAGCATTTTAGGAATTTCCAAGCAGAGACCTCCACGCTTAGGCGTGGAAAAGTCACGCCTAGGCGTGTAACTCTCAGGTTTTCAGGGTGCTCAGACAGAGACACCCACGCCTAGGCGTGGGAAAATCAAGCCTAGGCGTGGCTTGCACCTGAGACCATGTGCTTCATAACCATGCCTAGGCGTGGGAAAAATCCTGATCCACGAAAATTAGCTTTTAATATCTGATTTGGGTATTGGGAGAAGAATATTCTGTTTCTTTCAAAAACCATGAATTCCAGAGAGCAAGTGAGAAGAGGAGGAACCCATTTGGATTGAAGGTGACTCAAGGGAGAATCAAGATTAAGGAAGAAGATCAAATTTGGAATTTCTCCATTTTTGTCTATTCTTTCCTTTTACCTCTTGATTTGTAACTTGATGGATCATTTGATTTCATTTGATTTCTTCTCTTTCATGATATGTAACTAAACTCTAATCTAGGGGCTCTCTAGGATCTTGCTATGGATTTGATTAATGTGTAATTAGTTGGGTATCCTTTCAATGAAATTAGTTTTGTTCATCCATATCTATGCTTAGTACTTGTTATTGATTGGCCATCAATTGTATGTTTTTAATATTCCAATTGAACTAGAAATAGGGTGTTGTGAATATGGATATGGTATGATTGATGTATGTTCAATTACATTCTACTAGTATGAGTGTGTTGATTAACTAAGGGGATGGACACATACCTCTTGGTCATGCATGGCAAGTGTTTGATAATTGGTCTCAATGAGTGATTCTTATGCTAACTCACATGGACACATAGTGGATTAGCTAAGTTTTGCATGGGTAATTGTCCTAAACATAGACTCTTATCTATTGATGGTTTTTAGCTAACAAATGTCATTTCATTGATTGATACTTGTTAATTGCAATTATTCATTGAAGTAGCAAGTGAATAGGGACTCCTAGGCTTTAATCATTCTCATCTTCTCTTGTGGAATTGGTGTTTGGTGTTTTCTTATTTTGTTTCTCTTAAATTGTTATTTTAATTGCAACCCATTCTCTTTCGTTTGCTTGGATAAAAATTTGTGAATTTTGGTTAAGTTTAACATTCTTCTAATTATTCAATCCATTGGGATACGATACTCTAACTCTCCTTTATATTACTTGTCGACCCGTGCACTTGCGGATTTACGGATCAACATGCTACCCGAAACTGCAATTGAAAACGAACCTGTGATAACTCCCTTCACTATCATCAACACACGCTGGGATCATTTTGTTGCTGAACCACGTTTACTAGTGTTAGTTCAATAGATAGGTATGTCCCCTGATGATACTTCATGGGAGGATTGGATCAAGCTGAAAATTGATTATCACCTTGAGGACAAGGTGCTTTTACAAGGAATGAGGGATGATAGGCTATGGGCTGAGCAAGGGACTTTAGGTCAGTCATAAGTTGCTACTTGCTACTGTTAATGAAAACCCAAAAGGAAGATTATTCCACCAAAGCATCTAGAAGACTATGTCAATTAAAATGGCTGAACCGATTCTGTTATGAAAATGCTCTACTGGCATTATAGTATTGGTTAGCTTAACTTTAGGAATGTAGGTGTTAGATTTGCACTTTGTCATTTTACATTTTATTATTTGCTTGCACTTTGCTTTTTGCTGCATTTTGTTATTTGCTAAGTTTGCTATATAATCTGATGTAAGTACTAGGAATGGAGGGGAAAAAAAAGAATTATCCAACTTCTCACCTCTCTTTCTCTAAGGAGTTTCCCTAGTTCTCAAATACTGGGCCCTATTCTATCTATTTTCTTAACACATACATTTTTTTTTATACTTTTTTCAGTATGATTTATTATATTTATTTTTTTCTATTACTTTTTTCACTTAATCATAACTCTTAAAAAGGATGTGAATAGTGATACACTCCTTTTTAAAAGTGTAATACTATTATTTTTTAATATCATTAAATACTTTAGTATACCCATTTACATCGACCCTTTGGTGTAGGAAAAAAATTCTTCAAATTGAATGTAAAGTAAATAAATAAATATACATTTATTATTAATTTAACTTAAAATATATAAAAAATAAATATATTTTTACTTATTTATTTTACAAATAAATTCATTTTAAATAGTCTTTTCCTTGACAAGCACAAAAATTTTTAGTCACCCAATTGAGAAAAAGTTATTAAGTATCAACAGTAAAAGGGGGATATTTAATTGAGGATGTTATTAGTACTTAGAGATTAAGGGTTTGTTTAACACACAAAATTGCTTTTTATGGAATCATAATAGAGTGTGAATAGGAATAGAATGCCTTATAATGGAATAATCATTCTAACTATAGTGTTTAATTCGCTCAATAATAGAAGTTATTTTATTCCATTTCATTACGTGTATTCTATTTATATATATGTTTGCAACATGAAACAAATATAAAATATTGTTATAATTACAACTAATAAAAATATATAAGGAAACAGTTAAGGACTAATTCATTTCAATCTGCAAGGTATGATAATTTCTACCTTTACATGAATCAATAATTTTTCCAGTTTCTATGGAATCAGCAAGTCTTGGAATGAAATTACCATTGCATGACTTTTTTCATACCAGAAGTAATTTGTCATTTGATTACACATTCTCTTTTCTTTTGAGTTTTCCAAAACCTTTAATAAAAAAATCTATCATTGGTTTTTAAAAAAATAAATTTATTATAGTTTTATTTTTTATTTTCCTACAAAGTATCAAAAAGTGTACATATCTCTAGTATATTACTCCATTATCTCTTTTAAAATCCGTTTAATATAAATGATAAGATAAGATTTAATAGTATTAAATATAATAATATAAAATTTGATAATATAAAATTTAATACGTAGTAATTGAGGATATCAAGATATTTAAAATTATAATAAATTTTTTTATAATAATTTATATTAAAACTCAATCAAATCTAAATTCACTCTCAAGATTTGATTAAATGATCTATCATTTTAATATATAAAAAAATTTAATAAATAAATTTATACAATATAATATTTATACTAAATAACTAATAATATCATAATATATTATATTAACTTATCTTATCAAACTTAATACAACATACTAAAAAGTCCTTAAAGCCATAATTCTTCCTTCTCAATTAAGCTGAAAAAGGGAACTCGCATCATAATGATACTCCTACCAATTATCTGGTGATATTTATGAAAATTCGGAAATGAATCAATCTTAATCGTTAAGGTTACAACTTACAACCTTAAAAGTATTCAATATTAACTTTTCAGTTCGGATGAGATCGGTGACCGGATGACGTCAAAATAGTCTAAGTAGCCTAAACTTGTTTGGTTTTGCAATATAATGTTTTTGAGGAATCACCCAGCTGTAATAATATGACACGGCTTTTAAACTTTGGGTCCCAAATCATTATTATTTATTAGCTTTCCCACATTAACTTTTGCAAATTATTATCATAATTTACATTTGACGACCCTATTTGTGCGGGAATCCAAGCTCAATTATAGGGTACTTTTGTTTTTAAATCTTTTTCGCGTTTTCCTTTTCTAACACTTGGGATTTGAAAAGGAGATCCAGAACTAATTAATTCATATATAGTGGCATCATGGTATTCCCAGCCTCACAGTAGGTGAGTCATTTTATCACTCAATTCTTATATTTTTATATCAAATAATATATATAATTCTTTTTATATCTTATTTAATATTATTTATTATATATATTTTTATTATTATTATTTTTTATTCAATCATATTTATAAAAAATAATATAAAAAATAATACACTTCTTTTAAAAGTATAAGAATATCTTTTTTCTTTATCTTTATACCTCTAATTAACACACCACTACTATTTGGTATAGTAACTCATTACACAAGAAAATGTACTTTAGTTCAATTGTTTATAGGGTGTCCACGTTTGCTCTTATAAACAGAACCTAATAATATATTAGTACATTATGGCCACACGAAAAAAGTAGATTATCATATAATTATAGGGTTAAGAATTAACCCAATTGTACCCAAAAAAAAAAACCCAATTGACAGATGGGCTCATCCAGTATTGATTATTCATCGTGTGGGGGTCCAATGTCCATGTCAATTGATTACTCTCTCCACTGGCTCTCTTCCCACCATCCTTTGAAACTTTATTTTCTTTCGTTTTTCTTTTAACCCCAAAAACAAACATTAAACCATCCTTATCACAATGGTCATTTCTGGATGTTGATACTTCACTTGTTTTTGGACTTGATTTCCCAAAGTCGTGTCATAAAATATGTCGGTGGCTATCACTCGGTCTTCAAATCAATGCACTTAATCTTTTGTGTCTTCATTTGAATACATTTTATTCTTTCTCAAGTTCAAGTGATGGTCCTTCGCTTTGGGGAAGAGCCTTTTTAAGTTTTTCTCAAGGGAGGCAGATAAGTGACATTGACGACAACAGATTATGGGAATGGCGGACACCAAAGGAATGAATGGTCCTTCATCTACCATGTATTCATGAATGATACGTGCAATTAAAATATTGACAAAATAATGCGATTTGAGGGCTCATTCTCGATAAGGGAGAGGGTACTTTGTGCCAAAAGCCATTGTAACTCCACTACAACATGGGTTACAGTGAAATATATGTTAAGGATTCTTATCTAGAGAATAAATATAGTCCAAATGGATCTACGTTTATAATTTTCCCTGTTACTTCTTTTAAAGCAATTTTTCTATTTCTATAAACGTACATAATCTAATCATGTGTTGCTGTGAAATATATGCTGAGGATTCGTATCAAGAGAATATTGTGCAAATAATTTTCTTCTGTAGTTCTATGTCTTCTTATGTTCCTTCTCTCTATCTTGAATTAATTTCCTACATTTTAAACGTACATAAACTAACTAAAAACTGAACTACTTAACAAATAAATAATGTATCCTTCATAAATATGTAAATATATAAGTTATAGGTAATATAGATTATAAATCAGGTATTTTTTTGAAAAATAATAAAATTTGAACCTATGAGCAACTATCAAAGCCCCTCACAACTAACCCATTACCAGTGGCTTACTTAAAACAGATTACATGTCAAGGTGAATGTCCATTATCCAATATATAACTCACACTAAAATGAACCTTTTAAAAAATCCAACGGTAACTTATACCAAAATAATAATAATGGTTAAGAAGTTCATTTAAAATAAAAATAAAGAAATAAACCATCTAAAAAAAATAAAAATAAACCAATTTAAATAGTTTAAGCCATGTAGTTGAATTTAATTTATAAAGCTAGGTCTTTTAGCTGCAATATAATTGTAGTGAGAAAAAAGTAGTGTCTGCATATCGGTACGATTAGATATGCTCTTTGAATACTCTTCCATCTTCATCATAACTACAACGCTCACTCCTCTTTTCAGGAATTAATAATTAATAATTAATAATACAAAACAATTGAACATGACTGGCATAAAAATCCACTCCTCAATTTTTTCATCCCAAAAACTCATCATATCATTTAACCAAATAGGGCCCTCAATTGAATAATATAATTTAAAAAAAAAAAAAAAGACCCATCAACTTTTCTGTCACCCCTCATTGAAGATGGCCCATAACCATCCCTTTCAAACCGGAAGAAAACATCATTACCTTTCAAGACTCCATCCTCTGAAAGGCAAACTTCCACACAAGCCGAGAGCCCAGCCTCTCTAACAAGGTGTTAATCAAATGAATTATTATAATTATTGGGTCAACCACACGAATTGCAGCACAGGTTTCACATGTTTGTTGTCAAAGTTGCACTACTCTATACTATAGGTCATTTCGAAGGCACCCACCAACTATGGAGCATGATCTAATATTTGTCCCTATTCCTATTCCTGTTTTGATGGAGATTACTTATTTTTTTTTTACTTAAATTTTGATAAGTATAAAATAACTTAAGTAAAAAGAAAACATATAATTAAATTTAAAATACTTGTTAAAAATTAAATAAAATAATAATAAAAAAGATAAAAAATGATGACAGATGATCATCATTCTTCCTAACAACAAAAATAACTTATTAGAACATGACAATGTTATGTTTAATCAGAAAAAAAATATAAATAACTTTTGTACCAAATTAATCTATGAAATTCTACATTAAAAAATGTCACCTTCATAATTATTGTGTCTTTTTTCTTCAAAAGCAATACAATCATATTCCTCACAACAGATGGCTTTGAAAATGATAATCAGATTTGTAAAATCCTTTTCTAAATGGTACTGTTAAAAATTCTGATACTACTTTTGCTTTCAAATTGTTCATGCATCTGACTTTACCTCTCTTCTTTTGTTGATCAATGAATCTGATTCCTTCTTGCATTATCTTAGCCAAATATCCATAGAAACGATATAACAGTCCATCCAGGAATTTGCCCCACGGTTAGGTATTTTTCTGGTCCAAATTGCTGAGAATTCAGTAATGATCGTCCCCACCAAAGAAAAATGGTTACAGGATACGGAAAACATTACCCTACATAGCTAAGCCCTCGATTCTTAATTATTTTTTGGGCCACAATGCTAAGTTTCCACAATGCTAAGTTTTCATACTAGTTTAATTATTTGTTTGCTTTCCATACTAGTACAACTGTGTCTCCATTCCCCACTCCCCTCATCGAACGTTTATTCTTCCCGTGGTCCCCCAAGATATCCAACCCGTGAGCTTATGGCACCCATTGCCAAGTCGAACCCAATGTGGAGTCGTCGTAGTAAGCAAGACGGTTCCTAATTCCTAATTAAAACTAGTGTGTACTTGATTGAAGTAGTTCAAATCACTAGTTAAGTTCGCTTATCTATGTTCTAGGGACTACCTATAGATTTCTCTATTAAACATGTCTCACTTGTTTAATTTCTATTCTATCCAAAATTTCAGTTCATAGAAATAAAATAAAAAAATAAATAAAAGATAAATTTCATAGTAGAAGAAGAAGAAGAAGATAAAACTAAATAATTTACATTATGCTGTGGCAATATATTACAGTCTGAAACATGAGGGACATGTTTCATAACAAGTTCACTTCATTCATAAGTTCCCCCCCCCCCCCCCCCCCCCCCAACGCTATTTTCATTATTTCCCTTAAAATTAACCCCTTTCCTCACTGGTGACGGTGATGGACACACTCAGCAGGTGTGACTGGGAACCTAGCAGTGTCAGTGCAATAGTCATAGACCATATGCTTGGCCCTAACCCACATAAGCTGGTGGCTCTGGTGCAAGCTGAGCTCGGACAACGTAGGCTCGTCCCACCAGAACTTCCTATCCTCACTGCTGCTGCACCTCTTAGCATTATCTACTGCAGCCACTGACACAGGACACTCGCAGGCATTGATTTCAAAGGCCTTATAGGTGGCAATGAAGGGTGCATGACTCCAATCAGTCTTCACACGACCACCCTGAGTGGCCCAATCGTCAGCATTCCATATAGAGCTGTAAACCCCCATGGGTTGGTCTTTAGGATAAGGTATTCCTTTTTGTTCCATATTTGTGTGTACCCTTATCGGCGTTTCATCCACTAGAAATCTGGTCATATGAAAATTATATGGAATATTAGAATTTGAAACATAAATTGAAACATTGATCAACAAATATAAAGTGATTTTTTTTTTGTATAGTTGAGTAATACCGCATATTGAATTATTGATCAGTGAATATAATGTAAATTTTTTTTGTACAGTTGAGTAATACCTTATAATGGAAAGAGGTTGAAAAAAAAAAAAGTCTTGCAGGTACCTTGTAAAAAAAATGGTGCGCATGGTAGATTGTAAATGTGTCCAAAACAATTGCCAGAAACAGAGGAAATAGACCTGTGTCTGTACCTATGTATTGTGCACAAGACCCATTAGGGGTATTGGCATAAATTATCCAAGATTCCATATTCTTTTTCATGGGTTTGTTTCTGTGTGACCCAACGGGGACACAAGGACACCAAGCCTATTTCTCCTATGATAGCTCAACCACCACTGGTAAAAGCAGGCATTTTCTTTACAGCTTTTCAGACCCATGGAGGCAGAATCCCTTTTTCTTTTGTTTTTGTTATTGAACTTGAATAGTTTTAAATAACTCAAAAGTTACATGCAAAGAAAGAGCCTTTAAATTTTATGCAATATATATTAATTAACAAGGAGAATGGCTGAATGGGTGCTTACACAACTTGACGTTGATTCCAGAAGATGGAGTAGGAGTGGAAGTCATTGGTGGGGTCGAACCAGAGGTCGAGTCTCTGCTCCCTGTTGCCCACTCCATTCACATACACGTTGGTCTGGACCGAGTAAGGTTCTCCTGTGGTGTTGCCCAAGAACTCAAAATCAAACTCGTTGTGATTTAGACCGTCCGATGACATCTACATCACATAAATTGATCACCAAAGTCAAGAGTCATTCACTAGATACCACAATAATTGAAACAGATGAGAGTCAATTCAACCACAGAATCATATGAATCCCATATCACTGTTAGGTTGATCATAGTGAAAATGAAGGCCCCCCAATTGAATTTAATCAAGTACTGTGGTTCATGGAGGAAAATTGAGGACAGAAGTAACAAATGCAAATATTAATTGGATGTAAAGTAATTCACGGGGTAAATGGTAGTAGGTAGCTGCCACTAGTAGCTGCGGTACTAGTCTTATCATGGATTTCAATAAATCTATGAAAAAATATTTCTTGTACTTGGGAAATGTTAGATGCATTGAACTGAATTACATGTAGTGTTGCATCTCCATAGTTGACTACTGAGTTGAATAGTAATCTCCAATATAAACATAGCAGGTAGTATATATATTCATTTTCACTTACATAGAAGGCAGTAACTGTTCCAGCAGAGTCACCTTCCACAAGCTTAAGCTGGATGGTCACTTTCCCAAACATATACTTGCTTTTGGATCCAAAACCAGCACCTGAAACGTCCAAGCCAATATAAATAACCGTAAATAACACCAAACAAATATTTTTTTTATGAACACAAAACAAGCAATTTTTGAATAACATAAACACCCTCATATTATTATATTGCCTATTGAGAATCAAATTAAAGGCAAAAACGTGTTTAAAATATCAGACTAAATGGCTCTGGTGGAAAAACGCTCAAAAGACAGCACTGAAAAGCTTTCGAAAGTAATAACAAAAAGCAAAGCTCACAGCTTTGAAGTGTGGAAGGGGTAGAATAACAAGGTTAATTTGAGGCTTGGGGAAATTAAAAAAAACATGGTGGTTTACCGGAATAATTATCAAGTTTGAGTTTGAGGAGGTCTCCTTCATAAATGAAATGGTCCAAAGCCCAGCTTGGCTGGAAAAGTTGATCAAACTTGGCAGAGGCAGCCACAGCCACCCCCACCAACGCAAGACCCACAAACAATCCCAAGAACCCAGACATTTTAGACATTTGTATCAGTTTCAGCAGTGCAGAAAGAAGGAGAGGGATGTTATGAGAGAAAGAGACAGAGCAAGAGAGAAGTGAGCAGTGAGCAGAGTGAAGCTTCTACTCTGAAACACTGTGAGTGTTGTGTGGAGGACTCACAGAAAAGGCCCGTTGGTGTGTTGGGTTTTATAGCCAAAAATATTTTCATTTTCAATTTCAATTACAACTGGCTTGTGAGACAAGCTCCTCCTTGATCTCCCTGTCCCAACGTACACATCATCGAGGAGTGTGCCACATCAGCTGCCAGGGTGGATTTCAAATACCAAGAAAAGGACATAAAGATTATGTTTAATAGAAAATGATGCTATTACTGTACTATTCACTCACTCTCCTCGAATTCTCGTAAATATTAGACATTCACTACAATTTCACATTGTAAGTGAAATTTTTTTAACAAATAATTCTAATATTTGTTAAAAAATTAAAAGTATAAAATATTAAATAAAAAATTTAATATATTAATAATTTAAAAAATTATTTTTATTTAATATTATTTATTTTTAATTTTTTAATAAATATCTTTTAAAAAAATTATGATATATTAGTACAATAATATATATCACAATAATTATGAGAATAAAAATGTGTTTAAATTAATTTTAAAAAATTATTTTATTAATTAATTATATATAATTAATTATAAAAATTAATTATGATGAAAATAAATTTATATTTAAATATATTAATTAAAAATATTTTTAAAAGAATATATTTTTTTTGAATTATATAAATCGTTTTTCATAATAAAGTCAAAGTAAACATGCATCTCAAATTTTATAATTCAACAAACATATCAAATTTTAATTATAATCAAAATGCTTAAAATAGTAAATTTTGATTATAAATAACTTCTAATGTAAAAATAACAATCTTTACATTATAATCAATTTTAACTATTTTATCCAAATATTTTACAATCAATTAAAAAGAATTTTTTTCATAAAATAAATTATTGGAAAAAAATTAATTTTTTCCAATAATGTTCTTCATTGTTTTATTTGAGTTTTTCGTATATCATAATTATATTAAAAAAATAAACATTCAACTAAAAAAAGAAATGGACATTAAGACCTTAAACGGGTTTTATTTGGTGGAGATATGTCAAAATCTGTGTCTTTTTTTCTATTCACATACCTTTATTATATGAAAAAACTTATATGAGAAAATCAATTTCCATCAATTATTTCATTAAAAATATTATTAAAATAAAAGACTATAACAACAAATTTATATGATACACATTCAACAATAAAAAATAAGAAATTTTTCTTATACCAAAAACACTTATGAAACTTAACTAATTTAAGAGCAAAACTTTTTTATCTGAAAAAAATAATAATAACTTATATAATTAAAGGAATATATATTTAACAATATAGAATAAAAATAAAAAAAAAATGTCTTTTGATTTATTCATATTTTAAAGAGAAACTATAAATACTTTAATCTTTTATAAAATTATAAATACTTTATTAAACAATAAACATGTATTGTATCAAAAAACAATAAACATATACAATGTTTGGTGAGATAAGTTTAAAGGCGATTGCTAATATACACTTCATTAAGTTGGGGTGTATGATACACTATTGACTATGACCTATAATAGTAAATTTTTTTTTTAGTAAGTTCTTTTTTTTTTCAAAAATTATGTGCACGATTCACGCTGGCAGAATACACTGTTCACATCGAAAATATTGTTTACGTAGAAAAAAATACTGTCCTTACCCAAAAAAATATTGTTCATGCCGAAAAAAATACTATTCATGCTGAAAAAAATACTGTTCATGCCGAAAAAATCAATGTTCATATCAGAAAAGACATTGTTCATGCCGAGAAAAAAATTCATCTTTGAAAAGAATCTATTTACATATTTTAAAATTACACAACTCTATGAATAATACCAATTAAAATTATACCAGTCAGTCTTTATATTTTTTTCATAAATAACTGTGTATACTAAAATTTTTTTAAAACTATTACTTGTTGAAAAATCTTATAAATTTTTATTAATGATATTTATATAGTTATATAATTTAAAAAAATTAAAAGTGATCGAGTTTTTTAAAATCATAATTGTATTTTTTGAAAAATTTTATAAATTTTAACGATAATATTTATATAGTTATACAATTTAAAAAAATTACAGGTGACAAGTATAATCGGAAATAACGTGTCGATGACAATGAATCAATAATGGTGATAGTATATAAAAAAAATATAATATTAAAAAATTAAAAAATATAATAAAAAAAAGAAAACTACTAAATAGGTTTCCTATAATTGATTTAAGTTATTAATTTATTTTATGAATAAATTAATAACTTATGTTATAAGGTGTATGATTTGGAGGTTGTATCTTATAAATGACAAAGTTTAAAATGCTCTTCAAGTTGAATGGGTTTTTATTTAATTTTTATAAATAAAAAAAAGATACGGCAAATATCTTTCTATAAAATGATGGCGCGTGGATGGACGCCCAAGCTGGTTGTGCGTGTCGAGTTGTCACTGACTGTACGACTATAAAAGGCTCTGCTTTTTTTTTTTTTTCTCGCAAGCTTCCATATGCATCCTTCTCCTTCAAACATTTTGGCATCATGACGCATGTACGCCAAAGAGATACTCCCTCATTGGAGAAATATGATTTTTTCAGGTGAGTAAGTAAGTAATTATTTATTATTAAAATATAATAAGTTGAAATTTTAATATATTTAAATATAAATAAAAAATAAATAAATTATTATTTATTTGTTTTAAATATAAATTTATTTTAAAAGAATTTTTTTTATCTTGCATCCTTAGGCCTTATATGTTCAATACTTCAGATTAGAGAATAAATTTTAAATAGACACGTTTATTATAAATACTTAAATTACATTACAACATTATAAAGGATATATTAGACATTCACTTATTTTTAATAATATATATAATTATAATTTAAATATTTAAGAAACAAAATAATTCGTCACGATCCCTTTTATTATATTTGAATATTTAATAATTAATAAAATAAAATAAAATAAAGTTATTATTCTATTATTTTAAAAATAAATAAAATAATAAGATTTATAATTTTATTTTTTAAAATTATTTTTATTATAAACACACTAATTTTATAATATAAAATTAATGTAATAAAAATTTAATTATAATAATAAAAAATAATAATTCTATTTCATATTCCTTAAATTAGAAAAAAAAAATTTTAATTAAATAAAATAAATTTTATCCAATCTACTTTTATTTCATTCAATCATTTATTAATATAACTAAATAATAAAATTTATTTTTATTCTATTTTATTTCCTTCTATTTTATTCAATCACATTAATTCAAACATAATCTATGAAGATTTCTCTTAAATACAATAAAAAGTGAAGAACGCGAAAGACGTAGGGTTCTGTTGATCTGCTTTGTGTCTCGTTTGTGCTTTTGCAGACAGCATTTCCAGCTGGACTGTACAAACGCACTTACTCGAAGGGGTCACTTCTTTTTATATTTATAATATGAGTTTGGTTAAAAAATGTGTTAAAATACTTATTAAAGATTTAAAATAATTTTTTTATAAAATATAAAATATTTAATGTATTAAGAATTTAAAAAGTTATATTTTATGTAAAAAATTATTTTAATTTTTTAATAAATTCTAACATTTATTAAAAAATATATTATTCACTCATTAATTCTCCCCAAGTTTAATATATTTTATTTTTCATTAGGTTCAATCAATATATGTCATGTTAAGAAATAAAAATAATATTTATTATTTATTTAAAATTATTTTAAAAAATAAAATATTCAATATTTTAAAATTTTTAAGATATCAAATATTTATACTTTTTAAGATTTTGTTAACAAGTATTTAAAAAAAATAAAATAAAAAGTGTTTGATAAAAATAAAATAAATAATGATTTTTTTTTAATTTTTAATGTATTAAATATTTTGTTTTTATCATAAATTTTTTATTGCAAAGATACTTGTTAACAAAATCATATTTTTTATTTTTTATTCTTTAATATATGTTTTAAATATACATGTTAATAAAAAGTTTTTGTATTTTATGCATTGAGATGCTTGCCATTTATAATTATTATTTATTGGGAATATGCATACGTTGTTTTTAAACATATGTTAATACCTAACACACATATAGTTGTGTGAATGTTTTGCGATGGGCCACTAAAATAGTAGAAAAATCTATATGTAGATGCGTAATTTTTTATTTTAAACATGAATTTAAAGAGATGTTATTGGGAATGTGCAAGTGCGGTTGACAGATTGGAGATTTTAGAAAAACCATAATTTGCCTCAATTTTAAAATCCAATTAGTGTCCCCCTCAAGGCCTCAACCCATTTCCACCCCCACAAATATAAATATGGAAGCTCACATTTATCATTTTATCAACTGACTCTTTTCCTTTCGGGTTCCACTATAGTTGGATTGGTTGTGTATTTGGCAGGTATATAGTTCCTAGTAAATTCAACATTTGACATATGTATTTTTGTTGAGAATGGATTAATTTATACTCGTATAAGATTTGATATATTTATATTATTTAATAATTTTTTTAAAATGTGATTTTTATCAATTCAATTATTGAATTAGAACTATTTAATACTTTAATTATTTACATCAAATCTTAAAAAAATTAAACATTAATAAAAATATAATCAAGTGGTTATTATTTTTATATATTTTAAAAATATATATTATGTTAATATTTATGTATATTAATAAAGTATTAAATAATTTTAAATTAATATAAAATTTTATAAATATGATGTATATAATAAAATTTTAAATTCAACGATAAATTTTATAAAAAAATTATTTAATAAAAAATTATTTAATAATATAAGAATAATTTTGATTTATATCAAGATAAATTAATTCCTCTCCATTTTTGTTATATATTATATCAGAATTTAAAAATTTCTACTTAGTTTGTAACCGGTTACTAATACTCCATATATCAAGAAAATGATTTTAATTTTGTTTAAAAAGTCAATATTTTTAATCATTTATAAATCATATGACGTTATTTATTTATTTATGAAATAATGTTAATTTAAATTTAAATTTAATTTTTCTCTAACTAGATTATTATAATTGTTATTATCATAATAATTTATAAAGAAAGATTAAAATCTAATACCAACCAAAAGAAAAATTGGAATTCTTTAATTAGTATTTCTGTTTTTATCTCCACCAATAAGTGAATTTGATAAAACTATTAAGCTTGAAAGCACGGACACGCCATTTTATTGGCGTGTTCATGTGTTAGATACGTGTCTGACATAAATATACTTTGACACGCACACGACACGTGTGTTTTACGTGTCTGAGTGTGTCTAATTAAAAAAATTATTATTATTTGAATCAGAAACGACTCGAATATGATCAGGACACATCTCAGATACACTGCGGACACATATTTGACACAGCTTATTAAAATTTTAAAAAAAAATTATTGTGTGACAGTGCACTAATATCACGGCTCACAAGCTCAATATCACCCGACTCACTCTCAAAAAAAATCTTTTATTCTTCCTCAATACATTATGTTCAATGTGTGCTAATGATTCAAGTTTTAAATGAGTTTCACTCTGATCTGGTAGTTTAATTTTTAATTATTATTAGTTTTTTTTAGTTATAAATAAAGATATTTATATTATTATTAAGGAGTTATGTTTAAATATTTATAATCAAAATTATATATATATATGGTCATATATGTCTATATCTTATCTTAAAATTTTTGAATTTAATGTGTTTTTATATTAATATCTGTGTCGTATCCGTGTTCGTATCTGTTTTCGTGCATCACACCTATTAAGTGCTTTTGTATTGGCCGTATTGTACAATAATTGTACGGTTCGTAGTTGAGGACTTGAGGCCCTTTTCATGATGAGGTAGAGAAAGCCTGGAGTCGCGCAAATCCACAAAGTATAATAGTCACTTTACTATTATTATTATCTTGCAAAAGTTTCTGTCCAGTTGAAACTGCAAACTGGCATTAGATATTTATCGAGCGTTCAGCACTTCTCTCTTTCTTTTTTGTCTTTTTTAGATACAAGCACTTCTCATTTTTAGAATTCGTAACCTTTGACATGATTTCAACGTAAAAAAAAAAACCTTTGACATGATTTCAGATGGCTTTGGCAAAAAAAAGGAAAAATCAAATTTTATGTGTTATTTAACAAACTTCAATATCTTACAAATAATTTCTTTGCATATTATTTCTTATAACATTTGTGTTATTGGATAAAAGCAAATTTTTACAAAAAAATTTAGCTCAGATTTTTGTATATTTTTTACAAAATATTTAAAAAAAAATTAGGCCTGAGTGGGATTGACACTTCAGACTTCATAGAGATATTATTGAAAAAACTTTTTATGTTAAACATGTAAATTATTTTTTAACATATATAAAAATATATGACTCATGTTACATATATATATATATATATATATATATATATATATATATAACATAAGTATATACATATTAAAAATTAACTTATATACCTAAGACAAAATTTCTATTCAATAATTTCTCGAGTGCAGATTACCCAACCCGGTGGTTTTCACCATCAATCCAATAGCATTGATGGTTTCTTGTAGCATATTGATTTTCTGAAAGTGTGGGAAGGTGGAATAGAGGTTAAATTCTGACTGTGATGTAATGCTACGAGGGAAGTAGCATATGGGGCCTTTTGAAGCAATGCAATCAATGCCAAATTTGCAATTTTCTGTAAGATGAGCGTGAGGAGGCCAGTTTTTACTTGTGAGAATAGGCAACCCTTTTTGAGCATTCACTGCTGTCTAACGCTTAGTTATCACTAGCTTCCCATCACGCCAGCATTGCATAATTTATTTTGGTTTCTTGTGCAGAAGATTATCAGACCTTGAAGTGAATGCGATCATCAACTGCTTATTTTTAATGCCTGTCTTCATAGTAGTCGTCCTCTTTACCTTGCGGAACTTGTCAGCTATAGTTTCCCCTTTTTCTAATTGAAAGTGTAAGTATTTTAGTATTAAGAGAGAATAGGTTTTTTTTATTTGTTTTTTTTCATAGATAGTTTGGAGCTAAAAATTTTCAAGCTAAAATATGAAGGAGTAGGATTTTAACTTGAGACATAACGGATTAATACGATATTTTGCCGTTGTAATAAAACTGCATGGGAATGCAGCTCTTAGTGTTTCCCATAAAATTTGTTGAATTACATTTATTATTAATATTTTATTATACATCACCTTATTTTTTTACGATAGAGATGTAATGCAATTTTAAAAAGATTACACACGATCCGTATTCGCACATCACTTTATGGGAGCACTCATTGGACCATTTGTACTAGTGTGTGTTGTGTGAGAGGATAGATAATATAGGAGATAATTGAACTTGTGATATTATTATTTCTTTCCAATCTTCGAAAATAAAAATCAGTATCATTGGAGTTATACTTTTGTCAACTATATAAACATAAAGGTTTCTCACACTTTTAAATTATAATACTAGTTGTTAGGAATGTTACATTCCCATCTTCATATGCTTTAGTCAAAATATCATAAATATATTACGCATAATTTAGCTTAACTTACCTACATTTATGAAAAATTATAAATTAAGCTTATTAAAAATAAAATTATTATAATATAATTTTTTATCGTAAAAGTTGTAAATCCTCTCTTATTACTACCGCCACTTTTAAGTTATGTTTGGTTTGAACTTTTTGAGTAAAAAGGAAAAGAGATGAGAGAAAGAAATGATATTTCCCTTGATTGGTTTGTCGAGAGGAAGAAAGTTGGAAGGATGAGTTTTTCATGTGTCTCATATTTTTCACATCTCTTCCTAGTAGCGCCATTGGGAGGGAAAGGAAAGTATTTATGTGAGTCTTATGTTTTTCTCTCCTACTTTATCCATTTTGTAACTTTTTTATATAAATAAATTTTATTAGATAAATGATAAATCCATTGGCTGATACCAAATAAAGATATAGATAACTCATTCACTTCTCTCTTTTTTTCTTTTCTATTATATTCTTTTTTTTTCTTTCCTTCTATGATAGTAAACAGACCTTTATGCACATTTTAGGTGGAAAGGAAATGAAAGAGGAAGGAAAGCATTGGTCTCTTGTTTGGTATGCATTATAGGGGTGGAAATGAAAGGATTTGGATGAATGAATTTTCCATGGGCCCACTATTTTCTCATCCTCTACCTTTTGGGTGGAAAGGAAGGGTAAAGAATAACTTTTATGAGTCCTACCAAAATTTACTTACATTTCTATTCATTTATATATATTCTCATTTTTTTCTTGATAAAGCCAAACAAAGGAAGGAAAACATCTCTTCTTTTCTATTAGATGATTTCAAGCAATGGGAAGATAACACATTCACTTATCCCTTACTTTTCTTTCTTTTCTTTTCTACTGTGTCCCTTCTTTTCCTTTCTCCTCTACTATACCAAATAAACATACAGAACAGTTATAACTTATAAATCCTCTCTTTCACTACTTTTACAAATTTGAGCATGCAAAGATGTAAATTGTGTGGTCAATATAATTTACAATTTATTCTTTCTCTTTCTCTTTCTCATAATTCAAATGAATTTTTAATACAAGTATTTATAATAATCCATAAGAATTTACTTAACAATCAACTACTCATAAATATTCTTTTTATTAAATAAGGATTTTTTATTACTAGTTTTATATTAAAAAATAAATTACTCACATCTCTTCAATTTAATTATTGTAATTAAAAATAAAAATATTACAAATAAATAAAAAATAATTATCGAAATAAAAATTTAGATCAAATACAGTCGATCTTTACCAGAATTCATATTTCATTTTTAATGAACATTCTTTAAAATTGAGAATTTGAATTATACTGAACACTTGTGAGTTGTGAGGATAAAAATCACCAATCCTCCCACAAAGAATGAGATCATACATCAGATGCGGGTGCGGTTACAAAGAACCACAAGAATATAACAAAGAAAAAAAAGGAAAAAAGATAGAATATATGCATATAGCAACATGTGCATTTCCCTCCTCTCATTTGTCTTTTTAGTTATGGGAAAAGAGAGATAGACACAAACATATTAAATAAGGTTTCACAAATTTTAATATGATCTCACTAATGGGAACCTTTTTAAAACTTTTGTGTCAGTCTCTTTTCATATAATTAAGTTATTTGAAAAACAAACATAAAAGGAAGCATTCCCATAAATCCACATATTGAACAGGGAATGAAGATGAAGAAGAGATCAAACGCACGCATGTTGAGATGAACATGCCTTATCAATCACGGTTCATGGAGCTATACCACCTTCTCAAGTCTCGAGCTCTCCATACTCCATAGTATCAAAGTTTGTGAAACTCTTTCTCACGTCAAAATTCAAAAAGATATATACTCATTGAAACTTTTGGGAGCATAAATGCTCCGTTGAAACTGCTTCTTATTATTCATTGTTTGACTTTTTTACCAGATTTAGATATTTAAATTAGAAGCCCTTTTTTTTATCATTATCTCATCTTTTTAGCAATTTGATCCTTCAAACAAAAACATCTCTCCATCTCTCCACTCTCTCCATCACTGTTGGTGAGACCAAATCTCCATCACCATATTGGACCTAAACTACTGAGTTGATTCCGGCTTAGCAGCATCGTTCATTAGTTTATCACTGACTTCAAAATCGAAATGGTGAGTTGGTTCCGGCTTAGCAACACATGACTCAACATATCTATCTTTCTAAAATTGAAAGGCACCTCACTAGCGATTCAGTTGTTGCTGAGGTCAAGGGCATGTGTACGGCAAGGTTGACGATTGAAGCTGAAATCTCGCTGGTGATGGCATTTTTGGCAAGGTTCAAGACTACAACTTCCTTATTTTGCTATCAATTTGTTACTGCAGAGGTCGAGGATTCGAAGGGAGGAGAATGAGCTGATGCAGGAAGGGATCTCACCAGATATGGCTTCCCGTCAGTTATGAGTGTGAATTTTGAATGTCCAAGTTGTGATGGCTTCTACTTATGAGATTTGAAACTTCCTAATCGAATGAGATTTTCCAGGTTGTAATGCAAATCGGGAATGAACTTGTTTTTGTGTTTCAATCAAAATTTAACAACAAAAAAATCATGTACTAAAAAAATTAACAAAAAATTCAATTTCTTTTTGTTAACAGATCGAAATGCATATTATTTATCTCTTGAAAACCATCTCCATCGCCTTATCTTGCTCCCATCTCTCTGCCATCTAACCTATTCCTCTGCCACTTATGACTCTACCACCTTTGTCAACGAGATGTTTGTTCCATTCACCGTTGATTCATCCTTCATCACTTACTGCATTTTGTTGTTGTGTGTTGTCAACACCTCCGCCACTAGCTCAAACCTTCTTCTGCGACATGGACGTTATATGGTAGATGGAGATCGTCACCCATTCACTCTACAAGGGCAAGCTCATCCGCTGGTTCTGCCACCTCTACGACAACAAGGAAGTCACTGTTGTTGGTATGGAGCCTGTGATTGTCGAAATGGAAAGAACAAAGGATCGAAGCCATAGGCACAAACTAGAAGCAACCTGGACCAGATTCGTTTGGGTGGTCATCGACAATTGTGACATCGTAACAAGCCGAGGAAATGGTGCGGAGGAACCTATGAGGGACCAATCTTGAAATAATAATTTTACCTTATTGACCTGTTAACAAAGTTACATGTTACAAATATCAGCCTTTGATTTATTTTCCTACTTAATTAACGGTGTTCAGTTCATGGAGCATAAGTGCTCACAAACCTTTTACGTGCTGGATAAACGTCTCAGTTATTAATATGTACTATAAATGAGTAACAACATGGTGGTAGAGTCTAATATACACCCTCTCTTTGAGGTTGTATGGTGCATCTGATCAATCATAACCGTTGATTGTGTTGAAAAACATCAACAATTATGATGAATGACCTGTAACTTGTTGATTTTTTTAAAAGATTTTTTACACACCACCGTCGGTCACCACCACCACCTTTGGCCGGCCACCACCTCCGACCGGCCACCATCCCTACCACCGTACCCATCGGCTACCATTGCTTACCACGACTACCACCATTGTCAGCCACCACCATCGTCACTGTCGCCGGCCACCACCTTTTTTTAGGTTATACTGTTCATTTTTTAAGTTACATAACTGTGTAAATAATATCAGTTAAAACTGAACTAGTCCTTATATTTTTTTATAAATAATTGTGCATATTAAAAATTTTACAGATTTTATTGTGTGTAAATATTACCAATTAAAGTCTGTAAAATTTTTAGTATAAACAGTTATTTATAAAAAATATAAAGACTAATATAATTTTAACTATTATTATTTTAATTAGTATTATTTACACAATTATATAAGTTAAAAAATAAATAATATATAACTTGAAAAAATGTAGTGACCGACAGATGATAACTGGATGGTGGCTAGCATGGAAGACGGTGGTCGGCAACGAGTAATAGTAATGGTGGTATGTAAAAAAAAACATAAAATACAAAAAATGAAAAAACTAGAAAACTAAAAAACAAAAACCTGCAACAACAAAAAAAATTTTACTATTATAAGTAAAATCAAAGATATATAATACACCCAAACATAAAAAAATGTAACATAACATCTGACATAATGTGGTACCCAAGTTTTTTTGGGAGTGCCAAGAAAAGACGGTTGAGCTTTTACAACATGCAAGAGTTTTTTATTTTAATTCATTACAATACACAAATCTCAACAACCTTTTTTTCAATCAAATGGTTTTAAGGTGCACTCAAGCTTTTAATAGCGAAGTCTTATTTTTTTCAGAGTATGATATTTATTAAATATTACATTGGTTGTTAATAATTTTTAATAAAATTTTAAATATTTATTATGAAATCAATATTCAATCATATTTAATAAATAATTAACAATTATTCTTAATATCATGCCCATTAAGAATTCCCACCATAAACTAATAAATATAGTGGGTATTCACCCCCATCAGCTTGTAAAAGAAATTGCGTCATTTTAGGAAAATTATTTGAAAAACATTATATCAATGTAATGTTGATTACGGAGCATAGGAGCAGCATTTAGCCTTAGCAGAATACAAATAAACCAAATCAAACCAAATTATATCGATAGATCTAAGTAAAAAAGAAAAACAGTATATTCTAATTAGTAATTATAACTTTTAACTAATGAGAACTTATTTCCACAAAATTTTATTAATTACTAGAGTTTTTATAATAAAAATTACAAAATCTTGTATATATACTTTCTTTATCTCTTTATATATATGTGTGTGTTTTTTAAATTTTTTAACAAGAATTAAGAATATTTTTAAATAATCTCAAATATAAAAAAAATATAGTCTAATATGACTAAATTACTATTTCTCTCATTCCATTAATATTTTATTTTTCCAAAGCTCACATCTCCTACAACTTCATTAATGTAGTTATTGAGTTTAGTTGAAATAATAAAAATGATAAAATCATACTTTGTTAATTCAAGTGATTTGACATTTATTCTCTTTAAGTAAGGTCCGAGTTTGAATCTTGTGAATAAAAAAAAATTATTAAAATTTTTTATATATTTGTGATTTGACTTAATTTAACTTTAAATTAGTCAAAATTTAATATGATTTTTGAATATCAAAGAATTTATACAAAAATAAAAAAAAATATATTTTTTAATATTCTTGAATGAAAAATAATTTAAGATAAAACAAATTTTCTAGAAGGACATATATAAAATGAGAGAGTGAATACAAGTTTAGCATAAGAGTTGACAATAAAATTTCCTTAAAAACTGTTTTATTTAGTGGAGATCGTCTATACTGTATTAGTTATATTTTAGTCTCTTCATTTCTCACCCATACTAGTGATGGCAAAGTATCAAGCTGCATCCTCAAGATAAAAACATTCATTCGATCCTTAAATAAGTCTGTGAGAAGGGTTTATGCTCGCCCGTAGCACAATTCGACAGCGCCTTAATCCTTTTTAGATGCAAAATGTACCAAAAATAGCGTAATCATTGATGTTTACACTTTATACAGGGCAATATTTGTTGAAACTCGATCCTCTGCAGTTAAAAAAAAATATTACATAGTGGTGCAGTTCTATTTAAACCACGTTTTTCTTCCATTTTTAACAAAAATATTATTTTAAAAGGGTGAGATTCTCTGCTGGATCCTCATCCTACATTCATAACAGGCGGTCGTGGGGCTTGTGTGGTGTAGGAAGGCCCATGAAAAGCGTGAAAAGTGAAAACACAGAGGGTTGGTGGTGGTGATGGTTATTTTAATTTATTATTTATGAGGTGGAAAGCATATAATATAAATTAATAATAAAAATAAGAAATAAAAGAAGAAACAAGAGAAAGCTTAGACAAGACACGTGCCTCCTTTTTATGAAAATAATATAATATATTAATTATATATTATTTGAGAATTTTTTTATACTATTGTTTATTAATGGGTATTAGTATCTTGGAAACTTAACATAATATTATTAATTGATTTTATAATAATTTGATATATTTGTTCATATATATGTTTTTTATCGTATGACTTATTTTTATTTCTGCTCATAAATTAAGTAACACGACCAATGAAGATTCAAGAATAAGAATTGCATAATAAAAATTTAAAATTTAAAAATTAAAATTTGAAGTCAAATTTAAAATTAAAGAAAGTTAAAATAAAAGTCAACTGAAATATAAATTTATCCTATAAATGAATGCAAATAGAACATTTTTATTGGAAGGGTATTGATATTTTTTCAAAAAATATAGGTATTAGAGAAAGGCTAATTCTAATTATTTTAAACTATAACCAATAGTTTGGGTTAGGGGGTTGAATGTGATGGCTCCTCAATGTGCAACAAAGACAGAGATGAAAGTGGTGTACCTGAAAGGCATTAATAACGATGTAATGACTCGGTTCAGTGGATTGATATAATGGCTCCTCCTTATACAACAGTGATTGAGAAAGCAAGACAATATGATGTGTTAGGATTTGCATTAAGAGAAAAAAGTCAATGGGAAAAAATTACATATATGGCTAACCATATATTTATATCATGGGATTTCTTAGTAGAAAAGAAATATCTAAGAGATAAAAAAATTTATAATTAAAAATCATAATAATTATTAGGAGATTTGACCCCAATTATTCTCATTAAATGAATAATTTTATTAGGATATATTTATCTTCTAAAAGCTAGGTTGATAACCCTTTTTAGACCACATTGGGCTTGGCAATTATTGGACATGCTAACCTGTTTGCTCCTACTAGATCCGGGTTCCAGGATATGATGTAGAATAATAACTAATTTACTTCATTTTCTTTAATATTTATAATTTAATTATGCTATATAGTGTCATTTGAATCCTCTAAAGTTAGAGGTTCATTTTGGAAAATAAAATAAATTCTGATAACTATTAATAATAAAAACCAACAATATATGATTTTATAAGATACAAAGAGCTAACATGATATATGAGAATCTATATCATTGTTTTTCCATGTAGTTATTAATACTTACTTTACTTTCTGAAGTGTGAGGATCACATATTTGCATATGAAAAAAGATGATTTTATATTTGTTTTAAAAGTGTAGATATTGTGTATATTTTTTTTAAAAGTGTGTGATTGAAAAAGAGAAAATAAAAAAATAATTATAATAAATAATATTAAATAAAATATAAAAAGAGATATATATATTATTTGTGATAAAAATATCAAAATTATAGTAACATATATGTGATGTAAAGAAGCTTTGTCGTTCTCACGGAGGTCATACATACGTCTGCTTGTATTTCCTGCCATCAGTGCCATGTCTTTGAATTTGGTGCCCTAGCAACCACAATCTACCTTCTCTACAAGACTACAACTTACGTGCAGACAAATACTCAACCCGAGCCGATCTCTATCAGTCACGGACACAAAGAAAATGGCAAGTGGGAAGAAAATGGCCAATTATATTTTTGGCTGTTGCCCCCTTGTCTTCTTTCTAGAACCACCCAACGTAAAATTCCCATTTTTTTAAATGTGCACCGACGTAAAACTCTTAAGTACTCTTCATATACTAAAATGTTATGAAACACGGATATATTATTTTTTAGTATATCTATGTATTAGATACATATTTATATAGATATATTAAGACATTTATATAATATATGTGTTTGAATATATTTAATTAAAAAATATTATTTTTTAATTTGATACGTCTTGAACATATTTAATCACATTTCAAACACGTTTAAATACATCTAGGATACAGCTTGAATACACTATTATTAAACTTTTAAATTTTATCTTTTCATACACTATTATTTTTATCTGTTTCTTTTATATCTGCTCATATCAAGTCGTTTATATCGTCGTCATCGAAACTTGTCTCATACAAATATTTTCTCTAATTAATTCATTTTTAGATGCACATATACTTATACATAGTTAATTCTATTATGAGAAGTTGATTTAAGAGATTTTTTTAGAAAACGTCAATAGAAATTATGCTCTATATTTTTTAATAGAAGCTTATTAGATAGTAAATATTACTATATATGACATATATTAAGATATTATAAATCTTTAAAACTTATAGAAATGATATTAATGAATTATGAATATTTTTTTTAAATTTTATAATTTTATATATATACCGTATTCATGTCTTATAATTTTTTGAATTTAATATGTTTTCTCGTATCTGTGTTTGTATCATGTCTCGTGTTTATGCTTGTGTCTATGCTTTATAACTAAAATGTAATGTAAAAAAAAATTAAATACATAAACTTTTTTTCCCGATAAATTATAGGTTTATTCAATAAAAAGTCCAGCGACACTTATAGTTTTAATAAAAATAATAAGAAGAAAAAATAAATACAAATTTTACCAAAAATTAGTTCATGATATAGAACGTAATTTAATACATAAACATTTAACCTTAAATAGATACTTATTATAAATTATTGTAAGCTTACATCATCATTTTAAAAAACATATAACTTTATATTCCAATGTTGACAATATATATTACATAAGGAGAGTGTATATTTAATTAAATGAGGTATGATAATTTTTTTTTTAAAAAAGTTCTACAAAATGTATGATTTGATAGTCAATATTTACTTATTTTACTCTTATAGTAAATTACTTATCTCATTTGATATGTTTTTCATATATATATATATAGATAGATAGTTAGTGTAGAATGCAAATTTTACCTATTAAACTCTTGAATTGTATTATATTATCGTGACGATCATGTATGCTAAACTTGAAACAAATTAAAAATTTACAAATATCTAATATAATTATTTTTATTTACTTTTATTTTGAAAGCATATTATACCTTAAAACAAAGTAGTTTAATATTAAATACTAATTATTTTTCAATTCTGTAAGATTTTATGTACATAACTACCTGATCAGAAATTCAGAACTTTCAAATTAGACATTTAATTTATCAACTTATCATTTAAAAAAATATTTAATAAAATAATTATATCAAGTTTTTGAATTTTCAAATTTTTTTGGGTAAAAAAATAGAAGGGAGGGCGGGGGAGTGGAGTGAGATAGAGCAACGAAATGTTTTTGAAAACAAGCCGACATTGGGGTTAATTGGATTTTATGGAACTTGAAAGTATGGGCCGTTTCAATTGTATGAAATATTATGGCCCACAAACTTCTTATCTATGTCATGTCACTCGTGGGCCAAACGGGTTTCTGATTACCGCAAACAATCCTTTATACTATTAGGATGTATTTGGGAGTTGAAGTTTTGGAAGATTTTGAAAGATAAGAGAAGAGATGACTTATTTATTATTTTGATTAAATATTTTTATATTTAATTTTTTTAAATATAAAAAAAATTATATAACATTTTAATTATATTTTATTTTTATAAAATATTTATAATTTTTTAATTTAAAAATAAAAAATAAAAATATTTTTTTCTCCAAAACTCTTTATCTAAACACAAGGCTACTTGATTCTGCATTTCTGCAACATTCATAGACTATGAAGAACCAGATACATTGTAGCATGTATGCGTTGTACACCACTCAAATAAGGGTTGGGGCAACTAACACTCAATTTTATCTATTGTACTCCCTTCAATTACTTATAATTATAATTACCTTCAATACCCTTAACAAAGCAATTTTCCCGTAAAATTGGCACTCCGAATTTTAATGTCCGTATATGATTTTATCTAATTCATTTTATAGTATCCTCAAACATAATTGTACGAATCAGACTGTATAGCCTATTGACTTGGAAAACCCGCAACCCAAGCATCAGTCTTATCCAATCAACTTGTTGACTCGGTTTCTTTGACGATCCAATTAAATCTAGATTGACCTAATGATCTGTCTAACCGAGTTGAACTAGGTTGATCTTTTTTATTTACTAAAACTTAATAAAAATATAATTTTTAAAATTTAAATATTATATTTAAAAGTTTTGTTATAAAATATATTTTATTATTAGACTACATATTTTTATTGAATATTATTATTAATTTATTAATTTATTATGTAACTAATAAATTATTATTATTATTTATTTAGAAGTATTTTTTTATACAATATTTTTTATTTAATATTTTTTAATATAATATATTTTATATCAAATCATTATTTATATAATTTTAAAAAATATATATATATTATTCTTTGTCTAAATTTTCTTGTTCAACCTTTAACCCTCAGACAAACCATTAACCCGCTGATCCAATATTCTCACCGAATCGACCTCATGTATGGATTATACAACTATACCCTCAAATTTGATTAAATTCATAAATTCTTGTTTAAATAAATAAATATTTGTTACAATAAATACTTATTTTAGTTCTCTAAAAATATGCATTACATCACATCAGTCTTTCATTTATAAATACATTAAATTAAATTATCAAAATATACGCAAGATCCAATCAATGTCATGTTTTTATCATAAAATTGGTCCTAAGCATAATACATCAAACTGGTCTTCGAAGGAAGAACCGAATAATTATCCTTGAAGCACAAATTTCGTATCACTAATAAATAGAGAACTAATATGATGGGGCATATATTTTTTAAAAGCAAATGAGTGTTCACTCTAATTATTAATTAAGAAAATAAAAAATCTTAAGTAACAAATTCAACGGATACTAAGTGTATTAATATCGAATGTGTAATTTTTTTTATTCTTGTTCTCGTGGCAAGTTTTCTTTTAGATAACAAAAAAGAATTCGGTTAAATTTAAATAAAATTAGACAAAATTATTTTAATTGCTTAATTTTGGTTAAATTCATTCTTATTAGCAAAAAAAAATTAAATAATTTAAAAGTAAATTTATTGATATATTTAAAAACCTTAATATAAAATAAACTTTTAAATTTTTAAGATAGGTCAATTTTTTTTTATAAAATCATGCTATTTATTTAAAAAAAAACCTTATATCATGAAATAAATTAAACTCAAATTTTATATTTAAAAAACATGCCCAGCTCGTTTAGGTGGTGGCGTTTATGGTAGGAGGGACCTCTAAAATAACTTACTATAACAAGTTTTTGGTATTTGTAATATAGTGCTATTTTGTATTTATATTTTAACCCTTTATGCTTTATTATTTTCATTTTAATCCTTTATTTTCTTCAGCCAAGCACCCTCACCACCAGCAAACACCAAGCCACCCAGCCACCGCCTGGCCAACGACTCAACACCATCATGCCGCACCGCCACACCATCCTCCCTGACTCCTCGCCGACGATTCAACACCACCGTGCCGCACCGCCACACCATTCACACAGCAGTGGCTACACCACCACTTGCACTTGGAGCAGGAACAGCTCCGTCAAACATGGTGGCTTCAACTTTAATATCTCCATCTGCAAATTGTCTTTTCAATCTAATCCATCGCTCCCCAGGTTAGCAATCCACCATAAAGGAATCAAACTTGGTACTGGGCTGAAAAACACGAACAACCCCCTAAGTATTCATGTTCGAAATTATAACTTTACCAAATCCACTTTAAGAAAGGTGGAAAATTTCCCCAAATGATGTTGCTTGCCAAGAAAATTATTTTTAAAAGATAAAAAGATTGCAGCTTCATTCATATAAAAGGTAACCATCCCTTTTAGAAATAAATCAAATTTCATCTGCTGAAGTGTTTAAGAACAGTAACAATGCGTTTGGCTAAGCATTTTGAAGGTATCAAACTCAAACCTGATTTTAAGGCAGAAGCTAAAAATGATAGCTTTTGCCCACAACTTAATTCTCAAAATCACGTTTGAGCTCATTATATTAGAAAGTCCTTATCTTTTCCAACATTCGATCAATAACAAAGCAAATCGCGATTACCCTTTTTCCCCTAATCAAAACCCATTTACACACACGACCACGAATTATCAGAAAAAAATAGGAAGGGGGGGGGGGCAGATTAGATGATTGGGAAGTGGGAGGCATTTGAGTGGGTAAAGGAAAGACCTGGTTGGGAGGAGAAAATTTGGTTAAGTCATGGGTGAGGGCAGAAAATTTGGAGGGGTGTGTTTAATATAGTGTGATTTTGGTGAACCAGAGAGCAGGGTCTTGCAATCCAGAGAGAGATAAAGCGAAAAATCTGATTTAATTTTTGAGGGATGAAAAAATAAATAATTATAAGTTAAAAAGAATTTTGTATAATTTATTGAAGTTACAAAATTATTTGCGGTCTGAGTTACAGGTCATAAATCTTTGCCATTGAATTTATTATTATTATTAATCAATGGTTAGAGATTAGGAGTCCATGATGGATCGAAACTCAGATGGTAAATGCCACTGCTCGATTAAAGTAAAGTCTAACCAATCATATATGAAGAAAAAAAAAAGTGTAAAGTTTAGCCTAGCTGTATCCATGCCTAGGAAGGGGAATATGGAGTCTGGTGGAGCATAAAACATTCCGCGTCCTCATTATGTCTAAATCTTAAAAGACTTGGGCATGGACATTGGAAAATATATATTTTCAGTGTATGTCAAAACAATGTTATTTGGTCAATCTTAGTTACACATCCCATGGGACTGGTGTACGACTATACCATTCTATTTTAGAGTATTTATATACTTTTTTTAGATACACTTTGGCCAAACAATATCATTTTGGTCTAATGGCTAAGTTAGACATTTCATATTATTTTTTAACATTGTTAAAATCAAATGAATGAAAAGAAAAAATTAAAGATTTCAAGTTTTATAAACTACACTGGTAAAATTTATCTTTTAAGGCATTAAATTAATTAAAAAAATCTTTTTTCCCAACTATGAAAGAAATTAAGTTCACATGGTCAAAGTCACATCAACCTTTACTTAATTAAGATTAAATTAAAATTTTGATTCTTATTTTTTATTATAATATCATCAATTAACTAATTTAATATTTTTATCTAATATTTATTCTTTTATACGTTTTTTTAAATGTTTGATAGATGTTCATATATCTCAGTAAGTATTCATGTAAGTGTTTCTTTTTTAAGTATGTGCTCATTTATTTAATAAATATTTATATATATATTTTTACAAAATATTTAGTAGAGACTAATTTGATAGTGTAATAATAGAAATTAACATTAAAAGTTTTATTGAAAATGTTTGTAAATGTAAAAAATAATTTGAAAATAAAAAAATTATAGAAATTAAGTTGAAAATGAATAAAAAATTAGACTAATATTTTAATTTAACCTTTAATTAATTACTAATGAATTACTAGTTAATGACTATTTATCTGTCTTGTTGTTGTATAATGTTATTTTATTATATTAACTGTGTCTATTTTCTGATTAAAACTTTTTAAACTTTTAATAAATTGAACAACGAAAAATTTTCAATACTCACAAATCAGAAATAAATCTTTTTTCAGTTTTATTTTAGTCGTTTCACATCTTATTTATTCATAATAATACGAGCAACTTCTTTTTGGTTTTTTGTTTTTATTCTATCACATGTTGCCAGCAGGATTACAACATCCTAGTAAACTCAAAAAGTTTTCTGGAAAAGAAAAAAAAACCAGATATCAGACATGAATGACGTGGGAATTACGTAAAACTTCTTTTTTCCGAGGAAGGCCCATGGGGCCTTGATAATAATTTGTTTTTTGTTGAGATCAGGTGCCAAAGGCACCTGTATGCATTTTAATTAATTAATTTTTTAATTCAATTAAAAGTAGATTATTTATAGTGAGATTATAAAATATATAAAAATATTTTTTATAACTTAATTTTAAAAAATTAAAATAATTAGAATTTAAACTTATAATTATACACTTATTTATACATCATATAATTATTTATCACTAGATCTAACCTTTAGAGTTTGGCCTTGACAATAAACTTCTACATGCATACTTATATATATGTATATATTATATATAATAAAAGAATTCTATTATTTAAATACATGTAATATAATACCTCACTTATATATAAATATGATACAAATCACAAAATCATACATATAATATATAAAAATCAAAAAAATCACACTCACTTATAAATACAGTGCCTTACTTTCATATTTTAGGTGTAAAAAAAAAACATTTTCCATACTTTAAATGTATGTATCGTTATGAGCTACCGTGAGTTTGTTTTTTCTTCTATTTTTATTTTTCTCATTATTTAGCATTTGTCTTTTTCTAAGTTTAAAATTTAGCTCATGTCAATCGAAACTTTTTAAACTTTCAATAAACTGAAAAACAAATTTTGTTACTCTTAAATCAGAAATAAATATTTCCTATTTTATTTGAGCCCTTACACATATTTTTATAACAATGCAATCAGCTTTTTTATTTTTTTAATCTATCACATGTTGCCTGCAAGATTCCTATACATCCAGATCACTCAAACATTTATTTTTAAAAGTATTAAGAGTATAAAGATTGTCTAAATTTTGATCTTTTTATAAATTATCATCATAAATTTTAATTTTCTTAATTAATTATTAATATTTAATTAATATTCAAAAAAATCTTCATGTTTAATTTGGATTTATTAATTCACTAACGATAATACCACATGATATTATTTTATTTATATTAACATTAATTAAGAATTATTTATTAATTTATTTATTAAAATTTAATTTTAAATATATTTTCTTTCTTACAAAATAGATAAAAAATAAATTTATTTTAAAACAAATTTTGCTTTTATTTATTTTGTAATAACAAAATATATTTATAATCAAATTTTGATAAATAAATTAATAAACAGTCTAAAAAATATTAATATGGATAAGATGTTGTTACATAATATCATCGTTAATGAATTAATAGATTCAAATTAAATAAAATGATCTATTAAGACATTAATTAAAGTTTAAAGATTAATTAAAATAATTTTAAAGTTTATAATAGCAATTTATAAAAAAATTAAAGTTTAGATAGACTACATACTATTTTATCTTTTTAACGAGGTCAGATATTTGACATGAATGACGTGGTATTAGCTCAACAACAACATTATGTTTACACCTCAATTTTTATATTTTTCTTTTACACCAATATTTTATTGAAGAAAAAAAGAAAATGAGTTTCCCTCTCTAAGTATAAAGGAAAATGTAAAATATTGTAAGAATAATATTTTTGTTAGTTCCAACTTCTTTTACTCGAGGAAGTCATTGGGGCCTTGACAATATTACTCTTCTCTTATACTAAACCATTATTTTCTTTATTGAATAAAAAAAAGAAAATTATTATTATTGAGAATTCAAGTATAAAAGAAATAATAGTGAAAAAGTATCATATTAAAATGGATGGTTATGTACCAAAATAAAAAATGGATAATTAGAGTAAGAACAATATAAGTACAAAGACCTATAAATTTAATATTTTAAGATTTTAAAATAAGATATATTATCGTACTTATTATTATGGTTCTTAACTTATCTCATCTTACAAATGGGTTTAGTGAAATGAATTCTTGATGAAACCATCAAATATTTGAGAAAGATTTTAACTTGAGAAAAAGTGTCCTCATATTGTTGAAAACTCGTATGCCCTCAAATTAATAGGAATTCATATATAAATGGGATGTGGGGCAAAACATTATACATTAGAAACAAATTAAATCTCACGTTAAAAATGAATGGATAAAGTAAAGATCAAACAAATGAAAAATTTATGAATCAAATACCTTAAGATTTTTTTGTTAAGATGTGTGTAACTGCAAAGCATGTCAAATGCACTATTGTGATTATTTACTTAGATCGTTGTTACAACTCTCCCTGACTTGTTGGCTCCTCTTAACCAAGCAGCTATTTAGTTGAGGATGCATTCGAGACAAACACAATATTGAATCTGTTACTGAAATTCAAAACACTGAATCGGAAAGGAAATGCACCGCCCGGATAGATGCCTTTAGAAGTTAAAGCTACATAAAAACTGTTAAAAACTTTGGCAAGTATACCAAGTTATGTAAGTAATAAAGAGATGAGTGAATTGTCGTTCTCAACGAAGGTCGTGACAAATATTAGTACATAACACATCAATCACTATCTAAACAATGAGTTTGAAAAGAAGAGAGCTCAAATAATAATTGATAAAATCAGAAATTAAAATAATAAAGTCTTTGTGTAATTTTCTCAAACACTTGGAGCACGAATAAAAATGAATTCAATTACGAAGAGATGCTGGGGTTAGAATTACTAATTTTCTTCCAAATGAAATGGCATGACAATCAATACACTCTCTAACTTCAATTATGAAAATCAATCCTCTATTTACTCAAATCATAATTCCTTAGATGAAAATAGCCTAAATCCCCTAATTAAGTCCTAATTTTTTAGGTGACTTAAGAAGTAAATTTGCATTAAGATTAAGGATTAAAAGATTACTAATAAATCAAAATTCATTCATAGATTCAAGATCTATTAGGTGATTAATTTTAAATCTAGATCTAGCATCAACTTTTCAATTGTTTACCAAATCAAGTATCAAGTCATGGATAATCAAGTCACAACAAGCATTAAGCATAGAAATTAATCACTCATAGAGAAGTAGAGAATTATATTGAAAAATCAAGTCAAATACATAAAAGATTCAAAATTAGATACATCTAACTCCAACAAGAGGATGATTAGGTAGACATGATCAAGGTAATAAAATGAAAAGAAATGTAGATGAGAGATGATGAAAAATCCATGGTTGTTCTTCCTTTTTCCCAGCTTTTTGTTTTTCTTCCCAACCACGTCCAAAACTAACTGAAATGTTCCATCTCAGATGCGCAATATCCCACTTTTAGAAATGCTTCTAGACGCATTCAGCGCTTAGCGCAGTATAAATCACACTAAGCGCGACTTAAATGACTTTGATGCTGCAACATTCGTGGTCGCACTAAGCGCAAATTGACTGGCGCTAAGCGCGACATGTACTGAAATACATTTCTCTAATCACTCATCAGTCAATCTTCTAGTTTCTTCAGACTAAGCGCCATAACCTTGGGGCTAAGCGCTGTCTTCCATATGTGGACTTTAGCTTGAACTTCAAATTGAGCTTCAATCTCTTGCATCCACTACATAAAAACAAATCAAAACATTATTAGCTTAACTTAAAAACAACAATTAAGACAATATTTTTAAATACTCAATAAAATACACAAAACATGGAATAAGTCGACCTCTCAAGTCTTAAAAAAAAAATAAACAACCTCAATGTACACCTATAAAAATATACATATTAGACATTTATCAATAACTTTAACAAAAAAAAAAGTCGAATTCTGACCGCCCTATAATATAACCGATAATTAAGCATATCATTATGTTGAAGCTACAGTCACCAAGTCATGATCTAAGTACCAATATGAATGTGGACTTGGCATGCCGCACACCATATACGTAAGGAACGCAAAAACCGTGTACTAATTGGTTAAATTGTATATATATTGTTTATGTTGTTAGGGAAATATAGATCGGGGATATGAAATAAATACTTTGAGGCACAATTAATCATTTTTTTTATAAAGTTATTTATCTCCACATAAAATTTGCTAATGAATATATATAATAACACTTTCAAGATGTTTCCAAGATATAATAAAGCTTTTATGAATTTTGTAACTACTAATATTGAAGAATTTTCTTATCTCTTATTCTTATATTTTTAGAAATCACTTCTAATCATTTGTAACAATAAGGATCTATTATTTATAGACAATAAAGATATATCATCAAAGAGAGATGTCTCAATTATAGTACTCTTCCATGAGAATACATATCCTTATAAGAGATGGTTATCTATGAGGCATGTCCTTATAAGAGATAATTATTTATGAAAATTCATGTCTCAAGAAAGTGTTGATCACAAATCTAAAGAAAATAGAACCAGATAGAAAACTCGAATCCTTAAAAGAAACCTATTCACTATCACCGGGGCAAACCCAATAAAGATTCAATCACACAACATCTGAAATCATCCAAGAAATCAATCACAACACGAATAAGGAACTGCACTATTCTATTTCATAAATTGCAAACTCAGCACACAAATTTAGTGAAAAAACATAATAAAAATTACAAATTTAACACAATAAATTCAAAGTAAAGTTAAAAAAACAAAAAAAGTCATCTAGATTTTCATTAATGCTCAAGACCCTTAACATATCCAAGCCAAAATTCAATCCCGCATGCACAATTAAGAATTATAAACTCACACAAAGACTCGTTTTCAACCAGGAAAATCAACACAACAAACAGATAACACAAACTAGAAATTATACACTAGGGACAAGACGCTGACCTAAAATGGTAACATCCAAGGCCGTGCTTGACGCCATACTTAAACTCCCCAATATAACAGCTACCATCGTTGCAAGTCTGCACTCCAACACCATGGCTCGCCCCGTACACCATTCCTCAGTATAAGAGTCCCCAGTATAGACCCTTCTTTGAAATTTTAAGATCTGCATGTAGCGTATTAAGAAGCCATGACATGAACTCAACCTCGAACACACATCAAACAGCCACCCTTCTTCACCCGTGACCACTAACCACCACCATCGTTCCCGGCCAAGACCACTGAGCCCAACCACTACAGATCTGAACCGTGACACGGCGATCCGTCCTCCACCATCACACGTCGATCCATCCTCCACAGATCTGAACCGCGACATGCCAAACCGTCCTCAACCAGCCATCACGAGCAGATCCGTCCTCCATCGTGACACGCCGTTGTCCTTCACAGATCTGAACCGCCAGAGCTTCAACCTCTGCCCAAGCTGCAATCGAGTCCACCACGCGCACCACCGCGTGAGTCACCACGCCCATCACAGCGCCATCACGAACTCGCGACGCAGCCACGACACGCTGTCCGGATCCACCTCGTGCGAACCACCAACACAGAGCCTTCGCTCAGATCCATCAACCTAGGACCCACGATGCAGCCACGACCTTGCTAGTCAGAGAGCTGGGTGGGTCAGACAGCAATAATAGGGAAAGTGAGGAAAAGAAAATGTTAGGAAAAAAGAGGGGGAGCAATAGAAAAAGAGAAAGAAGATGAAATATTTTTATTAAAATTAAAATTAAAAAAATAGAAGTTTCAAACAGTAGTTTTAAGAATGAATACTGCGTTTTATAATTTTAAATTATGTCAATTTTAAAATTGTCATATTATACTATATATTAAGACAATTTTTAAGAACTGCCATATTAAAATTGTCATAAATTACTTTTTTTTTGTAGTGAAAGGATGCCATTAACTCTCTAAAATTATTGAGAAAATAATAGATTGGAGATAGAAACGAAATTGAAATCAAGGCTTCGGAACACAATGAATCACTTTTTTTAAAGAATTATTTGCTCCCTCATAAAGTTTGCTGACAAGTTGAGGTAATAATACTCTCATGATACAACGAAACTTTTGTGAATTATACAACTAATAATATTGAAGAATTTCTTCATCTTTTACTCTTGTATTTCTAAAATTCACTTATCATTTGTAACAATAGAAGATGTACTATTTATAGATAATCAATCCTGTATTATTAGCATATATATTAGCATACACAAAGGGAAAGAAAAGTTATATATATTTTTCTCATCTTAAAAAAAAGTTATATGTTATTTCATATAAACTATTATATTAAAATTATGCTATATAATTAAGTGGCCTAACCTAAATTTTTTATAGTTTTGATAATTTATTTATAAAGCAATAAGTTTTCTTGTTGGAATAAACTATATTTTTTGTCATGCATAACAGTTGTATCATACCTATAAGGCTATAACGATGATCATTACTTAAATTAACTACTAAATGTTTGCAAATATATTTGTAAACTTAAATTTAATTAAAAGTAAGTTTGTAATCATGTCATTTATATTTAAGAATTTATGTCTCAAAAGTAAATTTAATAAAATAAATATTAATAAAAAATAAACTTTAATAAACAAAATTTATGATTTTGATCAGACATCTCTTTAAGATAAAATGTCTATTCAAATAGTATAAATTAACAAATATCTAAATAAAATTTTGAACGACAATTACAAACTTATATTATAGGTGATGTTTAATATACATCCTCTAAAAGAGGATCTATAGTACACCATCAAATCTAAGATATTAATTTATTCATAAAAAAATTTAATAGTTTAGATCAATTACAAAAAACCTGTTAAGTAAGTTTTTCTTTTTTTAGGTTTTTTTTAAAGTTTTTTTTATTTTTTTTTACATACTACTACTACCATTATCGTCGGTTGACAGGCCACTGTAAGTTACTTGTCGGCCACCACCAATCACCTTAATTTTTTTTTTTAAGTTGTATAACGTATAAATATTATCAGTTAAAATTTATAAGATTTTTCAATAAACACAATTATAGTTTTAAGAAAACTAGTCACCTCTATTTTTTTAATTTATATAATTGTATAAGTATTATCGATTAAGATTTATAAGATTTTTCAATAAATATAATTATAATTTTAGGAAAAAATATTTTTTAAAAAATATTATCTTATATAAATAATACCAGTTAAACATTGGTAATATTTTTATATCAATTAAAATCTAATAATATTATCTATTAAAAATTATATAAAATTTTTAGTTGTATAATTATTTATGAAAAAATATAAAAATTAATATAATTTTAATTAATATTATTTATATAATTATATAATTAAAAAATATAAATAATAGTGACTCACAGTGACCGGTGGCTAACGGTGACCAGTGGCCGATAGTGGTTAATAATGACAGGTGGTGACCTAAAAAAATATAAAATAAAAAAATTTATAAAAAGAAAAAACTTACTGTTATAAATAAAATAATACATCCAAACTTAATATAAAGCACAATAGCACTGCCTATATTATAAGGGGAAACAGTTTTTCAACTGCTATACAAACATACACTAAACCCCACCACCCCTAGCGACATGATCCTTCCGTGAATCTTTCCAAAGTGATTAAATCACAATCACGAGAAATCTGAAAATGAAAATGGCCGAACACGTACCCGTTTGCTTGCCCAGTTGTCCTTATTTCATTGTATATAGTACCTAGTACCTACCGCTTTTTTGTTTTTTCTTCTAATTTTTCACTCATTGTATTTTTTAAAATCTAAATGACGTCAACAAAAAAATATAAATTTTCAAAAAATTAATAAAAAAAAGCATAAGTTTTTTTGTCCTCTCGAATCAAAAATAATTTTTAATTTTATTTTAACCTTTCTCAGTGACATCTTTTTGTTAAAAAAATACTTTTTTATTAGTCACATATTAATTGCAAAATTCCAATATCTCATCAAAAACATTAATCATGTGCAAAAAACGTCAGATATCAGACTTGAATAATGTGGCGCTTATCTCAAACTTATTTTCCTCAAGGACGCCACTAAAGGCCTCAACAATGTCACTCTTCAGTCCCGATCTGCCAACCATTTTCTTTTGTCTTTTGCTTTCAATTTGCATTATAGTTGTATTACCAAACGGTCCCGTAATTCGTTTATAAAAAATATTTTAATTTTTTTATCTTACTCATAAATTTATATTATATTTTATAAAAAATTACAATTATATATAATTTAATTTAAAATTTTTCTCACATAAAAGTATGATAGACAAAAATTATAAATATTTAATTATACGTAAAACTTTTTTATTCTCAAATATGCCTTGACATTGTTCCTTTATACATTTTACCTCTTTACCATGCTTATGGTTCATTGATTTGGATATTAATACTTATATACATTGATTTACATACATATTCTTTTCTTCCATTTTGGTCAAGCCTCATCACATTCATATTATTATTCTTCTCTTATTTTATTTTCTTATTTTTTAAAGTATTCTTTCACTAAATACGTAAGAGTTAGACTAATTTTTTAAAATGTGGTCAGATATTTAAATAAAAATTCTTTTTATTAGTATTTTTTTATTCACATAAATTACAAAATAAAATTTATGATAACATATTTAAAAAATTCAAGTTCCTTCCACTCAAATCAATATATATTAATTTATTCTTTTCGCATATGTCACGAATTATTATCCTTGTAAACAAAAGAAAAAGCAGAATGTTTAGCTAATGATACATATGTCCGAAGTATTTGGTATAAATATAGTGGAGCATTTTATTATTAGAGGACACCATTATAAAAAAAAAAAAGTATATAGCACTCCGTCGGTAAGCATACCATTAAGGCCCTTTTTATAGTACATGTCACCAAGTCACCATCTAAGATTAAATGTCCATGTGCCCAGTTGAAAGTGGACTTGACATACCGTATATAAAATAGCAACACAAATAAAACATGAACTATTTGACATTTTACAGGGACTTTAAGATACTTAGAATCTATATTATATATATAAATGTGATCACCCCAACATCCCATGCAAGGTTCACAGACAGTTGAACACTCGCAGTTGCAGGCATCAGGCCAACCTAGGAAAATGGCACTAGTCAGTCCCATGTTGCTCAATTTGTCCTTCATTTCACTTATTAGTTTTGGCAAACATCAAAAACCAGGAGGGCCTAATCTTCTCGTGCATAGAATTGGTTCACCCCTCCGATGCTCAGCAAGCACAAATGTTTCTCAAAGAAAATCAGCCAATTACCAGCCTAACCTCTGGAATTACGATTTTTTGCAGTCCTTGAAGCATGATTATGCGGTTATTAATTCATCTAATTATATATAAATAGTGTCTAGAAATCATAATAGATCTTTTTCATGCTTATCGCTCCCCAATGTCTGTACTATGTATATGCATATTACTCATTCATGATTTTTTCTTGATTTGTATATATATATTTAGGATGTTAGATATGAGGACAGGGCCAGGAAGCTACAAGAGGAAGTGAGGAGAATGATCAAGGATGAAAATGCAGAGATAAGGGCCACACTGGAGCTGATTGACGATGTGAAACGCTTGGGCCTCAGCTATCGCTTTGACAAGGAGATAGCAGAAGCCCTTGATAGGTTTCTCTCTTTGGATAGATGTAGTGGCACAATTATTCACAGAAGTCTGCATGAAGCAGCTTTAAGCTTCAGGCTCCTCCGAGAATATGGCTATGATGTCTCACCAGGTATAGTACTTATTGTACACATGGTTAGAAATATCAGTCTATTTTTCCACCTCTTGCGGGAGGACCATTTAATCGAGGGAAATATTTTATGTATATTAAAATATTTGTGTTATATTTATATTATATGATAATGTAAAAAAAAATATTAAATTATTTTATATATAATTATAATATTTTACGACATATAAAATAATTTTATAAATAAATTAAATAAAATTAAACGTATTTTATTTAAAATTGTCTAATTAATTAGCCTTTACGGATAAATTGTCTTTTGAGCTCATTTCATGTCTTTTAATAATTAATGCAGATGTCTTTGGGGGATTCAAGGACCAGAGTGGTAATTTCAAGGCATGCCTAAAGAGAGATGTGAAAGGAATGCTGAGTCTGTACGAGGCATCATTTCTTGGTTATGAAGGAGAAGAGATTCTGGATGAGGCCAAGGCCTTCACTTGCTTCCATCTTAGGATCCACAATGAGGATAGAAGCAGTAGCCACTTTGAACAAGTGAGTCACGCATTGGAGCTTCCACTGCATCGTAGAATCCAAAGGTTGGAAGCCCGTTGGTATATTGAGGAATATGCCAAAAGAAAGGATGCAAACCGGGTACTACTCGATGCGGCCAAACTGGATTTCAACGTTGTGCAGTCAACACTGCACAAGGATCTCCATGAAATGTCAAGGTAAGTTTATTCAAAAATGTTGGAAATGTACGCATGTGAACAAATTAACAAGTCTTTATTATCCTTTAAACTACAACTGTGGACACACATCATATTAAGGTTTTGTGAGTCATCACGTAAGTAGTTTGCTTCTAATTAATTAATAGCTTTCGTTAACAAGTGTTTTAAAAATATTTGTTAACGAATTTAAAATAATTTTTTTTATAAATAAAATATTTAATGTATTAAAAATTTAATTTTTTTTACTATTTATCTTATTTTCATAAAAAAATTCTATTTTAACTTCTTTTTTAACAAAACCCTTATTTAATATCGGTATGCATCATCAACACATTTTTTTATATTCACCACAATCTAAAAAGTATCAAATTAAAATTTTAATTAAACAAAATTTTATTTAATATTTAAAAGATGGAAATTAAAATATAGCGTATGAGGGGTAAAAAATTGTTTAGCAATATTGAAAAAATTAATAAAAATATATCTAATAATTAAAAGACAATAAATTAATGTCATGGCCATGGCTGCAAATAAAATAAATTTGGATGAAAATGAAAAAAATAAAAAACTGACAAATAATACTCACCATTGTCTATGAAGTATATGAAGCATCATAAAGAAAAAATACTGTTATGAAAAAAAATTTAGATGTTTTTAGAGTAAGATATTTATCTTTTTTCATATTATTAAATGTATGTCAAATTAATTATAATATTAAAAATATAGTTAAAATTAGAGACAACAATAACTCATAAATATGAGTATAAATGAGTTAAGTTATTTGTGAACTATTAAAGTTTGACTCATTAAATGTTCAATGAAGTTCATTTCTATAACTAAATAAACAAGTTTAAAATTAAAATTAGATTCGATTATATATAAAATTAAATAACAAAAAACTATAGTTTTAAATAAAAAAATATAGATAATTATTTGCTATTAATACTAACTAAAAGTTTCTATAGAAAAGTTATAAATTTTTTATATAATGGATTATGAATAAAAAAATATTTTTATTTTTAATTCTTGCTTCATCTTCTAACATAAAAATATTTTTAAATACTACATTAATAAACTTAAATATTTTAAAGATAAATTTGATAAAAAAAAACTATAAATAAGTTAAACAAGTTAAGTTTAAATTTTATATTTTTTAAATTAGTTAATATTAAATTTTAAATTTGAATTATTTAAATAAATAAATTAAATTTGAATAATTTTTTTTTTTTATAAGTCAAGTTTAAATTTAAGTACTCAATTTAACTCAATTTATTTACAACTTATTTATAAAATTAATATAACATATATTTAATAATATAGAATAAGAAAAAATCTTACTGGTAAAGTATATTTCTCCTCAGCAACCTTTACTTTTTTCGTTAAAAAAAGAAAAAAAGTTTTAGGGGACAGAACTTGTCTAATCCTGTCACTTAAGTCCAACTCCCATTGGCTTCCTTTACTAAATTAACAAACATCATTAACAAACATCAACATCGAATATGGATCAGTATTAGCTTTGACCATGCATGTGTCAGATCTGAGACTCATTTCGGCGAACAATATTCTAATCCTTCAACATGTGAATGAATTGAGAGAGAACAAACAAAGACGTATCACGCAATTTTATAGATTATATTAAAAACTATTTTTTTTGATGTCATGTTACTATATGAAAAAACAAAAACATAATTTTTGTCTTTTCATAAAAAAATACTTATATGTTTTGAATTAAAACAATGTATTTAAAAAAAAACTTTAATTTTTTATAAGCGTCATAAGTGGTTCATCGATATATTATTTTCTTCAATAATTTATTTCAAAAAAAATAAATTCATATATATTCCTAAACTTGGATTCAATTATTATTACATACCAATGAAGGTGGTGGAAAGGGATGGGACTAGCCCCAAAGTTAAGCTTCAGTCGGGACCGGCTAATGGAGTGTTTCTTTTGGACGGTTGGAATGGTCTTCGAGCCACAATACAGTGATCTCCGCAAAGGTTTAACCAAAGTGACTTCCCTAATAACTACAATCGACGACGTTTATGATGTGTACGGCACCTTGGATGAATTAGAACTTTTCACGGCAGCAGTAGAAAGGTAATTTATGTGTTCATTAATTCCCTTAAATTGTATTATATTATTCATCAGATTGTTGACCGAGACTCAATAATAATATAGTATATGTTACATAAAGTATTGGTGAATCGTTAATTTGTGAACTAATTAAACAATGGTGTTTCTATCAGTTGGGATATTAAAGCAATTCAAGTTCTTCCAGAGTACATGAAGATATGCTTCCTAGCTCTCTACAACACTATCAACGAATTCGCTTATGACACAATTAAAGAGCATGGACAAGATATCCTTCCCTACCTCACCAAAGCAGTACGTGCAAATTAACGCCACACTCACTTCTGCTTTAATTAGAACTTAGATGAAGTTAATTAATTATTATATTAATTGATTTCATTAATTATATGTTAACGCCAAACTAAGTATGATGTTTTTTGGGTTTTTTTTATTCAATTATAGTGGTCAGATATGTTGAAAGCATTCTTACAAGAAGCTAAGTGGTGCCGGTACAAACAAGTGCCAAAATTTGAGGAATACCTCAACAATGCGTGGGTGTCAGTATCTGGTGTAGTTATACTGATCCATACCTATTTCTTGCTGAATCACAACATCACTAAGGAGGCACTTGATTCCTTGCACAATTACCATGACCTATTGCGTAGGCCATCCATTATTTTTCGACTTTGCAATGATTTGGGTACTTCAATGGTAATTTGGCTCACCTTAACCATGCATCCTGCCATTTTTCATTAAAATATTATCATGCTTGATATGCTACTAATTATAGAAATTAGAAGTACAAGTTAAAGTTGAAACTTGAGCATCTAAATATTGTTTTTTTGCAGGCGGAGTTACAGAGAGGAGAAGCATCAAGCTCGATTCTGTGCTACATGCGTGAAAATGGTGTTAGTGAGGAGGGTGCTTACAAACACATCCACAGTTTGCTTGATGAAACTTGGAAGAAGATGAACAAAGATCGAGTCACCCATTCTCCTTTCCCAAAACCTTTCGTTGAAACAGCAATCAACCTTGCTAGAATTTCTCATTGCACATACATGTATGGAGATGGGCATGGAGCCCCAGACAGCGCAGCAAAGAATCGGATTCGGTCCTTGATAATTGAACCCATCAATATTACACTCAGGGAGGCAGATGCTTCTTGACTAATGCTGAAGACACCATTATACATAATGCCAAAAGAATACCCAGTAGCAAGAGTTGATGTTGCAACCTTGAAAATGAAATGTAAAGCCAAACCTCAATGAGTAATTAAATTGTTCAAGTCAATATTAAATTTGAGTTCAATTAATGAGTAATTTTATTGCAAAATAACAATGAGTAATTGACACTTTAACCTTACAAATTATCAACAATTTAGTATCTCAGAAGGAATGATTTAATAAGGGGTAGAGGGTTTGCAAGGGTTTCTCACGTAGCTCCCTAGGGTTTGCAGGTGCTTCTCATGGCTGCCAATCATCCCCCTGTTTGTCCATGGCGTTTTCTGGTCACTCCTCCTCCATCTCCTACTCATCATTCTTCGTCATCCTCCCATTCTCAGAGTAAAACTTTTGCGTAGGCTCTAAGCAATTCTTGTGATATACCATTCAGTCAACTCCCTCGTCCTTGTCTAAAGGGAGATGCAATTGCGATCAAGATCCCGGAAGATGAGTATCAAGCACGTCTTACAAGATGCAAGAATAATCTTCACAGTAAGTTGATTCTATCCAAAGGTGATGCACCAATCAAATTCGCTGACTTGAAGTCTAAGTTATCTTCCTTTGGAAACCAATTAATCAATGGAATATGATATCCCTGGGAAAAGGCTTTTATGAATTTTCGTTCTCCTCATCAGAAGATCTCAAAAGTGTTTGGGCCATTGGTTCATGGAATTTGAAACCAGGTTTCTTGCGTCTGTCTTCTTGGACACCATATTTTAATCTCAATTTGCAAAAATAGACGCATGCTTAATGCTGGGTGCGCATATCTGGCATTCCTCAGGAATATTGGAGTCCCAAGATTATATTTGCTATTGCTTGTGGCATTGGAATTCCTATTGCAATCGATGAAGCCACTAAAAAATGAACTTTTGGCCATTATGCACGAGTTCTGATTGATCTAGATTTTACAGGAAGCTTTTGGGAACAAATACTAGTGGAAAGGGAGGGTTTTGCCTTTTTTGTAGGGCTTGAGTATGAGAACTTGCCTCCTTATTGTTCTGTTTGTGCAACAATTGGCCACTCAATTTCAAATTGTAAGAAGTCAAAGAATATCAATGATGTTATGGAGCAAGAAACTAATAATGTGAGAGTTGTTAACACTCGAGGAACTGTGGTGAAATATGTCCCAAAAACATCTTCTACTGATAAGGAAAAAATCATTGAGAATGAGGGTTTTATTAGGGGGAAAATGCTGCAATTGGAAGTCCTGCTAATGATGACAGTGAAGGAAATAATGCAGCATCTGTTAATGCTGGGCACGAAGTCCCTTATGGTAATGTAGTCTCTGTTGATGAGCAACAAGTCATTAATGATCCTGTTAATGAAGGAAACAATGATCCTGTTAATGCTTCTCAGCCTTTGCAGAATATTAATGCTTTGCAAGGATGTTTAAATGTTGAAGCGGTTTTAGAAGGAAATAATGTACAGGCTTAGCATAATGATAATTTTTGTTATGCAGAGGATAATGCATTGAATGATGATGTGAGCTCAGAAGATATAGAGGAAATTATAGCTGAAGATTCTTTTAATAATTCTCCTGTCATCAACAATTCTGCTATGCAGAATATAGGTAGCTCAATTCCCTTTGAAAATGAAACTATTTTGGGCAATGAGATGGCTACTACTGCATGCAATAGCAATCCAATTCCAACTGCTCAAATAGTCTCTCCTACAGAGCAGATTTATAATCCTATTGTTGCTCAAGATATGAGGATAATAGTTAAGTTCTAGGAAGAAGCAGGGAACGCTGATGTTGTTGTAGAAACTCAGATGCAACCCCTGCCAAGGTGGTTGATCAGGGTTCAAATGCAGCTTTTACTGCTGTCATTTCTAAATCTCAGAAGAAGAAGATGAAGCAATTAGCTAGGAATGCTAGGAAACTTAAAGCTCAGGCAAGAGCTGGCCCTCAAAACTTTGCTTAATGAAGATAATATACTGGAATTGTGGAGGTTTCGGTAATACTGATACAAGGTTAGTATTGAAAATTTTCTGTTTGCTGCACAAACCAGATTTTGTCTTTCTTGCCGAGCCTTGGATCTTAGTGGATGATGTGCCTGTTTCTTTTTGGAATCAATTAAGGTTGAAGCCTTTTGTTACTAATAATAGAATTAATCAGCTCCCTAATCTTTGGGGTTTATGCAATGATCAAGTTTCACCTACTGTTATAGCAAATTCTCCTCAGCAGATTTCAATCTCAACTGTCATAGATGGACATATTATTTTCATATGTGCAGTGTATGCAAGTACTACATATTTAAATAGGAGGTGCCTCTGGACTGATCTAGCAATTGTTCAGGCCTCTAATCCTGGTCCTTGGTGCCTGCTAGGTGATTTTAATTCTGTTGTAGGCTCTCATGAAGTTAGAGGATCAACTTTACCTCTCAAAGTGACTTGTGATGAATTTAAGGCTTTCTCTGATTTGAATAAGCTTACTCATATTGACACTAGAGGAGCTGAATTCACTTGGAGTAATGGAAGAAGAGGTGCTACTCACATAGAAAAAAGGCTAGATAGGAGTCTGTGCAATAATGATTAGCTAGATTATTGGACTACCACTGCTTGCTGCACTCTTGTTAGAAGCAAATCAGACCACTTCCCATTGATGTTGGTATCTAAGAAAGTAAGTCATTCTTTCCCTTCTTCTTTCAAATTCCAAAAAATGTGGATTAAATATCTGGATTGTCAAAAACTTGTCACTGAAGTTTGGAATAGACCAATTCATAGCTGTCCTATGTATGTGCTTTCTCAAAAACTAAAAGCATTGAAAACTGAATTGAAATCACGGAATAAACTAGTATTTGGTGATATTCATTTGAGAGTTGAAAAAGCTATGGCTGCAGTAGATAATAAACAACAGTAAATCAGTTTAGTTGGAGTCTCAGATGATTTGATTGAGCAAGAAATATCAGCATAGTTTGATCTTCAACAAGATTTAAATGCTGAGGAGGAGTTTTGGAGGCAAAAGTCTAGAATTAACTGGCACTGCAATGGTGACAGGAACAGTGGATTTTTTCACAAATATACTAAGATCAAATATGCTTCTAAGGCAATGATTGTGCTAAAAAATGGAGATTCAGTTCTTGTGGATTCTAAGGAGATAAACCAGCATGTTATCAACTACTTTTCTTCTCTTTATGCCATCTCAAATGACTGTGCAGAGAATGACCTTATTACTAAAGTTGTGCCTCTTTCTGTCACTTCTGCCGATAATAATCTCTTAACTAGCCTTCCTAACTCTAATGAGATTAAGGAAGCAGTGTTTGCTATGAATGAAGATGGTGCTCCTGGTCCGAATGGCTTTGGAGGGTGTTTCTATCAGACTTTCTGGGATATCATTGGCCCTGATGTTTGTAAATCTATGTCTCTGTTCTTTATAAACGGTTGGATGCTGCCAAACATGAATTCAAATCTGGTAGTACTGATTCCTAAGACTTCTGCAGCTGATAAAATCGAAGATTTCAGGCCAATAGCTTTAGCAAACTTCCAATTAAAGATCATTACAAAGGTTCTGGCTGACAGACTTGCATCAATTGCCCCTAGACTAATATCTCAGCAGCAGAGAGGATTTATTAGGGAGAGGCACATTCATGAATGTATATGTATTGCTTCAGAAGCCATCAACTTATTGGATTACAAATCATATAGAGGGAATCTAGCTTTGAAATTGGATATCAGGAAAGCCTTTGATACTTTGGATTGGAATTTTCTTCTCAGAGTCTTAGAAGCTTTTGGATTTAATAGCAAGTTTTGCAACTGGATAAGCACTATCCTTAACTCAACCAAACTCTCTTTTCTAATAAATGGAAAACTAGTTGGCTTCTTTCCATACAAAAGAGGGGTTAGACAAGGTGACCCATTGTCCCCTTTGCTGTTTTGCATTGCTGAGGATGTCCTTAGTAGAGGAATCACCCATTTGGTAGAGACTAGATCCCTGCAAATAATCACTGGCCTAAAAAATCAATAGACTCCAAGTCATGCCTTGTATGTTGATGATGTTTTGATGTTTTGATCTTTTGCAAATGGACCAAAAGAAACCTGGAATCTTTGATGAATTTATTCAAGGAGTATAGTCAAGCCTCTGGTCAGTTCCTAAGCCTCAACAAATGCAAATTTTTCTCAAGAAACTTGGTTCCTGGTAAATCTGCGATGATTGCAAATCTGTTAGGCTTTTCAGCAGGATCTTTCCCCTTCAATTATCTTGGTGTTCCTCTATTTAGGGGCAAGCCTAGAAAGGCTCATCTTCAACCTATTGCTAATCGAATCATCTCCAAATTAGCCTCTTGGAAGGGCTCTCTGCTGTCCATTATGGGCAGGGTTGAATTAGTGAAGACTATCATCCAAAGTATGCTTCTTTATAGTTTCTATGTCTATGTGTGGCCAATCAATCTCATAAAGTATCTTGATAATTGTATTAAGAACTTTATCTGGTCTGGAATCATTAACACCAGGAAATTAGTCACTGTTGCTTGGCATAGAACTTGTTCCCCTTTGATGAATGGTGGCTTAGGCATCTAATCCCTTAGAGACCTTAATGAAGCAGCTATTTTGAAACTATCTTGGGAGATGATGGCTTCTAGCAAGAAATGAGCAGTCTTTTTGAGATCCAGGTTCACTCATGCTAATAAACCTGTGGTAAAGTATGTGAAATCTGCTATATGGCTAGGTATAAAGGTAAACTTGCATATAGGTTTAACAAGTTCTGTTTGGTACTTAGGTGATGGTACAACCATAAACTTTTGGCTGGACAAATGGTTAGTTTAACCTCTGGTGGATATGCTCCACATCCCTGCTCGAATACATAAGTTTTTGAAAGGCACAGTGGCTGACTTCATTCAAAATAAGGATTGGAAAATTCCAGCAAGCCTAATTTCAAATTTCCCTAATGTGGCTGATACCATTGCTCAGGTAGCAATTCCTAAATTCTATGCTAAGGATCAATTAGTGTGGCAGTCTTCAAATTCGGGAATCCTATCTTTTAAGGAAGTTTATCTTTATTTGAAGCCTTCTCAATCTAACTCTCCTTGGGGCAAATTGATCTGGAATTCAACAATTCCTCCATCAAAATCTTTTATTGCTTAGAGACTCCTACACAATCGGATGCCAACAGATGACAACCTGCAATGCAGGAGTTGCACTCTTGTATCAATATGCTATCTGTGTTATAGTGCAGTGGAAACATCAGACCACCTATTCCTCCATTGTGAATATGCTTAAAAATTTTGGTCTTAGCTTGGACATTTAATTAAGTTAAACATTGATTGTTCATCTCTCAACTCCATTTTCTCTATTTGCAACAGAAGTTGGAGTATGCAGCTCAAAGATGTTATAGTAGCTGCAATCATTAATATCATTCAGGTGATCTGGTTCTGCAGAAACAAAGTAAGGTTTGGCAATAGGAAGGCCTCTTTTTAGTCTGTCATCTCTATTATATCTGCTTCAATCTCTCTTTCAGGGAATCTATCAAAGAAGCAAATGTCCTCATCCATCGAAGAGTTTGCTATTCTAAAATCCTTTGCTGTTACAGGTCATCTTTGTAAGGCTCCAGTTGTGGTTCAGGTTAATTGGTCTCCTCCCCCTTGTGGCTGGATTAAGGTGAACTCTGATGGTGCTGCAAAGGGGCAGCCTAGACCTGCAGGAGGGGGTGTCATCTTTAGGGATAAAAGTGGTGTTATACTTAGTTGTTTTGCTAATTTTTATGGCAACACAGACTCTTTTAATGTTGAGTTATTAGCAGCTATGCGTGCAATTGAATGGGCTCATAATAATGGTTGGCACAAGCTATGGTTGGAGTGTGATTCTTCTTTGGTTGTTCAAGCCTTCTATTCTTCAGATATTGTTCCTTGGAAAGTTAAGAATAAGTTAAAAAACTGCCTGCAGATAACGTCATTTATGTATTTTAGGGTCTCTCATATTTTTAGAGAAGGGAATGTCTGTGCAGATAAATTGGCTTCCTTTAGGGTAGTTTCCAAATGTTATTCTTGGTGGGACCTAGTTCCTAACTTTATTAGGTTAGACTTCTTCCGTGATAAGTTTGGTCTTCCTAATTACAGGTTCAGATAGTACTCTTTTTGCTCTCATGGGTTTGGTCTTTGCCCCCCCCCCATGATCTTGTTTTCTTTTCTTTATTATGTTTCAATAAATCTTTGATATGCTGCAGATGATTGGTGGGGTTTGAGGTGTCAACCTAATTGGGATTTCTCTTTCCATTGTGATGCCTCTGCATATCATTCTTTTGCTTTAAAAAAAAAGTATCTTAGAAGGAAAAAAAATTCCTTTCTTATATATGGAATTAATTATAAAATTATCAAAGTTAAACAAATGTTTGACATAAATCACCAAATTATTTAAAATAATATAAATAAAGAAGATACATGTCTTAAAATTTTGTAATGTGTCTTCTCAGTCACCAACTCAATTCTTTAAAATTGACATATAAAGTTTATGGTAATTATTTTTATATCATATGTCATTGATGTAACAAATTTTTTACATATTATATGATGTGACAACTGACATATGTATAAAAAAATTATAAAATTTTAAAAAATATCAATCATCATATTACAAAATAAAAATAAAAAATAAAAAAAGTCTAACACCCAAAAAAGTTAAAAAATAAAAAACGATTAAGATCAAAATGAAAAAAAAAATAAACACTCAAATAAGTAAAATTAGTTGAGGATGAGAAAACGAATAAAACTCAAAAATTCAAACATTATGTGCAAAATAGATTATAAAATAGAGGGGTGGGCATTGAGGACGTCTGACGCTACCTAGTGAAAAGTGAGAAGATTCATTTGTTTATTTTCAAAGTAGTTATGATGTTTGCATATTTTTTTTCTGCACATTATTTACATATCTAATTATTTTTTGTGTAAATAATTGATTATTAATATATATTATATAGTGGTTAAAAATATTAATTAATATGTAAATAATTGATGATTAATATATAAATAACTGATAATTGACATATTTTATGTAGTAATTCAATCACTAATTATTTATATGTCAATTAATATTTCAATTACCACATAATATACTATAATCATCAATCATGCAAATAGATCTTTCTTTTTCCAACAATGGCTATTGGGCTCACATGACAGATTGCTTAAATCTCATTGATTCTTTTTGGATTTTGGATGAGGAATTTGGATAAGTTATAAGTAGATGAAAGTTAGAAAAATACAATAATTTAATTATAGTAAATATAATAAATACTTATTTTAACGATATGGTTATAAATATCATAATTATTATAATATTATAATTATTAACTTAAGAGTTTCCTTTGAGATATGAAAGTATATAATTTTATTTATATTATATTATTTATATATTTATTTTATTTTATGTGATTCCATCAATAACTCGATGGAATGTAGAAATTTCAGTAAACAGGTTAACTTCATTGGGTTAATCCATCAATCCGCTATTTTTTTGCGGTTAAGTTCAAGGATTGAGCTCATATTTTTTTTTCAATCCGCATAACCTGCGGGTTAAGCGACACGGGGAAGGGTTGACCACTGCCAGGTTAGCTATTTTGTTTTTTTTTTTTTTAATGATAAGTAATATTATAAATGAAAAATTTTTGATATTATATAATTTATATTTAATATTTAATTAGATTATTTTAAAAAATATATTTTAGATATGTGATTTGTAATTTTTTACCATTATTATTTATTATTTTTTATAATATTTATTGATTTTTTATATAATTTTTTTTTTAGGCAGATTAAGTCGATTAACCCGTCAACTCATCTACTTTTTTCTATTTTATATTTTATGAGAGTCAACCCGCCAACTCACCTTAAAGCGGAGTGGATTAGCTCTTCCAATCTATTTTTTAAAACGGATCAACCCATCCCATCCTACATTTTAACGAGTTGAGACGGGTCGGAACGGGTTGACCCATTTTACCAACTCTAATGGAATGAGTGACCCATTAATTCAATATTTCGACGAAGTCAATTACCCGTGTACGTTTAATAATTATGGTTGAAAATACAAGTTAAACTGCAGACGTGAGAGCATCAAACTAAGTAATTAATTGGTTTTTTATTGTAATTTTGCAAGCGGAGTTGCAGAGAGGTGAAGCTGCAAGCTCGATTCTGTGCTACATGGGCGAAAATGGTGTTAGTGAGCAGTGTGCTTACAAACACATCCACAGTTTGCTTGATGAATCTTAGAAGAAGATGAACAAAGATTGAGTCACATATTCTCCTTTCTCAAAACCTTTTGTAGAAACAGAAATCAACCTTGCTAGAATTTCACAGTGCACATACAGGTATGGAGATGGCCACAGATAGTGCAGCAAAGAATCGATTAGTTATTGAAGTCAGTTAGTTACAGTCAGCAATATTAATTGGTTATGCAGCAAATTAGTCAGCAATGTTAGTGCAATATCAGGAAGTTAATTAGTTTGTTATGCTGCAATACAACTATAAAAATAGATTACTCTGTATTCATTTGATCAATTCAATTTAATTTTCAATTTCACTTCTTAATAAAATTAAAAGAGTGGTTCAGATATAGCGTTATACTTACTATTGCCATAGAAGTTATCGACGAAGTAGAGAGAGAAAGTAGCAGAAGCAGTGTATTGAACGAACTGTGGTTCCGAGAACCTGAGCATTTCCGTGGGCGACAACAAAAACGAAATCCAGTTAGTAGCCCAAGCCATTGATGTGGAATAATTATTTTTTAAAATAAATTCATATTAATTATTGATTTATTAGTGAACTTATTTATTAATATTTGTTGTAGATTTATTTACTTATTTTATAAAACTTCTCATTTTAAAATATCTTTATCCATTGATGTGATGTTGCAATGAACTCCCTCAATGTCTCTACCGAGCATACCCACATCAACAACGGTTTAGAATTTTTTTTTTCTCAAGAGAAAAAAATAAAGAAAGCTTCACTGTATTTACAAATTTACAATATTCATTTCCAAGATGCTTTGGTTTTTTTTCTTTTTTTAATCAAAAAAGACCAAGTTTTTTATTTTATATTTTTTTGTTAAAAAACTAATACAATAATGACTTTTTTATAACATAAACAAACTATTCAAACATTAAAAAAATTAAAAAATACTTGTTTAATATTACATCAAAATATAAAATAACTTTTATTTTTTAAAAGACTTCTCAAAAAGATCATATAAAAAAATTATTTTTAGAAAATCTTTAAAACAAGCTCAAAATATGTAATGAAATGAAAACATTTATTACTTTTCATAGACAGTTATAAATGTACAATATTCTCCCCATTTTCTCTTCAATAAGATTTTTGGTGACCTGATTTCTTATTTCTTTCCCATTTTTATCTTGCCTTGTCCAAATGGAAAATCTCAAATTCTGCCCTTTTTTTTGGTACGTAAATTCTGCCTATTTTCTCTTCACTTCGATTTCTTTCGATACACACCATTGCTGCATGAGTTGCGTGACCTTCTTCTTTGGAAATCCAATGTGACGTATCATATAGTCCATGACACCGCATTATTGTTTGGTTTCAGAAACGGACATGTCAGACTGTCAAAAGATGGTAAAATAACGGTCTTATCAGCAAAAACACGTTTTATCTAATTAAAAAAATCATCATATTACTTTTTTTAGAAATATATATATTATTGATAACTTTTTTAAAAGTATCAAAATTAGTAAAAAAATAAAAAAATAAATATAATAAATGATATTACAAAAATATTAAAAAATATACTTTTAATGATAAAAATATCACAATTATTATCTAATATTGAGTACAGTAATTTTTTTAGTCCGAGAGTACCTAAATTTTTTTCAATTGAAACGTATATGCATGTTAAATAACAAAATCATGTGCCTGCAATTCGTCCTAATATTGTGCTAGTGACTAGTGAGGGAATGATGGACCACCAACGCACGTGTCCCTCTCAAACTTGGCCTCCTCCTTCACAAAATATCGCACAAATTATTTAGACTGACACTTCTTTCCCATCACATCACAGACTGACACTTTTCATTTTAGATTTTTATCATTTCCATTATACTCACTGCTACCCGCCAAATCTAGTCATATTTCCTTGTCTTAGATTTTTATCATCTTTCCTGCCGTTTTTTTTTCTTCTAAATGTATAGCATGGCTCTTCAATTAGTCCCTTCTGTTTCTCTTTGCGATGGTATATTCCCCGTCTAAATCTGTCAACCCCATATACTCTTTTAGACTGCTACTGCTCATCTTCCATGGGAATCGAAATCTTCAAGTCTTTGCTTATGGATCAAGCATATAAATCTCAATTATATTAGTTCATGACACACGAAACAAGATATATGTTATACTTGACTCATTTAATTAATTAAGAAGATTAATTAATTATAAGGAAATTCTACAAGACTAAAAACTCCTGAAAAAACCAACTATGTATTACTTTTTCTTCGAGGTTATTATCATGCTCATTTTTATCAGATGGGATGTCATTGCTGTAAATAATCTGCCAGACAATATGAAATTATGCTTCCTAGCTTTTTACTCTCATGACGATGAATTATTACATGTTCTTTAAGTATCATATAAGATTGTACTTACTTTGTTCATATTATAACATTTTAACCTTAATTAATGTTTGGTTCATCATTGATCACTTACATATTTGTTATTTTTTTATTTTTAAAAATTGAATAAATAAGACTAAGATAATAAATATGTAAGTGAATGATAAACTGCATCATTAATTAAGACTAAAATGTCACAATATGAATAAGTTAAGTAAGTATAATCTTGCGTAATGATCTAAGAACGTGTAATAATTTTTATTTTACAATACTGTGAAGTTTGAACAACACATCTTGTAACATCTTTCCTCACCTAACAAAAGTCGTAAATTAAAAAAAAAAATTGTTAATATGTGTTCTTAGAGCACAAGTTAAGAAATAAAAATATCATTTATTAATTTTCACTTAATTACTTATAAATATTAAATATTTTTATTTTTATTTAATAATATTTTTTTTCTTGTTTGATGTGAGTAATCTCTATTTTTTATTCCTTAACATATGTTTTTTTAAAAATGAGGACTGAGGAGGGTGAAAAATTCTCATTCTATATATGGAGATGGGCGTTGAAGACAAGATAGCACTTAGCAGATCAAAGAAAGAGAATCACGTCCGAGATAATGTAGCCCATCCCAAGTATGACAGCCCATTCCTTTTGAGTTTCCACAACAAAGTCTCGTTGAGGAGTTAGATCCTACGGTTTCACATGAAAGGCCTCTTCCTGCTAAACATTATGAGAACAACAGACTTGGTGGCTTGGCCCACAGAGCCAGAAGTGGCCCATGGGGCTCCTTAGTACTAAACTACAAAGACGCTGCAAGCATATGGACCAATAGAAATAAATTCAATTTTTTTAAATAACAATAATGGAGAGCATGTGGAGCTAGCAAAATATATCACTGTCAATTTGAAATAATTTTATACTTACATTTAATGATATATTATTATTTTATTTAATGAATTTAATATTTTATGTATTTGTTAATATAGTTAAATTTATTAAATAAAATGTTAATATAAGATTGGATGATAATAGAAAAAGGTTTTATAATCAAAATTAAACTCAATTGAAAATTGGTTTGTTTACATTAAGGAAAGTCCTTACCTACAATAATAATTAATTTAATAATTGAATTATGGTATAGAATAATTTTATTTAATGATTAATTAAACTTAAACTTAATAATAATACCGCATTTACTTATTATAATCAAATAATTATGATGGATAAGATGTGGAATCTTGGCCGCTCTCATAATCAAATAATTATGATGGACGACGGCCTTGGGTAGCTCACGCTCACAGCTGGAGACATTATTCCCCTTACATTCCGCATATGTACATTTTCACATTGGATTCAACGTCTCAAAACCCCACCGCTATAAATTCAAGGTGAGTTCTCTCGTGTAATAAATATTGAAAAATGATTACTCCTCTTAATATATCTTTGTAATAATTTTTTTAATTATTAAATAAAAAAATATTGAATACTATTTATATTTTTAAGATATTTATTATATTTAATATTTTATTTAATATTTTTTATTAAGTAATAGAAGAATTCTTAAAAAATATTTTAAGAAGATATAACAAAACTTTAAATATTTTTTGGTGGTTTAACTATCACAACTGATACATTAAAAAGTGTAAGACAAGTCTAAAAATTATACAACTCACAATTTTTAGTAACCAGTTATACTATATATTTTTTAATATTATTTTGACCCATTTTTTGTATTTTTTTTCTATTTGTAGCTTTAAACATTAAATATTATAAATAATTAATGTTAAATATTTTTATTAACAAAAGATTATAAAGTAACTCTCACAATTTAAATATTAAGGAATTAATTTTTAAATTAATATTTATTACAAAATGTAATAATTTATACAATTTACAAAATTAAAATGTTTAATTTAGGAAATAAAATAAAAAATGATAATATTTGAATCTCATTATATAAAGATAAGAATATATATGTTATTTTGCATAAATTTATATTCTCTTCTCTTAATTTTTTACCCAACTCATATTTTTTTCTCTCATTTTCTCTTCATCCAAATGTACATAGAGAAAATACACTCTTTTCTATTCATTTATTTTTCTCTCTAGTTTCTTTCTTTCTGCATAATAAGAGAATTTTATACAAAAAAATAGTTTATAATATAATTAGTTACTAATCATGGATATTAGGTATTTCTGTAAGCACGAATACTACAAATAGTCACTAATCATGGATATTGGATCTTTTCTTAAACATAATACAATTAGTCACTAATAATTGACCTTGAGCCTTTCCTAAAGCATTGATTATATTAGTACTTAGTATTCACAAATCATGGACAATGAGTCATTTCTTAAGCATATATAATACAATTAATCACTAATCATGCATTGAGTCTTTCTTTAAGCATGTATTATATTAGTATATATCATGGACAATAAGCTTTTGATTAAGTAGAGATAATACAATTAGTCACTAATTATATCCATAGTCCATGATCAGTATAATCAATAGTCACTGATTATTATAATTCATGATTAAGGAAAGGCTCTTAGTTCATGTTTCTATTCAGGGCTTTAGACACTTAATATCACAAATAATTAGGTGCTGAATATTTTTATTAACAAAATACTTTAAATTAAATATCATAATTAAAATAATAGTGAATTAATTTTAAAATTATTTATTATAAAATGCAATAATTTATACAATTTACAAAATAATACGTTTATTTTAGAGATATAATAAAAAATAATATTTAAATTTCAGTATATGAAGATAATATATATATATATATATATATATATATATATATATTATTTTGCATAAATTTATATTTTCTTCTCTTAATTTTTTACCCAACTCTTGTATTCTTTTATCTCATTTTCTCTTCATCCAAACATATATAGAAAAAATATACTTTTCTATCCTTATACTCTTCTCTCTATGTTTTTCCTTTATATATTATAAAATAATTTTATATGAAAAAATTAGTTTATAATATAATTAGTCTTTAATCATGCACATTAGGTCTTTCTTTAAGTATGAATTATACTAATAGTCAGTAATCATGAACATAGAACCTTTCTTTAAGCATGAATAATATAAATAATCACTAATCATGAATATTGTATCTTTCCTTAAGCATAGATTATACAATTAGTCACTAATAATTGACGTTAGGCCTTTCCTAAAATATAGATTATACTAGTACTCACAAATCATATACAATGATAATTTCCTTGAGCATGGATAATATAATTAGTCACTAATCATGCATTGGGTCTTTCTTTAAGCATGACTTATACTAGTAGTCAATAATAATGGACAATGGTTAAGGAACATTTTTGTGATCAATAATAATTATGAAAATATGGAAAATAGGCTTAAATATGGATAATACAATTAGCCATTAATCATGGACAATAGGCTCTTCCTTAAGTTTGGATTATACTATTAGTCACAAATTATGGATATCCTTAAGCGTGGATTATACAATTAATCACTTAACATGGATAAGGAGTCTTCCCTTAAGTATGAATTATACTATTAGTCACTAATAATGGATAATGTGTCTTTCTTTAACCATGGATTATAATATCTTAGTCACTAATCATAGACTATGCATCTTTCCTTAAGCATGAATAATATAATTAATCACTAATCATGGACAAATTATACTATTAATCACTAATCATGAACTATCGGCCTTTCCTTAAGTATGAATAATACATTTAGGGCCCGTTTGGTATGAAGGATAGAATAAGACCTGATAGTATTAGGTATGATAGTATAAGACCTGATAGTATAAGACTTGATAGTATAAGGCCTAATACGTAATAGTTAGGAATATCAAAGTGCTTAAAATTATAATGAAAAAATCTTTATAACAGCTTATCCATCAAAATTCAATCAGGCCTAATCCCACCTCCCAATACTTGATTAAGTTGTCCATCATTTTAATGTATAACAAGGGTTTGATAGATAAACTTATACAATACAGTATTTATATCAAACAACTGATAAAGTCATAATGTATTGTATTAACTTATCCTATCAGGTCTAATACAGCATGCCAAACAGGCCCTTAGTCACTAATCATGGATAATGAATCTTTTCTTAACCATGAATGATACTATTAGTTACTAATCAAGTACAATAAGTCTTTTCTTAACTATGAATTATAATATTAGTCATTAAGCATAGACTATGGGTCTTTCTTTAAACATGAATAATACAATTAATCACAAATCATGAACAATAGGCATTTCTTTAAGGATGAAACTATTAGTCACTAATCATAGATATCCTTAAGCATGGATTATGTTATTAATCACTAAACATGGACAATGAGCTTTTCCTTGAGTTTGAATTATACTATTGGTCACTAATCATAGACAATAGACCTTTTATTAACCATTGATTATAATATTAGTCACTATAGGTCTTTCCTTAAGCATGAATAATACAATTCGTCATTAATCATAGACAATCAGTTTTTCTTTAAACATTGATAGTACAATTAATCACTAAGTGTTGGCAAGGAGCATTTCTTTAAACATGGATTATATTATTAGTCACTAATCATGGACAATATACTTTGCTTAAATATGGATAATACAATTAATCACTAAGCATAGACTAAGAGACTTCTCTTAACTATGAATTATATTATTAATTACTAATCATGGGCTATTGGTCTTTTCTTAAACATAAATAATACAATTAATCATTAATCATAAACTATGAGTCTTTCATTAAGCATGAATAATACAATTATTCACTAATCCTAAACAATGGACGTTTTCTTTACCATAGATATACTATTAGTCACTAATAATTGACAATAGGTTTTTTCTTAACCATGGATTATAAGATTAATCATTAATCAGACTATGGGTCTTTCCTTAAGTATGGATAATATAATTAGTCACTAATCATGGACAATAAGCTTTCCTTAAGTATGAATTATACAATTAATCATTAAACATGAACAATGAGTCTTTTCATAAGTATGAATTATACTATTAGTCATTAATCATGAACAATGAATTTTTTCTTAACCAATGATTATAATATTAGTCACTAATTATAAACCATAGGTCTTTCCTTAAACATGGATAATACAATAGACAATAAATCTTTCTTTAAGTAAGAATTATACTATTAGTCACTAATAATAAATAATGTGCTTTTGCTTAAACATGGATAAGAAACACATGAATTATACTATTAATTACTAATCATAAACATTAGATTAAATCAACGCTGAGGTTGATAGTTTGACCCAGTTATAAAATGAGATGAGTTACTCCTCACCTTGAGCTTTTTATAGAACCAACTAACATATATTTCTAAGCATTACTATACAAGAGAATAATTATAAAACTTATCTCACTCATATTTTCTTTTTTTATTTCAATCAAAGAGAGAATTTTATAAATAATGGTTTTTTAAATTAAATAATTTATTAAATGTGATTGACCAAGTCGCCCACCAAAGACGTTGCTGGAAAACCACCAGATCCGAGGATAACCATTAAACTGTTGTAACAAAACTTGCACAGAGGTGAATCAAAGCCTTCATGACAATTAGTAGGAACAAATACCACCAAAAAACTAGAGTTTCAGAAAAACTAAATTTTTTAATAAAATAAAATAAATTTTTCTTTTGAAAAAATGAAATAAATCTCGAAAGAAAAAAGAAATAGAGGGAAAACAAGAGAAAATGAAATGGAATGATGAGATACAATGGCCCTGCCGCTCTCGCTGCAAATCAAAGGGTGTTTGATGGACCTACGATCGCTGACATAGTGAACTGCGTGAACAACAACTGCAGCATACTCTTCCAGACAATACCCAACTGAGATATTAGACTATCTTGACTTCAAACCATCGTAATCTATGCCCAAACCACCACTAATTAGGGCTGATAAAACGGGTTTAACCTGTCGGATTAACTCATTAACTCGTCATTTTTTTACCAGTTGAATTCAAAATTGAATTCATATTTTTTTTTTAATCCGTATAATCCGCGGGTTAAGCGAGGCGGGGGCGGGTTGGCCTTGCGAGTTAGTTCTCTTTTAAAAAAAAATGATAAGTAATACTATAATTAAAAAATTCTTTGATGTTATATAATTTATGTTTAAATATTTAATTAGATTATTTTAAAAATTATATTTTAGATATGTGGTTTGTAAATTTTTATTATTATTATTTATTATTTTTTTATAATATTTATTGATTTTTTATATAAATTTTTTTATTTTTTAAGCGAGTTAAGCTCTATTGACCCCATAACTTATCTATTTTTTTTTCATTTTATCTTTTATGCGGATCAACTTGCCAACCCGTCAACCCGCCTTAAAGCGGGTTGGGTTAACTCTTCTAACCCATTTTCTAAAACGGATCAATCCACCCCGCCCTGCATTTTAACTGGTTGAAGCGGGTCGGGACGGGTCAGGACGGATTAGTCCATTTGCCACCTCCGCTCCAATATCGATAACTCGCACCTGGGCACCAAGTTGAACCAATTCACAATAGTTCTGTGCAGCCTCACCCACACCATCAACTAGCAATTTTGTTGAAGGAATTTGAGAACCAATATGGAAATGCAGCAATTGTAAGCAATCAACCAAGGCTTCTAGCTAATGGACCCAAAATGCCCGAACACCAATCACTGAGCAAATGCAAAGCTTCTTGCTAATGTAAATGACCAAATCAAGCTTTTCCTCTTATCCAATTAATTTTATTAAATGCATAGCATAAAAATAACAACATTATGGCTGAATGAACGGAGCAAGTGAAACAAGGAGGGGGGATGCTGGAAGAAGCAAGGAGAAGGAGAAGACAAAATGGGCTAAATGCAAAATTTTAAAATTGGTCAAAGTTAACCTATTATGTTGGTAGCCAGTCAATTATATGGACCATTGGATTAGCTCTATAGTCGAGATATATACAACTAGGTAGTGGCACCTAAACTACTTGTGGTACCAGAGATCTATCCTAAGTTCAAAGGATAGTGACATATACATAGATTTTTGTTACATAGAAATTACACAAAAGTTGAAAGAAGTGGTTCAAATAATTTCAACCACTGTTTTACATAAATTACAAAAAATTTCACCCACTCATTTATGATTTTGAGAGGAATTTATATTTCCATTAGCTCCATTAGTGACATAACTACATGCAAAATAGGGGTGTGGAATAAGCTTGAAAGGGTAAGCAAGCACTTGTGATAATATCTTGTAAACTGATCTTACCCAGCGGTCATGTTGATTGAGCTGTCGTTTTGTTTATAGAGGTAACCAAATGACTTTTATAATTTCAGAAAATAAAAATTGGAGAAAGAACCAAAAATGGAAAAAAGAATTCATTTTTTTTCATTTTATTTAAATGTTTATAGAAAATGATAAATTAAAAGAAATCCTTGCTTATAAGTCATAAACAAAATTAAAATAGTCAAACTTACATTATTTGAATGATAAAAAAAAGTTTTTTCTAACAAGTATCGCACTTGTTAAGATTTCAAAATAAAAAGTTTTTTTTTATGAAAATTAGAGTTTTTAATACATTAAGAATTGAAAGAATTTTATTTTTCATGTAAAATTTTTAATTTTAAATTCTTTAACAAGTGTACTAAAAAAATTCATCAACTCATCATAATGGCCATTGATCAATCCATGTAAACCTATGGATGTCAGATGGCTTTTGAATTATGTAATTTGCCCATCTAAAATTCACAACTAATTATAACGATCCGGGAAAATTATTGCAAGTTCCTGAAACATATTTAATCCATGTTCTATAGAAGATTTATAATATTAATTTTAAGTTAATGACTTAAAATTTATGTAAGTTTATTTAAAATTAATTATAAAAATTATTCTTGAAGAATATATTAATTATGCTCTAAGAACATGCTAGAATTTCTCCTGTGTAAGTACTCTTGACTCACAATTGCTAACACGTGATTACAAACACCCTTTCTTGATTAAACCAACCTTATTAAGTTAAAATAGCATTCAGTGCATATTAAATTCTTTGATTTTTTAGGGTTTGGAAGTGCTTATCGAAGACGGGTTTCACGTGAGACCTAATTCTATAAGCTAACAACACAATAAGCCTTCCCTTTTAAATCCATTAGTATGTCGAAGGAACTCGAATATTTTAAATATGTGATTTTAAATTTGATTTTGAGATTTATGTGTATAAAAATAATATTATTTAAAAAAATATTTATTTGAGCATAGGGATAACAACGGAGCGGGACGGGGGCAAATAGTGCTTCTCCGCCCCCGTACCAGTACCCGTCATGAGTATCCATTTACGATCCCCACAAGTAGGTGAAGATATTTGCGATATCCATAGATAATTAATAATTTAAAAATAAAATTTTAAAATTTATAAAAAAATAAATTTTAATATCACATACTACAACTTTATTTAATAATCTAAGTTTTTATAAAATTAAAAGAATATTATAAATAACAAATTAAATTCAATTATATTTTATAATAATTAGTTTATATAAATAACTATTACATAAATGATATATATTTTTTAACAAGTTTTATTATTATGGACTCATTTAATAAAAAATTTATTTTAAAATAATAAAAAATATATATTTTTATCTCATCTTAAAGTAAAAAGAAAAAAATTATAATATATGATATATATTAAATGAAAAAATACACTTTACGAATTTACAAATATCTACGAGACGATACTATAATTTCTATTTCACTTTCATTTATTAAATGGATACCCATCTCTCACTCCATTACAGATAATCCCTACAAATTCTACAAGTGCGAATAATTGTATCATCTCTACTTGAGCATTTAACAGTATTTCAAAATATTAGTTTAATTAAGAGAAGAAAAAAACAACCAATTACGTATTTTTATCTATTATTAGACTCTGACAGTTGGGTCAACAATCAAGGTAGAAATTGCAGAGACCTCGAAAGAGGGAGAAGAGTAGCGTCTAAGGGAAACATAACACAAGATACGACTTTGTTTCTTCGCTTAAGGTTTCTTGGTTGCCACAATATCAAGTCTTATGCTTATAATGGTACTATATTCTCATGACACATGCAATGCTCAATAAAGAAGATTACAGGTACATAATGAGCTAGGTTTTATTAACTAACTTCATCTAAGTTACCGACTTGGTTTTCATAATCAATGCATGTCTTCTTCGTCACGGCACATATAGATGACTTTTAGGACGTTGACACATTGTTCAGCGGGAAACAAACCTGAATGCTACGCTAGCTATTGCAAACCTCTCTTCATTATAAATTTATAATAAGGTCTAGGGGACAGGGTGACCAGAAAAAGATACTGTTAACATCTTCATCAGTGCAACTGCGAAGTAGGAATAGTTAGCTAGGATATACAGTTTTAACTTGTAAGGATGTTTTGTATGTATTTTACCTTGTTTATAAGAAGAGAATGATTGAAACCAATTGAATATGACATCTGGTAATTAATATTTTGAAAGCAAGCGACTTGCGTCAGTAGGTGGAATCGTGGAGTTTACCTAACACACGGGTTTACTTGGATTTACTCATTATTATAGCCAGCACACAGAATATTTTATTTGAGGTTGATAACTTGTGAGATATTATTACATCCCCTTGCACAAATACATGCAGAGAACGAAAAATAAAGAAAGAAAAATTAATGTATCTATATGGTAGATATGCTTTTCTAATAATTTCACCCTTTATAGGTTCATCATGATTCATGTCATGACCCAATACGATAGGGATGGCCATTACACCAAATTGGGTTTCTCAGTGGAGCTTACCAAAGAATTGCATGCAGAAGAAAAGGGCAATGCCATATCCTTTATATATGGCGGTGGGATTTGACACACCAACAGTTATGGCCAGTAATGTACCTCTAATCTAAGAGAAGGGCGGTTGTTTATTTGTGTTATCCTTTATGACCCACGCAGGGTATATCAGCTCTAGTCCACTGCTTTATGCAAAATTAGCTATAGGAAGGGGAGAAAACATTCAGCCACTGGTCCAGTATATTAAATGGGATTCCAGTTGCTTCTACGCTTAGCCCCACAAAAACATGTGCTGTCTTTGACACCGCCATGCCCTTGCTGTACGAATATTCGTTAGACGAAGGGACATTATATATATTTATGATATGATTATTTGTTGAGACAATGTTCCACATGAGACCAAATTGACGCCAGCCTGATGCACTTGCTGCTACATAACTACATACTCAAATGAAATACAAATTATTATGCTTATGTTTGTCAGAGTTAGGGGTTAGATGAGGATTTAAGATGCTCGAGGGAAAGGAAGATTTTTTTATGTTTACTAGTTAGCAGTGGGTTTAGTAGATTTAGTTTGTGATGCTGCTAATATAGTTAATTTGGGCTTGTTGACGAGGGTCATTTAATTACACCTAATAAAGGCAAGCATGAAAATGGAGTGGGAGAAACAAGCGTGGCCAGCTCCACCTCCTCTGCTGCACTATCAACGTCATTTTTACTAATTTGCAACGTATGGGACCTCCATGCACAACTTACAGCTAATCTTCTACGTGATGGATTTGGAATTTGAGTCAACATGAGGGGATTCTTCATCCTAAAATAGTAGGGTTTTTTTATGAAAAAAATAGTAGGTTTATAATACATGAATCTATCTCATCCTAAAATAGTATTAGTGTATTCCAATATTAGAAATATTCTTATATAAGCACAAATGTATAATAAACATATTCACATGAAGTGCGTATTTAAATATTAGAGATATTCTTACATAAACACAAGTATATGTTAAGCACATTCACATGGGATAGGACTCATATCATGTGAGTGTGACTAAGATACACTTGCACTAATGCAAAAAAAAATTCAATATTACAATACTTAACTAATCAGCTCATGGGATTGTTATTGAAGTCACCTAGCACGCATGCATCTTCCGATAGTGGTGGCTGGTGATTTCAGTAACTATGTGGCCCTCTCATGTCAATGCTTTTATACTTTGAAAATCTAAGGCGTGTCAACTACTACATTGTCTTCATCTAGTGGTAAGCTAACAAACCATAATCTTATTAGTTGAAACTTGACGTCAAACCATCTGGCAGATCATAATTTTACTTATAAGTGGCGTGTCAACTTTGAATTACAACAAATCACAATAGAATGCATAGAGATCATTTCAACTATCATGTTTCTAAATTGAGAGGGATAAGGGTTTGGAAATTGAATATGAGAAATGTAGCTAAGCTTTGGACATGATGCATGTACAAGTAGAACGGATGTCTGTGTTCTCGAGGCATGTCAGATAGACTGGTATTAATTCCTGTTCAATTTAAATGTCCAAACTCCTAACTAGTGGAAACAGGAGTTGGAGACCTACGAAGAATTAAGTTTTAACCGATGCCAAGATGAAACTCTTTGCAATATTTTCCATTATTTGGTGACTGTACAACAAATATCTCTGTTCTTAACCAATCAAACTCAGATAAGCAGAAACGAGGAAAAACTACAGCACACACAAAACTCATTCCTGTGCTGTACAGATATAAAAATTACAATGGGAAAATAAATAAATAAATAAAAACTGTCATGAACAGAGTTTAGGCAAGGATCTTGCATAACTCTGGCCTGATACTTTTGATTTTGTGATCTTTGCCATCTGGTTTTGCATTTTCCTACAGATTTTCTCTAGTTCCATAACCCTCCACTGCATTCCTTGCAAATGTGCTTTGAGTTTCTCATTATCAGCTGAAAGATCAAAGTTGCCAGCATACAACACAACCTGTTCACAGGTTTTGTCTTTATTTCCTCTTTGAGCAGCATCACTGGAACCGCAAGGCGAATCCTTGAATGAAGTTGTACTGGGAGTAACATGGAGTAAATTCTTGAGCTTAGATTGCTGAGAGATGAGAGCCTGAACTGCAGATTTTGAAGGAAATTTTGTGTTCTGAGAAAGGTGTAGGCAAGCTTGAGGCGAAAGCTTCTCATAATTTAAACCACAGCACATTTTCACCCTTTCTTCTTGTGACAATTTAGCATGTACCTATTGCAGAATGTAATCAGTTCAACTACACTAAGTTTAAGTAGGCCTTGAATTCGGGGGCAGATTCAAGTTAGAGGTTTAAGCTAAATTTTGAGAGTGTGTTTCACATATCATATTAGCATTCCCAATTAATAGAACATAAATATAGATTTATTAACTTTCCTAATCATAGTCAACCATATGACCAAAGTTAAAGATTTCCAAATTTAAAATGAAACTAGGAAAGAATTATTATACCTCTAGATACATGTCCATTGCATGGTAGAGCTCATCATAAGAATCTCTAGCAGAATCAGGAAGTGCTGTGGCAAGAGCCAAGAACTTGGAAGTTTTTAAACAAGGATCAGGGGCTATTTCTGCTATATACAAATCTATTAAGCTAGCAACTTTCCTCATCCGAATGGGGGTGACTAGACCAGTTCCTCGACGCAGGAATGCTTTCAAAAATCTCAGAACAAGGTTCACATCATATAAGTAGCTTATTCCATAAGGAGATGGAACAAGCAAATTGTCCAAGGTTGCCTGATCCAAGTGGGAACCAATCATATTCTCCAACTTATTCCTGCTACATTTGCTTATGTTCAAACTCAAAGTAACCCGGAGAATCCCAAATAAAGTCTTGCAAGAAACAGAACTCTGATCTATATTATAATGCATATCTATGACCATTTCTATGATCTTGCTCTTCTCATCTATTGTAGCAGTGGAAAATTTTGCCTTCTGATAATAAAGCAGAAACCTGCTGATGACAACATGGTCCAATTTACGTGAAAGCATTGACTTTACCAACATTTCAACCAACAAGGGACTCAAAAATAGGAGATCTTCAAACCACCATGTTGAGCGAGAGGAATTTGTCTTTATACTCTCAGAGCTTTTAGAGTCACATGAAAACCGAACCCCAGAACTGTCAGTAGAACAAGTTGATGGACATGGGCTTGCTTCACTGGCCAAAACTAGCCTCCCCACTAAGTTATCCAAGCATTTATCTAGCACCACAGAAGAATCTGCAACTAATGAAAAATTCTGGCACTGCTTCAAAGCAATCAAAAGGTCTGACCATGTCCAATAGCTAATTTCTTGAAGTGATTTTTCTGTTTGTTCCAATAAGTTAGAAACATCAGAGACAGATTCCTTCATTTCCATGAATTCAGCAGCACAACGTGTGAGTAACAATTTGGAGGGAGTTATATCAATTGTTCCATTGTTGTAACAAAATCTTAACATAAGCTCAAAACCTTCTGCACCTCCTGGAAAATCATGGAATATTACTTTAAGTTTCCCAGTGCCACCACTAGACTTTCCAAATAATTTAGCAAATTTGCCTGAGTACTGAGCAATAATCGTCTGCACAAATAACCATTTAAAACCGAGTAAGGTGATTATAAAAGAAATAATGTACAATTCTCTAGGAACAACTAGATATGAAAGACACTAAAGCTAACTATAATATTGGAGAAAAGGGCAATTTTTTATTATGGAAAAAGCTATCAGTGACAATAGGTTAAATACCAAAATAACCCACCAAAAACATGGAGTCACTGGAATAGCACATAGACAAGAAAAGGTACAGGGTAAAAAATGGAAAAATGGAGAGAATGAAAGGAAAATTCCACACCTAGTTAAAGCTCCTAAACCAAAAAGAATGGATTGCCTCATTGCCAGGATTGGTGATAGAGAAGTCGTTATAGACAATAAATTGTACATGAGGGTGAGCAGGAAGGATCACCATCTAGCATGGAAGGGTATAGAAAATAATTAAATGGCTTGAAAGCAACCCTTGGTCCCTCTCAGAAGATGTGAATAAAACAAACAAATTGAAGGTAAGAACATTAAAGCCCCAGAAGACCGTAGCAGCAGCATTTAATGAGTGTCATGCAGCATAAATAAAATAAAAACAAAAGATGAAAAAAGGTGTCTTGTGCTTGTGGTTTGTGAAAATGGCAATGGAAATTATGGCCACGATGGACAAACAGCAGCTGCCCCACCTCACTGCTATGTAGGTGCAAATTAATGATGGGCGTAAAGCTACAATCATAAAGCTACTGAGGGTAGCTAGAAAGCAGAAGAGAGAAAGAAAAATCACAAACTAAAAAGTATAAATCAATGAACCATAATCATTTCTAAAAATTCAAGAGTAGCAACATTTAGAATAAACTGAAACCATCAATCAAAAGATTGAAAAGACAAACCTTGTGACTACTATAGTGTAGTATAGATCCTATAAACAAACGCAAGAGAAAGGAAAAAGAAAAGGATTAAGAATTTACAATAAAGGCAGAGGAAGCAAAGCAAAACATAAAAGAGAAAAAGTCAATCATCGTTCAACAAAGTTTTGAAACAGATGAGACGACAGATTTTCAAAACTGGAGTTTCGAAACAAGCAAGAAAGAAAAGAGAGGAGGGTTACCTTGTCCACCATGAAGGTCTCTTCTCCATTTACATCCACTTCAAGATTGCAGTAAGCTTCCATAACTTAAAACAAGAAAAAGAAAACCAAAACACACCACAAATCAAGAGTCCTTAATTGACTTTTTGGAACTTGCATAAAAAATAATCCAAGGAAGGGAGAGACAAGAGAAGGCCAAACTGGGCAGGGAAGAGGAGGAGGTAGAGGATGACACAGGACACAAAGATCATATTCTGAGATTAACAAGAAGACAAAGAGAAAGGAGACAAGACACTGGTCCTGGGAATGGGGTGGTAGTCAATTGGTGCAGAAGTAATGCGGTTCTCCGCAGGGATACAACAAAGACAAAGCTCGAAGTGAATGAGAAGCAACAAGGCATGTAAAGACAGAAGAGTTACATATAATATGTGTGAAGGGGCTTAGTCAGAGAGAGTACACAACACAACACGAGCAGGAGGAAAAGAAAAAATGAAAATAGTTAAAGTTTGTATGTGTATAGCATATTATAGCATATAGCATATGGCACCACTAAACCTCCTTCTGACATTCCTACAAAAATATGACTAGCCTCTTAAATAACCACATAGCTTATGAATAATTCTGATTATTTTCTTCAGCAAATTACACAAAAAATTTAAAAACTTAGAACTCAAGCTTTATATCTGGCTTGGCCCTTCTCTTATGCCATTTTCAATACTGCAAGTCTCTAAATATGTGCACCCACCACCACACTCCAATATTTTAGTGGCTTTTATGCACCCACCCCTCTCTTTCTCTCTCTCACTGTCAAGTAATTGACCAAATTTACCACGTAGACCTTTTTTCTTGGCATGTGCTTCCGGGACCAATCTAAGTCTTCCCTCTTCACCCCACCAGCCAGTGACCCGGTCTTCAGGTGTATGGTGCTGAAGATGTATTATTCGTATATAAACCTTTTAATAATTAATTGGTAACCAACGTTTGTAGGATGTCGATATGTCCGAGTGGTTAAGGAGACAGACTCGAAATCTGTTGGGCTTTGCCTGCGCAGGTTCGAATCCTGCTGTCGACGTGTGTAAGATTTTTAAGTTTAAACTTAATTATATTATAAGAAGACAATTAATTTAGTGTAAGATTTTTTCGGTTTAACTTTAATTTATTATTAATGTAAAAAGACTTTGTGATGATAGCATATTAAAGTTACATAAGAATTCAAAAGAATTCATACCAATCTCTCGTTGTAATGTTATCATGAAGCTTGTGATTAAAACAATTGCAAATAGATTGAAGTTGATTTTGCATAAGCTAATTGGGAATTGTCATAGCATTTTTGTTCTAGTTAGATTGATAACTGATAATGCTCTTATTGCTTTGGATACTTTCTATTATATGAGAAAAAAAGAAGAGGTAAAACAAGTTTTGTTGGAGTTTAAAGTATACATGACAAAAGTTTATGACAAGGTGGAATGTGATTTTTTGCAAGTAGTTTACTCAGCTATAGGATTCCGGCTCATTGGGTTTCTTTTATTTTGAGATGTGTAACTTTTGTATCTTTTTTTAATTTTATTAAATGGCAGCCAGTGTGAATATTTCAAACCGAGAAAAGGTCTCAAGTAAGGGAATGCTCTATCCCCGTATTTGTTTATTCTCTATCCGGAGGTTTTATCTAGTTTAATTATTTGAGCTTAGAAATTTAAAGCTTTGCATGGAATTAACATTGCTAGAGAAGCTCCAGAGATATCCCACCTATTCTTTGCAGATGACGACATTTTCTTTTAAGAGGGCTACTTAGCCTGAAATTAATTTGCTGGTTAATATTCTTGATCTATATCAAAGAGCATCAGGCCAACATATTAACTTGGACAAGTCTGAGATCTCCTTTAGTTGAAATGTACTGATAGACAAAAAAGATGATATCCCAATGTGGATGAATATTAGGGCAGTGGAGAGTCATTCCAAATACTTGGCGTGACCAACATTTGTGGGTAGGTCCAAAAATCAAGTATTTGATTTTGTCCAAGAGAAAGTTTGGAAGAAGCTTCAGGGATAGAAAGAGAAGGCATTATCTAAAGCAGGTAAAGAAGTCTTGATTAAGGTAGTTGCTCAGGCCATTCCGAATTATAGTGTGGGCTGTTTTTCAGTTCCTATTGATCTCTACAATAAAATTGAGTTATTGGTATCAAATTTTTGGTGGGGTAGCAAATCTGGTGAAAGGAAGATCTATTGGGTCAAATGGAAAACTCTATGCGAATTAAAGAAGAGTGGTGGCTTGGGTTTTAGGAGTTTTCTGGGCTTTTAATCTAGCTCTCTTGGCTAAACAAGGATGGAGGATGCTAAATAATCTTATATCTCTGATGGCCAGAACTCTTCAGGCCAAGTACTTCCCAAGAAAATGTTTTCTTCAGGCAAAAGTGGTTTTCAGCCCAAGCTATACTTGGAGAAGCATCCATGGTGCTTTATGGGTTCTAAGGAGGGGATGTTTTTGGAGAGTAGGATCAGGTGAAAATATTCGTATATGGGGTGATGGCTGCCAAGTGTTTTGCCAAAAAATGCTACTGTCAACGACCTGATGTTTGAGGACCAGAGAGAGTGGAACATGCCTCTTATTAATTCAATTTTTATGCCCTTTGAAGTGTCTCAAATACTATATATTCCTCTTTCTGCTAGAGATATCCCTAACAAATTTATTTATGGAGAAATTAAAAATGGAGGTTATAAGGTGAACTCAGCATACCACTTCGTTAGAAAAAGTGAACCGAATGAGGGAACTTCCTCCAGCAATTCCATGATCAACCTGGTTGCTGATTGAACGAAAATTTGGAAACTCAAAATTCCTCCAAAATCCATTCACTTCTTCTAGAGGTTGCTCAATGGCTCTCTGCCTGTTAAGAAGAATTTGGAGCGAAGAGGTGTGCATATTAATACTGTTTGTCCAATATGTGGATTGCAAGAGGAGACGCAAAACCATGCCTTAAAGGACTGTTCTTGGGTGAGAAATTTTTGGTTTATTTCCCCCTTGGGCCTTCTTATATCTCCAACTGATCCTCAGCTATTTGTGGAATGGTTATGGAAATGTATCCAGGATATGCCTAATCATGGTGTTGAGTTGTTGGTCATGTTATTACATGGAGTTTGGGGCTATCCAGGAACAAGCTCTGTTTTGAAGGTAAGGCATTGTCACCTGAAGTTGTCCTCTCAAATGCTTTATTAGCCTTACACAGCTATAAGGATGCGTTTCAGATTGTTTCTTCTTAGTGTAATCAATTAAGTGAGACTTTTAGATCGAGTAAAAGAACTTAGAACCCCCCATCTGAAAACTGTTATAAATTGAACAGTGACACTGCAGAAGTTGGTGTTGGCCAATGGGGAATGGGAGCAATTTTTAGAGACAGGGAGGGGAATATTATGGCTGCTGCTACTTGAAGATGCCACCAATCCTGGGATGTGAAGATGGCGGAGGCTATGGCTTTGAAATTTGGCCTCAGTTTGGCTGCTGATCTCAGTTTTCTAAGAATAGAAGCCGAAGCTGACTGCAAAAGGTTGATTTAAGCTCTCAAATGGCACCAATCAGAACACCTATTTTGATTTAATTGTCTCAGAATGTATTGCTTTCAAAAGACAGTTTTATTTTTGTTCTTTTTCTCATGTCTATCGTGATAACAAGAAGGTTGCTCACAATCTTGCTAAGTTGGTAGGAAGCTTAGGGAATAACGTATGGATTGAAGGTGCCCCCTGTTATATGTAACCTTGCTTTTGCTGATGTTTTGGCTTCATCTTCTATTTAATAATATGCCAACTTATGAGTCTCAAACAAAAAAGTTACATTAGAATTCTAGGGTAGTTATTTTGGGGAGAATTTTACATAATCATCATTCTTGATTTAAAATTACATGAACAATTGTTCAAAGACTAAAAATATTAAAATTACATTTTCATTTGAGCATTTGCACTATCATATAATTATGTGTTTTTATATAATTAAATAATGAAATTTATAAAAATAAGTGTAATTTTATATGAAAGTAAATTATAAAATAATATATCAATAAAGGTTTGACATGTTGGTAAGTCAAGTTAAAAATAAATCGAATTGAACTAAGTCAAACTAATTCAAGCTCAACTCAATTAAAATTGAATTTATTATAATATTCTCTTTATCGATATCAAGACAATATTTTTGTTTTACTATATTATTATATTTTAAGAAACTTTTTTACATATTTGCATATTATTGTTTTCTTTTAAATTCAATTTAAGTATTTAATATTAATTACGAGACATAAAGAGTAGATTGAATGGTAATTCCTAGTTGTATGCAATAAGGCATGTAATGGAATCACCATTTCATACTTTTTCTTTTTTGTTAACAAACATTAAAATGTAAATCCTTAGAATAAACCATGAAAAAGAGTTACCATTCTACATTCCAAATGTAGCATTAAAATATTATGCCATATATCTATAAATCTATAAATAATTAAGTACATGATGCCCGCGGCACCACGCTTGCTACCTCCTTTAACCGCATTGTGCCTTGACAAAGATCACAGTCAAAATGAAGAAATGACCGTGTAATGATCAACCGATGATCATTGATCTCGCTGTCGTCCTTTTTTCGGGGAAAAGTCTACACCGATGCTCTTAAAAGTAGCGTGTGCCCACAACTAATTATGAAAGAATTATTGTTTATAAAAAAAATGAAAGAATTGTAAGATTAATTATATATGGTAAAAAATTAAAACAATCCTTGCACAAATTTAACTTAAGGTCTTGAATTATAATAAACTATTTTTTAAAGATAAATTACACTTATTGTCTTTTAAATTTGACTTAATTATATAGACATCTTATTATTTTAGAAATTATACCATATTCTTTTAAAGTTTATATTATCATTACACTGATCTTAAGTTTATATTATTATTACACTTATCTCTTCTGTCTGTCTATTTTGGAGAAATCGGTGTAACACTATGTTTGGATGATATGTAATGAGGAGAACGGAAAGAAAATGAGGAAAACGAAAATAACTTCTTTTGTTTGGGAGTTTTAAAATACATGAGAACGAAACGGAACACTTGAGAAATCATTTCTCTTCTCTTTCCCTCAAATGCCTAACTTTTGTTCCCTCCAAAATTGAGGTGGAATGAGAAGAACACATGAGTAATTCCGTTTTCATTCTGTTCCGTTAATGAAACTTTCAAATAAAGAGAATGAAAATTATATTTCATTCCTTTTTTTTCTTTTTCGCTCCATTTTTACCTATTCCGTTCCGTTCTTTTAATAAAAAAAATCCAATCATAGAGTAAGAGTATAAACAAAAAAATGATAAATGTAATTTCATTAAACATCATAAAATGTCAATATAATTTATCCTTTTTCTATAATATTTTTTCAAGAAAAAAAATATAATTGGGTATTTTTATAAATTGTCTGTAAATTATGGCCATTTAAAGATTTTATTCAAATTAATGTCTTAAGAATTGCATAACCAATTTCACCATCAATTGGCATAGCTTCCGATCCAATTATCATTTATATATAATACAATTTTATTATTTATCTAATTTTTATAATTTTTTTTAATTCACTCATAAATTTATTATATATCTTATAAAAATATTATAATTATATATAAATTAATTTAATATATCTTTTATATTAATATATAATATAAATATAATATACATATAAAAATTATACGCAAAATATTTTACAATATAATAATCTTTGCACCTGTTTTCTTCATTTAGGCGGGAAGAAATTAAGGGCATTGAATTCTATTGGGATTCTTGCGGTGAATTTCACGGGTATCTACTACTAGTTACCTCTAAAAGCATGGCCTGTGTCAAATCTAGCTATTGTTGAATTCAACCAGTAAAATTGGTAACAAAAATCAAGTTGAACCATAAATAATAAAAGAAATACAAATTTCTTTAATACTTTATATATAATGTCTACTCTCACTTAAAAACTATTATAAATTTATGAAAATAAAAATAATTTAACAACGTTAAATATTTTTAATTTAATAATTAATATATTTTACATATATTTAATCATGAATCGATGGTTTCATTTATTAAATATTCAGTATGACTTTTAAAACATCGTTTATAATCCTTCATTAACAGTGTAACTACTATAATTATTTAAAACTTTTGATAATTTAAATTTGAAATCTATATTGATGAACATGAAAATACAACTAAATTTAATTAGGCATTCATACACTCGTGACTGTCAAAGTTGTGAAAACCATAACATGAATTTTGACACTAACCCTTTGTTTGGATGCACAAGAAAAAATGAGAAGAGAGAAAATGAGAGGAGAAAAAATAGATAAAAAATCATGTTTTCTTCTCATACGTTTCGATGAAGAGAAAACAGAGGAAAAGAAAATTAGAATAAATAAAAAAAGAAAGTATAATCAAGTAAAATAACATATATACCTTTATTTTGTATTTAATAATTAATAAAATATAGATATATGTTTTTTATTTTATATATATCTAAACACAATTGTCATTATATAAATAAATAGATAAATTATATGATAAATATTAATTTAAAAATTAAGTTATTGAATATTATTAAAGTCTATTTTAATTATATTTAATTAAAAAATTTGTACTTTTTTAAATATTATAATGATCTTAATAAAAAAATCAATTCTTCACCCTTACTCCATTTTGGCTTTTTCCCACCCTATCAACCTTCCCACCGACACCCCCACCCTTAACCCCAATGCCCACCCTCATAAACTTCTCCACACCGACCATACCATTACCCCACCCCCAACTCCCTCTCACCTCTCCCAACCCTTCCCCCTATTTAGGTTAGTTTTGAAAATCATCAGTGACTTTCCATTTATTATAATTATTGCAAGTTTTGTATCTGATTCATATTAGACAATTGAAAAAGAATTTGTGGGTCGGTGTATTTCTCAATCAAGCACCTACTCTTTTTTTCTGGTTCAATTTTCTCGAATGTAAAGAGGAAGAGAAGAAAATGTAGGTGTTTGTTTTGTGTAGTTTTATTTGAAAGCAAGGGAGGGTGTAAGGACTTTACCACAACACGGTTAGGCTCAAAGGTTTCGAAGGACAGAGTTGAAAATGTGTAAAATCAACATGCTTCTCTTAATTTTCTTCGCATGATAACGAAGAAAATTTTTGACATGAATCTGGCTATAATTTTTTTTTTCAAGATGATGAATAATGTTATGTGTTTCAATCATCCATTCTTTCAACATCTTATTTGGACAAGACAATGCAATAAGAAAGCAAAGTAGCGAGTATTTTCTGTGGCTCATATCTACTCAGACAATACATCTTCATGGAAGAGTAAAAATGACAAGGTTAGAAATGTTATTTTAACATTTTCTCTCGTCATCTCCCATTTTCTTCGCAAGAGTGGGGAGAAAACATTTTGATGGGTCCCACCTTTTTTTTTTCTTTCCAATTTTTTCTCCACAACCAAATGAGAGAAAAGTACCATATCATCTCATTTTTTCTCCTCCTATTTTCTTTCCTTTGATTTTCTCTTCAACCAAACAAAGGATAAATATTTATGGTATCGCAAACTTCAACAATATGATTTATATTTCAATTCATAAACTTAATGAGTTTAACCATTTATCCTATTTTAGTAAAATACAAATTAATTAGTAATTATGCTTGTTTTCGCCCATTTTAACGTTACCTACCTAACACTACTTTTTGGTTGCTAACTTGCAACCTTAATAAAATAATTAAAATAAATATGATTAGATTGATAAGAATAGGCACTGCCACTTGATGTTAGTCAAAATAAAGGCTGAAAAGGTTTACTAGCGTTTGATTATTTTAATCTTTTTTATTCTTAAAATTGAATATAACATTAGAGTTTAAAATTAAAATTAAATTTCTTAATTTTTAATTTTTACGTTTAAAATATTATTTATAATTAAAATTATAATTTTATAAATTAATTCTATATAATTAAAAAATAATTAAATTATTTTTTAAATTTTAACATATATCTTAATAATTATCAATTTCATAACTTAAAAATTAAATTTTCTCATTCTCTATATTTATTTATAAATAATTATTTATTGAGAATTTATATTTATATAAAAATTATTTTTATATTTATATAAAAATTATTATAATAATTACTTTTTTTTAAAAAAATTCATGAAAATTTTCTTTATAACAAACTATGATTATTATATTATAAAAATATTATTGAATAAATATTTTTATTAATTTTAATTTTATAAATATTTTTTAATATTTAAAATTATACCTTTAAATAATAAAATTATAACTGAATTTATAATTATAATTTTTATCTTAATACTTTGACAACTTTAAATATAAAATTTAAGATTATAGATTAATTTTAATTCTAAAAAATTAAAATTAAAATTAAAATTTATATTTCAATTTTAATTTTGTTATCCCAACAGATTCTAAGTGATTTGGTATTTGTTTTTTTAAGTAAAATTTTAAATTCAATTCCTATGAATAAAAAAATTATTGTGATACTGGATTTAAGTGATTGAAAGAAATTTATATTTTTATAGTATGATCAAACTTGATTTTCAATTAATCAAATTTAATGTGATTTTTGAATACTTAGAATTTAAAGTGAACATATATATATATATATGATTAAAAATTGTATAACAAAATGGCTTAAATAGTTTTGCATTATGAATAATAGCTCAATTGGTTCGTTTGAGGGATGCCAATAACTTGCATCTGGGCTGAATATCCAATCCACGCGCACAAAAAATCCTAAGACATTTGTAGGTTTTTGGGTTAAAGACAGAAGTTGGATGTGACAGAGACGAGACGAAGGGTTGACAAAGCTCACGGCTCAAAAGTCCAAACAAGAGAGAATCATAGAATGGGGCATAAAAGTCATATAAGGTCAGAATCTTTTCTAATCTTATCCAACTTAATTTTTGCCTTTTGCTTAGATTATGAAAAACCGAACCCATTGTCAGGTCAAGTGGGACAACTGACAACATGTGAGGTCCAGATTACCGTTTTCATTGGTTAAACACCCTTTTATAAAGATGGGGAGTTTCTCATCCCCTAACCCTATAGGTTAAAATAATTTAAAGCTGACATTTGCAAAGTTGTAATTAATCGCATACATCATGTACTGTGTATATTTGGATTATGTTAGTGACACACAGTATATATTGTTTTTCATTTGTAGAAGTAAATATAATGAGCCAACACACACGCACACACATATATATATATATATATATATATATATATATATATATCCCATAATTATATGTTAGGAATTTAACCATGAGTTTTAAATATATATATAGGTAAAAGATATCTCATATTATTAAGTAATAGACAGAATGAGAATTTTATAAGTAAATAAATCTATCAACTTAATGTTTTAAAATTTTAGGTTGAGAGATAACTTTAAGTCCACTGTTGTGTTCCTTTTTAAATCTATTAATTTTATATCATAATTCTAAATCCACTGTTATGTTCTTCTTCCAGTCTATTGATTTCAAATCTCCTTAATATTTTATTTTAGACTCTCCTCTTTAATAAGTTATATTAGAGTTGATAGTTTGGCTAAGGTGAATACTTTATTATGATTGTTGTTGTTCTCATAGTTAATATCACTATTGGAAAAAGAGTCAACTTTAATAAGATCATTGACTCATTACTCTACTTGATGGAGTAATGTCATTTGTGTGTATTATCTTTGTATGTGGACTATCACTTAATGAGGAGATTAATAAGAATTTAAGTATGAGTTCTAAGTGTATATGTGGATAAAAAAAATCTCATGTTATTAAAGAATTGATAGAATTAGAACTTTATAAATAAATAAACTCATAAACTTAATGTTTTAAAATTTTGGGTTGAAACATAATAATTGATAGAATTAGAACTTTATAAATAAATAAACTCATAAACTTAATGTTTTAAAATTTTGGGTTGAAACATAATATTGGCCCACTGTTATTGTTTTCCTTTAAAATCCATTTAATCTCATATCTTTTCCATATTTTGAATGTTATATTTCTAATACTTTTGACCATAAGACTATATATAATGTAAAACGAATAATTTATGTATTTGTTACAAAAAGAATTGTGCCTTCTATTGTATGAAGTAATGAAACACAAATGTAAATATTTGTTTTAGGTCAAAGAAGTATAAATTTATGAATATGAACCACATTAAAGTTCAGTACACAGGTTCAATGAACAGAGCTTGCTTTGTATGATCTTATGGACTTTCTGCATCATAAGTTCATAATCTGGGCCTTGCTAGTTAGTACTTACTAATGTCCAATTCGAAAAAACATTTCATAATATATAAATATATATTAGTTGAACCTAAAGATAGAGAAACAATAAATAATAATAAATGAAACCAACTTGCACAAGCCGACCTTAGCTCAGTTGGTAGAGCGGAGGACTGTAGTGGGTAACCATCAGATATCCTTAGGTCGCTGGTTCGAATCCGGCAGGTCGGAATTTATTTTATAGCATTTTGTTTTTCATTTTACAACACCAAATTTGATTTTTTCAAAGCACAGAACAAAATTATTCATTCAACTCATGCGTACAGCTACATACAAGATACAAATTTAGCAGTTATCGTAATCAACTTTGACTTTGAAAGATAATGGTCTGGCCCTTGTCTTGCTAGAATCTATCCTTCCATCTTGTAATCTGTACGACTTGATATTGAAGGTGACTACTCACAAAATTAAAGTTTGGGTGGTCCTTTCAAATATATATTCAACACTTTTTTTTCCAATAACAATTTTAGAACAAAAATAAGCTTGTTTTGATGACTGCATTCAGTTACGTATCCAAAAATGTTGTAACTACTTTAAAAATTAAAATGTGTTTAGTTCTTTGGCATTTGTAAAATTCCCATTGAGGAAATAATTTTGTTAGAACCTGCTATTATTGAATGTAAGAAAGAACATATAATATCGAAGTTATAGACTTGCCTTGTATGCTTATACAGATGCTTCCATACAAAATGTTGCTAACATGAAAGGTGTATTAGAACTCGGCAATCAACCTAATTAAGAGAAATTTTCTCTTACAACATAACTTCTTATAGCCAACTAGCCAAGGGTCCAAGCAGAAAGAAAAGCTGCATAAAAGAGAAAACACTGCCCAGAGACAGCTTTGTCTTATACAAGGTAAATATATGTGCGCATTTCTCCTTTTTGCGTTTCATGTGATCCAATAGATAGAGCTTCATTAAAAAGTTGGCATACGGAAATTATTCTCAAAATACGGCCGTTTCTTCTTCTTGTTGCTTCTTACAGACCAATTGCAGCCTTTTCACAAAGTGATGAATAGTAACCATGTAACGTAACATGTTTTGTCTCTGCCTCCTCCTCCTGGACCGCTGAAGCAAACGCAAACCCATCCCACGGTAGGCCCAAACTTCCCTCTTAAGTATTGTATAGGACAGACTTCAGTCCATGTGAACCGAATTTATTTGTGAGTTATGTTATGTGCACATAAAAAATATTATATAATCTTTACATCTTTTTAATTTGGAATAAAAATATTAGAGAGATAGTGTATTGAAACGTGTGTTCTTATTATTTTATTATTTAAAAATAAAGTAATATAAAGATAATATAATTTTTTTTATGTATGAATATCATTATTGTTCATTTTATTGGGGACACAAGTAGCAGTAAACACAGAGTTGTTTACTTAAGCGTATGTTTGCGAGTTGAGATTTTAGAAGAAAAATAAAAGGAATCTTCTATTTTGAGAAAATATTATTTATATTTAAGATTTTTTAAAATAAAGAATAATATAATTTTTTTGATGTATGAATATCATAATTGTTCATTTTATTGGGGATACAAGCATCTCAAATACACGTATGTTTCCTTAAGGATGTGTTTGGATAGAGTATTTTAAGGAAGTAATGTATTTTTATAAGGGATTTAAAATAATTTATGATAAAATAATGTGTTTGGATATTTTAAAAAACCATTTTAAGAATTCTGAGGATTTTAAAAGGGCATTTCGTTAGTTAAAAAAAAAGGAATTTTAATTCCCATCTCTTTAGGTGGAATTTCTAAAATCCTCCATGCTTCCTCTTCTCCCGTTCTCTCCGTCGTCTCAGTCGCACGCTCTTCGTCCCGTTCTCTCCCTTCTCTCTCGTCTCAGTCGCACGCCGCTTCTATCCGCGTCGCAGGCCACCACTGTCGCTCCCAGATTCACCATCGTGCCGCCCATCTTGAACTCAACCAACACCACAGCACCTCCATCCACAGTCATCCCCAAGAACCAGAGCCGCCCCTTTGGTGTTGTGCGAACATTAGGTACATAAATCACACTTTAATCACCTTTGAATCTATTAATTTTGTTGACTATTCAAATCTGTTTCACGTTTATTAAAGCACTCAAAGGAAGGGCTTTGGAGAGTTGATTTTTTTTCTTTTGTTTTTGGTTTTCAGCAGGAATTGCAGATTCGTCTGGATCCACTGCCATTTTTAGATGGTTAGCTCATGGCTTTCATTTTTGTACCTTATCATCCTGTTCACAATCAAGTTATTCTTCCTGAACTAATTAGTTTTTAGAATCATAGCACTGAGGGTTATATATGGTTCCCTTTTCATTCATATGCATATTCATTCTTGTGGGAAAAAAAGGAAATATGGAAAAGTGGAAACCAAAAGGGTGAAGTTCTTCTGATATCTTCCCTTCTCCACATTAGCAGAAGAATTTGTGATTCCCCTTTCTTCGGTATCAGAAAAATTTTAAAACATGTAAAATTATGTTCTTATTGTTGTTAATGTTATAATTAATTAGATATTGAAGTTACAGAGCATGTCTTTCCATCTTTGATTTTTTTCTTTTTTCTCCATTGCATGTTAACTTGTTTTGAATATTTTGAAGATTAGATATATATGTAGATCATGGACCTAAGACCATTTTGAATTTTTTGGTTTTGGATAACTTGTCTAAGCACTGTACGTGAGCTCCAGGGAGGATGATTTTGTAGATCCAATTGGAGTTGGTTTCATTTGCTAGTTTTTTTTAATTAACCTTTTTAATTTTTAATTTCTAGGTATGTGTAATTATATTTTAGGCTTCTTTTCTCCTTGTTGCTAAAAAATGAGGGAAACAATATTCCTTCCCATGGCTTTGGCTGGGTGTTTTATGCATAGTTCGTGATCACTCACTTCATGAGTACAGTAATTCATTTACATGTGATTTTGAGATTGATTTGGTGTTATTTGAAAATTGTGCTCTGAATTCAATTTTGCCTTCCTGTGTGCATACAAGCAAGCAGGCAAGTGGTTGACCTAGTGGGTGTTATAAATTCGCATGGGATGAGAAAATTGTTTTATTAACCTACTGTTCTTCTAAGCGATAAATCTGATCTAATGGAACAAGTCTCTGTATTTTTTATTAAAAGGTGCTCTATATATTGTGAGCTTAATATAGGTGGGCTGATGATCTCTTTGTGCAAGTATGATGGGCTCATGAAGGGAAAGAAAGTCTTGTCCATTGTGCATCTTTACTTCATTAGTTAGACTTGCAAGTCATGCCTTGATATAATTTACCTTGCCTCTCCAAAGTCCAGAAAAATAAGTAACTATAAATACGAATACCATTGACATGAGATGTATCACCAGAAGTAAATACATGAATACCATTTTCCACATATATCCAACTGCAACCAGCAAGCTTCTTAGCCTTTTCCCTCTCATTTTCTTTCTTATTCTTCCCATCTCATCCCATTTCCCCTCAGCAGCATAGACATTGGCCAATTACACATACCGAGACCCATTATCTGCCTCAACTTTTAATAGTTTCTCTTTTGCCTCTTTGACAAGTGCTGTATTGCTGCTTATCTGACAAGCATTAAGAAATGCTCCCCAGATTGTAGCATCTATCTGTATGGGAATCTTCCTTATAAATTCTACTGCCTTTTCTAGTTGATTAGCCCTTCCATACATATCAACCATACATGCATAGTGGTAAATCTTGGGCAATACATTGTAATCTTCTTTCATAGAAATAAAAAATTGCTCTCCTAGTTCTACTAATCCACAGTGCCGACAAGCTGAAAGAAGTGCAACAAAAGTGACTGCATCGGGCTTGACCCTTTTCTTCAACATTTCCTGAAAAAGCTGAATAGCTTCATTTTCAAACCCATGGTGAGCATAACCAGCTATCATGACATTATATAAGATTGCATCCCTATCACTATCAGTAACTAGTTGGAAGGTTTTCTCAGCATATGTGATATTCCCACATTTTGAGTACATATCAACCAAAGCACTAAGTAATTTCTCATTCATATTAAGTCTCATTCTCAAGATGTAAGCATGAATCTGCTTTCCCAAACTAAGGGCAGCTTGTATTACACAGGCACCAAGCACACTGATAATGACCATTGCATCAGGAACTACTGCTTCTGTAATTCTAAACTCTCTAAAAAGTTTGAAGACTGCCTCACATTGTTGTGATTTGACATAACCAGAACATAGAGCTGTCCAGACAACAGTGTTTCTTTCTGTTAGTGAATCAAAAAGCCTTTGGGCTTCTGTCATGTTGCCTTGAGATGAATCCCCTGCAATCATTGAAGCAACTGCAAACGGACTTTTAATCCCAATTCCTGCATAGACTGACTCTGCATACCTAATATTCCCACACTTGTAGTAGAGGTCAACAATGCCACTGCTAATAAATTGATTTGAATGGTAACCATTTTTCAACACCCATGCATGGACACAACTTCCATATAAAGCTGTTTGTTCTCTGTTTCCAAAGAAATACACATTTCAAATGTGAGTTCTACTGATCTGCCATTGAGATATTGTTCTTAGTTATTATTCATTGCATGATATTGTTCTTAGTTATTATTCTACTAATTACTGGTTGCTTTCTTAGCATTTTGTGGTTGACTTTGGACTATTTTTTAAAATGAAAAGAATGAAAACATCTAGCTGTAGGGTGTAAATTTTAGATTTTAGACAATTTGCTTGTTGTATTAGAGGAGGAGGATGCAAATCCAGGACAGATTGAGATCCTAACTGTTGACAGAGATACAATCTGCAGTTTCATTACAGAGAACTATCCACCCAATGTCAAATCATTTGCAACTAAGGACAGGAGATTCCATTATGTTGTGGAAACTGCTAAACCAGAAGCTTCACTCAAGTGTCCAAACCACAAAAAGATTGTAGCTGTTGAGTTTGCAATCTATGGTAATCCTTCGGGTTTTTGTGGAAGCTTTGCTTTGGGCAACTGCAATGTGGCTGCCACCAAACAGATTATTGAGCAGGTATAGTATTAGTATTAGTATAGCTCTTATTTCTTTGCAAACATACCAACTCTTTTTTTTTCTTTATTATCTTTAATATATATATATGTGTGTGTGTGTGTGTTGAGCAGGTATAGTATTAGTATTAGTATTAGTATAGCTCTTATTTCTCTGCAAACATACCAACTCTTTTTTTTTCTTTATTATCTTTAATATATATATATATGTGTGTGTGTGTGTGTGTGTGTGTGTGTGTATCTTGTGCTATATATAACAATTAGGAAGCTGATTACATTTTTGGTGTGACTTCGAGCAGCAATGCTTAGGAAAAGAAGCTTGCTCGGTTGCAATGAACTTTAGCAACAAAGGCAAGGATGTTTGCCGAGGTTTGGAGAAGGCACTTGCTATCCAAGTGAGGTGTTCCCACTAGAGTTTGGCGGCTAATTTGGTGGTTTGATCGGGCAACTGGAGTCCAGAAGCTCAAAATGTCATTGGGTTCTTGTAGCAAATGATTCCTGAATTTAATGCCTACATTTCAAAACTTTATTTTGATTGTTCTGATTACATTCAAAATATATATAAAAAAGATTACAAGAAAATCAGTTTTGTTCCGTATTCGCCATCAGCTTCACATCCTTATCACTATCTCTTAATTTTCTTGCTCATATAATATCAAAATAAAAGTACTAAATAATAATTTTGAGGTATTTTTTCAATATTTGTTACTATTTTTTTTTGCCTAGTCCAATTTATATTAGGTGATGTTATATTTAAGTTCATATCATCTCATTTTGTTTACATTGCAATTAAATTATGTGATTTGTTAATTTTTAAAAATGGTATATTAATCTTTTTTTTTATGCAGATTTTTTAATTTTTTTAAATTTATTTTATTTTATTTATTTTTATTTTTACTATTAATAAAAAAATGTTATATAATGTTTATTTTGATTTGTAAAATTTTGTATTGAAATCTCAATTTTACAAAAATATCTTAAAAAGAGATTTTACAAATAAAGGTAATTGAATTGTTTTATCCAAACAAAGAATTTGAAATTCAAAGGAATTTAATTACTTTATTCAAACTAAATATTTTACAAATGAAAGAAATTGAATTGATGCAATTAAAATTCTTTGAATTTTAAATACCTTAAAATTTTAAAATACCTTATCTAAACATAACCTAAGGGTATGTTTGTCACTTGAGATTTTGGAGAAAAAGTAAAAGGAGAGATTATTCTTTATTTTGAGTAAACATTATTTATATTTAAGATTTTTTTAAATGAATGAATAAAATGATAAATAATCATATAACCTTTTAATAATATTTTATTCATGTTTATAAATATTTTATAATTATCTTAATTTAAAAATAAAAAAATCCCTTTCTTTTCCATACAAAATTCTCCATCCAAACATACCCTCAACTTCAACGTGAGAACTAACATTTTTTTCCCTTTTCATCCCCATTCTTCCATCCAATAGCATGCTCATCAAGCAAAGCCTTAACTTCCCTAACACTTTCATCACAAAATGTAAAAGTAACTTGCATTTTTCATATTTTGAGACATTTGTTACGTATCCCAGACTAAAATCTCTCTATTATTTTTTGAGAAGGCCTTCAAAGCTTGTGATGTTATTCTTTCAATTTTCTGGCCTATGACACATTCAAAAAGGTCTTCAATGCATCAAACAGTATCCATAGATGGCCAAAACAGGTGGTGATTCTTGATGTGAGACTTGATGCGCTAAGATATTGTCCTCATCAACCAAGAGCGCACAGTGCAGCGGTTAATTAAGATCATATCCCTAGTTAGATTTAGAAAATCATCCAGAAGAGAAATGATTTTGGCGGCTTCCTTTCGATCATCAGACAAGTAGCGCAGCCAAGTTTAGCAATTTATGACCAAAGCTTCATCTTCACTAACGTTTAGCATAGTACTATATAATAGGGGTAGGATTCCAGATATTTATAGGGTATAGTGGGCACATAGGATAGAAAGTGCTTGAGGGAAGATTTGAGAGTTACTTTCTTTATGTTAATCTTGAAACCATATTTATAGCAGAAAGCTAGGACCTGCCCTGATAAAGGTTTATATCCAGATATAGCATATGGAGCCAAAACTTCATAGAGATAGTCCAATTAGGAACCTTGAGTAGTTTTTAACATACACTGGATGGACTACGGTGCCTTGTGTTAACAAAAACTGGATTATTTTGATTTTTTCTTTGTGATCATTGATCAAACATCAAACCCTTCTGTCAGATTCCAAATAAGCAGGCTTCATGCAATAGTGATGGTGTACATGTGTGTTTTCTTTTAATTTTCTTTTGGGGGAGAGAATTCAACGTGAAGGAGGTGTATTTGTGGGTTCTAAAACATATTAGTTAATAAATATAAAGGCCTTAATTTAAAGCCCAAACTGAGGGGCCCAAAAGAGAACTCAACAAAGCGTGCAAATTATGACCCAAAAGGCCAAAACAAAATTGTGATCATTTGTCAGGCAGATTGCAAAGATTATATAGTACACCTGTTCTGTAATTCACTGATTACTGTCTTGGTCGCGTCTATAATACACTAAAACCATAGATAACTAATGCCATGTCTACCACATGTAAGCTTTTGAAATAGGAGTAATGCTACAGAACTAGGAAATATTTAATAGAATTCAGTTAGAATTTGTCAAAATTTATAAATAGTCGTTGGGTAAGTTAATTTGCTAAAGATTATTTTTCTATCCAACAGTCAATAACTAGTAGGAGAATTGTATAACCGGTTCACTTCGTACTAAATTCTAATTAACATAACCCAAATTAAGAAGGTACAGCTGGTGCTATGATATCTGTGTGTTAATATTTGGTTGTTTTATCTGTTATATTTACAATATTTGAGAAAATTAGTCATATGAGATGTAGCAGGTAGGGGTGGGCAAGCGAAAATAATGAAAATCATCTTCAGTTTGCTTATAGGACATAAGTCTGAACTGAAATTACTTTACTAGGAAAAAAATAAATCAAAATAAATCAATTATTTCCATTTGGTTTAACATGTCAAAATCTTCGTTAAACAAAATCTGAAGCACAGCTATCGTGGATGCAAATTTGAATTTTAAAACAGTAATAATGCTGTAATTTTTTTTATTAAGGTTATTGAAATTGGATATAAAAGGTATTTTAGACGTGGTAATTTTAAGCTATTGGATTGTGGGCCTATGCTATTTAGGCCTGTTAAGTATTAAGTGATGACACATCTAAATAGTGTTTAGTTGCAAAATATTTTTAAAAAAGGAAAACCAAACTTATATATGTTCATCGAAAGAAAAGAATTGGTAAAACCTTTATAAAAAAGAAACGAAAATAATTGGTACAAGGAGTGGCATTTAGTAATATAATAAGATTATGGTAAAACCTTTATCCCAATCCCACCATAATTGACTTATTGCCAAATATTGTATTACCTAATAAAAACACAATAAATAATCATAAGATGAAATGTACATTTGCAGCTTGAGCTAATGACAGAAGTATTGTATTGCTGAGCAACCCATTAACAAGTAGCAAGTTTAGAATTCACCCTTGAAGAGATAAGGACAAGTCTTGGATTACAAACGCTATTAGTTGTTGTTTACACAACACCAGTCGCGCTAGAAAAAATTTGAACATAGACAACACAATCCTATAAATAAATTGAAAGTAACTTATCAAAAAAAAAAAATTGAAGGTAACGCCACTCATTAATCATCTTTCCCACACCCGCACTCAATCAAACAGTAATAAAAAAAACAAAACGGACCCAACAACTGCATGTACACTGATTTTGAGGAAGTTCTTTAATTGATTAGGATCCTACTATTGCTACCGTCGTAGTCGGGAAACTCTGGTGTCCGCACCTTTACCTTTCAATGATGACAATGGCATTCACTGCGCTCTGCTCTATTCTACCAGAGATTCCCAACCCTTGAAGCGCAGCAAATCACACTGGTCACTGGCATTGTCGGTGATCATGGAGGATCGGGTGGCTGAGACTGAGGCAGAGGGTGACAACAACAACGTTGATAGGAAATCTAATGAGAAATCGCTCCGCAAGTGAGTTGCTTCGATTTGTTTTGAATTATTATTATTATGCATAATTATCAGTATCCGATTATGTTTTTGTTCCTTCCATCCTTTTTAGTTTCAGGAGATGGAAACTTGGAAAGTATACACTGGTCATAAATTATAGACCGTTCTGCATGTTTTGGGCGTTTGCTCGTTCTTGTTGTTGCTCTTGTTCGCGTCTTCTGTTCATACTTCATACCATGGATTTTGAAATTGTATATTGGTATAGAGGATGGATTCATATAGTACATATTGAATTTAGATCTATATTGGTTGAGGACTGTTTTGATGCCATTAAGAATTCAATATATACAGAAGAAGTATGATGTAGAGCTTGTGAGTATGAGTTCATTTGACAATACATTGAAGACACATTATATAAGATTTGATAGGATAAATTAATATAATATATTATAATTTTATTAATTATTTAATATAAATATCGTATATATAAATTTATCTATCAAATATTTTTTATATACTAAAATGATAGATAATTTAATCAAATCTTGAAATGAGATTAGACAGACTTAAATTTTTATGTATAAACTCTTATAAAAACTTTTTATTATACTTTTAAATACTCTAATATCCCTAATTATTACATATTAAGTTTTATCCTATAAGTCAGATTTAATATTATCAAGTCTTATTATATTTTTTTCAGTATCAAACAAATTTTGAAATTTGTTTTTAGAAAATAAATTATATAAAATATTTTATTGTATATACATTATATATTAAACCAAGAATCAACCCGGTTTGTATTTATTTTAAAGCGTAATTTTTTCTAAAAAAAATATTTTGTTTTTTGATGGATTGTGTTATGTTCCACATTGAGTAAATAATAAAATTTAATGTGATATTTTTAAATTATGAAACTCACCCTTTAATAAAATTAGTCTTTTGAGATGTGTTTTTTCGGTTGGCTTGAATCATAACGGATTGACTCTTTTAATCTATAATCTCAAGTTCTCATTTTGTTTAAAACCCTTTTGTTAACAAGTGAATAGAAGGCAAAATGTTTTTCCAATCTTAGTTAAAGTGATATGAAGTACTTTTAAAATTTGCTCGATTGCAGGATCTATTATATGCTATACTTTTATTTTAACCTGTATATTTTTCTTTTCACTGTCTATAATTCAAGTGGCATAGTTTTTTTATTATGTGATTTATCTAAGAAAAAGTTTTTATGTGATTGTTTGATTTCGACTCAAATCCCACAAAAGTTGATTTGCTTCACTTTAGTTTAGCCTATACACCTCCTTTCATCATCAAGTCTTCGGACCTCCTCTGTAGCCGATGGATAGAAAAATAAAAGATTATTAGGGACCACTGGGCTTACTCACAGGTTGGATAAAGTGTCATGAGCCCATTTCCTAAAGCGTTAAGGCCGTTTTATAGGCTATGTGGGCTGCAGCTGTACGCGGACCACCTTTTTAAAGCAATTCTACAATTAAAATTGCAACTTTTTCTTTCTTGAACACTATGGTAGTTCAGGCCCTTTCTTATTTCGTTACACCTTTTGATCCACTCAACACACACCGGCTTGCAGTATGCTGCACCGCTTTTGGGGCACCCGCAGGTTAAAATACTTGCAAAAGAGTGTTCCCGAATCCAGTTGGTTCGTGTTTGTAGAAAAGAAATTTAAACCGATCAAATCTAATCAATTCAGTGTAGTTTGAATTCTTCATTTTTTTGGCTGCTAACTTAGATCAAATTGGTTTAGTTCAGGTAAATGAGCCACTTAAAAACCAAAATTAATTTAAGTTAAAATATATTTAGAACAAAAAATAACTCAAAATAAGTTACCAACAAACAGGATTACGATAAAAAAAATACTCAAACATAAATCATCTACAAATACATAAATTACCCATAAATTGAACTCAAGTACATGGAATTCTTGCAATTTGCAATCATTCAAGCCTTGAAGCGTTGTGTGCCATCCTTTATGCTCATGTGAACAAACAATCAAATCTTCTTAAGCTTTGAGTTAAGATTGTTCAATTCTCACTAAGCTCCATGATTATAAGGTCAATGAGTCCATTGTTGAGATGAACCGTCACGTCGCTAAGTGCATTGCAGGTAGTAGCACGACAATGGAGTCAAAGTCGCAACTCGCAAGCACAAAAATGCAACTCCTCAATGCTCAGTTGAACTTGCTAGCGACGTAAGGGAAGGGAACAATGGCGGGGCACAATGATTGGCTTAGGGATTAGGAGTCATTTGGTTTAGTGATCTAAGAGCTAGGACAAAGATGAAAAAAATGCCCTACAACGGGGAGAAGTCTCCTAAAATTTGGCTAAAATTGGCCAAGAATCTAACATACATAGCACCATTGGCTATAATATTTACAACCAAAAAAAAAAAATGTTTAGTTGGGGGTAATCGGGTTTGGGTTGAAAAATCTCAAACCCAATAATCGAAATGATATAAATCAATTTTCATTACCTCATTTGCAAAATGGAAAAATGGGACTGACTTTATGACCAAGTGCATTATTACAAAATATTATTTGGAAAAATTTGAATGCTTACTATTTGAGGAAATGTATTTATATTGGAAGGAAGATAAATGACTTAAAACGTGACATGTGTAAAAACTTTTCCTAAAACGAGCTTTAATATTTATATATTACCAATTATAGATTATAGATATAAAATATCATATTAAATATGAAAATCTTATATATACTTTAATAGCTTGACTTTAATAAACTTTTAGTGCAATTTATTTTTTATACTGAAATTCTTACTATAATCCCCATTAGTATTAGATTTTTGTGACATAGTATGATTAGATTTATAATATTTGAATATTCAATATTTCTCACATAGTTTCTAAATGTAAATGCATAATATTAATAAGTAAGTAATTAATTAAATTTATTAAATATATAATTTATATCACATGATTAGATTTAATATTTAACAAGGTTTAAAAAGTTTAAGTTTTTTGATGTCACCTATAGTTAGAATTTGTAGAAAAGACTTATCATATTAATCAATATTTTAAAAGATTAATCTTTTACTTAAAGAAGATGAGGATACTTATAAAAATCAAAAAAATATTTAATGAAATTGACTCAATGAGCTAAAGGTATTTAAATAAAATTTTGTATTTTTTATATGCATGTATTTAAAAGTATTCTTTACCCAATTATTTATATAGAGATTATTTGTTTTTGATCAAGGCCGTTAAAGCAACTTGTTATACCTACAAATAACATTTGAACTATAAATGCAATGAGCTTGTAACTCAATTGTTACTAGCTTAAGACTTGGTATGATATTGTTGGAGATTTGATCTTTTATTAGGTTACAATTTTTTTTTCTTCTCTTATGTGAATATCTATAATTCCAATGTTAAAAAAAAAGAATATGCAGTTACCTTGAACTTTAATATTTTTATAAATCATTACTATAAACTTTAAATTTTTTTAATTGTCCCTAAATTTTAATTAATATCCTAATAGATCTTTTTATTTAATTTAAATATGTTAATTTATTAATGATGATATTGTATAACAACATCTTATTCATATTAAATTTTTTTGAATTGTTAATAAATTTAATTTTAATAAATAAGTTAATAAATAATTCTTAATTAATGTTAATACAAATAAAATAATACAATATAATATTATCATTAATGAATTAATAGATTCAAATTAAATATAAAAATCTATTAAAATATTAATTAAAAATTAAAAATTAATTAAAAATATAATTTAGAAAAAAATTAAAATTTAAAAATTTTTTATACTCTTTTATAAAAAAATAAAGAAAACTTCAAATTGAGCTATATTTTTATAAGACGGTCTCAAATGGGCGAATTCAATATCTATAAATCATATAATGTAATGATAAATCTAGCATCTCTATTTGTTGATTTTGGTGAAAATCATTTTGTACGGTTGGATTATAACCTTATAACTTTATAATTTTTATCAATCAATCTTGCACCATAAATGTATTATATGATATTTCACTTTTTCTCTATTTTTTTGGGTGAACAAATGAGGTCAAAGGACCCAAAAGGAATAAAAAGCGAAACAATACAACTGAATTCCTATCAAAGAAAACTTCTGAAATGTCTGCTGTTAAAGGACGCTCCAAGAAACTGAGCACGATGTAACTGGTAACACCAAAATCCACCATGTGTCCATGCTTAACCAATCTATTTGCACAATGGTTTCCCTCCTAAAAGTGTGGTTCCACTCTATTATTTAATACTATTTTCACTCTCTTGATTAAACTTAATTAATACGGCAATCAGTTTTAAGATTTGAAAATACAATTTAATGATATTAAACAATATTCCCTTCATCCTTTTTATATATATCTTTTAAGATTTTTATACAAAGATTAAAAATATTATTAAATAACATCAAAATAAAGAAATATAGTATAATATAATTAAATTACACTTCATCTCACTTTATTAACTATAAATTATATATAATTATTAAATTTAGATAAGATAATAAAGATAAAGATAAAGTTATTAATTAATATTTTTTAATATTCTCAAACTACAAATAAAATAAGATAAAATAAATTTTTTAAAATGGTATATATAAAAAAACAAAGAGAATAAAATAAAAATAAAGGTAACATCCAAGAGAGTGAAAATGCACAACCTAGACATTCTTTTGGGAGGCTTTAGCTTCCCAAACTTTTCAAAATTTGTAAATTTACCTACAAAATTTTCATAAATTTTAAAAATACCCTTATATTTTATAACTTTAACTTTTAACTTTAACCTTCTAAACTTAAGTATGTCCCAACCGCCCCGACAACCTGTGCACGGCACAGGCAATAGAATTATAGAAGCAATACTAATATTTCCCTAACATTTTTTCATTGTATGCACTATTCATCTCACCAGATTTGTTTCGAGCTTGATTTGATTTCAATGGCGCTCCTATGACACGTGCTTTTAATCATACGTAATTTATTATAATTAGAATTATGATTTATCATGATTAATTTTAAAAATAATTATAATTAATTTAGTACATTATATTTTGTTATTTTCTTTATCATGATTAATTTTAAAAATAATTATAATTAATTTAGTACATAATTAAATTAATTTAGTACATTACATTTTATTATTTTCTTTTTCTATACAATAATTATCTTTTATAAATAGAAGCTAGTCTTCTTGTATTTATTCACTAAAAATATACACAAATTACTAATATTTATCTTTCTATTTTTATTTCTAACTTGATATCAGAGAATCTAAGCTCTCGATCCAATCTTAAATTTCAGACTCCATACTCCATGTTGGATTTCAAACTCCGTTTCAGATTCTGTCCTAAATTTCAGACTTTGTTTCAAACACTGTTCCATATTTCCGTTCAGACATTGCTCCAGACTTCCATTCAGACACCGTTTAGACCTCCAAACATTGTTTCAAATCTCCGCTCAGACACAGTTCCAGATCCCCGAAATACCTCATTGCTGTCATTTCAGGTTCATCGCTCCCCAGACCTCCATTTTTGACACCGCTCACACTGTTGGAATCGTCGTCTGTCGATCTACCAGCCACCAAAATTTCACCTCCAACCACCACCTTCTCCTTCTATGCATGTGTCTCACATGCCAGATCCTACAAAGTGATCCGTTGACTTGCGACCTGTTGATGTGGCGAAGGCGCTGACGTGGCCTACTGACTTGGTTCATCTGGCTGACGTGTCATCCAACGTACTGATGTGGCACCAAACCTTTCTTAAAGTTTTCCGGTGAGATCTTTTCATTTTTTAAGTTCTTTTCTATCAATTCAGTCTCAAAAGTGCACTTTTTGCTGTTATTCTTCTCTGCTACTATGAAAAAGTATGATGTTACTCAGCCCATTTTAATTTTACTAAATGGTTCAAACTACACCCACTAGGTTGAGGTTATGCGTGACTTTTTGAAAGGCCAAAAACTTTGACGATATGTCATAGGCAATATTACATGCCCTGTCAAAGTTGAAGATGACATTGATGAGAAATATGCTAAAAAATTAGAAGATTGAGATAGCAAAAATTATCAGATTATCACCTGGTTCCCAAACACCTTCACTCTCAGCATTCACCTGTAATTTGAACGCTTTGACATTGTCAAAGAGGTATGGTATCATCTCAAAAATATATATACAATTTTTTATTTATCTCATCAATACCAACTGCTAAAGGAACTCAACATTCTCAAACAAAAACCTGGCCAAGTTGTATATGAGTTCATGGCTCAAATGGAAGCTATTTAGGATCAACTGATTTTGTGTGAGTCAATCTTAAAACACAAAAGTGATTCTAAATTATATGAGGAGTATTATGATCGCACTAGGCTCGTTCAATTTCTGATGGCTCTCACTAATGACTATGAGCCTTTTCGAGTCTCCCCACTACATTAGGATCCCCTGCCTACACTTTGAGGATACACTTCCTCGTCTAAAATTAGAAGAAACTAGATTGAGTATTCTTCGACCTAAAACATATTACACTTTTGTAGTTACTCATCAGAGGGGCAAATTATGTAGCCGCTGCCATAAATCTGGTCATGTTTTTGTTGAATGTCACACTTGTAAGAAAAAAAGGTCATATTGCTCCTACCTGCCCCTATCAGGTATGCAAATACTATAAAGTTCCAGGGCATTCGATTGAGCAGGTCCCTGGTTGTCCACAAAACTCTACTCGTCCACAAAGGTCTGATTAGAGAAATTTCAACCTCGTACTGATTCCTCCTCTAAGTTGATACCATTCATTCCATTTATACTGCTGATGGGTTTCTTATGGAAGTAAGTCATAAGTGTCCTATCTCCCTACCTACCCTTACCCTATCAGATACTTACCTTATTCCCAAATTAAACTTTAATCTCACCTCTATTGGCTAATTGTGTAGCCTTGGTTATATATACTTATCTTTTCTTCTATTGGTTGTTCTGTGCAGGATCCACAGACATAGCAGATCATTGGGAATGCTTGTAAAGTTGGACGATTGTTTAAGTTCATGACAATCCATGTTCCTTTGCCTCCTGTATCAACTATTTGTGTTGTTTCTACTACTTCTTCTTTTTAGTTGTGTCATAAAAACCTTGATCATAGTTCTCTTAGTAAATTACGTCGTCTCATTTCTCAGGGTGTTTTAAGATCTGTTAAAGAAAAATGTTTGCAACGTACATATTGTCAAATAGTCAAACTGTCTGCTTTATCTTTTAATAAAAGTTCTTCCATTTCTGTTTCCTCATATGATTTTGTTCATTATAATGTTTGCGGTCTAGCTCCTACACCCACTGTGGGGGGTTATCGATATTTTGTGATTTTTATTAATGACTATTCACGTTTCACCTAAATATATTTAATGAAAAATCATTCTAAACTTTCTCAAACCTACATTACCTTTGCCACTATGATTAAAACACAGTTTTCAAAGACAATTAATGTTTTTCATCGTGATAATGCTTAAGAATATCATAAGTCAAGACTACTCACTTTTCTTATTGAACAGGGAACCCTTTTTAAGTTTTCACGTCCTAATACATCTCAGCAAAATAGCTGTGCTGAAAGAAAGCATTGACACATTATTGACTATATTTGAGCTATGCTCATTTCCTCTTCTTGTCCTGAACTATTGTGGGGTTAAGCTGCTCTTACTGATGTCTATGTTATCAATCGTCTCCCTTCCTCTGTTCCTGATAATGCATCTCTTTATGAACATCTTCACTTGAGACCTCTAAACTACAATTCTCTCGAAGTTTTTAGTTGTGTTTATTTTGTTATTTTTTAACCCCATGAGCACACTAAGCTTGAACCCCTTGCTCGTCTCTGTTGCTTCCTTGGTTATGTTACTGAACACAAATGTTATCGCTGCTGGGATCCAATCTTTCAGTGCATTCGTATTTCTCGTCATGTTATCTTTTGGGAAAATACTTTATTCTCCACATTGTCTCAATTCAAGCTATTCCTTCCATTCCTACCTTATTGCTCACTACACCATCTATTGATCTTTTCCTCATGATTATGATATAGAGTCTTCAGATGTGTATGAGACAGGTTCTCTGTAACACCCTAAGCCGTAGGGTGTCACATTTATGTTACTTAATTACCCCCAAGTTCATATAAGGTGACGTTGTAATAAAAAGATAAGTCAATTTTTTTTTACGACCATAAAATAAACTTAGCGAAAAATAAAACATTATAGCAACCTAACACATAGATTACATCATATACATATTACAAATGTACTGTTAGAATTATTTATTTTACAGCCCATGTCTCAAACTAAAACATACTTAAATAAATTACACACATAGTTCATATTAGAGTTCAAACTTGCCCAAGTTTAACTAAGCAAGGACTCGATGGGTCCTCCTCGGATTCTCGGCCAGATAGAAATCCGTTATGACGAGTAGCCCTACGGACAGTGTCCGGCCGACGATACTATACTTGATTTCCATTGGGACATAATTCCTAGTGTCCCAGTGTACCGATATGCAACAGAAATTCAACATGAACTAAAATAGTTACACAGAAAAATAGATTTCCACGAAATATTCTACTAATACTAACAGTCAGGTATCCCTCGTAAATAAGTCATCGCTCATCGGGACTTGTCCTCCTTTCTCCAGCTCCTCCGTGAAATTGTAGACGTACATATCTGAAGAAATTGACTCTTGTCGTCATACTTGTCATTTAATCGACGTTCCCAAATAGCGTGAGAAGTAACTCTTCTTCTGCTTCTTGTACCATTTCTTTATCAACGTCTTCACCCAATTATCAATACAATATACAGATATACATACAAAGAGGTGAGATTATCTACGCCAATACAAGCATGATAGCACAGAGATAATACAAACAACATATCATGCAAAAATATCATATCATGATCACAATTATACCATCATCATAGTGCAAAATAATAATTACCATTATGCCACTATCACTGTTTAAATCATACAACAATTACAGGAACACCATCATATAGATATAGATGCTCAGTTTCATGCATGCGCACATAGACTCAATGTCCTACTCCATGGAGCTAATACTCAAGTCGGAGAAATTGATCGAAAAAAAGTCATTGGTATTTCGTGCTTCGCATCAAGTGCTTATAATTATATCTTGCACATCTAGCACATACACAACGATCTTTGTCGATCTCGATTAAGAATAGTGTCTCGGCCCCATCACGGTGTGTTGCATCGGTCTAACTCACGGTGCATAAGAGCTACCAACTGCCCATTGTGAGCAACCCGCACCCCGATGCCCCCAAGGTCCACAAGTGACCTACACTACGCGTATCGCACCCACTCAAGAGGTGTACGTTTCTCCTAGGCAATTAGTCATATCTGTAACACCCTAGCTTTGATACCAACTAATGTAACACCTTAGCTAAGGCATCACATTTTCAACTCCTGACTCATAATCTGAAAATAAGTTCGCACAAAGTTTGAGTTATAAAATATGAGTTTCAAAATTTTCTTCTTTACTTTACTGAAAATATTAGGTAATAAAAAAAACATATTTCAACTATTCATTATACAATATTTACACCAATTAATATCATAATTTAAAGAGAAATATAAAATTAATAGTCTTATATATTTTTTGACAGACAAGAGCAAACCCCCGTGTCGTCCTACTTAATAGCACTGACAACACTAACGAGAAACTTTAACATACTTATTCCTTATCTGTCCATCTTGATGCATCAAACATCTGTTTCTTTGTCAACACTGCACACCTTCGAGTCCTGAATGTCCACTCCTTATTGTTGTCACCAATCTCAGAGTATTTATCGCCCGTTATGTCTAAGACAACTCGATCCTTCTATTGTTTGATTTTAACAATACAAACACAGCAAAACAACATAACAAAGAGGTGAAATCACCTACACCGATACCAACATGGCAGCATAGAGATAACACACAACCAACAATATCATACAGACAGATCATGCCATAATCATGCTATCAGCATTAATCAACTATTATCATCTAATCATTTATCAGTTCAATCATCATCCAATCATTTATCAATTCAATTATCATAACCAATAACCAATATTCCTCAATTAATATATCACACGATATATAAATGCTCAGATTTATGCATATGTACAAAGACTCAGTTTTTCAAAAACAACTCCATGTAGGTTTTCACAATTTCGAGAAGAATGCTCTGGTTAATTGTCAGCCTTAGCCCAAAGATAATCTCTCAGTTGTTGAAAAGAATCGTGTTCTTGTCGGGTATCGTCAATGCATTGCAACGGATCATCGCCAAGTGGCACAGATACTCGCTACCGTCCACTGGTCGACCGCCGCTACTCGACGCCCCAAGATCCATCATAGACCTCACTATCAATTCTCATTCTCTCTTCAACCACAAGGGCCATAATAGCTATTAGCTATCTTTTATACAACGCACGAATTTATCAGTGCAAGTCCAACCCCAACTGCCAAATCTTTTCAATGCATGTATAATGCACCAAATCCAATCACACACATATCTTTCCAATGCATGTATGATGCACCAAATGCCAATCATAGGCAAAACATGTCATTTTCTCATACAGCATCCATATACTGGTTCTACAGTATTTATACTATATTTTCAACAGGAAATCATATTATCACATTTTCATAGTTATAAAATTCTTTTGTGGTGTTTTTGTAAAATTGCGCAATATTTTCATTTCATTTTCACAATTCCAAAATATTTCTGTTACATTTTCACAATACTGCAACTCTTCTGTTGCACATTTAAATCACGTATTAAATTTTTAATATTTTTCTCAATCGCATAAAAAATATACGTTTCTCAAATCGCGTAATGATTTTCTATCATTTTCAAAATTGCGTATATTTTTTAATAATATTTTTAATAGTGTAAAATATTTAAACGCTTCCCAAATCTCATAACAATTTTTCACCATTTTTCATAATTACGTAAAAATATTCTATCATTATTTAATCACGTAGTGATTTTTCAATCAGTATTTCAAATCACGTAAAATATTTAAACTTACATCAAATGTTTAAACGTAATTCAAATCACGTAGAAATATTTTAACATATTTCAAATCGTGTAGAAATATTTTACTTTTTTAAATCATTTTTAAGATACGTAAATCATTTTTCACTATTTTACAATCATGTAAAATATTTCTCAATATTCCAAACATTATTTTGGACTTAAATAAATCAAATCTTAATTTCAAGAAATCCTTTTTCATAATATATTTCACAAATTCACAATTCCATTGAATTAAATCAATGTTTCTAACTTTAAAAATTACTAATGCTTTCCAAAATCTAACGGGATTTTAATAAATTCTTTTTAAAACAAATTGAGGCTCACTTGCAACCTCTCTCTTTCATTTACATAAAAATTCATTTCTCAAGTGCTAAAATACTCTGATTCTTTTTTCAATTTTCTTGTATTAAATTAATTATATTTCCACTTGGAGAATCACTTTGTTCATAAAAATCAAGGCATTGCAAGCCTTAAAAAACGTGGACATGACTATTGAAAATTATCAAAACATTTTTCCTTCTAAATTGATATGGTTTTACACAAACAAAATCATTAAAGTTTTATTTTCAAAACCAAAGTACCGATTAGTCATAAAAACCAAACTCATTTGTTCAAATTCATTTTTTACTTTCTTTGCAATTCCTTTTTCACTTTCTTTGCAAATCCTTAAAATCAATGTTTGTTCATTTCATCCAAAACTCATATTTAGAAAAATACTTAGAATCTTTTTACACAAAATAAATCAATAAAAATTTCTCTAAAATCGTATTTTTGTTCTCTTAAAAAAATAAACCCTTTGTTTATTTTTCATACTCTTCAAATCATCCATTATCATTCTTCATGAAAATATTAATTTAAATATACGTAAAATATTTGTTCTAAATTTATCAAAATCTTATAAATGACCATTGAAACCATGAAATATTTTTCTTCTAACTTAAATAAATTCCATTCTTGTTTCTACACAAAATAAATCAATAAAATTTCATTCTAAAATTTGTGTTCATGTTTTCTTAAAAAAAAAACAAACCTTTAGTTCATTTTTCATACTCCTCAAATCAATCCAATTTTATTCTTTCATAAACATATTAATTTGTAAACACCTATTTTGAGGTGTCTTGACCGAAATTCTCATTGTTCTAAGGATCAAAATTTAATTTCCTTGTTCTTGAAAATTTTCAACATTGACCCTCATCAAGGGCATCAAAACCGTAGCTCTTCCTTGGCCATTGGAACCAAGATCAATTTTCTTTCCATCCACACATCATGGCATACATACATATATTTCATCATAAATATCATAAATATGTCATATACTCATCATGCATAGGGATGGCAACGGGGCGGGGCGGGGACGGGTAGTAGCCCCCCGTCCCCCGCCCCCGCGAATAATATCCACCCCCGCCCCCGCCTCCATATCCGTGCGGGTACCCATTTATCTTTTTCCTCATGGTAAACGGATATCCGTAGATATCCGCATGGTATCCAATAAGTTATAATAAAAAATTAAAAAAATGAAAATAAAAAAATGAAAAATGAAAAAAAGTATAATACTATAATTTTTTAAAATTTGTCTAACGAACTTAATTTAAAAATAATATTAAACACCTAAAATACTTTTAATTTATATAACTTTACAATATTTTAATTTATATAATTAAGTTTTTTAATAATTTTATATAAAATATTTATATAAAATTTTTGCGAATACATAGCAGTGCGGAGAACCACCCGCCCCTTGTTTATTAAACGGGGATAATACTAAATGGGTATTTATATCCGCGGGGGGAATTTGACGAGTATTACCCGCCCCCGTCACGGGTATTACCCGCGGGGGCGGGTAAAATTGTCATCCCTAATCATGCATATTATAAGTATACTATCAAAGCCATAAAATCATGTAAAGCATATTAAGCATAGACAAAAATAATCAAAGCACAAGAAAATAAAGTAAAACTCAAAAACACACAATTAATTATTACATGACCATGGATTGGAATTCTCACATGAATTCACAATCCATCAAATATAAGACCATCTCCCACCACCATAATTGGTTGGTGAGATGGATCTCCCTCTTACCTCTTGAAGATCCTCAAAGCTTCTTGATTTTGCTTCTCTTTCCAAGTCCTTCAACACCAAGGGCTTCTCAAATTCAAAATAAAATACATAGAAATTAGTATACTAAGCTTGATTAAGAGGAACCATGGATCAAACATGGTTTAAATCATGAAAAAGAGATAAGAATTGAAGTCTTCTTACACTTCACCTTAAAAACTCAATAACTTGGCTCTTGAAGAAAGTTCATGAAGATGAATGATTTTGAGAAAGTCTCCAACATGAAAATTGCTTAGAATATCATGTAGATTCAAGATCTATGGTTGGATGAAATTAAAAGAGATTGGATGGTGGTTTTGAGTGTCTTGACCCAATGGTTTCTCTTGAAGCACAAAGATGAAATTTTTGATTTTTGATAGAAACTTGAAACTTGGATTTGAAGCTCAAGATGAATGATTTTGGAAAAACTCATAACTAGAGATGTTCTTAGAATGGTGTTTAGGTTTAGAAAATCAAGTTGGATGAAATTATAGAAATTTGGATGATGGTTCTAAGGTGCTTGACCGAATTTGAGAGATAAAATAGAAAGAAATGTGTGCTTGGGTTCTTGGAGTTTTTGAGAGAAAGTGTTGTAAGCTTTTTGATGTGAGAGAAAATGAAATTAGGAGGGTGAATGAAAGTGAGCAGCTTCCGTGGGAGTCTTGGAGAGATTAAGTGATATGCTTGACTCATAATATCACCAATTGGATGCATATGGAGTAGTACATGGCCTATGTCCCTATATGTCCTCCAATAATCATAAAAGTCCATTCAAGAAGACTTGAGAAGCCTCCTTGGGCTGCATGGCCATGTGGCCTCTCATGAATTAGGGACTTAATTTGTTTTTAATTCAAGTCCAATTACTTGCTAATTAAGTAGCTAATTAATTAGGTTTAGTTTCCTAACTAATCTTAATTAATTATCTAATTAAATAACTAATTAATTAGATATATAATTACATATATTATAACCTCTAAATAAAATTAGGATATTTAATTAAGAATTAGATTATAACAATTTAACATTTAATTTAGTTTACTTAACTTGTTAATTAGGTCATTAGATTAATCAAATTAGACTTAAATAATTACTAATCAAATTCAAATGGTATTATTGACTTCATCTTTTTCCTACTAAAAAAGCCTATCTTTAGCTTTGTCTCCTCTCCAAAATGCATGCAAAATCGTCCCCCTTCTCCTTGCATGCAACATGTGATTAATTTGCATGGTCATCTTTCCTATGCCATCCTAAATTGATTAAAAGGATGGTTTGGATTAAAATAGCCATTAGGTTTAGGTTGTAGATGGAAAGACTTCTTTTGAGCCAATGGATCTTTCTCCTTTAATTCCTAGCCCTTAGATGAGTCTTCAAAATGGAGGGTCAAGATTACACCTTCAAACTTTACATCCAAGGGTCCAAAAATAGTTGTAGTAAATTTTTGTTGACTAAATCTATACCATTAATTCAAATCCAATGGTTATTAATGGTCCATCTCAACCATTGATTTAATCTTCATCCAAGTGTTCATAATGGTCAAAGTTATTTTACAAGACTAAATCTCCACCCTTGATTTAATTTTCCATCCAACGATTATAATTAATCCTATTTATTTTCAAGATTAAATCTCCACCGTTGATTAAATCAAGATTAAATCTCCAATGTTAATTAAATTAATGGTGGATTGGATATCCACCAATATTAACTTAATAATATAGAATATTATTTTGATTCACTGTAACCCCACAAAACATACATTTACTGTATTTTTACCATCACAGTAAATAAATATAGTAAAAAATATGGTAAAGAAAATTTTCTAAAACTATTTTCGGATTCAGGTTTAGTAAGATCCCCTGTCTTCGTCTAAACAGTACAAATTTTTTTATGCGTAGAAAAATTTTTACTTTGCGGGACTCACCCGGGGCCACGTAAGGTAACCTGAGCCCACCTAAGACCACCCGGGCCCACATACAATCAAGAATTTCATAATCATCCATAAAATCACAAAAAATAGAAAATACACAAATATCAGATCAGATTACGTAAAATAATTACCTAATGGTAAAAATTAAATTACGTAAAGTTTTCTCCGGCCTAAAAATTTTTATTTTCCTGACACGGAGTAAATCACTCAAAACGATCAAATACGCTGATGGAATAAACAAAATAATTTTACAGTATCTAGAAATTACTAAACAGTAAAATTACATTAGCTATGTCAAAATTACTGTTTATAGGATAGGAAATTTTGGGGTGTTACAATTCTCCCCCTCTAAAAAGAAATTTCGTCCTCAAAATTTGAGAAACATGATTTCACACCCTCAGAATAAATACGGATATGGTGCTTTCATCTTATTTTCCAATTCTCATGAAGCTTTCTCTCTTACATCTTGCTATACTATTCTAATCCCACAAAATCTCTTTGCTGATGTTCAACTTCTCCTGATCAAACAGATATCTCAGACTCCTATCATAGAGATTTTGTTGGTTATTACTGAAGATGTTGAATGTTACTCCAAAAAGAAAGAATTTTCATATCTCTGATATCAACATAACAACAACCGATCTTCATTCATGCCTAGAATAGTTTTTCTCAGATAACTTCCAACTAATGTAATGAAATGTTCAGCTAATGTAATGTATTACTTAAAATTTCCTTATCTTCATATCACTACATATTCTAGATTTTTGCTTTTAACAAGAAATGTCTCACTAACCGAGTTCTCCTTTCCACAGCACGATACCAGATACTTCCATAAAAAAAATTTTCTACAGTTTTCCATTACCGTCTTAAGTTTTCCCATAGAAGAATTGTTCCAATCTTTTGAAAAATTCACCACGCTCAATGCGTTACATTTCGAATACGTTAACACGGATACAAATATAGAAATATCATTTCTTGCAAGATATTCGCTTCAACTGCAGGAGATGAAAAAAAAACATCATGAAAGATAACAAAACGAATTGAACCTGTTATCGAACATATCCAGCAAAGAATTGGATGTAACCCGATTTTCAAAAATGAATTTTCTCTGGATTACTCACAGTCTGTTGAAATAATCTCATTGGATATGGTTGGAAAATAACCAATCCATTTTCAAAGACCACATCTGTTTATGAAACAGATCAAACTAACACAAAATTTTGAACAACAGATCAAACTAATACAAAGATTTGATCTATAACAACAACTTGAATAGCTCAATTAGCTAAGAATAGAAACAGAAGTAAACAAATCAGAGGATAACGAATAACTCTAACATATAATTGATCTACTCAATCATATGTCATAAGGAATAGGTTATTCACGTAAATATTCGATGGTTTATAGGATTAGCTCCAATGACGCAATCTCCATTGATTAAATCTTCCGCCGTAACACTCCCGCTCCATTCAGAGTAACAACTTCCCTTACTATCTAAAATTTTTACTAATAGAAAACTTTATTTTCAAAGAACACATCAGAGATTATACTCTTTGAAAATGTGTGCAACATTTCCATAAATTGTTTTCTTGATGTACATTCCTTCATTAAGTACCTTCTTTCACATCCTTTACTATTTTTGGTTTCCTCAATGGTTGTAAATACATCTTCCATTGAAATCAATTACTTTCTCAATATCATAAAAATACCAGGTTCCAAAATTACGAAATCTTATATTCCAAGACTGATTCTCTTCCATCAGATCCTAAACTTCAACTTCCGCTTTCTCTTGAATCAGTGGTCCTTTGTTCGTGCAGTCGTCTTTCCACATTGCTCCCGTAGCTGCAATTGCATTACTAGTAACATGTTTCACTTCCACACAAGTATAACTATCCCGAGCCATTTCCCTTTTTTTTTTCGAGGCGTGCGGATCGAAATACAATGGATCTAATATCCATTATAAACAACATTATTTCCCTTCGAAAAAATAAACACACACAGAGAACATAACACAAGCAAAATAGACTTAACCACAAACCCAAAAGACTCAAACCGTGCTCTGATACTAACTAATGTAACACCCTAACTTTGATACCAACTAATGTAACACCTTAGCTAGGGCATCACATTTTCAACTCCTAACTCATAATCTGAAAATAAGTTCTCACAAAGTTTGAGTTATAAAATATGGGTTTCAAAATTTTCTTCTTTACTTTACTGAAAATATTAGGTAATAAAAAAAACATATTTCAACTATTCATTATACAATATTTACACCAATTAATATCATAATTTAAAGAGAAATATAAAATTAATAGACTTATATATTTTTTTGACAGACAGTAGCAAACCCCGTGTTGGGTCCTACTTAATAGCACCATGACAACACTAACGAGAAACTTTAACATACTTATTCCTTATCTGTCCATCTTGATGCATCAAACATCTGTTTCTTTGTCAACACTGCACACCTTCGAGTCCTGAATGTCCACTCCTTATTGTTGTCACAAATATCAGAGTATTTATCGCCCGTTATGTCTAAGACAACTCGATCATTCTATTGTTTGATTTTAACAATACAAACACAGCAAAACAACATAATAAAAAGGTGAGATCACCTACACCAATACCAACATGGCAGCACAGAGATAACACACAAACCAACAATATCATACAGATGATCATGCCATAATCATGCTATCGCATTAATCAACTATCATCATCTAATCATTTATCGTTCAATCATCATCCAATCATTTATCAATTCAATTATCATAACCAATAACTAATATTCCTCAATTAATATATCACACAGATATAAATGCTCAGATTTATGCATATGTACAAAGACTCAGTTTTTCAAAAACAACTCCATGGAGGTTTTCACAATTTCGAGAAAAATGCTCTGGTTAATTGTCAGCCTTAGCCCAAAGACAATATCCCAGTTGTTGAAAAGAATCGTGTTCTTGTCGGGTATCGTCAATGCGTTGCAACGGATCGCATCGCCAAGTGGCACAGTGGTACTCGCTACCGTCAATCGGTCGACCGCGCCTGACGCCCCAAGATCCATCATAGACCTCACTATCAATTCTCATTCTCTTTCAACCACAAGGGCCATAATAGCTATTAGTTATCTTTTATATAATGCACGAATTTATCGGTCTGAAGTCCAACCCCAATACTAAACCAAATCTTTTCAATGCATGTATAATGCACCAAATCCAATCACAGACATATCTTTCCAATGCATGTATAATGCACCAAATACCAATCATAGATAAAACATGTCATTTTCTCATACAGCATCCATATACTGGTTCTACAGTATTTATACTATATTTTTAACAGGAAATCGTATTATCACATTTTCATAGTTATAAAATTCTTTTGTCGTGTTTTTGTGAAATTGCGCAACATTTTCATTTTATTTTCACAATTCCAAAATATTTTTGTTACGCCACAATATCGCAACTCTTCTTCACAGACTTTAAATCACGTATTAAATTTTTCAATATTTTTCTCAATCGCATAAAAAATATACGCTTTCTCAAATCGCGTAATGACTTTCTATCATTTTCAAAATTGCGTATATTTTTTAATAATATTTTCAATAGTGTAAAATATTTAAACGCTTCCCAAATCTCATAACAATTTTCTACTATTTTTCATAATTACGTTAAAATATTCTATCATTATTTAATCATGTAGTGATTTTTCAACTGTATTTCAAATCACGTAAAATATTTAAACTTACATAAAATATTTAAACGTAATTCAAATAACGTAGAAATATTTTAACATATTTCAAATCGTGTAGAAATATTTTACTGCATTTTAAATCATTTTTAAGATACGTAATCATTTTTCACCATTTTACAATCATGTAAAATATTTCTCATTATTCCAAACATTATTTTGGACTTAAATAAATCAAATCTTAATTTCAAGAAATTCTTTTTCATAGTATATTTCACAAATTCACAATTCCATTGAATTAAATCAATGTTTCTAACTTTAAAAATTACTAATACTTTCCAAAATCCAACGGGATTTTAATAAATTCTTTTTAAAACAAATTGAGGCTCACTTGCAACCTCTCTCTTCCATTTACATAAAAATTTATTTCTCAAGTGCTAAAATACTCTGATTCTCTTTTCAATTTTCTTGTATTAAATTAATTATATTTCCACTTAGAGAATCACTTTGTTCATAAAAATCAAGACATTACAAGCCTTCAAAAACGTGGACATGACTATTGAAAATTATCAAAATATTTTTCCTTCTAAATTGATATGGTTTTACACAAACAAAATCATTAAAGTTTTATTTTCAAAACCAAAGTACCGATTAGTCATAAAAACCAAACTCATTTGTTCAAATTCATTTTTTACTTTCTTTGCAATTCCTTTTTCACTTTCTTTGCAAATCCTTAAAATCAATGTTTGCCCATTTCATTCAAAACTCATATTTAGAAAAATACTTAGGATCTTTTTATACAAAATAAATCAATAAAAATTTCTCTAAAATCGTATTTTTGTTCTCTTAAAAAAAATAAACCCTTTGTTTATTTTTCATACTCTTCAAATCATCCATTATCATTCTTCATGAAAATATTAATTTAAATATACGTAAAATATTTGTTCTAAATTTATCAAAATCTTATAAATGACCATTGAAATCATGAAATATTTTTCTTCTAACTTAAATAAATTCCATTATTGTTTCTACACAAAATAAATCAATAAAATTTCATTCTAAAATTTGTGTTCATGTTTTCTTAAAAAAAAATAAACCTTTAGTTCATTTTCTATACTCCTCAAATCAATCCAATTTTATTCTTTCATAAACATATTAATTTGTAAACACCTATTTTGAGGTGTCTTGGCCGAAATTCTCATTGTTCTAAGGATCAAAATTTAATTTCCTTGTTCTTGAAAATTTTTAACATTGACCCTCATCAAGGGCATCAAAATCGTAGCTCTTCCTTGGCCATTGGAACCAAGATCAATTTTCTTTTCATCCACACATTATGGCATACATATATATATTTCATCATAAATATCACAAACATGCCATATACTCATCATGCATATTATAAATATACTATCAAAGCCATAAAATCATGTAAAGCATAGACAAAAATAATCAAAGCACAAGAAAATAAAGCAAAACTCAAAAACACACAATTAATTATTACATGACCATGGATTGGAATTCTCACATGAATTCACAATCCATCAAATATAAGACCATCTCCCACCACCATAATTAGTTGGTGAGATGGATCTCCCTCTTACCTCTTGAAGATCCTCAAAGCTTCTTGATTTTACTTCTCTTTCCAAGTCCTTCAACACCAAGGGCTTCTCAAATTCAAAACAAAATACATAGAAATTAGTATACTAAGCTTGATTAAGAGGAACCATGGATCAAACATGGTTTAGATCATGAAAAAGAGATAAGAATTGAAGTCTTCTTACACTTCACCTTAAAAACTCAATAACTTGGCTCTTGAAGAAAGTTCATGAAGATGAATGATTTTGAGAAAGTCTCCAACATGAAAGTTGCTTAGAATATCATGTAGATTCAAGATCTATGGTTGGATGAAATTAAAAGAGATTGGATGGTGGTTTTGAGTGTCTTGACCGAATGGTTTCTCTTGAAGCACAAAGATGAAATTTTTGATTTTTGATAGAAACTTGAAACTTGGATTTGAAGCTCAAGATGAATGATTTTGGAAAAACTCATAACTAGAGATGTTCTTAGAATGGTGTTTAGGTTTAGAAAATCAAGTTGGATGAAATTATAGAAATTTGGATGATGGTTCTAAGGTGCTTGACCGAATTTGAGAGATAAAATAGAAAGAAATGTGTGCTTGGGTTCTTGAAGTTTTTGAGAGAAAGTGTTGTAAGCTTTTTGATGTGAGAGAAAATGAAATTAGGAAGGTGAATGAAAGTGAGTAGCTGTCGTGGGAGTCTTGGAGAGATTAAGTGATATGCTTGACTCATAATATCACCAATTGGATGCATATGGAGTAGCACATGGCCTATGTCCCTATATGTCCTCCAATAATCATAAAAGTCCATTTAAGAAGACTTGAGAAGCCTCCTTGGGCTGCATGGCCATGTGGCCTCTCATGAATTAGGGACTTAATTTGTTTTTAATTCAAGTCCAATTACTTGCTAATTAAGTAGCTAATTAATTAGGTTTAGTTTCCTAACCAATCTTAATTAATTATCTAATTAAATAACTAATTAATTAGATATATAATTACATATATTATAACCTCTAAATAAAATTAGGATATTTAATTAAGAATTAGATTATAACAATTTAACATTTAATTTAGTTTACTTAACTTGTTAATTAGGTCATTAGATTAATCAAATTAGGCTTAAATAGTTACTAATCAAATTCAAATGACTATTATTGACTTCATCTTTTTCCTACTAAAAAGCGCATACTTGCTTTGTCTCCTCTCCAAAATGCATGCAAAACGTCCCCCCTTCTCCTTGCATGCAACATGCGATTAATTTGCATGACAATCATCTTTCCTAAGCCATCCTAGCCCTTGATTAAAAGGATGGTTTGGATTAAAATAGCCATTAGGTTTAGGTTGTAGATGGAAAGACTTTTTTGAAAGAATTGGATCTTTCTCCTTTAATTCCTAACCCTTAGATGAGTCTTCAAAATGGAGGGTCAAGATTACACCTTCAAACTTTACATCCAAGGGTCCAAAATGGTTGTAGTAAATTTTTGTTGACTAAATCTACACCATTAATTCAAATTCAATGGTTATTAATGGTCCATCTCAACCATTGATTTAATCTTCATCCAAGGGTTCATAATGGTCAAAGTTATTTTACAAGACTAAATCTCCACCATTGATTTAATTTTTCATCCAATGGTTATAATTAATCCTATTTATTTTCAAGATTAAATCTCTACCGTTGATTAAATCAAGATTAAATCTCCAATATTAATTAAATTAATGGTGGATATACAATCCACCAATATTAACTTAATAATATAGAATATTATTTTGATTCACTGTAACCCTACAAAACATACATTTACTGTATTTTTACCATCACAGTAAATAAATATAGTAAAAAATACGGTAAAGGAAATTTTTTGAAACTATTTTTGGATTCAGATTTAGTAAAATTCCCTGTCTCCGTCTAAACAGTACAAATTTTTCTATGCGTAGAAAATTTTTTACTTTGCGGGACCCACCTGGGCCCACGTAAGGTCACCTGGGCCCACCTAAGACCACCCGGGCCCACATACAATCAAGAATTTCATAATCATCCATAAAATCACAAAAAATAAAAAACACACAAATATCAGATCAGATTACGTAAAATAATTACCTAATGGTAAAAATTAAATTACGTAAAGTTTTCTCCAGCCCAAAAATTTTTATTTTTCTGACACGTAGTAAATTACTCAAAACGATCAAATACGCTGACGGAATAAACAAAATAATTTTACAGTATCCAGAAATTACTAAATAGTAAAATTCTGTTAGCTGTCAAAATTACTGTTTATAGGATAGGAAATTTTGGGGTGTTACAATATCCAGTCCATTGGACCATTTTCAATGCATGTTTAATGCACCAATTACCAACCAATGGTAAATCACATAAATTCTCATACCAGGTTCAAATAGTATTTTTAACTGTCAAACTTATCGTATAATTAACAGCGATTGCATTATCGCACTTTTCTCATTCACAAAAACATTTTTGTCCCATTTTCACAGTCACGTCATATTTTATTACGTAATCAACTATTTGTAACATTTCTATTACGTTTAAAATTCACGTAAAAATTTTCTATTGTTTTCTAAAGTGCGTAAAAATATTCTTTCATCATTTTTTTTCACATAACAATTTTTCTACAACATTTCGATTGTATAAAATATTTGAACATTTTAAATTGTGTAGAAATATTTTTAACTTTTTTTCAAAATTGCGTAACTCAAAATTTACGTTTTTAAGTTCCATAAATCATTTTTCACCGTTTTTACCCTTTGTAAAATATTCTTTAACTTTAAAAATATTATTTTGGACTTTTCTTACAATAATATAATTCTTTACTTTATTTTCTTCCTATTCTTAGTAAAAAAATCTTTTTTAATATATTTTTCTCAAAATTACTTTTTATTGATCTAGTTTTACAAAATCACATTTAGTTTATTTAATTACCATTTCTAACTTTTAAATTTCCTAACATTTTTTCAAAACCCAATAAATAAATTCTTTGTTAGTAAATTTAAGTTACAAACGTTTTTTTTATATTTCTAAATCACTTTCAAAAATTAATTCTCCTTGAAAACAATTTGAAGTTTAGCACCTTCAATCTCCTTTTTCTTTTATTTATGAAAATTCCACTTGACAACATTTTAATTCTCTTTTCAAAATCCTTATTTGAAAATTCTTATATTTTATAACATCAAAATATTTTTTTTCTAAATTATCAAGACCTTAAAAATGGCCATTGGAATCATGAAAGATTTTTCTTATAACTTAAATGAATTACATTTTTGTTTCTACGCAAAATTAATTAATATCAATGTAACTAAAAAGAAAACATGTGCATTCTCTTTTGCAAAATCAAAATCCTTTTGTTTATTTCCTTTACTTTTGTTTATTTCCTTTACTTCTCAAATCATAAAATTTTATTATTCATGAAAATATTAATTTGGTGAACACCTAATTTGAGATGTCTTGGCCAAAAATCTTATTGTTCTAAGGACCCAAAAAATTAATTTCTTTGTTCTTGAAAATTTTTTAACATGAACCCCAATTTTGGGTATCAAACCGAACCTCTCCTTTAGCCATTGGAGCCAAAATTTTACTTATTTCAACATACATCTATCATAATATATTTAACATATATCATCATGCATATTATAAGTATACCATATAAACAAGTAAAAATCATACTAAGCATGCATACACAATTAATTCATGCAAAGCATATTAAGCATAAACAAAATAATTAAAAACACATAACACAAATAATTTATTACATGACCATGGATATGAATCCTCACATGGATTCATCATCCATCAAATATAATCATCTCTCACCACCATGCTTGGTTGGTGAGATAAATCTTCCTCTTACCTCTTGAAGAACTCCAAAAGCTCCTTGCTTTGGATTTAGAACAAGATCTCCACCAAGAAAAGTCTCTTGAACATAAAACAAATGCAAGAAAATTAGTATATTGAGCTTGATTAAGAGGAACCATGGATCAAACATGGTTTAGAACATGAAAAAGAAAAGAATGAAAGAAATTTCCTTACTCTTCACCAACAAGAACTCTAAAACTTGATCTTAGTAAAAGTCCTTCAAGATGGAAGATTTAGAGAAAGTCTTCAACATGAAAGTTATTTAGAATAAGGTAAGGATTCAAGAAACTAGGTTGTATGAAATTAAAAAGTGATGGAGGGTGGATGAGAGTGCTTGGCCGAATGGCTCTTTAGGGAGAGAGAATGGAGTTTTTCATTTGGTTGGTTCATGAAACATAAGTGAGAGAATGAAGAAATGAAAATGTGAAGCATAGAAATGAATTATTTGGTATCCTAAACTATGCATGGCCGTGGCCTTCATGGAGAGAAATGAAAAGTGAAGTTTGAAAAACATGCTCATTGATTGATCAATAGGAACTTGTCTTGAGATTTGACCATTGTCTTCATCATTTTCCTTGGCCTAAAAAGCCTATACTAACTTTGTCTCCTTTCTCCTTGCTTCTTCAAAACCGCCCCTTGCATGATTCATGCAAATTGTCATCTTTTCAAACAATTATTTGAAGCCTTTCTAGCCATTGATTTATTCAATGGTTAGGATTTAAGTAGATTTTTTATTTTTAGAAGACAAAATCTACGCTATTTGGATCTTTCTCCTTTAAATCTTAGCCATTAGATGTGTCTCCAAAATGAAGGGTCAAGATTACACCTTCAAACTTTACATCCAAGGGTCCAAAATGGTTGTAATCATTTTTGATGATCAATTCTCCACCATTGATCTAAATCCAAATCCAATGGTCATTAATGATCCATCTCCACCATTGATTTATTTTACATCCAAGGGTTGATAATGGTCATAGTCTTTTATAAGATTAAATTTCTACCCTTGATTTAATTTCCATCCAACGGTTATAATTGATCCTATTTACTTTTAAGATCAAATCTCCACCGTTGATTAAATCAAGATTAAATCTCCAATGGTAATTAATCGATGGTGGATATCCAAACCACCAATATTGACTTAACAATATAGAATTTTATTCTTATCTATCATAACCTCATAAAAGAATACATTCACTGTATTTTTATCATTAGATAATTAAATACGATATAAAATACAAGATAAAGAAATTTTCTAAAATCGTTTTGATTCGGGTTTAGTAAGATCCTGTCTCCGTCTAAACAAGCATACAAATTTTTCGTGCGTAGAAAATTTTTTCACTTTGCGGAACCCACCTGGGCCCACGTATGGCCACCTGGGCCCACAAACACCTCGCGGGACCCACAAATGGTAAAAAAAATTAAAATCACACATAAAATTATAAAAATTAGAAAATTCACAAATATCAAATCAGATTACGTAAATTAATAAAGACTAAACAGTAAAAATTAAATTACATAAATTTTTCTGGCCTGAAAATTATTATTTTCTTGATACGGAACAAATCACTCAAAATGATCAAATATGCAGATGGAATATTTAAAATAATTTTATAGTGCACAGAAATCACTAAACAGTAGAATTCTGTTAACTGTTAAAATTACTTATTTAATACATAGAAAGTTTGGGGTGTTACATTCTCCACCTATAGGTTCCTCTTCCAATTATCCCAGTGAGCTTTCATCATTATCTGAAGTTTCGATTCATCCCGCTGACACTATCCCGACCATTAATTCTACTTCTAACACTACCATTCGTCCCTCCCGAGTAAGAAACCTTCCCACCTACCTTCGTGATTATCATTATTTTTATACCATGCTTCACCTTCATGGACCGTAAATATATTCAGAGGCATCCACTGATCCTCGTTGGCAACAAGTTATGAATGAAAAATTACAAGTTTTGGAGAATAATGGTACTTGGGAAATGATTGATCTTCCTTCTGATAAAGCTCCTGTTGGATGTAAATAGGTTTATAAGATTAAAACTCGATCTGATAGGTCTGTTAATCATTACAAGGTCTGCTTGGTGGGCAAATGTTTTACTTATGAATATGAGATTAATTATGAATAAACCTTTGCTCTAGTTACTCGTCTTACTTCAGTTCGTACTCTTCTTGCTATTGTTACCACTCGCAACTGGACTCTTAATCAGATGGATGTGAAAAATACATTTCTTAATGGTGACTTAGAAGAAGTTTATATGTGACTACCACCAGGTTACTCTTGTTCACCTAACAAGGTCTGTATTTTTTGCAAAGCCTTGTATGGTCTTAAACAAGCTCCTCTAGTCTGGTTTGCTAAGTTCAATTACATCATTAGTTAATTTGGATAGTTCTCTAGTTCTCATGATTCAACACTCTTCATCCATAAGATTGATAATGACACCGTGTTACTGCTTCTTTATGTTGATGACATGACTAATACAGGTGATGATACTTCTAGTATTATTAATCTTAAAGAATCTTTGATTCGCAATTTTGAGATGAAGGATCTTGACCCTCTAAGTTATTTTCTTTATCATGTCGTAAGTGTGAACACCCAATTTTGTTCGGGGCATTTTATAAAAAAAAAACTCATCTTTCACTTAGTGGCTCACTATCCAACTCATTGGCCCATTAACTCATAACCCATGATTCAACTCGTTAACCCACAACTCATATACCAGCACTTATCCTGAACAAACCCCATCAGTTATCCTAACACTTAAACTCATCCTAAGCAAACCTATCCTAAACCAACCATAACTCATCTTCAATAGACTTCATCACTTATCCTAAACCCAACACTCATCCTAAACAAACCATCACTTATCCTAAATAAACTCCTAATCACATTTTACCTTAAATTCTTCAATCTAATCCACTCTTATAAAAACACATAACCTACACACAGAAAAGAACACTCAGAACTTGACCCGACTAATTTTTCAGCCTTGAAATACACCTCTGCCAAAGTTTTTCACAATCATCTTTTACCATAGCCACCATCCCTACCAAGCAAAAATCCTCATTCACGATTAAACCACCTCAAGCCACCTTCTCCACCGTGAACCTTTCACCCACGCAGCACCACCATCTTCCAACCCCAAACACCATCACCAAACGCCATGGCCTTCACCCCCAAGCACCAACACATCATTATAACTTCACCTCCATAATCACCATTCACATACCAACACCAACCGAGACCCCCCACCAAGAAACCCGAACGCAAGCCACCCTCACCATTCACCTCCCACCACAGTGGAAGCCCATAATTAGCCACTAAACTCACCATCAAACGGCCACCGTAGCAGTGCCACCACAAACCAAGCAGCAGCGACCTGGACCCATTTGCCATTCTCAAGCAACTCAGCCACCGATCCCAGCACCGGTTGCGCCGTTCTGTTGAGCTCGTCCTCAACCACCTGAGCCACACCGCCCACGACCCACATCGGAACCACCGCAATCCGTGCACCGCTCAATTCCGCGATCACCATCGCATCAGCTGCGTCGTCGTCTACCTTCAACCTGAATCGGAGCTCTATAGCCACCGTCAAACACGCAGAACCGCGCGACTTCGCTCCACCCGCCAGAACAAACCAGATCCCCCCTCGCTGCCACCCCTCTAGTCTTGAACTCTCCTGCAACATTTCAAAAAAAAAGGAAGAAAAGTATCCCTTTTCGTAAGCTTTGATCTGATTTTGTTTGATTTCTAAATTCTGCCAGCTTTTTTTTTTTTTTTTGGGAACAATCTTGAAAGGTTGGGTTGAAAGATATTGGGCTAAGAAAAAAAAATTTAGGAAGGTAAAGAAGAAAAATAAAAAATATGAAAAAAATGATAAAACTATAAAGTAAAAAATATAAAATAATTAAAATTTTAAAAAAGAACAAAATAGGATAACTGAGATGTGACAACTTGTTGATCCTATAATTTTTTTTTATGATCATCAGAATTGTGACAACTTGATAGTTTAACAGGTGACGTCTCTAGCGTAACGCGAGCTTCACCTATTCAATTCTTAATTTGATTAACAGAGTCGCGACAACTTGTTAATTCAAAATTTTTAAAATAATTAAATTGTTTCTTTTAAAAAAATAAAAAAATAAAATCAACCAATTCTTTTTTTTTAAAGATAATTTTAAATAAAATTTTTGTAACAAATTTGATAATTAGTGGGTGACGTCTTTAACGTGATGCGGGCTTCACCTATTCAACCTTGATTTGATTAACAGAGTTGCGACGACCTGTTAATTTAAATTTTCATAAAATAAAGTTTTAATTAAAATCAACCAACTCACAATATTTTCTAAAGAACTACGTGATTTTGAGTTCTTCATTGCACCTGAGGATACGTAGGAGCGGGACTCTTATTCAGTAAAGCCAAAATTTAATTTTTTTATAATTTATTTATCGATTTCACTTATTTATTTTTTTAATAAAAGTGATAAAATAAATATTTTCAATGATTATTAAGAATTTGCATAATTAACTTAAGGTACCGTCTTAGGACGGGTGTGTTAGGGGTGCTGTGAGATTAAATTTTCACAATTCCCTATACATAACCGACTTCCGAATTCAATCTGGTTTTAAAGACTATTTTCTTAGGTTTTCTAATTTTTTCTAATAAAAAAATAAAATTGGTGGCGACTCCTAAATTTAATATTTTTAAATTTAAGTTCCTATCCCGCCGCAATTTTTTGGTCGCGACAGCAAGCTAAATATGCTTCGGATTTTATTTCTCAAGCCAGTCTCTCAGACAGTCGCACCGAGTTCACTCTTCTAGTACCTAATGTCATATTTACACCTTTGGATGATACTATACTTGATGATCATGTTCTCTATTGACAGTTAGTTGGCAGCTTGCTTTATCTTACTATTACTCGTTCAAACATTTCATATGTTGTTTATCTAGTCAGACAGTTTATGTCAGCTATGTGCACTACTCATTATGCTGCTGTTTTACATATTATTCAGTATGTAAAAGGAATTCTATTTCATGGACTTCATTTCTCAGCCAACTCCGCATTGGTTCTCCAGGATTATTCTAATGCTGACTGGATTGGAGATCCCACTAATCGCTGATCAACTACTGACTACTGTATCTATATTTGTGATGCACTTATTTCATGATGAAGGAATAAATAGACTTTAATTGCACATTTCAGTACTGAAGTAAAATATCGAACATTAGCTGACACTACATCTAAAATACTTTGATTACATTGGCTTATTGACAACTTGGGTGTTTCTGAGTCCTCTCTCATTACTCTTTACTATGATAATATGAGTGTTATTCAAATTGCTCACAATGATATTTTTCATGAGTACACCAAGCATATTAAGATCGATTGACACTTCAGTTGTCAACACATTATTTGTGGAGCTTTTCGTCTCCTTTTCATTAGCACTCTTAATCAGTCAGCTGATCTGTTCACTAAAGCTTATCATTTTGGTCGATTCTGCACTCTAACTTCCAAACTCAAGTTAATTTCTTCTATACTCACTTGAATTTGAGGAAGAATGTTAGCGTGATTATTTATAATTAAGATTATGATTGATTACGATTGATTTTAAAATAATTGTAATTGATTTAAGTACATAATTATATTTTATTATTTTTATTTTTTATAACATTCTTCTTGTATAAATAGAAGCTAACCCTCTTATATTTATTTATTAAAAAATATATATAAATTAATAATATTTTATCTTTTATATTTATGATTCTAACTCATACAAAATGAAACATGGCAAGATTGTTAACACCATTGATTGCCTTGTATTTGGTTTTTGTATAATTTGATTTGTCACGATGGGCTCAAAAAGCTTCTCTCTTCCAAGTTGATGACAATAAACTCCATTAAGCATAAACATTAAGAGCATGTTTGATTAGAATTTTATCATTCTTCTAACAATTATTTTATTTTATTTTTTTGCTGTTTATGTACATTTAAACAAATTTATTTTAATTTTTACATAAGTTTTAATATATTATAATACTTTTTTTCATAAACTTAAAATTTAAAATTTGAAACTTATGATTTTAAATTATAAACTACTTTAAATTTTTTAAAATTTAAATATTATTTTATTTTTAATTAATTTTTTTAATTTTTTATACTTATTTTAATAATTTAATGTATAAATTTATTTTTTATATTATTTAAATAAATATAAATTATTTTAAAATCACTTTTTAATTAATATATTTAAACATAAAATTAATTATATTATAATTAATTATACAATAATTAATTATTAAAAAATAAAAAATTTCACAATTAAACTAAACAAACGCTAAAACCGTGGTTGGTAGTACTCTGCGGAATCAAGTGGACCGACTTTGCGATGAGCAACCAGTTTCCTTTAATAATAATATCTCAACTTCTCAACGCCCATGGTCACTCTTTTGAAAAAAAGTTTTATTTTAAAGTATGTTTTTTAAAAGTAATTAAGTAAATTTATATTTATAATTAATTTAATTTTTAACATATTTTAAACACATTAAATAATTTAAAAATAGATATATCATTATTTGATCCTTCATTGACTCTGGGGCCTTTCTTCATTTTTAACAATCTACGTGTACAACGTCTCCGGGGTATTTCCGTATTTTAACCCCCTCAATAAATACACGTATAAGAAGCTCCCCCAAAAAAAAGTAATAATAACACGAAGATCTCGTCTTTCAGGCCAACACAAGAGAACTCGCACAGCAAGAGATAAAAACACGAAGATATATAATAGCAGAGAGAAAGAAAGAAGAAGCGCCAGATACAAAGATTTTTCTCTTTCTTCCAATTTGTCAAACAGAATAAAAACTCTTTTGAAGCCATAGTTCCCTCTGCGCTTCTCGATCCGTGTTCGCTCTACCTTCTTCGATTCGCACCGCCTACGATTTTCTCGCCGATCCATCCTTCTCTTTTTCTCTTTCATTTTCTCGGTAATTTTCTCGTCTACTTTCTTCCCCGTTCCCTTTTTCACTCTTCTCTTTCGATTATTAACGGTGGCACGAAGCTTCCCTGTGTGTGTTTTCACGTTTGTGAAATGTGTTGGAGGTTACTTGTGTTTCGATAAAACCCTACATTTGCTTTGGTTGTGATTTAATTTAATTTTTTTATGTTTTTTTGAATTTGTGGAATTTAGGGTTTTGAATTGGAGCTGTGGAATTGAAGGAGCTGAAGCGTATGCAGCATGAGCATCGATAGCCCCGGCCAAGTGGAGAATTAGGGTTTCGAGCTTGTGTTTGAAGGTGAGATTTTCCATGGGCGATGGAGGCGTGGCGTGCATGCCTTTGCAGCAGCAGCAGCATGTTATGGAGAGGTTACCGAATGCAGTGGAGAAGGTGGCGCTTTGCGGAGGCAATAATGGGAACGAGTTCAATTCCAAGTTGCTCAAGGTTGCTAACGGGAAGAAGAAGAAGAAGATGAAGGTGAAGAAGAAAGTGGCGCCGGCAGCAAAGAAGGCGGCGGGGGTGGGGAAGGGTGAGTTGGCATTGGACAACAGAGTGAGCAGCAGAAGGAGCGGGAATAACGATGTTGAGAGTGGCGAAATACGCGGGGAGAAGGTGCAGAAGGAAGAGGTGGAAGAGGGTGAATTGGGGACTTTGAAGTGGTCGAGGAGGGAGGTGGAGAATGGGGAGAAGCTTCTTCCACGGAGAAGTGAAATTGAGAATGGGGAGATTGTGAGTGAGAGGTGGAGGAAAGGGGAGGTGGAGAAGGGGGAGTTTGTTTCTGGAAAATGGAGAAAAGACGATGTGGGAAAAGGGGAGATAGTTGCTGAGAAGGGAGGTAGGAAAGGAGAAGCTGAGAAAGTGGAGTATGGGTCGTGGAGAGGTGGTTTAAAGGATGACATTGAGAAAGGAGAGTTCATTCCGGACAGGTGGCATAGGGGAGACATGGGGAAGGATGATTACGGTTACAGTAGAATCCGCAGGTACCAATCGGGTAGGGACAACAAAGGGTGGAAAAATGAACGCGAAAGGACACCGCCTTCTGGGAGATATAATACAGGTGATGATTTTTTCAGAAAGAAAGAGTTGAATAGAAGTGGGAGTCAGCATGCTAAAAGTGCTCTCAGGTGGGAGAGTGGACAAGAGAGAAATATAAGGATCAGTTCGAAGATTGTGGATGAGGAGAAAAATGAACATAGCAATGGTAGGAACCGTACACGGGATTACTCTTCTGGGGGTCGGTTGAAGAGGCATGGTAATGATTCTGACAGCTGTGACCGGAAGCAGTACGGAGATTATACTGGTTTGAAAAGTCGAAGGCTTTCTGATGATAGCTCGCGTCATGTTTATTCAGAGCACTATTCTCGTCTCTTTGTGGAGAGATCTTATAGAAATAGTTCTTCTTCAAAATTATCAGCAGACAAGTATTCTTCTAGGCATCATGAATCTTCTTTGTCTACCAGACCTGCTCATGACAGGCATGGACGCAGCCCTGGTCATTCTGAGCGATCCCCACATGATCGAGCCAGGCATTATGATCATAAAGATCGCACTCCAGTGCGTCGATCACCCTATGGCCGTGAGAAATCCCCGCATGGTCGTGAGAGATCCCCATATGATAGGAATTGGGATAGAAGTCGTCACCATGATCATAAATTGAGAAGTCCTACTCATGCTGAGCGGTCCCCACAAGATCGAGGTCGACATCATGATCGAAGGGACCGAACTCCAAATTTAATAGAGCGATCCCCACTTGATCGAGCTAGGCAAAATATTCATCGAGAAACAAGTAGTAAAATCTTATCAAGTGAAAAGCATAACTCACAATATAGTTGTAAAGATCACGAAGATAAGCACATCCAAAAGGAGTCAAATCTTTCAGATATAGAATCTCAAGGTGAAAAAAATGTGCATGATACCAATGGGTCTATTGAGAAAGATGTCTACAGTGAACCTGAAAAGGAACAGCAGTCCTGCAGCTCGACTGTAAGCTGCAAAGACTCTCCTTGCTTGGAGCCACCTCCGGAGGAGCTGCCTTCTATGGAAGAAGATATGGACATATGTGATACCCCTCCACATGTCCCTGTGGTGGCGGATTTGTCATCAGGGAAATGGTTTTACCTTGATTATGGCGGCGTAGAACATGGACCTTCTAAATTATCTGATATAAAGGTCCTTGTTGATGACGGTGTACTAATGTCAGATCACTTTATTAAGCACTTAGATAGTGACAGGTGGTTAACTGTTCAAAATGCAGCATCACCATTGGCAGCTCAGAGTTTTCCATCAATTGTGTCAGACAGCATAACCCAGCAGGTAAACCCTCCAGAAGCTCCTGGTAATCTTTTGACAGATAATGGAGATATTCTTCAATCTGGCCCTGAGAATTATCAGGAAATGCCAGCCCCTTTGCGGCAGCCAGTGGTATGCCCTGATGACAGAGTGCTTGCATCTGAACTTTTGGAGGACCTCCACATTGATGAAAGGGTTGGAGTTCTTTTAGAGGGTTATGATGTCATTCCTGGAAGGGAGCTTGAAGCAATAAAAGGTGTTTTTTTTTTCCTGTCAATGATATTCGTGTGGATTTCTTTTAATATTTTTTTTTTAAACTTAGATTTTGATATCAATCTTTAATTGTCCCACTATTTGCTGCAATATCTTATCTTTCCAAACTTGTTTATTTTATTGTCTTGCAGAAGCTTTGCAAATGAATTTTGAATATCCAAAATGGGAGGGATTGGGAGACTATGAAGGTACGTAATTGCTGGGCAGTGCTTGTCCATTTTCATTTATTTTATTTATTTATCAAATCTAATAATTCATGGTTCATTTTGGGTTGATATTTCTTCATCTAAAGGTGCCATGTACTGATTCACAAGCTTTTAATTTAGCTTTGATTTGAAGCATCATATGGTGTTCTATTCAAAGGAATGGTTTTTTTTTTTTTTGTGTTGTGGGGGTGTGGGGGGGTCTGTTAGTTTATGCATGGAAAATATTGAGGTTTTTTTTTAGTGGTGTTTTCCACTATCAGTGTCTTCGCTTGATTAATGGAATGTGACTTCTTGTTGTAGTTTCTGATATTTTACTGATTTCACACTTTGATATGTTGACTTTCTTTCCTTCATGTTGATAAAAATTTGAAACTTGTATATATGCATCAAATAAGTGTGCACTGTAATTTGGAAGTAGTATCTTTTTTATTTTTTGGATAAAAAAGGAAGTAGTATCTATTTAAACAAATGCATATGGAGTTGATATCTGTGATGAAAATTGTTTTTTTAATGGTCTATACAACACTTTGGTGATCATTTATAATATTAATATATATGGTAGTATGCAAATAATTTCAGTTTTGACTCCATTAGCCTTTTGTACTGCTTGCCTTATTTTTCTATTTCTCTTAGTTGAGCAAACAATTTGCATTATGCTCACTCAGTCATGTATGGTGGTTTAGTATGTCATTGCATCATTACAAGTGATATGGTGATAGTATAGACTTTTGGATCTATTTATACATTGCAAGCAGATTAGGTGAACAAAGTAACATGTTTTGACTTATATTAAAAAGGAAATACGTTTTGATATGAACTAAAGTTGAGTGTTTTATGTCATATATGGAACTTAAAATGGTGATTTCATTCATCAAGTTATGCACCCAAAATTAGTTTGTGCATTGATGTTTACACTTCATCTGGAGAAGTTCAAAAAGCAAATGGATATGCGCCTAGAGTATGTGCTCCATTACAAGTTTTTTCTTGTCTCTTTGTGTCCAGGTTTTCCTTGGCATGACACTTGTCTGAGCATAGAGGGTGATTCAAGAATTGATTTAGCATCAAGAGAATCTGAGTCTCAGTTAAGTATGTTCTCTGACAAGGATAATGGATTTACCTTTGGTGCTCCTGGTGACTGGTTTTCTGCTCGATGGTCATGCAAAGGTGGTGACTGGAAGAGGAATGATGAAGCCCAAGACAGATATTGTAAGAAGAAACTTGTCCTAAATGATGGGTTTTCATTATGTCAAATGCCTAAATCTGGATTTGAAGATCCTCGCTGGTCTCGAAAAGATGACTTGTATTATCCTTCTCACAGCAGGAGGCTTGATCTTCCTCTTTGGGCTTTTTGTACTGATGAGAGGGTTGATTGCGGTGCTGTGAGCAGACCAGTTCAAAGTAAGCTTTCTTCTGTTAGAGGAGTGAAAGGAAATGTTCTTTCAGTGGTCAGGATAAATGCGTGTGTAGTCAAGGACCAGGGATCATTGGTCTCTGAGTCCTGCCACAAGGCCCGAGGCAAGGATAGATATCATTCAAGGTCAACTCGGCCTTTCTCTTCAACCAGTGATAGCAAGAGATCATCAACTGAAGAAGATTCTCTGTCAAAAGCTGTTAATGATCAAGGTTCTCAAGGCTCTTGCAGGAGCATGGAATTCATTAACATTCCTAAAGACCATCTATGTACTGTCCATGACTTACAGTTACATTTGGGTGACTGGTATTATCTTGATGGGTCTGGGCGTGAAAGAGGGCCTTCATCATTTTCAGAGCTACAGTTTTTAGTAGACCAAGGAATTATAAAAAAGTATAGCAGTGTGATCAGGAAATGTGATAAACTCTGGGTTCCTATTACCTCTTCTGCAGAAACTTCTGATGTTAGTCTCAGGAACCACCGGAAAAGCAGTTCAGTGTCTAGTGAATGTTCTGGACGTCCATCAATGCAAATGCAAGGTGTTTCATTTGGTGAACCTTACACATTTAACAGATTACACCCTCAGTTTGTTGGTTATACTCGTGGGAAGCTACATGAATTGGTAATGAAATCGTATAAGAGCCGGGAATTTGCCGCAGCTATAAATGAGGTTTTAGATCCCTGGATCAATGCAAGACAACCAAAGAAAGAAATCGAAAAACAAATATATTGGAAATCAGGTAACAATTTATTATTATTTACAGCTATCCTGGTGTCTGTTTCAGCCAGCTAAGATACTTGCACTGCCATGCATTGTGTTTCTTTTACCTTGACTTAATTTAAAGGCACATTGTTTGGATTTGTTCTTTTTCCCCTCTTTCCTCTCTGTCTGTATTATATATCTTTATCTTGTTTCTTCCTTTATTTTTGTTCAAACTTTTAAGATAACTCTTTGTTGTTATATGCTTGCATGATACCCAAGTTTGTTTGCTGAAATATATTATATATTATGCTACTTGATTTAACATTCTCCTCACCAGCTATGCTGATGCATGGGTACTTCTAAATGGTTGCCATAACCGTACCAGGTGCATATCCAATACAGTTACATATTAAGTGTGTGTGTGTGTGCGTGTATTTTTTTCCCCTCCAAATTTTACTGTCAAATACCTTTGGCTTGAAGCATTGCATTGAGCCAATATCACTCAAGTACAAGTCAGACCATGCAAAACACCAAGTTTTGCTACCAAGTTGTTTGGCTAGCTACTAAATTAAACAAACTACTACTTCACCCCTTCAAATCTTTGTGTGCTCTTTTGGTATTTTTGCTTATTTGGTACTTTATGGAGTTTTGCTGAAAACTTGGATTTAAAACACATTTTTTTTTATAGAATGGACTTAAAACATTTTGGAAATTGTATTTATCTTCTAATTTAATTTATTGTTTATGTTTGTTTTTATATTTCTATATCATATATCCTCTCATTCCTGTACCTTAGTTTTTAGAAATTGTGTACCCCTTATCTGTACGTGTACCGGTACAGATAATCATAGCTGTATCCATGCAACCTAGTTCTATTTTGACTAGCGACATCTAGTTAATGTTATGGTGGTAACTTTTGACTGTGATTGACTGAGTGTTTTGGAGGATTGCTGTTCATTGCATCATGTATGCATGTCAATATGCTGTGTGTTGAGAATCTTCTAGTCGACTTCTTGCATATGCTGGTGTATGTATGTTGCTTTTGCTCTGCTTATATCATATGGCTAAACTTTTTGGCTTGGTGAATGTGGAACTAATTTATTTCGGTTTAGCCCTATGTATTAGCTTGACCTGTATAGGACTATAAGTTGAGCTCATTGGTTAGCAAATTTGCCCCTCTAACCAACATTTATGCTTTCTTGTCATGCACTCATCTTGGGTTTGTACATTATATGTGACTATACCAAAATATTTCATTCAAGCGGACTCCTGATGAATTTCATTGATTTATTTTCTTGGTGTGTGTCTGTGCATGTGTTGGGGCATGTAAATGTCAGAAGGTGATGCACGTGCTTCCAAAAGAGCGCGGATGCTGGTTGATGATAGTGAAGAAGACAGTGATTTGGAAGATGGCAGTCTGACTATCGAGAAGGATGAATCCACTTTTGAGGATCTATGTGGTGAAGCTACTTTCTCTGGAGAAGAAAGTGTCATTACTGATTCCGAGGTGGGAAGCTGGGGCTTATTGGATGGTCTAATGCTGGCACGAGCCTTCCACTTTTTGAGATCTGATTTGAAGTCCCTTGTCTTTGCATCAATGACTTGCAAGCATTGGAGAGCTTCTGTAAGGTTTTACAAAGAAGTCTCAAGACAGGTCAATTTGTCATCCTTGGGTCATTCTTGCACTGATTCCATAATATGGAACATAATGGTAGGTTTGGTATATATTTTGCATTTAAGATTGTCAGAAATGTTTACTTGTCTTTCTCGTTTACTCGTCTTTCTCGTCTAATCTGATTATTTGCGTGCAGAATGCTTATGAGAAAGACAAGATCAAATCTATGATTCTAATGGGTTGCACCAATATTACTGCTGACATGCTTGAGAAAATTCTTCTTTCATTTCCTGGTTTATCTACAATAGACATTAGAGGGTGCAGCCAGTTTGGAGAGTTGACTGCTAAATTTACCAATGTGAAATGGATCAAGAGCCGAAGTTCACGCATAACCAAAAATGCAGAGGAGCCACATAAAATCAGAAGCCTTAAACAGATTACTGAGCAAACTTCATCTGTTTCCAAGGTCAGCAGTTTAGGTATTAGGGATGATTTTGGTGAGCTGAAGGATTATTTTGATAGTGTGGATAAGAGAGACACGGCAAAGCAATTATTCCGTCGAAACTTATACAAACGGTCAAAATTATATGATGCTAGAAGGTCCTCTTCTATTCTGTCTAGGGATGCTCGTACAAGACGATGGTCAATTAAGAAATCTGAAAGTTGTTACAAGAGGTTGGAGGAATTTCTTGCTTCAAGACTGAGAGAAATTATGAAGGCAAACTCCTGTGACTTTTTTGTGCCCAAGGTACAGCAATAAATTCTTTTCAAGTCACTATGACGGAGATGCCTTTTGTTATTCATGATTTCTTACGTTTTACTATTCCTTTGCTCATAGGTTGCAGAAATTGAGACTAAAATGAAAACTGGTTATTACAGTGGGCATGGGTTGAGCTCTGTCAAGGAGGACATCAGTAGAATGTGCCGTGATGCAATAAAGTAAGTTTCCGTTTTGTTTCCCCTTTTTCCTTGAGGGATGAGATGATTGTCATTTTTTAAGATGCTATAGTTATTATTATTATTATGTTACTTGTGACCAAGTACTATGTTACTTGATCAAAGTTAAATTGGTCTATTAGACAGAGGTCCCTGAAACTAAGTCTTCTTGTCATGAAGGTTCGTCTGTTTGATTATTGGCTACTGCTTTGCAATTATAGTAATCTTTCATCTATGATTAGTTTTGAGGGCTTACATATATCTTTGTTCTTTTGGGATCCTGATATTTTCTTCAAAATTTATAATATCATGTGTTGTGGGTGGGTGCCTCTGTTTATGGTTTTGTTCATTTAGCATATGTTTCTTGGGTCATCTTAAGTGTGTTTGTTTCATCTGACACCTCGCTTTCTTCCCCCTCCCCCCTTTGTTTATTTAATTATTAATGTATTCCAACTCTTATTTTGATTACAGAGCAAAGAATCGGGGTGATGCTAGTGATATGAATCATATTATTTCGTTATTTATTCAGCTTGCAACACGGTTGGAGGAGAGTTCTAAATATGTGAATGACAGAGATGTACTATTGAAATTATGGGGAAATGACTTACCATCAGTATTATGTTCTTCTTCCTCTAAGTATAAGAAGAATAGACTGGTGACTGAGAGGAAGTATAAGAGTAATGGAGCACACGGTGGTTTGGATAATGAAGAGTATGCCTCTGATCGAGAAATCAGGAGGCGCTTATCAAAGTTGAATAAGAAATCTATGGACTCAGAGAGTGAGACATCTGATGACCTTGATAGGTCTTCCGAAGATGGGAATAGTGATGGTGATACTACAACCTCCAATACTGAAAGCGACCAAGAAGCCCATTCAGAAAGTCGAATTGGGGAGTCCAGAGGAGATGGATACTTCACACCTGACGATGGATTGGATTTCATTACTGATGAGCGTGAATGGGGAGCTCGCATGACAAAAGCAAGTCTGGTTCCTCCTGTTACTCGGAAATATGATGTCATTGATCAATATATCATTGTAGCTGATGAGGAGGATGTGCAAAGGAAGATGCGGGTTTCATTACCAGATGACTATGCAGAGAAGTTGAGTGCACAAAAGAATGGCACTGAGGAGTCTGATATGGAACTGCCTGAAGTCAAGGATTACAAACCTAGAAAGCAGCTTGGAAATGAGGTTATTGAGCAAGAAGTTTATGGAATTGATCCCTATACACACAATCTTTTACTTGATTCTATGCCAGAGGAGTTAGATTGGTCTTTACAAGATAAGCATTTGTTTATAGAAGACATACTCCTTCGGACATTGAATAAGCAAGTTAGGTATTTTACTGGAACTGGAAGCACTCCAATGAGCTACCCTTTGCATCCTGTTATTGAAGAAATTGAAAGGTGTGCTGAGGAGGACTGTGATGCAAGGACGGTGAGAATGTGTCAAGGTATCCTAAAAGCAATAGACAGTCGTCCGGATGACAAATATGTAGCTTATAGAAAGGTATATGCTCTTTTTTTATATATAACATTATAACTACAATTTAATATTTATCTTCTACTCGTTTTCAGTGTTCAAGGTGTTATCTTGTCAGTTTGTTTTCTACTTTTTAACTGTTATTTTTCCCTGTTCTGTAACTATCTTTTGATCTGGATCATGCAGGGGCTTGGTGTTGTTTGCAACAAGGAAGAAGGCTTTGGTGAAGATGATTTTGTTGTGGAGTTTCTGGGAGAGGTATGGCATCATTATATGTTCATGGAATTTTGTCTCTGCAGCTTCATTCATGATTCTTTGATGTGCAAACTATACATGTTTGCTTCTACATTGGCTTAATAACATGTTTCCAATACAATGTCAAATATCTACACAATAAGATATCTACCAGAGAGAGTAGAAAATTGTGTGCACGCTATTGTTCTATCTTCTCCAACATGATCAAACTATTTGTGATCTATTCGCTACAAACCTTGAAATTCCTGTGTTTTAGATTTGAATTTAACATACTAAGTACGCAATGATTAGTTTTGTGGTGTTTGCCTATAACATATTGTAGTTTTAAATCTTTATTTTGATTTACTTTATGACATTTTAGATCATTCTCTTTTCTAGTTTCCCTCAAGGATCTGTACTAATTCTGGCTTATTGTCTCATGGATAATATATACTTATAAGGTGTTTGTTCGTTTGAATTGATATGCTATCATGGTTCAGTGCATCTTCTTTACATGAGGCTATCTTATTTGGAAACCTAGTCTGTAGTATCTTATGCCTTTATGATTTTGTGATGGCTAGGCATTGTTATTACCCTTCTATTGAAATTGTTTTTATTAGGTGTATCCTGTGTGGAAGTGGTTCGAGAAACAAGATGGGATTCGATCCCTGCAGAAAAATAGTAAAGATCCTGCACCAGAATTCTATAACATCTACCTTGAGAGGCCAAAGGTGCCTGTTGATTCAGAATAGAAATTTTGTGATTTTAACTTGATATGGTTCATCCATCTTTCAGTTTTCTGTCCTTACCTTGAAATTTACATGACAGGGTGATGCTGATGGGTATGACTTAGTTGTTGTTGATGCCATGCACAAGGCTAACTATGCCAGTCGAATATGTCATTCATGCCGACCTAATTGTGAAGCAAAGTAAGTTGTTTTGTCTTCTGTAATTATTTCTAAATCTAATCCGTTTTCTGACTTGTTAAGCATTTGATACTGGTTCTGTTTCTTGTAAAACAATTTGTTTGCTATTTCAGTGCACTGCTTGCATTTTTGGGGAGCCACATATGCTTAGAAGATTATGCGCACTCATTTACCAACTGTAATCATGATAGTTTTTGTTGTACACGTTTTATCATTGTTTCCTTCATCCATTTCCATAATGTGCATGGAGAATGACACACAAAACATTCGAGTCTTTGCCAAGTGTGGGTCTGCCCTGGCTTCCTTAAAAAATTATAGTGCTTGTTTAATGCTCCTAATGATCTGCCTGTGGCTTAAGAAGGGTGTAAATAATGTTGTGGACTTGTGGTTGGCCAAATGAAGTGTTTTTTTTTTTTTTTTATAAATTCAATTTGAATGTACTTTTTTATTAGGATAGTTCCTTTTTCTAAATTTTTATAATATGTTAAGGCAATATTATTTGGATATTAAGAATTTAAATGGCTAGTTCTTGAAACATGAGCATTAGTATTGGATTTAAAAATCAACATCAGAAGTTGTCACTTAATTTTTCCTCCGTCCTTCTGTTTCGTTCTAGAACGTGTCCATTTTGGATGCCTTTAAATGTCATGGCTTCTTGTTTCTGTATTCTAGTGGAGAAATTTGTTTGGCAGAATAGCCACTAGACATTAATGGCTTCAATTTTTTTTCTTGAAAAGGAGGACCTAAAATATCTTTTTAAGGTTAAAGGATTCAATAACTACTTGTGCTTGTTCATTTAAGGTTACGGATATTCAGTTGCAAATGAGGTCATTAATGACATTTATGAACTTCAGTGTAAATAAAATTTTATAGGTTGCTTTTTGACAACAAATTTTTAGTAGTTGGTTGTTTGCATGGATAAAGGTACGAGTATTGTATCTGATACGATAGGATATGTGGTACTACAATTTTTCTAAAATCTATGATACAGTTATATTAAGATATCTTAAATAAAAACATCTAAAATTATATTTATACATATTAAAATACAATATATAATTCATAATATCAAGAGGCATAGCGGATTTTAGATTTAGTCTAACCAAAGTGAAAAATCCATATCAAATTTGTGCTTAACAAAAAAATTTGTTTAAACCACTCATTATTCCTTCCTTGAAATTCCCCCTCCTCAAAATCCCCCTTCCTCTTTCTGAAATCCCTGTTCCCTCTTCCTGAAATTCCCCTTTCTCTTCATCTCCCCACTCAAATTCCCCCTACCCTTTCCCCATCAGTGCCTGTGGTTCTATATTGTATTGCCATATGTATCTAGGTTTAGAAAATGAGTCTGAGGTTTACTCAACTGACATATGCTTATATTTCATCTTGATTTTGTCCCTAATAATGCCCTTGGAGTATTTATTTGTTAGCTGATGGTTATAATATTAGGGTGCATTTCTTTTTACATTTTTGAATTAAGGTATCATTTTTGGTAATTAGCCATTGTCTTTTCTTCTTGTTTTTTCAGAGTTACTGCTGTTGATGGTCATTATCAAATCGGTATTTATAGTGTTCGTAAAATCCAACATGGTGAGGAGATTACTTTTGATTACAATTCTGTTACAGAGGTTTGTCTTGTTGCCTGCCAACCTTTTCTATTCCAAATGAAAAATGTATCGGCTGTATATCTTTGTCTAATGAATGCCTATTTATCTCACTGTAGAGCAAGGAGGAATATGAAGCATCAGTTTGTTTGTGTGGAAGCCAAGTTTGCCGTGGGAGCTATCTGAATCTGACCGGTGAAGGGGCTTTCCAAAAGGTTTGGACTTGGGAAATCTTTAACTTTTAGGTACTAAGTAAAGATAAAAGGAGAAAATCAAGGAAGCACGTACATGTCAAAATAGTCTCTGTACTGGTGTTGGGCATTTGTTAGATACTCATCGGACACCATTGAGTACTACTACTACTGGCTGCATTCTACATTTTTTTTTTTTGAATTTTTATACCAATACGAGTGAGCTAACACAATAGTTAGATAAATTATAGTCTAGGAAGCACAGATATGACATGAATGGAAAAAGCTCTTCTAAAGTGAGCTTGTCTTTAAAGTGAGTAAAGGTGTATTCACCTTTGATTTAATCTGAAGTGCATCATGATCTTAGTTCACTAAAATTTAATGGTGGATACACCCTTAGTTGTTCACTTTAGAGGAGCTTTATCTAAACGTACACAGGGACACAACACTTTTTTAAAAATGTAGAACATGACACGGCTAGGATATATTAAATGAAAAAAGCATGAAATTAATATATTATAATCAATAGAATGACATATCCTGAAATATAAACATACAAATTCTTAACATAAAGTCATAAATTTATCTTAACAGATTAAAATACCATCATTAATCCTATTTTCCTGGCCCACTACCATTTTTTAGTGGCTCCTTATTTTTATTTGCCCTTCTATATTTTATCTTATTATTATTATTATTATTTTTAGTATATTTTATATTATTTTATTATATATAGAAATAAGATTGTAAAAGAAAAGTGAGTCCTAAAGCATATGGTTCTATTTCATCGATTACTTTAAGTTTAACTTTCTGTGTTGTTTGTTTGTATTTTTTTATTACTTTTGTACATAAAAAATGGTTATACTTTGTTTCTCTAGTCTATTAATGCTATATATATAAATTTAAAAACATGCTACCTTACTGTATACCTTGTTTTTTCTTATTATTATTAGTTTTAGTATATTTTATTATATATAGAAATAAAATTGAAAAAGAAAAGTGAGTCCTAATGCATATGGTTGTATTTCATCAATTACTTTAGGTTTAACTTTCTGTGTTGTTTGTTTATATATTTTTAATTACTTTTGTACATAAAAAATAGTTATACTTTGTTTCTCTAGTCTATTAATGTTATATATATATTTTTTATTTTTAATTTAAAAACATGATACCTTATTGTATACTATATTGTTCATGGTTTGTATTGATTTTGGGGACACTTCAGGACAAGTGAGTATGGCGAGAGAAAAAGCTTACTCTTAAATCATGAAAAAGCAAAGCTTCTCTTAAACCAAGAAAAGCTTTTAACCTTTCTGTTTAGGAGGATTCGTTATCCTCTTTTCTCTTTGTAATTTCTTCTCTTCGTCTCAGTAAATTTCTTCTTTTATCAAAAAAGAAAAAGATTAAGAAATAAAACAGCTTAAGCTTTTAGGAGAGTTGGTCCTTTATATAGTATTAGAGCTTCTATAACCAAGTGGTCGAGAGTTTGATCCTTACCACTCCCATTCTTCTGAATAAAATATTAAAAGCACAAGGTAGAGTGAGCCTGTGTTAGATATAAGACCATTCATGAGCCTCCACCCAACAGCTTAAGCTTTTAGAAGATTTGGTCCTTGACAGTTCCTGAACATTACAGAAAAGCTTTTGTAAAACTTTCACAGTTATGAGGAAACCCTTCGCAGAACCAGAAAAAAAAAATCAGGGGAGAGGAGGATGAGCACTGCAAGAGGGAGAGGGTAAAGTGATGGAGAGTGGAAATTGTAAGAGGGAAAGGCACTGTGCATACTGTGAGAGAGCGTCTGAGCCATGTCCAAACCTAGTTGCTGCCGTGTCCAGCAACAAGAAGCTGGAAATTTTGAAAAAAAAGAAGCCAGACACTGCCTGGATGTGTCCCCCCGTGCTGCTGGCTACCGGTGTTGAAACCATGTCCTACACTGGTAGGGCGACCTTCCAGCCGGGTCCATGCTTCATGACTAATACTGACTTTTGGAACATTAATTCTTGGTTTTAGTTTAAGATTTGTGATTTTATGATAATCTTGTATTAATTTTATATGTTGTATCCTAACTGTGTCATGACCTAAAACTTTTAAACTTTGCCATATCTCCATCTCCATGTTATATCGTATCAATTTCCTGAGTCGTATCCGTGCTTCCTAGTAGACAACGTAAGAAGTTTTCAGTTATTAGTAGACATGCTTACCATGTTGGCAATGTTCTCATCCACATGAAACCCTGGCTGGGGGCCTGGGATTGTTTTTATAAATGAAATAATCTAGTTCTTTTTCTTATTATAATTTAAATTGTTTGGCCACTTTAGCAGTTGACTGGAGTATGTTGTCTGTCCTCTCAGGTACTGAAAGAATGGCATGGAATTCTTGATCGTCATAATTTGATGCTAGAAGCTTGTGAATTAGACTCCGTTTCTGAAGAGGACTATAATGACCTTGCAAGAGCTGGTTTAGGCAGTTGTTTGCTTGGAGGCCTGCCAGATTGGCTAGTTGCATATGCAGCTCGCCTTGTATGTCCCTTGCTTATTCTCTGTTGTGTCATTGTTTCTCAGTGCTGTTATTTAATTATTTTTCCTGACACTTGTTCTCTGGTTATGAAGGTGAGATTTATCAATTTTGAAAGAACTAAACTTCCTGAGGAAATTCTAAAGCATAATCTGGAAGAAAAAAGAAAATATTTTTCAGATATATGTCTTGAAGTTGAGAGGAGTGATGCAGAAGTTCAGGTGTGCTCTTTGTTTCTTGTCCTGTGCTTTATTATCATAAGAAGACAATTTAAATAACATTTATTTCCTTCCCCCTCTGTCTTTTGTATGACTCAGGCTGAGGGTGTATACAACCAGAGGCTTCAAAATCTTGCTGTCACTCTTGATAAGGTGATTGTGCCTCCTCCTTTGCTCTGTTTTTACCAGTTCATTATTCTAGTTTTTAATGAAGAGAAGAAGAAACACTTTGCATTTAAAATTTTATCCTAAAAGAGAAATGGAAGAGGCCAATTTTTTTGTACGGATCATTGATAACAAGAACCGCCGGGCTGATACTGTTTAAGATAGGAAGCTGCATGGCATGGCAGTTTATAGATGGTCAAGAATTTTAGATCTCATATTCTATGCCAAGTACTTCACAGTTACATGCTTGAGTGTAATTTGAAGTGGATGGCGTCAATTGCACTACGTACATTCAGATCTCAATGTAGAGCTGTATTTTTCCAGTAAATTTTTCTGTTGTTTGAAGATGATGTTAATCTTTGAGTGGTATTACAGGTAAGGTATGTTATGAGATGTATTTTTGGTGATCCACGGAAAGCTCCACCTCCTCTTGAGAAGCTCAGTCCTGAAGCAGTTGTTTCCTTCCTCTGGAATGGAGAGGATTCATTTGTTGAGGAGCTTCTTCATTGCCTGGCTCCTCATGTGGAAGAGTCTACCTTGAATGATCTCGAGTCCAAAATTCATGCTCATGATCCTTCAAATTCTGGAGATATTCAAAAAGAGGTTCAGAAGTCTCTATTATGGTAAGTGCTTGCACTTCTAGTTTGTTTCTGTATTTTAACCTGGTGGAACTTGCAATCTTTAGTGTTTACATTATGTTTTTCTCTCCCTTTCTAAAGGTTGAGGGATGAGGTCCGAAATCTTCCTTGTACATACAAATGTCGGCATGATGCTGCTGCTGACTTAATCCATATTTATGCTTATACCAAGAACTTCTTTAGAATACGGGTATGTTCTTCTACTGTGAATGCCCTGAAGCTTTGTAGTAGTTTAAAATTTTGTTCTCTCTTCCTCTCATTTTTAATTTTAGTTTACAATTTAAAAACAGTTAAATTTTCTTCGTGCAGGATTATAAAACGATAACTTCCCCAGCTGTCTATATTAGTCCACTTGACTTGGGTCCCAAGTACACTGACAAGTTGGGAGCAGGATTTCAGGAGTATAGGAAGGTATATGGTGAAAATTATTGTTTAGGGCAGCTGATTTTTTGGCATAATCAGAGTAATGCGGAGCCAGATTGTACCCTGGCTAGAGTCAGCAGGGGTTGCTTGTCATTACCAGACATTGGTTCCTTTTATGCCAAGGCTCAGAAGCCATCACGGCATCGTGTTTATGGTCCGAGGGCTGTCAGATCTATGCTGGCAAGAATGGTTAGTTTTTTTATGCGTATTTGTGAAGTTCTTATATTTCTAACCTAGGCTGAAAATAACAAATAGGAAGTGTTTATTCATAGTAATACATTTTTGTTTCCTTTATAAACAATGTGTTTGGCGATTACATAATTTCGCAACCTAGTTGGAAGTAGTTGAGTTCTGACAAAGGGTACTTACTGGGTTAAAGGAATGATGACCAGCATCTAATGATGCTTGAATTTTCGGTGGATGTTTGCAGACTACTTTTTTTGCTGGTTATGGCAGAATTTGGTAGTCAAGAAGCAACCAAAGGTTGTGGGTGTTTCTGGATTGAATGTTTTTCTTGTGTTTCTGTCCATTTGGCCTTTTGTTACCATAACTTATGCAAATAAAATGTAGAAAAGTAGTTTCCTTCCCTGGCATTATGACAACCATGCTATTTAGTTTGTGGTAGCTAAAATTTCTGTGATTTGGTGAGTGTTATTAGTTGTTACTTGCCTGCACATAGCATGCTGGTGAGTTCTTATAATGTAAAAATTTATTTTAATTCTTAAGAGAATGCACATATGAATTTGCCTGTAAACTAATCATAGTGCTCTCTGTACAATGCAAATGCATTTGTCCTGGGAGATGATTCTTGCGCGTCATTTCCCATTTAAGTCTGTTTCTTTTCAAAATCCTGCACTGCACTCTGCTTCATACATGAATTGGACCAATCTCTGTGCAGGTATTGTAAAAGTGATGTTGAGATATATGAAATGCTTCTATGAAGATCCTTTGTCTAAATTGCTTTTTGATCAGACTGTTGGCATGCTTTAGGGCTAGCCCAGATATGCTTTCTGTGATTTCTAGTCTTTGCTGTTGGTGGTTAATCATCTGCTGCTTTGTTTATCCAGGAGAAGCAGCCCCACAGACCTTGGCCAAAAGACCGGATATGGTCATTCAAAAGTTCTCCGAAATTTTTTGGCAGCCCAATGTTGGACGCTGTAATAAATAACACTCCACTGGACAGGGAGATGGTTCATTGGTTGAAGCACAGACCTGCTATATTTCAGGCCATGTGGGACCAGTGAAATTTTGCATGGTTTGGGGAAGCCGACAGAACCTTCCTGGTGAAACCCTTATTAGAGATTATGGAGTTCATCATTCAGAACTGCCTGCCTCTTTTAGCGTCGGGAGTCTCTAATTAATCCAAAGCATCATTCCTTGTTCAGCTTTTTTTGTCATTCTTGTGTACAGTTTTTTTGACGTTTGATTTGTAATTCATTTGGTTGTAGGGCATTATTTTACTCTTATCTAATATGAAATGAAATGAAGGGGAAAAAAAGTTTAATTCTAGGCATTGTTGTGATGCTGTCTTCTCATCTTGTCTGTTAACTGAACTGAGCCAATCTTATGCTGAAACGTGGAGTGCTTATTTTTTTCCTTGTGCATGGTCCCTGAGTGATAACTATAAAATTTCAGATTTAAGATGATCTGAGTTCGCTTTTGAACATTAATGATGAATGGATTCTATTATAATTTAACAGAGCATGAATAAGGTGAATGACTTCCAAGGGTTCTGGTGGCTTGTTTCTATATTTTATCTTCTCACTTTGTAGGAGGTGGAATGTTGAAGTTATTTCCATTCTGATTCAGGCACCTGTGACTTGAAAAAAGGCAAGAAGGGAAAAGGGTTGGTCGGAAACCTGAACCGAAGTACAGGTGGTTGCACTTCTAGTGGTATTCCTCGAAATTAGTATGGAGTGTGAAAGGGCTATCACTTGCACTGAATCAGCTGTGCTCGGTTTGTTATGCCCCTTCTCGTGTGTTAAGTAGCAATGGCAACCTTGGCAATGAGGTCTGTTAGAAACTAAATGTGGTCAAAGGCCGTCATAAAGGTTTTGCAATTGAAACAATGACGCCGGTTACAAATTGCAAATTCTTTGAACTTCCACATCCATTAATGAAACGCAATAAATGGTTTCATTATCTTGTACTAGCGGATTGACAGCCGCGGAAGTTAATTTGTTTCTTATATTTTTGTTGTGAATTTTTTTAATTTTTAATAGATGGAACGTGGGAAGATGTGTTCTGGTTCCAGGAAGCCATCTATGACTTCGAAATTGGGGGTTATGATTTGGAGTCTTGAAGAAAAGACAAAGGAGCAGTGGGTAGAGAGTGAGATTTGGAGAATAAAATAAGAAGTTGAAGAAGCGGTTTACGGGAATAGTGAAAACGACTTACACAATAGAATGGAACGTGGGTTAATGGATGGCTGTTTTGATTTACTCATTTACCCTGTTTTTAATTTGTATTTGATTGAATAATGATGGCATTTTTGACAGATTGAAAGTTGGACACTAATTTGGTTGGACAATCTCTTTTATTAATAGTAATAGATTACAGATCTTGTGACTCATTAAATTTTAAATAACTTGAATCAATTCAAAATTCCATAGCAATTTTGGAGTCTAAGTTCACATGTTTGGCTACCAACGTCAAAGTTAGTTTTGAGCCATAAAGGCAATTATGTCAAAAGTAATATTCGATCAAATTTAATTGTTACATCTTACAAGTACTTTTTTTTAAAGTATAAAATCATCATGTACCCAAATAAATTATAAATCATCAAAATGAAAAATAATGCATTGGGCTATGTATAATTCAAAAGGGGTGAATAATTAAAATTGTGCCCAAAATAAATTCTACCAAAGTGGATTCTACCCTATACCCCAAAAAAAAATACGGATTCTATCCAAAAGTAACATTTTTGTTTTCTGGGTATACAAAAGTGACAATTTGTTTCTTACCATTTCGGTGAATAAAATACATTTTACTCCCCAAAATGAATTTTGGTAGAATGCCATGCTTGTTGAATTTGATTTGATGGTAATACTACTTTCTAAAAAACCAAAATAAATTCCCTAAATTAACTCTCTAATTCAAACCTGCATTTAGTCCTTAACACGCTGATGGGCTTTTGGTGAGTACATGTTTATGAGTTCTTAAAATTTGAATAAATCGAAAGTCGTTGATATTTGTAAAAGGATCTAATCAATGAATATTTAGGCTGTTTTATATTGGGAAATGTTGAAACAGAGTGTCGCTATGGAGAAATAATTGAGTGAGAAAAAATAAAGGACACTGAGATTTAACGTGGTTCTGCAATGTGCCTACATCCACGGCTAGAGAGCAATAAGAAAATTATCACTATGTGACAAAAGAATATTACAAGAACTACTAGCTAAAATATTCCTCACAACTCAAAACTCAATTACACCCAAGATCACTCTCACTCAAGTCTCTCTTAAACTCACAAAACTTTCTATCACTATTAGAACCCTTTCTCACTTTAGAACAAGAGATTGAAGAGAAAGATTAAGAAGAGAGAACTCCTAGAACTTGGAGTTTTTTTCGGTGTGTCTTGGTAAGGCCTTAACCATGACTATTTATAGCCAAATTCCATGACCAAGATATAGTCTAAAATCATCCAAAATTTTAACCACAATTAGTGGTTTCATAATAGTCATTCATTATGCTTTCTCCATTATTAGTGTGACATAATGAAGGCCATATATGCTGAGTGCTTGGTGGCCCCTTATGTCTTTCAGCCACTAATTATTACAAATCTCCACCTTGGCTGAAAGACTCTCATAGCTTCTGCTGCTCCCCACTCAAGGTATCACTTACTAGAAACATCAATCAAGTCCAGACAAAGTTTGAACTTGGTTGTTGGTACTGGCTTGTTAACTATATCTGCTAGATTCTCTAATGTTGAAATCTTCAAGATTTTAACATCACCTTGTGTTATCACATCTCTGATGAAGTGCATCCTGACATCAATGTGTTTGGTCCTTTCATGGTACATCTAATTTTTTGACAGATGTATGACATTTTGGCTATCACAATAGACTGTTGTATCTTGTGATGGTATCCCCAATTCGCCAACCAAGTCTCGAAGACAAAGAGCTTCTTTCACTGCTTCTGTAGCTGCAATGTACTCTGTCTTAATGGTTGACAAAGCGACAATTGATTGCAATGATGCTTTCCAACTGACAGTATATCCATGAAGAGTGAAAACATATCCTGTCAAGGACCTTCTCTTGTCTAGATCTCCAGCATAATCAGAATCCACATATCCAACAACACAACTAGTAGTGTCATTGTGTTTTCCATAAACCAAGCCGACATTAGTAGTACCCTTCAAGTAGCGCAAAATCCATTTTACTGCTTCCCAATAGATTTTTCTTGGATTTCCCATGTACCTGCTTACCACACTAACAGCGTGTGAAATATTTGGTCTAGTACAAACCATGACATACATGATACTGCCAACAGTACTAGCATATGGAACACCAGACATTTGCTCATTTTCTGCCTCAGATTGTGGTGACAACGCCGACGAAAATTTGAAATGAGCTGCTAGTGGAGTACTAACAGGCTTTGAGTTTTGCATACCAAAGCGTTTCAGTACCCTTTCCATGTACCCCTTTTGTGATAGAAATAGCATACCTACTTTTCTATCCCTGTGAATTTCTATCCCTAGTATTTTCTTTGCAGCTCCCAAATCTTTCATATCAAATTCTTCACTCAACTGAGCTTTTAATATGTTGATCTCAGACATGCTCTTACAAGCGATCAACATATCATCAACATACATGAGCAAATAGATGAATGACCTATCCGTGAGCTTCTTATAGTACACGCAACTATCATATTTACTCTTACAGTAGTCATCTCCAAGCATGAAAGTGTCAAACTGCTTATACCACTGTCTAGGAGACTGTTTCAGGCTATACAGAGATTTCAATAAGAGACAAACGTGGTCTTCTTTACCTTGGAATTCAAATCCCTTTGGCTGACTCATATATATTTGTTCTTCTAATTCTCCATGCAAGAATGTTGTCTTGACATCCAACTGCTCTAGTACAACATCAAACTGAGCTACAATGGCAAGCAGGACCTGAATAGAGCTATATTTCACCACAGGAGAAAAGACTTCATTGAAATCGATACATTCTTTCTGTGTGAAGCCCTTGGCCATAAGCCGTGCTTTAAACCTTACATTTTCACCTCTAGGATTTCCTTCCTTCTTCTTAAAGACTCATTTACTTCCGAAGATCTTCTGATTCTCTGGCCTTTTGACTATTTCCCAAGTATGATTTTGTGAAGAGATTCAATCTTTTCAGTCATTGCAGCAATCCATTGAGCAGCACCTTTGCTATTGATAGCTTCTTGGTATGATTGGGGCTCACAGTTGTCAATGTTACTTATAACATTTAGAGCATATGAGACTAAATCCTCATAGCCATGCATTTAGGGAGGTCTAACTTCTCTCCTTTGCCTATCTCTAGCTAGTTGATAATACTGCAATTGTTATGTGTCTTGTTCCTCAGTAGGGTCTGACTCTTCTCCATCAACTAGATCTTGTGAGGTTTTTTTTGAAGGCTCCACCTCAAGCTCCACCTTATTCTCGACACTAGTATTTTGTTTTTCTGTAGATGACCCCTCATAAGGTTTGAGCATCTTAGCTTCATTAAAGGTCACATCTCTGCTAATAATGCACTTTCTTGTGTCTGGACATCATAGCTTGTATCCCTTCACGCCTTCAAAATATCCAAGAAAAATACATTTCTTTGCCCTTAGCTTAAGTTTACTATCATTGACATGAGCATAAGTAGGACAACAAAAAATTCTTAATTTTTATAGTTAGCAGGACTACCTGACCATATCTCTTCAGGAGTCTTGAAACTAATTGCTAAAGATGGACATCTGTTGATTAAGTAACAAGCTGTGTTAACAGCTTCAACCCAAAACTCTCTTGATAGTCTAGCATTTGAAAGCATACAGCTTGTTCGCTCTATCAACGTTCTGTTCATCCGTTCTGCAAGCCTATTTTGTTATGGAGTGTGTCTCACAGTACGATGTTTGATAATACCATGATCCTTACAGAACTTGTTGAATTCTCCTCCACAAAATTCTAAGACATTGTCCGTTGTCAGTCACTTGATCTGTTTCCCAGTATGCTTTTCAATCAAAGCTTTCCACTGTTTGAACTTGACAAAGACCTCATCTTTGTGTTTTAAAATAAAAACTCATACCTTCCTTGAATAATCATCAATGAAGGTTAACATATATCTGCCACCACCATGAGAGGGAGCTCGGGAAGGACCCCATAGATCTAAGTGAATATAATCCACCGTACCTTTGGTCTTATGAATAGCTGTACTAAACTTCACCCGAGACTGTTTTCCAAAGACACAATGCTCACAGAAGTCTAACTTTATGATCTTTTGGCCATAGAGCAGTCCTTGCATACTTAACTCTATTAGACCCCTCTCAGTGATATACCCAAGACGTATATGCCATAACTTGGTGACATCATCATCAGAGGTTGATGATACAATAGCAGTTCCGGTAACTATGTTCTTATCTAGTAAGTAGATGCCATTGGCTTTCTTCTCTTTCATTACGACAAGAGCACCTTTTGAGACTCGTATGACTCCACCTTCACCTTTGTAGCTGTAGCTATTAGAGTCTAGCGTACCCAAGGAAATTAAGTTCTTCTTCAATTCTGGAACATGTCTGACGTTCGTCAATGTTCGCACGATCCCATCAAACATCTTGATCTTTATCGTACCTATACCAATGACCTTGCAGGTTTTGTTGTTGCCCAAAACCAATTTTCCTCCTTCTAAAGATTGGTAAGTAGTGAACCAATCCTTATGAGGGGACATATGGTATGAACAGCCCGAATCAATGATCCACTCATTGCCTGAGTCAAGTTCAGAGACTGTAAGAACATCAACACTATTGTAGTCTCTTGCTACTGCAACATTTCCATAATCAGAAGAATTTTTCCTTACGCTCCGAATAATCCTTCTTGAAGTGCCCTTCTTTGTGACAATGAAAGCATTTTAGTTTTCTAGATTTTGATCTAGATTTACCTCTATTACTTTTGCTACTAGAGCCACCAGAACTTCTTTTTGTTGTTCTTCCTCTTGCCAATAAACTCTCCCCAGAGCCATCACTTCTATTTTCAAATACATTTTTCTTTAACTCCTTAGAGTTCAACACCGCCTTGACCTCCTCCATGGTAAGAGTATCGCGGCCATACATCATAGTATCAATGAAGTTCTCATAAGAGTTTAGCAAAGAACACAATAGAATTATTGCTTGATCTTCATCATTAATCTTGACATCTATATTTTTTAAATCAAGAATAATTCTATTATAATCATCCAAGTGCTCTTTGATGGGTTTACCTCCTTCCATTTGAAGAGTGTATAGTTTCTTCTTCAAATAAAGTCAGTTTATGAGTGGCTTGGTTATGTACAAGCTTTCTAGCTTCAACCAGAATTTGACAGTAGTGTCTTCTTCAAAAACTTCTTGCAAGACTTCATCTCCCAAGCACAACAGAATCGCACTATGTGCCTTTTCCAAAGTCTCATCCTTCTCTCTATTTGATAGAGATTCCGGCAGAGCGTCCCTACCATTCAAGGCTTTTGCAAGACCTTGATACACCAACAGAGCCCGCATCTTCAGTCGCCACAGACTAAAATCATTATCACTATTAAATTTCTCCACATCAAATTTGGCACTAGCCATCTCTTTCACACAAATGAATAGTATTGTATATTAGAATAGTATTTTTATCTGTGAATAATGCAACAGGTAAATTTGTAGGAAAGAGAGGTGGGATACCAATGGACACACTTAAATACCAAATCTTTCCTAGACAGAACCTCCCTAGACATACATATCCACACTACCATAATTTTGACATACACAATACAATCGAATGTACAATAAATGCTTTTAACCAAAAAAACCCAAGAGCAATTCTTTTCTGATGTGGAATATCAAACAACGTTGCAACCACAGAGCATACTAATAATTTCTTGAAAAATATGTCACCTTCGTAACTAAGATCTTGGATACTAATTTGTTGAAATAGAGTGCCGCTATGGATAAATAATTGAGTGAGAAAAAATAAAAGACACCAAGATTTAATGTGGTTCGGCAATGTACCTACATCCATAGCTAGAGAGCAATAAGAAAATTATTACTATGTGACAAAAGAGTATTATAAGAACCACTAGCCAAAATATTCCTCACAACCTAAAACCCAATTACACCCAAGATCACTCTCACTCAAGCCTCTCTTAAACCCACAAAACTTTCTCTCACTATTAGAACACTCTCTCACTTTAGAACAATAGAATGAAGAGAAAGATTAAGAAGAGAAAACTCCTAGAGCTTGGAGTTTTTTTCGGTGTGTCTTGGTAAGGCTTTAAGCATGGCTATTTATAGCCAAATTCCATGACCAAGATGTGGTCTAAAATCATCCAAATTTTCAGCCACAATTAGTGTTTCATAATAGCCATTCATTATGCTTTCTCTATTATTAGTGTGGCATAATGAAGGTCATATATGCTGAGTGCTTGGTGGCCCTTTATGTCTTTCAATGACTAATTGTTATAGGAAATTCCATCATGTTCAAAACTGAATGAGGCCTTTCATCCCATGAAACCTCATATATTTTCTACCTTTGACTAATTGACTTCAATAGGACGTTAACATGTTTACGCGATCGTCCAATGAGTTAGAGCTCTCAAAGTAAGCTCGTACTCATGAGCTAACCTGAATAATCTATAAAAAAAATGATGGGTTGGGTTGATAAAAAAAAAAAGCTCATAAAGACTCCGGGTCACCACTTAATTAATGGGTTAATTGGATTTGAGTCGGGCCAACCAAAATTTTAATTTATTAAAAAAAACTCACAAATGTAAAAAATCTTACATTACACTTCAAAATCCCGGTTATTCCAGACTTCCAGTTCCTAATACTTCCTGACTTTTCCCCCTTTCTCGCCCTCTTTCCATCTTTCTTTGATCTTCCTCTACCACCGGCTACCATCAGCTAGTCGTCGCCTGCTCTGCCAACCACGGATCTATAGTCGCACTTACGAACCGAGTCGCATAGTAGTGTCGCGCAACCACCCACCCACCACGAGTCGCAGTGTCGCACCCACCACGAAGATCCACAGCTGCTATAAAACCAGAGGCCAGATCCATGGCCACAATCTGGAAGACCACAAACGAACAAATTCGTGACCATTGCCAAATTATAGCCTAGATCTGTCGTTGAAGGGCGAGTTTGCAAAGCTACCAACGAAGATTGAACGACTAGAACCAAAGCCACCACCAAGCACCACCCTTGCACCCCATCGTCCAAGATCGAACGAGCCCGTTGAACAACCTGTTCCCTAAACCCACCAACTCTAGTGGGTTGAGTCGGGTTAATGATTTTTTAACTTACTTCCAAAGTGAGCCAACTCAGCTCGATTCACTTTTTGTGCAATCCGTGGTGGGTCAACTTGGGTGAGCTAGGATGGTCTATTTTGACCTCTACTCATTCTGAAATAGGACCAGCAAAGAAAAAAAAATTGGGGTTCTAAAGACACTACTAAGAGATTCGGTCTCAAATAAGAATTTAATCTCCTAAATTCAATAATTAATAATTAATAACTATGTTTTAAAATCTGATATGAGAAGATTTATAGTCCTTTACATAGGAAATTAATTATAATTAAAATATATAATAAATTAATCTTATTTTAATTCAAAATTTAATATAATTAATTAATGATAAGTTTTGATATTTGATAAAATATCTTTAAAATTAAAATTTTAATTATAAAATATATAAAATTATTAATTGATAAAATAAAATCTTAAATTAAAATAACAAAAAATTCATAATAGATAATACATCATTTCTCTCGCTAAGACTCTCCTCTAAAGAAATAGAAATCTGAGACTTCTCCAAGAGAGTAGGATCTAAGAGGAAATTATCCTCAAAAACTCAAATATCATCATTGGAAAGTTGGTTCTTCTACTTCACAAGATAATAGCAAAATGGAGCAAATTTTTTTGCAACCTTGGGGGCCGGTTGTTTTCTAGGAGCCTTTCCACTCGTGGACTTGTGAGTAGTTTGATTTCATTAAGTCATCAATCTGAGAACAAATAAAGAAGAGAAAAAGGAAGAACAAGCACAAAAACAAGAGGAGATGAAGTTTTGAAATTGAGACAAAACAATAATATATTTTAGTGATTTTTTTGGCAATTTCAGTCGAATTTTGCGAAGATCTGGTGAGCGATAGGCAACAGAATAATTTTAGTTGTGAAAAATTCATACTTTCAAACAAACAGCTCAAAGCGTGGGGATCAATAAGACTTTGATACCAAATTGATGTAGGACCTATGGAGAAAAAGAACAAAGAACCATTGTGGTTTTAAAGGCGCTCAATGCTAAGAGACTTGTCTCAAAATAGGAATACAATCTACTAAATTCAATAATCAATTATCAACAACCATATTCTAAAATACAATTTAAGAGTATTTATAACCCTCTTACAAAAAAAAAAAATTAATCATAACTAAAATAAATAATAAATTAATCTTATTTTAATTCAAAATCTTAATACAACTAATTAATAATAAGATTTAAAATTTAATAAAATACCTTTAAAACTAAAATTTTAATTATAAAATACATAAAATCTTTAAATAACAAAATAAAATTTCAAATTAAAATAACAAAAAATTCATAATAAATAATGCATCATATTCTCTATCAATCCATCCATATTAGCCTATTCTTTCCCTATATGCTTCAAATTTTGTATGACAATGACATTTGAAAGAACAGATATTGATCCGAAATGGGATTTTGGGCTAAACAGGCCAAGCCCACTAATCTTTAGGATGATATGCCTAATTATTAAATAATCTTTATCCATCAAAAACAATATTTTCTTCTTAAATGTCAAATATTGACCAACTCACCAAATGAAAAAAGTCTTACGAGATTTCCTTTAAAATATTTTCAAGATACCTAGAACGAATAATTTGTTCCCATGCCTAACTTGATTCCTAAAACATACTTCTCTATAAATAATTATAGTAACTACTAAAGCAAAGATCTTTATTCACTTTTTATCTCTTTGCATCCTTACTTATTTGATAAAATGTCTTATGGATACCCAACCTCTTTTTCAAAGTACAGAGTGTTTTGGATATGTTCCAACAAGCTTTAAGTAACCTTTGACCTTGCTACAGATCAAATATGTTATGAATTATGTGGCAATTGGACTTTCTTTTACTTTAGTAGTATCATCATGTGGTAAATTTGTAATAGTAACGTTTGTTATGAATGATAGAATAAGATCTTATAATATTAAATCTGATAATATAAAGTTTGATCTTATAAGATTGATAATATAAGATCTTAATACATAAGAGTTAGAGATATTAATATGTTTAAATTATTATAATAAAAATGTCTTTATAAAAATTTATATATCAAAACTCAATCAGACGTAATTTACCTTCAAAGTTTAATTAAGTTATTATTATTTTAATATATAAAAAAATTTAATAAATAAACTTATATAATATAATATTTATATCAAATAATTAATAATATTATAATATATTATATTAATTTATCTTATAAAATCTAATACAATATGTTAAACAATTTTTAGTTTTGTAGTGTATATTATATCGCAGTTTTGAGTCTATCGACTTTTCACAAAATTCCCTTGTTACAAAATGGGGTTGAACGTTCAAAAGAGAAATAACACTTCAATTTTAATTTTTTAAATTATTGAAACACCACAATTCAGAAAGCCAGCAACACGATAGCATGGTCAAGCATTAACAAACGCAGACGCCAATGAGTTTGGTTCCTTCACCACTGAATCTTGGCTACTAAAAGCACATAATGCAATAATGCATCAGAGGATGACCCAAAAGAAACAACAAAACAAAAAAGCCTTATTCAATTTAGTCAGTTCGTCAGAAGTGATAGTGCGGGCGCGGGATTAAGAGAGGACGAAGACGAATATTATGCGCGTTAAGTGTAGATGCTTTCTAAGCTTGTTATGTATGCCAAACACATGGATCCTGCTTTCTCCTCTGCTTTTGTTTTACTTTCAATTTTTTTTTTTAAATATTTTCGTCCAAAGAAAAATTCTTGCTAGGGGCTGGTTTAGCTGCCCTAGACTAGGGGCCTTTGTTTTTCTTTCAAATGTTTTCTTTGGCTTCAGACTTTCCTTGACAATAAGTCAAAAATCATTGATAATCTCATTTGATAGTCTGAAAAGGGCCACATGGACATCATTTTCCACTTGATGTTCCTCATATCATATTTGATTCACCTTAAGTCCTTAGTTGTCATGCAATTTGAGCAGTTAAGCACATCGCCGGTGTCAATATCGGCTGCCATTGCTTTCTTTAATTTTTTTTTAAAAAAAAATTACGATGTTTTTCCACACTTTCTGAGTGTCAGACTAATACTTGTTCTCAATATTGAGTATGCTCAACTGCTGAATAATTTTTTTAAACAAAAAAGAAAAAGAAAAAAAGGTTTGGCTTTAATATGATATAAGTTGGTTATGTGGGATTAATAATTACTACGTGTTTTTTATTCTTAAAATTAAATATGAAATTAAAATTAAAATTTAAATAGATTTTTAATTTTAATTTTTATATTTAAAATATTATTTAAAATTAAATTATAATTTTATAAATTAATTTTATAAAATTAAAAAATAACTAAATTAAATATTTTTTAATTCTTAACCTATACTTTAAAAATTATCAATTTCATAATTTAAAACTTAAACTCTCTCTACATTTATTTATGAATAATTATATTTATTAAAATTTTATATTTATATAAAAAATTATTTTTATATGTATATAAAAATTATTATAATAATTATTTATTCTTTAAAAAAAATCATAAAAATTTTATAAAAAATATGAATAGTATATTATATAATATTATTATATAAATATTTTTATTAATTTTAATTTTTTAATATTTTATTTTAAATATATTTTTAATTAAAAATTTGATTAAAATTAAAATTAAAATTTTATATTTCAATTAATTTTATTATTCAAACGACCGTAAGACACTTCGGGAAATAAAGACTTTTGGAAAGTAGAGAACAGAAGATAGGATAAGGAGGGGACAGAGGACCTGCGCCTCTCATGTTGCAGTAGCAATTGGTGACTTTAGGAGCATGGTGAAATGATATCTATGTATACATCTCCTTTTTCCTTTTTTTAACTATTTCAAACCCGAGGGTACAAATTCCTATAGTCGGCATTTCTTTATCCAAAGGCTTCCTAATATTGGATCATTCATAATTCACTTGCTTGTGTGAATCAGATTTCAAAATTGTTGGGATAAACGGACTCAAACAAAATTTATTATAACGAGATTATCTTTTATGAAAGAATGTCTATAAATTAAAGCAAAATACATCTTTATAGAACAAATTAAATTGTTATTTTAAGCAAGATATTCGTTTTGCAATTATATGTGCAGAAATAAATGATTTGCTAGTCCATAGAGTATATGTCTGAAAAGCACTAGTTTCAACAAGATTTGATTTAGAAATGAAATTCTTTGTTTAGAATGTTTTAACTTTTAAAATAGGAATTAATTTAATTTTAAATTTGTTTAAATTTAAGTTGTATATATTAAGAAATTTATTTAAATTTGATTGGATACAAGTGGATTTGATTTGATTTAATTTTAGTTTTAATTGTTTGAAATTTGAATTGAAAATCTATCCCTTATAAATATTCATCATTCTAACTATTTTGATTAAGGGTAAGAAAGTAAAATATTGAAACAAATTAAATTCCATTCATTTTAAGGTGTTCTAAACTCAATTAATTCAAATCTTAATTTTTACAATAAATTTTAAACATGATAATTAATTTATAAATTAATTTAATCCAAATTAAATCAAATCAATTTTTATGATTCCAAATATAACCTTGAAGTCAATGGATCGAGAGACTGTTACTCACACATTCACATTTAAGTACATGCCTACGGTCACGCTATACTATGAGCTGGTTTATACCCTGCTTTCCTTGCCTCCCTATCGAAGGAATCCAAGAGTGGAGAAAAAGAAGAAAAAGAAGACACAAAAGTAAATTTAAAGTTTGCACAGTATGGACAAAAGAAGCTTTTGCCCACTTATCCCACCTCCTGCCAATCTCATTCTATATACTTTTTCTAATCTTTATATATATAGTTATTATATATAATATACATACTCTCACAACATCATTTTCCCCACTGTTTCTCATCTTCTAACTTGGTAACAAGCAGGCCAGAAACAGAAAAACACAGAATTTCTCCCACAAATGGCTAGAGTGGCAGGCATTTTTCTGTGTCTCCTGATTGTAGTAATGGATGTTGCTGCTGGGATTCTTGGCTTCGAGGCTGAAACAGCACAAAACAAGGTATGCTTGAAGCTAACTCTATTTCTGAAGTGCATTTAAGAAATATGTGTGTATGAACAACTTTAATGCAGTGAAATCTATATTAAACTACAGTAGTTGTTTTTAACAAACAGGTTAAGCACTTAAGATTGTGGATATTTGAGTGTAGAGAGCCAAGTCATCAGGCCTTCATGCTGGGGTTGGGTGCAGCAGTACTTTTGGGGCTAGCACATACTATAGCCAATTTGCTAGGTGGTTGCAATTGCATTTGTTCTCAACAAGAGTTTGAGAAGGCTTCCCCCAATAGGCAAATCTCAATGGCTTGCCTCATTTTAACTTGGTAATGTATCTCTGGCTCTGCTATTGGTTTGCAAACCAAAACAACGATAAATTCTTGGGTAAAAACTTTTTACCTCGAGCATGTAAATTAACTTTTGACATATGTAAAGTTATGTTGGTCATGTTCAAAATACACATTACTCAATTAACACACTTTTAAGCATGTGAGATTGATTTGGATGAAATTAACTTTTAACATATGTAGAGTTATGTTGGTCATGTTCAAAATACACATTACTCTATTAACACACTTTTAAGCATGTGAAAAATTGATTTGGATGTCTGAGGTAGAAAGTTTCCAACCATGAATTTCTTCCAAAACAACTACCATGGATCATTCATTCACTAAATCTTTACCGTTCTTTTTCTTTTCTCCTTTTGATTGTGTTGTTGATCAGGGTCGTGATGGGCGTTGGATTGTCCATGCTGGTGATAGGGACTATGTCAAACAACAAGTCAGAGGGTTCCTGTGGTTTCTCACACCATCATTTCCTGTCCATTGGTGGGATTTTGTGTTTTGTTCATGGCATTTTCTGTATTGCATATTACGTTTCTGCCACTGCGTCCGTTGATTAGTGAGTAAGATAACCTCTGGATGTCACTCATTCCTGCTTTAGTGCTTTTGGAGTTTGGCTTTTCTAAATGTTGCTTTACAAAAAGTGTCTAAGACTTTCATGCTTCTTGTACTAAAAAAAGGAAAACATGCAACCATTTTGAGATGACCAAACTACCCTCTCCAGTGACATGTATATCACTACCAGAGTTCAAGTTGTTTACTGAATTTGCTGTCACAGTGCCAGGGGAAAATTTTTGGTTACGTAGATGTTAAGCTGAAATTGGCTACAGCAATATAGATCTTTTTAATTTTATTTTTTAAACTTATATTGCATTCTTCATCTTCACTAACTTATAATACTAATCTAACAACTAAAACTATTGTTTTAGCTGACATTTATTTCAGGAAAAATGCTGTTTTCTCTTATTCTGTTCTTTTACTGCAATACTAAATTCAGTAGAAGGCGCGCTTGTAAGCTTGTTTATTTACAATTCTCTTAAAGGGAAAAAAAAATACTTCCTCTTAAAAAAGCAAGAATTTCCATTTAAGAGCCACCTAAACATGGCTTAAAATTTTTTTTGGTACGACTAGAGATATTGTCACAATTCTTTGAGTGTGGGACTACTCTTCAATTTGGCCTTGGCTACAAGGTGCTTTTAGAACTCATGCAGGGGGGGTAAAGTCTGCCCACATAAAACACATATTGCCACTGCACCTCATGGCCTAGAATCATTTTGTTTCTTATGGGAACACATTAGGAGCAACTCATATGTAGATGAAGGGGGAACGGGAAAAGGATAGAGGGCAGAAACGTTTCATTGTAGCCACTCTTTAAGGATTTTTGTAAAAAAAATAATAAAGAAGGGAAATCAATAGGTGCTACAACTACGACCTGAATGCCTTTTTTTTGTTATATTTGTTTCTAAACAACCATTAATATAATAATATCACTTCGGCTATTTTTTTGGTGACCAGTAATGTGTTGTTTGCATATTATTAACCAAAGAGGAACCTTGGAACGCTGCCTCAACCATAGAAACTATTCTCATTTCTGTTCAAAGTTCCAACAATAATCCAATCCAAAACATTAAAACAACATCCATCAAATCAGTGGGAAAAAAGCAAACAAGAAATTCATCTGTTACTCCCCATTCCTCATATGTTCTTGTTGGTTTCCGGGTATGAAGTTTGAAGGTTAAGAAAAGAAACCCCTTAATGCTCATAGTTTGGTAAGGAACACCATACTAGACATTAGATAACACTAAGTAACACTGATCAGGACTCAACCAGACAGGCTATGATAATATACATGTCCCTTCAGAAATCAGAAGCTTTTATATCACACAGAAATTTTATTATCAAGCTAGGGGCTTCTGTTTTCTTAACTTTGCTGGCAGCCACATCTGCCATGTGATGAAGTAGAACAACACCTTTCCAAGATAAAATCACTTAACTATATATAGCAAAGCTATGCTGAAAAGTCCTCAATCCTCCTCCTCCTCATCATCATCATCAGAGCTAGAGTCATCCACTCTTCGCTCTGCAATTGCTGGAAATAGCCGCCTATGTAGCTCAGAAGGTGATGACTGTTGACGAGTGTCTGGAGAAGATGGCACTGATGGAGCCTCTTTCTTGTAAGAAGCCTTCACTGACTTCATGGTTGTGTCTTTCACCTCTTTGCACACCTTGTCCAATATTATCAAGAAGTCACGCACAATCAAAAACAAACGCAACCCTTCATCTTTTCCTGCATTCCCATGGAAGTAATCTGCTGTGCTCTTAACAAGAGCCATTATCCTCTTCTCTTCCTCAACCAACCATGTCACATCCACTCTTGCTTTCTCCACAAAACTTTCCATGCAACGTTGGAACTCACTGTTTTCTTCAAGATTCTTCAAGTCAGTGTTCAAGAATTCTTGAGTCTTTGTCAAAGAGTAACTAAGTTTAGACACTGCAGTAGTGAGTGCATCTCCATCTATGATTGCTGCCTTTTTGACATCTTCGAGTTCACTGCTTAGACCTGAAACTACCTGAAGGCCAAGCCTGCGATAGTGTTCTGCAGATTCTTCACTGCCATCATCAACAAAATCATCTGTTGCCACACTGGACTCGCTTCTGCTTGCTCTCTCTGTTCGTACAGCTCTTATCCCCTCAGAACGTATGATCTCCTGAACCACAAAGTGTAATAGTGTTGTCTTGCCATCGGTTCCTTTTACATCTGATAGTTTTAGAAGTGTGTCAAGCCTAAATGCTTGAGCACCACCACGATAGGTACCATCATTCATGCGGTTGCCAGTTTTGAGAACTGCTTCTAGTAGTTTCATAAATAACCTGCTTTTTCTGAGTTTGCTGCAAGCAACCTGCCATTCAGATGCTACAACCATAAGCATGTATGCACTTAATTTGTTTTCTTTGAAGGTAACCAAATCTCATAAATGCATGTAGATATGTAACTTATCTATCTTAATTTGCAGAAATTATATATCAAGGAGAGATTCTTATTAGTTGCTTCTGGCTTGTTTTGTACTATTTAATATGTACTACATCACCAATAACATTAAAAATTGTAGATAATAGATAGTGATAGCCCACATAATTGAGATGGTACATATTCAATGTTACAGAGCAATAAATTTCTCACTCTGAGAAGACCGGTTTCTCTATATCAATCTACTTGCAGTGTGCTCATAGTTATTATATTTATATATAAAAATAATACAACACAAGAGATAAGAAATAGATTGAAATTCAAAATAAACGTAAGAGTCTCAGTCTCACCTCTAATGTTGCAAAAGACTCCTTAATGCTTGAGGACTCCTCTGGAAGGATAAACATGAACATCAGAGATTCAAGGCGTTTGAAAGCGAATGGAATGTCAACCAAGACTTTGAGAAATCTCTCTGCCGGGCCAAGTTGAGAAAGTTCTCCTGTGAATAACCTAAGCTTCAGTTCCTCTTCTGTTGTTGGTGCCATCTTCAACAATGTCTGGATGAGCTCAACAGGGATCTCGTTACCTGATTCAATCAACATACCGTTAGTAGTTCATGTTGTGAAATGCAAATGTTAATCTCGGAGAAATGCTAAAAAAAATATAAATGCTTTATATTTTTTAATGCTAAAATTAATGAAGCAAATCATAATTGAGAGGGAACACCCTTATGAATCTCACTTCAATCAACAAAATGTGAGTCCTAACACATTCACAAGTTATCATAGTAAAAGTATATCATGTCCCAAGTACAAATGAATGGAAGAGCAGAGAATTCGAAATTACTGGTATCATGAGGTATCATGAACACATATATGTCAAATGAACAGCATATAATGTTAATAAACAATACTGACTAGCATTACGTAACACGAGCTTCCTTAACATTAGAGGATATACTAATCAGTGTGCATAGAAAAACTTGTCAGGAACATCACCGTATGTTAAAAAAAAATAAAATCTGAATATGAAATAGAATCAAAGTTTCAACAGAAACTAATAACCATACACTTATAACCAAAAATTTACTTAATTGGATCTAAACTGTTATCACTTATCACTAATCACAAATTCTTATAGCTCGAGATTTACGTAGCTCGCCCTTTCACTTTAGTTATTCCCTCCCCAGAGAGAAAGAGAGTCACCTTCTTTAAGAGCATCCATAACTTCTTCTGTTGTCACATTCAGAGCTCGTAAAAGAATTGATAAATTCTGTGCTTTCTTAGGGTCAATGATCTGAATATACTGTACTGAAGTATCTACAGATGGTGAATCTTTTTTGCGTTCATGTCTGTTCTGGTTGGTGCAGCCAAATAAAGACTCCATCTTTTCCTCATTGAACCTGAGAAGTTGTTATGAAAGTCAGTACAATCATATTGGTATATTTTACTTTGCTCATTCAATGAAATTTTGATCTTTGACAAGACTTAATGTTCTTACTGGAATGACCCTGCACTGATCTCATGCCACACCATTGATTGATCAGGTTTTGCAGCAACCTTATCCCAGAAAAATGGCTTGAGTTTAGGTTTTGGAGCATCAGATTCACCTCCCTCACTAGAACTGCCTTCTTTATGGCGAAGTGGTCCAAGAGGTGCATGATGATTTCTACCTGCCATTGGTTTGGGAGGAGCAGGTGGAGGATGAGCTGCTCTTGGAGGTGGTGGGGGGCGAGGAGCAAGAGCAGGCGGCCGTGGAGGTGGCGGCGGTGGCAGGCCAGGGGGTGGAGGGGCTGGTCTTCCAGTAGGAGGTACTGGTACTTGTCCCATACCTTCTGATGATGTTGTCTCAACCAGTGAGCTATTGTTATCTTCAGCCTTAATGGACCAACTTCTAACATTAGAAGGGTCCCTTCCATTGTTAATACCAGATTCTTCATTATTAGCATTTCCCAAACGAATAACCTTCTGTGAACCTGAAGTAAGAAAGAAACATAGAATCATAGATTGCAGGACCAAGTGTAATGTTTCACTATTATATATAGTAGGATGAAAAGTACTAGACAATCAGAATCGTTTTCCCAGAATTGTTGACAGAATGAGTTGGCATTATTATTAACTCTTGGATACATAAGTGGCCCCACTACTTTGACTTATCCATCAATCATCCTTAAATCTTTGCAAATTCTGGCTGAATTGTATCAAGTGTTTTTTGGCTATGTGGCATTACACTAATAGGATAACGTAAAAAGCCAAAACATAAGCATACCACCAGAATAATCCCTTGAGGTTAATACAAGTAAAGGCCTGTCATCTTTGTCAACTTTGTTGCTTCTGACCTCACGATAGCAGAGGAACAAGCCTATCAAGATTATAATTCCTGATATAGCAGCAGCAACAATAAGTGTTTTCTGCTGTTTGTCACCATTGTTAGAAGGTGGATCACGAGCATAAACTATAGGTCGAAAATTTTCAGAATGAGGATGAGGTTGACGTGGTGGTGGTGGAAATGGCACAAACATATCTGGAGGGAGTGGTAAATCATCAGCAGAGTGATCCGGAGTTGGTGATGGACCATGACTTGGTGATCCCATTGCAGGCCCGGGCGATGGAACAGCAGCAGGGCTTGGTGGCAACTGATTATGTGGTGACTCAGAAATCAAATTTCTTCCATGATCACTTCTCAAACCAAAGGATGACCCAGAATGCTTTGTCAATAAATATCTAGAGCCAGCCTTGTGTTCAGAAACAGGAGCAGGAGGAGTAATTGTTCTTAAGCAATCCAAAAAGTTTCTTTTCATATGGGAAGGCAGAGACTTAGTTGCTTTGTGTATGTTATTTTCTATTAAAAGAATTGACCTCGTGTCACTGTTCCCTTCCAGTGGATGCAAGTTAAAATCTTTGACATCATTGTTCCTCTCTATCAATTCTTTTCTGCAATGTTTCCACACCTTCTCTGCCTGTATGAACCAAATGAGAGAATGGTATCACTCCGTAATATACTACAAAAGATTAACTAAAATGTTCCATAATTCCATTAGTCCAGTTGCCATATAATTACAAAGCCATACATAAGTTCACTTGAGATTTTATACAATCACTGTCTCGCTTCATCCAAAAATTGAAGCAACAGGTGAGGCACGTTCCTTTATTTAATCAATGTATTGACAACAAAGAAAATGCCATTATTTTAAACATGATTGCAGCATCTTGCATATTTAGTTGTCCTTTTAAAATAAAATAATATAAACATTCTCGTTTTGCCAATTATTAAGATATCAGCTACAGCCTACACAATAGTAAACACAAATTTGGTAACGGAAGTCTTTTTTTTTTTCGTTATAGCATAATGCTAATTCTTGCCACTGACATCAGAAGCTGAGATCAAGGTGTTCTTTAAATAAAAATCTTTATGCATATTTTTCTTCAAACAAGGCAGAGAGAGCCTTGTGTATGATACTACAGCTTAGTCATGCAAAGGTGAATGGATTTTGAAGTTCATGAACCCGATAGGTGTATTTGTTACGAGTTCCTTCTTTGAAAATTAAAGATGGCAAGACTATTTATGCTTCGTAAACAGTAACATGGTAAACTAAAGCAGATTAAACAAAATTCACAATGAATTGAACTTAGACCTTTTATTTGTAATACAAACAAGTTACTCTACAGCCTAGGCATCACAGAATATACATGTATGTAGTAGGTACGCATGAATCAGTTTACTATAGTTTAAGATCATCTGATGAAAAGCGGGGAAAGTTGTGCATCACAGCAAATGCACATATATAGAATTACCAACAAGACTTGGTTGGCAATTGGCCAATTACTATGAAACCAAACAGAAGAATATAGCACAGTGTTGGTAAGCACATAAAAGTCCAATTCAATATTCATTCAGAATGGAAAGAAGAATCCTGAGCTGGACCATGAACAAACAAAAAATTAGCTCATAAAAATGGTAAAACTCTGATACCTGATTTCCGTGTATATGAAGGGACGAGGACAAAGCAGCATCATGATCTCTAGAAAACTCCTCGTCCTTCCCCCTCTTTCCCTCTGAGCCCCCTTGGGCCAACGCGCAAAGCAGAATGACATAAACAACCGCATAACCGGGTCTTCTTGTCAATTCCATTGCTTCCAAATTCACCAAAAACCCAAACGCATGATTCCCTTTTCATCTCTCATTGAACTTGAAAAAATCCTTCCAAAGTCTCTAACTAAATCCAACTTCCAAACAAATATCACTTGTGTATACGTACAATATATCCAAACTTCGCAGATTACTCAACTTGTCCAAGAACCTACGAAGGTTGGAAATGCCTCTGGATATTAGAAACTCAAGAATCAGGTTGGAACGTTACAATAGAATCGCAGAGAATCAGAAGGTGTCAGATTTTGGTGAAGGAGAACAATGTATGAATATTTGATGATATAATATAATGCAACGGCGTCTGGGGGAAGAAACCAATCAAATGAACGTACGTGAGAGCAGAAACCAATTCATGCAAAGTTATAATTCACGAACCAAGGGTTGAAATTCCGTTGAAAGTTTTGAGTTTGGTTCGGTGAAATTTCTGTTTTGTTTTTTGTTTGTTGTTGAGATATTACTGATTTGCAATTGCAGTGCAAGAATCTGTGTCGTTGAGAATTTTGTTCATTCGAAAGTTTCTTGGGTGTGGTGGGAGAGAGGGAGGGGGCGTCAGAGGAGAGAGAAAGACAACGATGCATTCAAGTCCTAATAGAGACGTGAGGAGAACAATGTGGGACACCCATGATGTCATGTCTTGGATGCATCTTTTGCTTTCCTACCCCCATAATATGAGTTTTTATGATGCTTCCACCATACTAATTTGTTTTTAGTTTATTGCCCTTGCACTTACCTTAATTAGAAAGAGTGTATATTTATTATTTACCAAAGTTCTATACATCCAGGTAAAATATGACAGTATTCAGTAAGAATCTGTGAAGATTAAGGATATTTGTTGGATAAGTTAAAGTATTAGGATCACTCATTTATGTTAGAGGTAATAATTAGGGATGATCAACCTGAATTAATGACTCAAAAATTCAATCGACTCAACCTGATTATAAATATTCAGGTTGGTTCGAGTATTCGAGTCAGTTCGGGTCGATCCAATTAAATCTGACTTCTTATTGGTTCAGATTACAGGTTTAAGTGATCGACTCGATGACCTGACTCGATGACCCAATGACTCGTAAAATAACATTATTTTGCTTAAATTCAATCATTATTTTATTTAATTTTCATAACCTAACCCGGTGACCCGACCAACCTAATTACCCAACTCGAACCAACCCGATTACAATCGGGTTGGTTTGGTTCGGGTTATTCGAAAAAAAACCACAAACCCGACCCGACTCGACCCGACCTTACTTAATTGATTTGAATTTTTTTTTCCCAAACCCAACTCAACCCGACTCGTGATCACCCAGTAATAATAATGTTAATTCATTCTAACAACAATTCTAGTAAAAATAAATATGGTTATTTAATATTTTTTTATTTGTCAAACCAATACAATTTTAACCTTATAAGAATAGACATCCGTTTTAATCTCTTCCAAAAATATTCGTGACATCGATTTGGCCATTTAAAGAAAATTATCATCAATTTAGTCTATTTATCGTGAAAATTATGACATCGAAATCGTCCTTCATATTTCGGACTATGAGAACACCGCTATGGAATTTTGGATTGCAGGATTATATTGATATCAATTTCTATAATTGATGCAGTAGATTAATGTTATTTTTTATAATAGACGAACTAAATTAATATAACTTTTTATTATTAAGAAGCTACATTAGTGTCAATTTTTTCTAGACACCAAATTGACGTTAGACTAAATTGATATTAACTCATCTCTCAATTTTTTTTTTCATTAAAAGAATGACTACGTACAAGATAATACTAATCACGTTGTTTGTTAAAAAAAAAAATTAGAATGCTGTTGTGATATTGATAAATACATAAAATCATAAAAATAATAAAAAGTGAGTTGAGTATCGTTTTTAATAAAATTATGTTAATAATTACTAAATTTGCTAAATTGATACTATTTAAGTTATTAAAAAAAGAATTAATAAAAATAAAAATAAAATAAAACAATAATAAGAAAACTTATTGAAAATTTCAAGAATCAAATTAAGGGTGAAAAATGATGAGGTTGAAGTGTTATGATTTAGATTTCACTTAAACTCTTTTAATGTAAAATTAAATATTAGTTTAATCAATTTTTATTTCAATGATTTATGATCAATTCTCAAAATTAATCAATATTCAATTCTTTAGTATATTAATCATCTTCACACTATTTAAAGCTAACTAATCTCTTAATCTAACCCAAAATAGACAAGACTTTATTAAAAATAAAGGAATTAAAAGAAAAATCACATAACCCACAACGTTTATTCCTAGTTATTGTAGAAATTATAATGTTTATCACATGTTCTAGGTTCGTACACAATTTTTTCAAATCATACAATAATCTTAAAATCATTATCAAATTGTTCATGTTTAAAAAAGCATTAAGAAAAAAGATAAATACATAAATCATGAAATAAAAAACATAGATTAAACTCATAAATAAATTTACATCATTCAAGTATCAAGATTCATCATCACCCTAATAAAAAAGGTTTAGTTACATGTTCTGGATCGGGATTTTGACTTATCATTCAGGAGTAACCCGGCCCACCAGAATAATACTCAGATATTACTACGCATTATCTTAATAAGTATATTTACCTATTTATTAGGAATAAATCTCTCAAGTATCGTTGATGGATATGAAAGCTAATTATATCCCACAGGAAAATTAGTTAAAAGGGATCACAATCCCTAACTGATTCTAATCATAAATAACTGTATTTAATACAGATTGCACTCATCCTAAGACGCTCCTATAAATGCTAAGTCAGGTCTCAAAGGTATGCATCTTCTTTGATATACAGACTGCCTAATATGTGCATAGTCTAAGTTGAGTGTCGGAGTGCCTTTTGCAGGTACCCACCCCCTCGCACCACCGCAGGAGCAGCTATGCCACGGAGGAGTCCATCACATACGTGCGTATCTCAGGTACCCTCTGAATCCACTTCAGAACATTGGTGCCGTCTGTGGGAATCTCTAAACTTGTATTCTCATTCAACTATGGTGAGCACAAGACAACGTTCAAGAAGAGAAGGTATTGCGCATGCTGCCCCTGGTCAAGGACAGGGCCCAGCGGTGCAATGTGATCCTCAACCTATCGCACCACCAGCGCATGCTGAAACCTCCACTGCTAGGAACCGAGCTGTTATCATTGAGACTCTTAACCAATGGCATGAGACTTCGCATTCTGCCAAGAGCACTCACCCCTCGCGAAGAGTCCCCGTTCTAGAGAGACTCGTGTTCTATGGTGAAGGAGCTAACAATGTTGTTCAAGAGCCCAGAATCTTCGTGCATGCTAGCCTAGGCCCCTCGAATAATGACGCAGATCACGAGTCTCACCATGAGGATGCTATCTAATATGAAATGACGAGAAACCGCCTTCAAGAACTGGTGCGCCAACAAACAGCGCTGATCAACGACCAACGACGTCAGTTGGACGACCAGCGTTATCGGCTAAAAAATCTTGAGAGATTTGTGCATGAAGAGAATGATAACGGAAGGTGGAACGCGACCCACAACCAGAGAAGGCCGAAACATGACGAAGCTAGTAACGCTGTTGGAAACAACACCCCAGCCCCCACCAGTCAACAACAACCCTTCTTAGATGAATTAATGGCGTATAGAGTCCCAAGAAACTTTAAGTTTCCTTCTAACTTGGAGCCTTATGATGAGACAACAGACCCTCAGGAACACTTAGATGCCTAAACCCATTCTATGCAGTTTCATAGGGGATCCTCAGAGTTGCTATGCCTTGCCTTCCCGTTCTCTTTAAAGAAGGGCGCCCTCCGCTGGTTCGTAACTTTATGAGCGAAATCCGTCACTGAATGGAATGATCTCACCCAACGCTTCCTACTACATTACACCACCGCCAAGGAGTGACCCAAGTCGATTGCTTCTCTTTCTGGAATTTGCCAAGGGAGTAATGAGCCCCTTCGTGAATACATCAAGAGGTTCAGTGACGCTTGCGTTTATATAGAAAGCCTAGATGACAGGATTGCCTTTCACTACGCCTAGAGCGGCCTTCGGACTAATTTAGACTTCTTCCAGTCTTTGGCAAAAAGAAAGCCAGAGACTTTGGACGAACTTTACTTGCGCTCTCAAAAATATATCGAATTAGAAGAAGTCACTAAGGCTAAAGAGAGTCTGGAAAAAGGTGAGCCCACTCACTAGAAAAATAACTGGAACTCCAACCAGCCTCGAAGCTCCACTAAAGGCGATGCATATCGGCCCAAATATCTTGATTACACTCCTTTGAACGCCTCACAAGAAACCATTATGAGGGAGGTTCTTCAGATCGAGTTCCAAGATATTAAGAGGTCGCCCCCTCTTAAGAAATAGTCTCAGAAAGATCATTCAAAGCACTGTAAATGGCATAAAAGTTATGGCCATGAAACAGAAGACTGTTACCAGATCCACAAATTCATTGAGTCCTTAATCAAGTAGGGACGACTACAAAAGTACACCAGCGGCATCCGCAACAATGAAAGTCACTGAAGACGGAGGGAGCGGAGACGTAGCCACAGTCTAAGGTGAAGTCTGACTCCACGTCAGAGGAAAAGAAACTGCAGCCCCACTCGAAAATCCCAGACTCGATCCGCCTAGCCGTGATATTGACAACTAGCAGGATCGGAACCGAGATACTTAAAATCGGGCCAACAAGACAGATCGGCCAGTTAGTACTATCCCTGGAGGATTTACAGGAGGAGGTTCATCCAGTAATTCCCAGAAGAAAGCACTACGGACTACGGTATTGAGCGTCTCTGGCTCTACGTGCAGGCCTCGTGTTGATGATAGGGAAGAACCACTGATCTCTTTCACCACTAAAGACTACAATGATATTATCCGGGATCACGATGATCCATTCGTCATCTCTGGAATAATATCTAACGCCGAGGTTTGACTTATTTTCATGGATCAGGGTAGCTCAGCAGATATAATGTTCATGGACGCTTTCAAAAAATTAGAGTTCTCCATGTCCGCCTTAACCCCCTATAAAGGCCAGCTCACCGGTTTCTCTAGAGAGAAAATCACCCCGGTGGGTTATTTTGAAACATTCCTGACCCTCGGAGACAACAAAGTCTACAGAACCATCAAATTCAGATTTTTGGTCACGGACTGCCCGTCTACATACAACATTATTCTGGGTTGACCTACCCTGAATGACATTGCCACTATAGTGTCCACCGCTCACCTGGCCATGAAATTTCTTAACAAGAATAATGAGGTGGCACGGTCAAAGGAGATCATATCGCAGCACGCAAGTGTTATAATGAGAGCCTCAAGATCTGTAAGATTCACAAGAAAGCAAGAGCACGTATGTCTAGCCCAGTTGTGGATCAAGTTAACATCCTTATAACCGAACTGGATATTAGAGAAGAAATTCGGAGCACCAGACCCCAGCCAGAAGGAGAACTTCTTCTACTCCAATTAGGTGACAAGTCTGACCAAGTCACCAAAATAGGCATAAATATAGAAAACTAGGAGAAACACTAGCTTATGGAGCTTTTGCAGAAAAACAAAGTCATCTTTGCCTGGACATCCTTTGATATGCCTGGGTTGGACCACGCTTTCATCTATCATCGTTTATTTATTAAACATGATGCGAGGCCGGTCTCCTAGAAGAAAAGAAAAGTTAGCCCTGAGAGACAACAGATTATCCCATACAACAAATACGAATGATCTTCTCACAAAGTCCAAAGTAAGTTCACTTGTTCCATCAAAAGACCTCGAGTCCACGGGTACTTTGGCCCGACACAACCTGTAAGGTTGCTACACCTTGGTGAGGTCTGAGGAGTACAAGGTCCGAAAAGGATCAGCTACACAAGACGGCCAAACTGGGGAATCTACTTAACCACACTCTGGGGGCAAGTAACGTATTCAAGGGTCTTAACCCATGCCCATATGAACCGCACCTTAGACGAACAAACAGGGGAATCTACTTGATCACCCTCTGGGGGCAAGTAGCGCATTCAAGGGTCTTAACTCGTGCCTATATGAGTCACACCTTAGAAGGACAAACAAGAGAATCCACTTTACCACCCTCTGGGGGCAAGTAGCGCATTCAAAGGTCTTAACTCATGCCCATGTGAGCTGCACCTTAAACGGTCAAACAGGGAGCCACCAATGGGATCAGGGAGTGCCTTACGTTCCAAGTTAAGAGGCCAACCCACCAAACCCTTCTCAGTGGGATGGTCGCGAGTCGCAAAAGCTCGACACTTGGCTAAAACCATCACGTGGTTATTGGCAGCATGGATAATGAAATCCATGCATAAGCCATTACGGTACCCACCGAGAGTTGTCTTACGTTAAACAGGTCGTGTAGTAGAAAAATCCCAAGTTTTAGAAAAATTTACGCACTAAACTGTAAACATAAAAGACCCTGGAAAGGACCACTTATACCAAAGTCCGAGGGATCCTAAACGCCCAAATAGTTGGTCACAGATCTCGGACACGGTTTCTTTTATGCCCAAGTCCTATAAGGGATCCTAAACGCCCAAATAGTTAGTGACGAACCCCGGACAAGGTTTCACTTATGCCAAGGTCAAGAAGGATCCTCAATGCCCAAATAGTTGGTGACGGACTACAGACACAGTTTTTTTAATGCCTAAGTCCTAAGAGGGATCCTAAACGCCTAAATAGTTAGTGACAGACCCCAGACAAGGCTTCAATTAAATCAAAGTCACGAGGGATCCTGAACACCAAAGCGAATGGTAATGGACCCCGGACCATGGTTTCCCCTTGATTGGAAATATTCCCAAGTCCATAAAATAGTTGTGAAAGCAACACAATGGCCGTTGGACCCAGTACAGACCATGGAAAAAGAAGTAAACATGATAACAATTCTGGCTCATTCTGTGAGACCCGGCCACTTATGGCTAACTGATGCATGGACCCTGTCCGGATTACAATGCAAACGCCTCCAGATTAGAGCTCGTAACCTAATGGAGAAGCACGGATTACGGCTTCAAGTAAAGCACGAATTCAGTTGCCCGGGGCATCGAGACTTGCTACTTTGCTATACTGGCAAAACGTCGAGCTGGGGGTAATTGTTCTGGACCATGATATGGAATCTTATCCTACAGGTCAATCCGACGCACACTCGACCGGAGTCCGTCGTTGACACCCCGGCAAGAATTCATTCAACATACGGTCGATACCCCTCGAGCACATGGGGGCAACGTATGACACACCTCGGACGATGGAATGACAACGTAAGCAGAGCGATCCGACTTAGACCCCATCCTTACACGTCAACCGTGGAGGAATACTATGATATATCACAGATTTCGGCCCTTTCGAAAACATTGTGAGATCCGACATTAAGTTTGACTTGGATCCATTTGTTCACCGCGTGCCGTGTGCTCCTACTAAACATGGGTACCTTGACACTTAGATGTCTCCTCTAAGCGCCAAGCTGGGGACAACTGTTCTGAACCGAGATTTTGGGTTATTAGTCAGGAGCAACCCGGCTCACCAGAATAATACCCAGATATTACTACACACTATATTGATGAGTATATCTACTTATTTATTTGGAATAAATCTCTCAAGTATCCTTGATGGATATGAAAGATAATTATATCCCACAGGGAAATTAGTTAAAAGGGATCACAATCCCTAACAGATTCTAATCCTAAATAACTGCATTTAATACAGATTATACTTATCCTAAGACGCTCTTATAAATGCTAAACCAAGTCTCAAATGTATGCATCTTCTCTGATATACAGACTGCCTAATATGTGCATAGTCTAACTTGAGCGTCAGAGTGCCTTTTATAGGTACCCACCCCCTAGCACCACCGCAGAAGCAGCTGTCCACGAAGGAGTCCATCACATACGTGCCTATTTCAGGTACCTTCTGAATCCACTTCAAAACATGACACATGACAAAAGAAGAAAACAAAGAGAATAATTTAACAAACTTCATAGAAGATTGATGGAAAGGCTAAAGAAAATTTCTAATCTTCAAGCCTAATTACACTCACACCAAGCTTGGGTTTGTTCCTCTGCTTTACTCCTTGACAGTTGAAATTATGTGTAAGCATGTTGCTCAATGACATAAATTTTCTATTTATAAAGAAAATAAAGTATTCTGTTACACGTTCAGTGCTCAAGCGCTGGATGTAACTATGTTTCTGGTTGCATATGCTTCGCGCATCTGGGCGTTGCCTTCCTAGGCGCTGGGAGGCCAGACAATTGGTTTCTCCTCTTGAGCGTTGACTCTTGGGCGCTTGGGCGTTGGATGCTAAAAACTTGTTTTCAATTTTTTCTTTATCGTTCAAGTATTCAGTTTTTTTTCATGTGTATTTATTTATTAAAAATAAATAAAATATGTAATAAGAACACAATTTAAAATAATAAAAACATAATAAAACTTGAGAACAAAATTTAATCAAAGAGATTAAAAAGAATGAAAACTCAAAATTTAAATCGTAAAATATAAATTTTTAAAGGTTTATCAAATGCGTTTGGATAAACTCTCAAAAAAATAATTTTAAGATAGCATAAAAATTTAATTTTTTTGGTAATAGTTTTCATGAAAAGTAAAAATTATTTTGTATTTAGATACACTTATAAAAAATAGTTTTTATTTTCTCTGTCTTCTATATTACATCTCTCATAAAACTGATTTTTTAAAGAAGCTACTATTTCAACTTTTGGTTAAAAGCAAAAAATTGGGTTTTTTAAAAATTCTAATTTTTTAAAAATCTTATCCAAAAAATTATACATGTCTAAGAACTAGAAGTGATTTTTTTAATAAAAAATATTTTTCTTACAAATTAAGTATAAACAAACACACTCTCAAAAAGAATAGAAAATAAAATATTATATTTCGATCATGAGCTGTTTTGAATACATGGATCTTTTTTTTCTTTTCACGAATACTTCACCAAACAAGAAAAAAAAAGGAATTTATAAATAGACATAATATGTCATAAAATCATGTTTTAAAAATTAAATATTTCCATTAGAACATAATCACAGATTGAGAGTTGAAAACATGCGGCCAACAAATTTCATCATAAGAGATGGACTTTCATTTAAATTAACTTGATCAAACTTCAATAAAAACTAACTTGATTAATCTACATTTTTAAGCAAATTTATGCTTTGACATTGAGTTCAGATTTAAAAAAGGCATAAAAACTTGACCAGCCATCGTGATAAATGGAAATAAATATTTTAAAATGAGTTTTCTAATCGTTATTATGTTATTATTGTGCGATTGGTGTTTAAAATATTAACTTTTTACAGGGATATTTTATTTCTTTTAATTGATGAATCGCCACGCCTTTGTTCAGGCTATTTGCATGATTTTGGGCAACATAATGATTTTTTAATTAGATCTGTACCATTTTGTGAGTGGCAACTTTTATTATTTGAAAATATTAATTACTGACAACTAGGAATATAATCCATATTTTAAGCATGGATTGCAATTGATAGGTAGGGCAACATCTGTAACATCTACAAAATTATTTCTGCCGTGGCCTCGAAATATATTTTATATGTTTATGTGCAGACAGTTCTCACGTTTGGGGAGCACTTGAAACTGCATGATATATTTTTTTTATTACGATAAGGTGATAGAAGTATGAATTCTCTATGGAAAAATCCGCATAAACCTTCAACCTTTTGTAATACAAATTCAAGACCTGCGGGAAAAAATAGTCTTCGTATTTTAATACACAAGGAAGAAACGACACAGATTTAGAAAAAATCCAAGTTGGTGGAATCCCAAACTTTTTGCATCAACGTAGCAAAATCTCAAAATAGTGGCTCTTACTAGATAAAAATCCTTTCTTATTCCTAATCACTCCACGTTAATCTACCTTTTATTTTTCTTTTAAAATGACACTAAACTTTTTCTATTTTAATCTTAGGATTTTTTTTTAAATTATAACCACTTAAGTTTAATTCAAGTGGTAAAAATGGGATGAGGTTCAAGTAGGGATTATAATTTGTAGGTTCAAATCACATCCAAGTCACATCACACGTGTATGCTGAAATTTGCAATTTGAACATGGTCCTAGGGCTCCAAACCTTTTTGATGATGGAAGGTCCAAGGAATCATTACCCTAGCCCTCAAGAGCCGCTAGTTTTACACCTTGCATTGCTCCACGTAGTTGGCAAATGTGTGCATGGGTGATTTCACTATCAAATTAGGTGCTTTGATAAAATCATGTGGCGATGATTTTAAGATTTAAATCATTAATATTATAAGTAAAATTTATTTAAAGTCGTAATTTATTTTTATTGCGATTAACTATTATTGTTGAGTTGATTAATAGTTGTTGTGATAGGTATTTAAAACATTTCTCCTAAGTTAAAAATTTTTAGAAGTGTTTATTTGTTTTATTATTTTCATTTTTAGTTCATATATTTTTATTAAAATTATAAAAATGTGAAATTATTCTTATTTTATATTTAAAAAAATTACAAAAAAATATAAAACCAACACTATTTTCTTCACAAACAAAAATACAGAATGAAAATAAGATTATCTTCAAGTTGGAACTTTTTTTATTTTCCATTTTTCATCAAAGTGGTTGAGACTTGAGAGCCATATGAGCAACAAAATTCATGCTGGAATTTGAATTATCTCCTATGGTTAAAATAATAAGAGAATGACATGTTATAGATATAAAAACATAGTAATCTTTAATATAATTAGTTGACTTCGTAATTAATTATGGTGGGTTCTTTAATAATAAAAATTGTATTTATGTCTCTTCAAAAGGGTGATCTTATTCTTATAAGACAGGATCCAAATTCATAATTGGTTCAATTTAATATTTATAGATAGATCGTTCAATTTATTCAGAGACATGAAGCTATGTTTTCCGAGTCCAGACATTGGTTATTAGTTCAGTTTGTAATATTCTAATAATAATAACTGTCAGAGCTACCAGCAGTTGGGGATGTAGCTCAGATGGTAGAGCGCTCGCTTAGCATGCGAGAGGAACGGGGATCGATACCCCGCATCTCCACATGTAACCGTTTTGATGGCTGGTGCTATTGTGCACTCTCTTTACAGTTTTGTTTTTTTTTCCAGTCACCGCCGCCTGACCACTTCTCCCCACCGCCGGTCACCTTTGGTTATTATTATTTTTAAAATTATACAATTATGTAAATAATATTAGTTAAAATTATATTAATTTTTATATTTTTTTATAAATAATTATGCTTATTAATTTTTTTTTAAAATTATAACTGTTAAATTTTTTTATAAATTTTAATTGATAATATTTATATAATTATACAATTTAAAAAATTAAAAGTGACTGATTTTCTTAAAATTATAAGCGGTGTTTTGTTAAAAAATCTTATAAATTTAAAATGATAATATTTATACAATTATATAACTTAAAAAATTAAAATGACTAATGGTACCCAACAAATAACATACAATAGCTTATCAATTAATGATATTAATAGTGATAGTATATAAAAAAATATATAAAACTAAAAAAACTTAATAAAAAAAGAAGCAAATTTTCAGTAATTAATCTAAAATATTAATTTATTTTATAAATAAATTAATAATTTAAATTTGGTAATATATTATACCAACAATTATATTTTATTACAAATAATATATATATTTTTTTATATTTTTTTTAATATTATTTATTATACTTATTTTTTATTATTTTTTTCACTTAATTATATTTATTTAAAATAAGTGTAAAAAATAATGTTAGATAAAAAATTGAGGTAAAATGATCATTTTTGATATTATACACTATCTTTTAAAGAGGGTGTATATTATACACCACCCTTTTTTCATGCTCGGTATTGTTTTCATTCTCGCCGTCCATGTTCTGTTTGTTCCACAGTCTGGGGTTGAGGATCATTAGCACCACCTTTACTTTCACTCTGAAACTGAGGCCACCACACAACCCAACAAACCTTCTTCCCAAACCTCCTCAGTCTTATGCCACCATCACCATCACCCGCTTGCCACAACAAGCTCCCACCCTCCCACTCCCACTCCCACTCAATTCTCTACAATGTGGAACCTTGTTGCAGTCACTCACCAACTCCAAATCCTTCCCACAAGCTCAACAACTCCATGCCCACATCACCACCTGCCCCACTCTCCTCCACAACACCTACCTCGCCACCAAGCTTGCCGCATGCTACGCCACCTGCGGCCAAATGCCCCAAGCCCAATTCATATTCGATCAAATCGTGTTAAAAAACTCATTTTTATGGAACTCCATGATCAGGGGCTATGCTTGTAATGGGTACCCCTCGAGGTCCCTATATTTGTACCATGAAATGTTGAGTTTTGGACAGAAGCCTGATCATTTCACATACCCTTTTGTTCTCAAGGCGTGTGGTGACCTTTTGCTTGGTGAAGTGGGTAGGACAGTTCACGCCTTGGTGGTGGTTAATGGGTTGGAGTCAGATGTTTATGTGAGCAATTCTCTGCTCTCAATGTATTCAAAGTTTGGTGACATGGGAACTGCGAGGGTGCTGTTTGATAAAATGCCTGTGAGGGACTTAACTTCTTGGAACACTGTGATATCAGGATGTGTGAAGAATGGTGATGCAGGGGGTGCTGTGGAAGTTTATGATCACATGAGAAGAGCTGGGGTTGTTGGAGATGGGACCACCTTGCTTGCCCTCCTCTGTGCTTGTGGTGATCTCATGGATTTGAAGCTGGGGAAAGCAGTTCATGGTTATGTCATTCGGAATAGTGGTAAATTGTGTAATGAGTTTCTGATGAATTCCCTTATTAACATGTACTGCAAGTGTGATTGCATATCTGGTGCAAGGAAATTATTTGAAGAATTGAAAGTGAAGGATACTGTGTCACGGAATTCTTTGATTTCTGGCTATGAACGATGCGGAGATGCTTTTGAAGTTTTGGAACTTTTCAGTCAAATTTTTATAGAAGGTGCAATTCCTGATGAAGTGACTGTTATTTCTGTGCTTGGGGCTTGTAGTAAAATCTCGGCCTTGCTATTGGGCTCATCTATTCACTCATATATTGTTAAAAAGGGTTTTGGTGTGAATACTGCTGTGGCAACTGCCCTTATTTACATGTACGCTAACTGTGGAAGTTTTCTTTGTGCGCATCGTGCTTTTGATGAGATGCCTGAAAAGAATTTGGCTTCTTGGACAGTTATGGTTACAGGATTTGGAATTCATGGGAGGGGAAGAGAGGCCATCTCCATTTTTCATGAAATGTTAGGTAAAGATATTATTCCAGATGAGGGCATTTTCACTTCAGTTTTATCAGCTTGTAGTCATTCTGGATTGGTGAATGAGGGTAAAGATATTTTCTATAAAATGACCAGAGACTACAATGTGGAGCCTGGACTCACTCATTATTCATGTTTAGTGGACCTACTTGGCAGAGCAGGGAACTTAGACGAAGCATATGCAATTATAAACACTATGAAATTGAAACCTAATGAGGATGTATGGACTGCTCTCCTTTCTGCTTGCAGATTACACCGGAATGTCAAGTTAGCAGAGATCTCAGCACAGAAGCTTTTTGAAATGAATCCAAATGGAGTGAGCGGATATGTTTGCCTTTCCAACATTTATGCTACTGAGAGACGGTGGAAGGATGTTGAAAAGGTGAGGGCATTGGTGAAAAAAAGGAGATTGAGGAAACCACCTAGTTACAGTTTTGTTGAGCTAAATAAGATGGTTCATCAATTTTTTGTTGGAGATACATCCCACCAACAGTCAGATGATATTTATGCCAAATTGAAAGACGTGAATGAGCAACTCAAGAAAGCTGGGTACAAGCCTGACACTAGTTCAGTTCTCTATGATGTTGAGGAAGAAGTAAAGGAGAAGATGCTTTGGGATCATAGCGAGAGGTTGGCACTTGCTTTCGCTCTTATTAACACTGGTCCAGGGACCACAATCAGAATAACTAAGAATCTTCGTGTGTGTGGAGATTGCCATACAGTAATAAAAATGATTTCTAAGCTCGTGAATCGAGAAATTATCATGCGAGATATCTGTAGATTTCATCATTTTAGAGATGGAATATGCTCATGTGGTGGTTATTGGTGAGTTGATGGAAGTTTAATGTAGTATATTAAATTCGAAGTAATGAAAATACAGGTTTTTTGTTGGATGGAAGTTTGATAATAAGTACTTTACGTCCAAATTAGAAAATTGCAGATTTTTTGTCCAACATGAGCAGATATCTCAAGATGCTTTGGAATTGCCACATTGTGTCATCATCATGAGCACTGCGGATGCAGCAGGACTATATTCATAATCTGAATAGTGTCTTATTTTCCATCTGAATTTCAAATGGATCGTTCACATCTTGTGGGCAATTCAAACCATCAACTTTCATATCTGTCACTATCCCATGGGAAAGGTTGTATTGGTTTGGATGCTTCAAGAAGAACCTCATTAAGAATATTTCATTCTGACGCTTAAATGGTACTATCTAGTGACTGATTTTTTGAGTGTCTTCACAGTAACAGATTATTTCTAAACTTTTCCATTTCCAGATATATACCCGAATATTAGAAGCGATGCTTTTTAACTTTAGATCACCCTTTTACTTGCCCTCAAAAAGAGAAGCCCCAATTTCCCAGTACTTGTCCAAAGATGTCAACTCCCTCCTGGCGGTTGTACAAAGCTTGCCAAACTCACTTAACCAGACACCATGCCTAACCACACCAACCATTGTGTCTTTTGCTCAAATAGATGCATAAAAATATATTCATTTACGGATCTTATTTTGAAGTTGTGTTACTCTGCGCTTCCTAATAGCCATTGCCAAGTAAGTTCTCTAAATACCTGTCAATTTGTTTTTGCATACGAACTTACTTTTCTTTTATGCCTTATTCTATTTTAACCCAAGAACTTTAAGTATAGTTCCCGATTATGGTGGCAACTGAGATGAAAAGGCGAAAGAATGGAAGGATTTGAGAATACAAGAGACAGATTAGAAAGAACAGAGAGAGAAAGAGGAAGAACAATGATATAAGGTGAAAGAATGGAGTGAAGAGAGAACTAAAATTAGAAGGGAATGAAATGTTGAAACGAAATGCAGATAATAAATTCTAATATATATAAGATAAGTAGAATGAAACTCATATAATGAATGCTGGCTCCACTCCCATGATCTTGGGGGTCCAAATCATGTTGTTCACTGACCTTGACCAACCTAGAAATTTTTACCTGTTGGTGTTCTGCAAATGAATTTGAAGCTTTTATTTTAAATTGTCATATGGTTTTAGTTCTTGAGAAAAAATCTAGAGTAAGGTGAGGAATTTTTATTTTTCTTCTTATTTTTTAAATACAGTCTTTTTGGGCTTAATTTCTTAGCAACCTCAAATACTAGCTCTCATTTCAGTGATTTGAGTTTGAGAACCAAACTCATCTGTCTTTCTCCTGAAGCCTTTGATCTCATTGTGGCTGTTAAAATTGCATGTTTCCAATATTCCTAATTTGATTTATTTGTGTCATTACAAGTTAAAAATCTGTTAACCACCTCGTTTAATTTGTTTGACCAATAACTTTATTGATGTAGGATATTCTCTGCGTTCTGTGCTATTGGCAAATTCACTGTTTATACTGGATGAGTTCTACAGGTTCATTAGGAATTGTTTGTCCGATTGTCTCTTATTGGATTGTTTTTGCGGATAAAACTCTGCATTTTATTTGATAGTTCCCTTAGATGGGTTTCTTTTTATTAGCAATCTTGTTTTTACCTTCATGATTTTCATAATGACTACTCTGTTCTCTACTTTATTATTTTATGCTAAATTGCTGGAATTGTATGTGTACTCTTGTTTCTTTCTTTCTTTGTTTTTTGTTTGAACTTGTTAGGAATATGTTTCTGAGATTAGAATCTTGAGTTCCTAACAAAGAAAGCTCCTTCGTACCAGAGAACAATTTCTGAAATAATACCTCTTTATTGATGAATGGATCAAGAATACAAAGAAAACCAAGGTATACAACTTTACCCCAAAAAGGAGCACTCTCCTTTTTAAAACATTTTTCACTCGATAATATTCAGAAAAACTGCCCTCTCAATAACGTGAGAGGTCTATTTAAAGGCATACATTCTCCTAATTTCTGATCACTCTATAACAAACTATAACAAATCCTAACTAACTACTCTCACTGATATCCCTTATTCCTTTTTAGTTAATGCCTAACATTAACAATTATTTGTTTCTTTTCTTTCCTATAATAAACCTGTAAAGGTTTATTATATTCAGAGTGCTTCCTCATTCTCAACAATACTCCTCCTCATAAACAACCTTGTCCTCAAGGTTGAAATCTGAAATTGATTTCTTATGGATGATATGTCTTCCCATGTAGCTTCCTTTGGTGATTTCCCTTGCCATTGAATTAGTACTGGGATGTTTCATCCTCAGAGATTGATTTTTTGGTACCCAAAATCTGAAAAGGTTGGTATAACTGAGCCAGTGCCTTGTAGTTCACCAGAAGTTCTCTCAAGATGGTGTCCTATAGAACTTTCTTAAGTAGAAACATGAAATAAGCTAGTGTATTTGGGCTTGCTCCTGGGAGTTGTAATTTGAAGGCTACTTCAGATCCAATTTGTTTCAACACCAAATAGGGTCCATAATATCTAGCTATGTTTAGGATGTAGCTTGGTAGCATGGAGATCTATGCTATGTGGCAATTTGAGATAAACCCAATCTCCAATTGGAGAGATTTTTCTATGTATATTGGCATAGTGGGCCATCAAATTTTGTGCTCTTGTAAATGAAACTTCAATTGTTTTCCCTTCATCTCTGTCCATTAAGTCTTGTGCCACCGCTTCTACTAAAGTTTCTCCCGGATGAATCTAGCCAAGAAGGTGGTGGTCTTCCATAAACCACCTCAAAGGGTGTGCAATGTGCACCCTTAAACAATGGTATTGTACCAAGACGATTCAACCCAAATGCCATAAAAACCCGCCCAATTTTGGTTGCTCGTTATAAGCATCTAAGATACGTCTCAAGGTTCTTAAGGACCTCTGCGTCCATCGATTTTGGATGGTGCCTTGTAATTCAAAGTAGTTCCTTGTCTAAAAAGTTCCCGCTAAATTACTTATGAATGTGGATCCTCTAACAATAGATTTGTTGTAATCTATAATTTCCTTAACAAAAATTTCAGCTATGGATCTTGAATCATAAAATGGGTGTTTGATCGAATAAAATGCCCATATTTACTCGTTATCCACTACTACAAGTATAGCATCAAAACTTTTTTTTAGGAAGTCCCACAATGAAGTCCATGCTTGATTTCTTCCCATATGGCCTTTGGAATAGGTAATATGTATAAGATTAAGAGGATGCTTGATATTTACTCTTTGACACACATGGCAATGCTACAAAATCTTGATTGTCATTTCATCCCAACCCAAGAATATACGCTGCTGTTAGCCATCCTTCTATAGGTCTGTAAATTCCCGAATGTCCCCCATAGAGAGAAGTATGGAATTCATGTAGTGGGGATTCAAGTCGATCGGGATAAGACTAACCCGCCTTTATAGTATAGTCTCCCATGCTCCACGAAAGTATATTGGGATGTGAGTTTGGGTCTAATTTTAAGTCTTCTAAGATTTTGGCCAAAGCTGGATCCCTTTAACTTCTCGCATCAATCTAGCTAATATCTAGCCGTAATGGTCTTGTTATGCCTCATGATTCCTTGTCTTCATCCCTCCCGGATACAGCATCGATACTTTGTTTGGCTCCAACCTTGTACACAATTTCAAACTCATAACCTAGCAACTTTGCAACTGTTTTGTTGATTCCCAGAATGTGGTTATCCTTTGCTCCAAAAGGTACCTTAAACTCTTTTGATCAAGTAAATACGGTGAATTTCTGACCTAAGAGATAAGGTCTCCAATGTTGTATTGCTAGAACCAAGGCCATCAATTCCTTTTCATAGATTGATTTAGAAAGTGTGGAATCAGCCAAAGCCTTGCTAAAATAAGCAATGGGCCTTTTTCTTGAGTTAACAAGTGATGCATCACATTCTATGGAAATTTTTTTGAAAAATCTGCATTGACATCACAGGGGCTGGTGATTGCCTGCATCGGGTGAAAGCTTTTGAATATTGTACTATTCCATTTAAAATTCCCTTCTTGTTCAGTTCGAGGTCGAGCTATTTGTCCATAATGGCTAATGAATCTTCTGTAGTATCCGTGAGTCCCAAAAATCCTCTCAAAGCTTTTAGTGTCTTGGGTAATGGCCATTGTAGAATAGCTTCAATCTTTGGGGATCCATTGACACTCCATCCTTAGAAATAATATGACCAAGGTACCATCTTGGTTTTTCCAAAAGTGCACTTCTTTCGGTTGGCAAAGAAAGAATGTTCTAATAATCGGGTCAGCACTCAAATGCTTCAAATGATCCTCCTATGTTTTGCTATACACCAAAATATCATCAAAGAAAACCAAGACATACCGTCGAAGGAAAGGTTTAAGCGTAGCATTCATAGCACATTGGAACGTGTAGCATTAGTTAATCCAAACGGCATTGCTAGAGATTCGTAATGCCCTTGGTGAGTTCTGAATGCAAGGAATGTCCTGTTTGTCCATTCGATTTGGTGATATCCAGCTTTGTCTATCTTGGAGAAGTAAACCGCTCCACTCAATTGAACAATTCCTCTATCACTAGAATAGGCAATTTGTCTGGGTCAGTAGCTTTGTTTAGAGCACGATAGTCCACACAAAACCTCCAACTTCCATCTTTTTCTTGACCAAAATTACAGATAATATGGGTCGTTGTTCAGCAGTCTAATGATTCCCGCTAGCATTTCACTACTTGGGTTTCTATCTCGTTTTTCTACAAAGTGGATAACGATAAGGCCTCACGTTGATCGGATCTATCCCACTTTAATTGGAATTCGATGATCAATCCTCTAGGTGGTGGCAATCCTTTTGGTTCATGAAAATGCTGCAGGGGATAATACCTCCCTTAATTGAGGTTTTATGAAATTTCACCCCTTTCTTCTATATTTTTCTTCTCCATAACCCAGCATAGACATTATGTCTATCTCCTTCTTGGTAAGTTTGAAGTGCCCATGAAATCACCAATTTGGTTAGAATCTCCTTGTATGATCGAAAGACATGCTCAAGGTCTGCCAATTTGCTTTGATATCTCCCAATGTGACTAGCCAGGCCACCCCAAGAATCAAATCAACTCCTCCTAAGTCAAACAAAAAGAAGTCCCCCATCACATATGGCCCCAAACGCACCTTTAGGTCCTGCAGCAACCCTGAGTGGATTTTCTATTTCCATCCCCTAATCTTACATAATAGGGTTTGGTTGTTTCAATCATGAGTCCCAATTTTTGTACCAATTTGCTAGATACAAAATTATGACTTGCTCCACTATCTATTAAAATCGAGTACCTCTTGTCCTTGTAATTCACCTTTCAATTTCATAGTTTGAGGTCCTGTCGACCCCCGCCGAGGATAAGAAAGATCCATCCATTGACACTCCACCTCAAAAGCTTCATCCTTCCTTCCCTCATTTCGTTTCCCCCATTCTAAATTTCTCCATTTTCATCTATTTGTTCATCCTCTGATTATCACTCTCATTGTTTTTTCGAGGACGTCACTGTGTCCTGGTCCAAACGCATTTCCACAATGATAACACCTTCCTTCATCTCTCCTCTTGACAAATTCAAGCAAGAAAGGGTTCTTGCCTCTGTTTCTTGGGCCGATTGGTTTGGCTACAAAAAGAGGAGCCTTGTGAATTCCGAGTCCCTCCTATTTGCTTGAGCACTATTCGTGCCTCCAAATGACCCCGCAATGAACTCCACTGCCTCCCTGGAACCTAAGACCCGAAGATAGCACTGATTCGTGTTCCTCGCCTCCATACGTCCCTAAGTGCATGTTCCGTAACCCCGCATATACTTCATGGCTTCTTCCACGTCACATGCTACCTCCATGGCTCAAGGAGGTCTCTCAGGGTCATGGGCGAACCCGACTTTCGATATCACGGTCGCATTTATTCCCGCCCAAGAAATACCCCAACACTTGATCCCCCGCACTCGGTTTAACATAGCCACAGTCTCGATTCTTGAACGTATTCTTCTACTCCTCCAGAGTTGCGTATCAGAGAAGCCGGAATCGTTCGTACACCGTCCCTCTCCCTTTTCCTCCAAACCTTCTCATCGGAGCTCAAAAATCTCTCAAGATTGGTTCTTGGATTGTTAGGCCTTGTATTGAAACCAATGGTTAGCATTTCCTCCATGCCGATGAATGCTAGCCGTAACTTCTCGAGCGGTTTAATTTGTACCTCAAAGAACTTTTCAGCCCTGGCCAGCCATCCTAAGGGGTCGTGTCCTTCGAAAGTGGGTAATTCCACTTTCTTGAACCAAGAACGAAGAGGGTCATTCTCATCTTCCTCATCTCCCACGTTTCCTCCCTTTCTTCCAAAGACTTTTCGTTCTTGTTCACCGAATGATCACCCTCTATGGATGTTGTTTTCTTGTTATTCATTTGTAACAACAAATCTTTGATGAAGTCGAGCTCTTCATCTCCAATCATACTCTCCGTGCTCTCCCACGCTTTCTCCAAAGCTCCCACTCGATGCTCCATGGTGATCCTTTGATCCATCGGACCAACTTGTTAGGAATATGTTTCAGATTAGAATCTTGAGTTCCAACAAAGAAAGCTCCTTCAACCAGAGAACAATTTCAAATAATACCTCTTTATTGATGAATGGATCAAGAATACAAAGAAAACCAAGGTAAACAACTTTACCCCAAAAAGGAGCACTCTCCTTTTTTATGAATTCCCAGTCACTCGATAATATTCAGAAAAACTGCCCTCTCAATAACAGAAGAGGTCTATTTAAAGGCATACATTCTGCCTAATTTCCTGATCACTCTATAACAAACTATAACAGAATCCTAACTAACTACTCTCACTGTTACAATAATATCCCTTATCCCTTTTTCAGTTAACAGCCCTGTTTCAGTTAACAATTATTTGTTTCTTTTCTCTTCCTATAATAAACCTGTAAAGGTTTATTATATTCAGAGTGCTTCCTGACATCATTCTCAACAGAACTAAAGGTGACAACTTCCTTTTAATTCTTTGCCCCTATCCCTTTTGATCTTTTTCTCTTCGGAAAGATTTAGATCAAAGAATAGAAGTACTAGAAACTTTTAATGCTTGTCAGCATTTGTAAAACATTTTTTCAATTTTAAGTTAATCGTGACAGCTTATGTTTTCTTCTGGCCATGAAACTGAAAAAATATTTGATTTTTCCCCTTGTATATTGTGCCTAACATTCTTCTCAGGTTGGTTTGCTGTCATTTCTGCAGTATTAATAATTTCATTCCTCCATTTCAAAACGTCAAATCCAAAGAAATAAGAGCAATTTGCAAGTTTTAGTTGTGGTTTAGGTTACAGGATCTGTCCATATTGTGTTGACTTCTGTTAGAATTTGTGTGGTGTTTCAATAGCTCAAAGGTGAGTTTTTGAAGTAAAAAAAAGGTGAGTTTTGACTGAGCCAGGTATTAGTTTTGGCAGGTCTCATCAAGAAATTATAGAACTCTACTAGAAATTCAACTAAGCTAGTAATAGCAGCTGTTCTCCTGTTTGGTTGGGTGAGTTACTTCAGATTCTATTTTATTAAAAAAACAAAAGAAAAAAAAACTCTATGACTCATTTTCTGCATGCTATAACTATGCTTCAAATTAGCCAAAACAAGAATTTTCTATGCTGCAAACATTTAAGCTCAAATTTTCTATTGATTATCATACTCAATTGTTCCCCTTAAGCTGTAACCAATTTTATGATTTTGTGGAAATTTTTTGATTTACGGAGAATGAGACAATGGAAGATAAATTTCGCCACCTAATACCTTATAGAAAGCACCATTAGCAATGGAATAATTGAAATACGATAAACCCAAATGCCATAAAATTTAATTATTTACATGTTATAGTTTAGGTATGCCATATAAGCATGCTAATGCGTCATAAATTTTGGACTTTGCCTTGAAATTAAATATCTGTCTAAAGAATTTAATTATTAGTGTGTTCTAACTTATATTTGTTCTTCTATTATGTTAGGCATTTCATTACTTCTGAATCATAAATGTCTTTGAAAGCCAACTTGTGTTTCCCTATTTAAATATAGGATCTTTCTTTCTCTACATAAGGTACTTTTAACATAATTTGACAGTCATTTTGGCCATAATAAATATTATAAGATTAAGAACTTGTTTTCACTTAATCATTCAATCCTATAGACATTTAATTACATTTAGGTAATATGGGTACAAGAATATACGCTGCTGTTAGATGATTTTCAAAATATGCTGTGAGATTGAATATTATTAGGTTTCACCATTTTAGAGATGGAAGATGTTCATGTCGTGATAATCAGAGTCGATCGAAGTTCGATAAAATAGTTTATTAAATTCATAGATAGGAAAGCACACACGAAAGTACACGAGTAGATGTGTCTAGATGTTTAGACACTACTACATTATGGGATTACTATTAACATTGCAGATGTAGCTAACTAGCTACTTTATTCATATCCTGAACAGTAGATATTATTTCCAGGTTATTCTTTAATCATCCTTCATATTTGGGAAGTTAACCATCAACTTTCATGTCTGTCTCTGAATCCCAGGGGAATGGCGGTATTGGTTTGGTTGCTTGAAGAATAACCTCAATGGGTATCTTTGGTTCCGATGGCTTCAATGGAGTTATGACATGATTGTACTTTTGAGGGTCTTCACAGTAATCCTGCAATTTGATGGGAGAGGGTTAGGAGGCGGCAAGGTAATTATGAAAGTGAAAACAGTTCCAAAATATTATCTTTCAAGTGCATGCTGACAGCTGCTCACCTGATCTGCATGCATCTTCACCACAAATTTTTTGAATATATCAAAATTTGATTGTTGCAGTAGATCAGCTGATAGACGAAGGTATGTTACTCCGTACATCCTTAGTTTTGGAAGACCATTTTTGTTGACACCATTTGGTCTAGCATTCAATGTGATTTGGTTGTAAGCTGTGCCATCATACCTTGTAAGTGCATTTTCTCCAGCAACTTCGATGTTTTCTCTCCAACCCCCACTCAATACCTGTGCATATATTCATGTTTAGCAATTTAACCACTGCTATACGGCCTTTAAATTTGATATCATCTTTAACATGTAGATCTGCTATTAAACTAAAGTAAATTGTAATGCATTACCTGCTGAACAAGTTCCTGTGGTCCACTTTTGGCATTAGAGCTTTGTTCTGAGTCCCTCATCTCAAGACATGTAAAGTTCAAAATGGCATGATGACGGGTCAGCATTCTTGCAATAGGACGGTACCCATCTCTATCATCAAGGTTGTAATATCCAGCAGTGAGCTCGGCAGCGTGACTTTCAGCTTTGTACCACCAGTGGATTCCAGAGACCTGTTGTCATGGTTAGAGGTTAATTATTTGGCAGAAAATGGAGGGGACTGTTAATTGAGGTTTTATGAAATTTACTTTGATTGCTAATTTGACTTCAGTGCCCAGGAAAGCTTTGTTGGCTTCCTCTAGGATTTGATCACCATGATTCAGCAATTTGTTAGAATACCAAGTTAAGAAGAACTTCCCTTTCTCAGTGAGGTATGTGCCATTTGATTTGAAGAACCCAGTAGATTCTGGTACATCATTGTAGTTCCCTGCATCATCTGGCAGTTCCCATTCAGAATGGCCAGCCTTTGCTGCAGCATCTTTGAAATCTGCCTTCAAATATTTGTCATAGCACTGCAGAATTTCATGTGTATGATATTTTAAATGCTAAAATCCCAGTATGGCTGAGAAAAAATTTTGTTTGAAAGCTGAGACTAGACTCACCTGAAATTCTCCAATACCAGGAAATACCCATCCTTGACTTTGTGGATAAGAGGGATATCTGAGCTCTCCTGCTGGGCCAGTCCCGACTTCAATGTCTATTAAAAGCCCAGATTCTAAAAAATCTGACATGTTTTCTCTGAAACTCTTCATGTAGTCACTGTATATCTGTATAAAGCAACAAGTTTAAACATGCTGTAATAAGCAAGATCATTATTCCTACTCCTATAGCTTTACATTTAGAAGTTGTCCGGAACATGTGTAGCTTTTTCCACCCTAATAAATGATTATTCACTGTTTTGAACCGAACAGATAGACTGAATCAGTTTCTCTTGTGTTAATAAGTGATATCATACTTCTTATACTTCTTATACTTGTGATATTGGTGAAAAGTAGATTGAATAACCAAGCAGAGTTAATCAGCATCTTTCGGAGTGGGGCACGCATTTATTCAAGTCAAACCAACAACTGACAAGTTAATAACATACCTACAGTCATACAAGTTATTTTTCATGCAGAGTTGCGTATCAGATGACAGCAAGAATGCTAGTTTTATAAGAAAGGATAATAATAATTCACAGAGCTCACCTCAATGGCTGTTCGTCCATGGAAGATAGGCTTGTTATCTACACCAATGGTTAGATATTCCTCGTTCCTGGTACCTGAGCGGTTGGTGTAGAAGATATCAGGATCTGATTCTCCAATGTCAAGTACCCATTTGGGAATTGGGATGTTAACAATATCTCCCACGTTCCCTCCACATTGATGGAATGACATGATAGCTTGCAGTTTCAAGCCACATTGCTGAACCAGTTTAAACAAGCTCCTATAAGCACTCCAATCATACTGCTTAGGCCCCTTCAGTTCTATGATCCCCCACCAGACATCAACCATTACACCATCAACACCTGCTGCTCGTAGCTGCAGGAGCTGTTTTTTAAGACCATCTGGGTCTTCAAAGACATTGCCAACAGTAATAACTCCGAGCTAAAGTATTTGCAAAGAAAAACAACAAAACAAGTTAATGGTAGTTATTTATATTTATGTTATATTCAAATACATACATAAACTGGTAGCTTAGAAACAGACTAGTTTATGTGTATGACTTACTGGGAGCATGATGATGAACCTGTAAAAATTCATATTTTTACGGTTCAAAATCTTGGATTTTCATTCTCTTTTAATCTTTTTGATTGAGTTTATTCTCAAGTTTCTTTTATTTTTTTAGTTATTTTAATTTATGTTTTAATTGTGTGTTTTTATGTAATTTTGTAGATAATTACACATGGAGAAGACGGGTCATTTAAAGAAGGAAAATAATAAATTACAAGCTTGCCTGGGACCTCATCATTGAGCGCCTTGCAACATGCGCCTGAGGAATCTTGTTTTAATGGGCCAATGCTGAGCGTTGAACAAGGAGCGCTTGAACCACGATTGCGTATCTTTGCACCGTAACTTTAGTGGGCAAGGTTGAGCTTTTAGTTAGGCTTGTGCCCGAGCAATTTTCATTAGAATTTCTTATAAATAGAAAGTTACGCCAAATTTCAAGATATACTTTTTTTCAAACAACTCAAATCCTAATTTAGTGTGGGCGCATCAAGACTTGAAGATTAGGGATTCTCTTCAATCTTGCCACTAATTATCAATGGAGTTTGTCATCTTCTATTCTTTGTTTTGTTCTTTTCCTATGTGTAACTAACTTCCCTCGTTAGGGGGACGATGGATCTTGATACTTTGATGATGTAATTTCTTTTATGGGTTTAATGCATGTTTTTATCTCATGATTTACGTGTTTATCTCTGTTCTTAATGCTTTTCTAAACTCGATCAATTTGGGAATGATAAATTGGGTTTATGTATGATTTGGGAAAATTTGCATGAACAAGAACTAGATAAACACCATAATTTCTACGCAATCGCTAGATGATGACGTTGTGGGTTATGTGGTCTTTCTTATAATTCCTCTTTTTTTGATAATGCCTTTCTAATTGGAGTTAGACTAAGGGATTAGTTAATTTCAATCAGCGTAAGAGGATTAGTATACAAGGGATTGGATATTAATTAATGTTAATTGACCATGAATCATTGAAATAGAAAAATGTTTTAAACCAATTTTTAAAGTACATTTGAAAGAGTTCAAGTGAAGTCTAATCCAACACTTTCTTATTCTTGATTTCATCTCTTGTTAAATTGATTGATTTTACTTTGTTTAGTTTTATTTACTTTCTTTTAATTATCTTTATTTTCACTTTTTTTCAACTTCCATATTTTGATTGGCTTAAATATTATTAATATTTAATAAATTTTAATTATATAATCCGTATAATTCTCTTTTCACTACTTTATTACTTTTTCTTGATTCATATTCTCACATCAAGTTTTTAGTTCATGTATTATTAATTGCTAATATCAATTAGTAGTTAAAAGAGCACTAATTTAAGTATTTTTTTTTGTTTAATTTTATTTTTAATTGTTTTTTTTAATTTTAATTTATTTTTTTTTTAATTTTATTTTATTTATAGATAATTTTTTTTTTTTTAGTCATTTAATTTAATTTAATTTAATTTTTATTTTTATTTTTTTCTTTACTTCACTCTGGTTTGCTTGTTTGTGTTTATGCAAGGTTCTTTGGAATCAAAATTACTTTTTGATCCAGAGATAGAAGAATCTTTGTTAAAATGTGAAAAAAGCGTATAAACAAAGAGACTTGAAGAAGTTGAGCAAAAGATGGCAAAATTGTTGTACGAAGACGTACATTGTACTATGCTACCCCATCTGAGAATATTTCTACCAAGATTGTATTAATTGCTATTCAAAGCTAATAATTTTGAGATTAAACCATATGATTTCACGGACTATCTTAAGAATCAATTGGGGGAGTTCCATGCGAGAAGATCCAAACTTGCATATTGCGAATTTCTTGCAGCGATACTTTTAAGTATAATGGCAAATTTGATGCCATTAGATTACGATTGTTCATTTTCGCTCGAGAGATAAAGCAAAGAGATCTACAAGCCCGATTTTTTCTACTACTGGGAGGATTTGGTTAACAAATTTTTGACTCGATACTTTCCTCCATCAATGTTTGTGAAGATAAGGAGTTTTGCTTGCTTTACTCAAATCGGGGAGAATCTCTCTATGAAGCATGGGAGAGATTCAAGGAGCTATTAAGGAGATGTCCTCACCATGCATTTGAGGTTTGGCGTAAAAGTGCGTATATTTTATAATGGGTTAAATCATTCCACAAGACTTATGGTGGATGCGTCTGCGTTGAGTGGGTCTTTAAACACTAAGACTCTGAAAGAGGCTCGGGAATTATTTGAGGTTATGGCCACTAATGAATATCAGTTGCCTAGTGGGAGAAGCGATGAGTCGGACAAGGAGTGATGGAGCTTGGTACTTTCGATGCCTTACTTGCTCAAAACAAAAGTATTTCTCAACGGTTGGCCAACCTAACTAAGCAAGTGGAGAGCATGCGGGTAAATTCTCACTGAACCATCAAAGGTTAATTTGCGACTTCTGGAGGTAATCATGCTAATGGTGGATGTGAAGTAAGCAATTCTGGTTTTAGTTCTCAAGAAGCGGGTAAATTATATGGGTAATCTTTCCGGACCTCGGGGTGTTCCATTTTCAAATACATATAATCCAGGGTGGAGGAATCATCCCAATTTTTCTTGGAGCAATCAAACAGTGCCATTGAATCCTCAACCGAACGTTCTCCTCTTGAAATTACAAAGTGGAAAAACTTTCTTTGCGGTTAGACCTACGCTTTTATGCAACGAGACTTCAAATTTTATGGAAGAGTCGAGGCCAATTTAAGAATCATGAGGCGACAATTAGAAGTTTAGAGAATCAAGTGGGGCAAATAAAAAAGTTGTAAGAGAGACCTCCAGGCACCTTCCCGAGTGATATCTTTTTGTCAATCCAAAGGAGCAATGTCATGCAATTACACCGAGAAGCGGAAAGACTTTGGATGGACCGCTTAAGGAAATTGATGTTCTTGTTGCGGATGTCCCATCTCAAGATTTTTAAAGAAGCTAAAAGGAGCAACCAAAGTGGCAGATAAGAAGAAGGAATATGAGAAGAAAATAGTTGATCATTCATTGTATGCTAAACTTCCTTATCCTCAAAGATTCAAGAAGGAGATTCAAGAAAAGCAATTTCCAAGTTCTTAGAAGTCTTTAAGAAGTATGAAATAAACATTCCTTTTGTGAGGCACTTGAGCGATGCCCTCTTATGCAAGGTTCATGAAAGATTTGCTCTTGAAGAAAAGGAAGTTGAAAGAAGATGAAACGTGGCACTTTCTCGAGGAGTGCGGTGCTATAATTCGAGAAAACGCCACCTAAATTGAAAGATCCAGGTAGTTTCTCTATTTCTTGCACCATTGGCAAACTGACTATTGAGAAAGCTCTTTGTGATTTAGGAGCTAGCATCAATTTAATGCCATTGTCAATTCTCCGCAAGCTTGGGATTGATAAAGTGAAGCCAACTACAATGTCTCTTCAACTAGTGATCGGTCAATTAAACATCCATATGGTATAGTGGAAGATTTGCTAGTGAAGGTTGACAAGTTTATTTTTCCAGCTGATTTTGTGATTTTGGATATGGATGAGGATGCTGATATTCCTCTGATTCTTGGAAGACCATTCTTGGCTACTTCAGAGCATTGATTGATGTACCTAGAGGAGAGCTTATTTTGAGGGTAGATGGTGATCAGGTGACTATTAATGTTTTTGATAAATCTGCCGACATCAGATCTCTATGCCCCTCATCAAATGCATTCAAGACAAGCCTCTACAAGATTTAGCTAATAAGAGTCCTTCATCATCATGATGCTGATTTTTCTACTCCCAAGATGGTTGACGAAAAGGAGAAAGGACCTCTTCTTTCTCAAAGTCTTTGTCGAAAAAGATCCTCCAAATTCCATGAGATTTATTGAAGATTGATTCCGAGGCAAGTGATGACGGTGTGTGGAGGCAAAGAGTCGATAAGAGAAAAATGTCATCCTACTTCTCTTGCTTCAAGCCACCATGACTAGTTATAAAATTTCGAGCTAATGACGTTAAACAAGCGCTTTTTGGGAGGCAACCCGAATTTTCTCTCCTTTTCTCTTTTATTTTTATTTTTGTTTTTGTTTTTATTTTGTTATTTTCTTATTTCATTGACTAACATTTTTCTGTTTTGAAGTTTGCTAATGTTGAGTCGGCTTAGGTGCCTCCCGAGTTCGAGCCTTTGTAAGGGATGTATATAGTTGTCGATAACCAAAAAGAGTTTTTTTTTTCCTTTCTTGTATTTTTTTATTTATGTTATTTGTTTTTATTTATTTTGATTTTGTCATCATTATCCATTTTGTGTTTTGAGTCATTTTGTGCATACCAATGTGTTAAATTGAATATCCAATGATTGTTTGAATTGTGGATTGATCTGATTTCTTGGGATAGCACATGAGAATTTATGAGTTGCATTTATCTCTATTGTTTTAATTGTGTATGGATGTTCTTCCCATCTTTATGATTGATAGACTTTGGAATTTAATTGCATGTCAAGCTTAGAAAAGTTTATGGGATTGCATGTGTGTGGATGATTTGCATCTAGAAGTTGTTTGATTCTCTCGAGGCGAAATTCTAGGCTCGCATGATTAAGGAAATGATAAGGCCTTTTTGGACCGTTTGAGCCTTTCAAACCAACTGTATACAGATTTATCCTTAGGTCCCTTTAATTATTATTATTGTTTGGCCTCTGTTTCTTTTCTTTACCCACATTTTCCTTTTCCCATACCCATATAAAAAAAAAAATTTCTCTTAAATAACCTCTGTTGAGTGCATATTTTGTATTATTTTATTATTCAAGTCTTTGTTATTTTTGTGCATGAAATTTTGTGGAGCCATCAAAAAAAAAAAAAAAAAAAAAGAAGAAGAAGAAGAAAAAGAAGAAAGTTCACCCAAAGTATTGCAAAGAAATAAGTTTGGGGGTGGAGATTGTTGAAAAAGAAAAAGAAAAGAAAGAGAAAAAAAATAAAGTGAATGTTGTGTTGATTCTTTTGCTCTGCTTTTGCACTTGTCTTATATTTTGAGGCTTGAATTTTGAAATTTGCATGATTTTGTATCTCAACTTTTGTTTTCATTTTCCTACATTCTTTCTTAATCCATACCCTTGGCTTTACATTACAAGCTTATAAAGTCCCTTTTGATCCTTGGTTGTGAGTTGTTTACATTAGTGGAGAGAGAGATGAAAAACAACCTTATGGATGTGGGTTTGATGTGCATTTTTGTTTTATAAACTCATTTGGGCTTGTACTCTATGAGGAGATTGAGTCTTTCATTCATGTTTTTGGGAAGTCATTTGTGCATAAAAGTTGCATGTGAGAGACGATGTGATAATTGGATTGTTCATGTGTGATACTTTGGAATTAGATTTTGAATTAGTTTTTGAGGATATGAATGATCTTTAATACCCTATTGCCTTTTTGAGTCTGCTTTGAGTTTTAGTTTTGTTTTTATTTTGATTTTCTTTTACTTGAGGACAAGCAAAAGCTTAAGTTTGGGGAGTGATGAACTGTAAAAATTCATATTTTTACGGTTCAAAATCTTGGGTTTTCATTCTCTTTTAATCTTTTTGATTGAGTTTATTCTCAAGTTTCTTTTATTTTTTAGTTATTTTAATTTATGTTTTAATTGTGTGTTTTATGTAATTTTGTAGATAATTACACATGGAGAATCGGGTCATTTAAAGAAGCGAAAATAATTGAAAGTTTGATGCTAGCTGGACCTCATCAGCTTGAATGCGCAACAACATGCGCTGGAGGAATCTTGTTTTAATGGGCCAAAAAGAAAAAGGAGTTTTGAGCGCTGATTGCGTGGTCGTTTCACCGTAACTTTAGTGACTACCAATTTGTCGAGAGTTATTAATCGAGCTGAACGCGTTGCAAGCAGCGCGTAAATTTCTTATAAATAGAAAGTTACGCCAAATTTCAAGATATACTTAGTGTAGAATACTTCAAGACAACTCAAATCCTAATTTCGTGTGGTAGCGCATCAAGACTTGAAGATTGAGGGATTCTCTTCAATCTTGCCACTAATTATCAATGGAGTTTGTCATCTTCTATTCTTTGTTTTGTTCTTTTCCTATGTGTAACTAACTTCCTCGTTAGTACGATGATCTTGATACTTTGATGATGTAATTTCTTTTATGGGTTTAATGCATGTTTTTATCTCATGATTTACGTGTTTATCTCCCTTAATGCTTTTCTAAACCGATCAATTTGGGAATGATAAATTGGGTTTATGTATGTTGGGAAAATTTGCATGAACCTTTTTGATGATAAACAATAATTTCAATCGCTTAGGATGGCGTTGTGGGTTATGTAATATTCCTCTATTTCATAATGCCTTTCTAATTGGAGTTAGACAAGGGATTAGTTAATTTCAATCATAAGAGGATTAGTATACTTTGTTAATATTAATTAATGTTGGGAATTGACTTGAATCATTGAAATAGAACATGTTTTAAACCAATTTTTAAAGTACATTTGAAAGAGTTGATGTCAAGTCAATCCTAACACTTTCTTATTCTTGATTTCATCTCTTGTTAAATTGATTGATTTTACTTTGTTTAGTTTTATTTACTTTCTTTTAATTATCTTTATTTTCACTTTTTTTTTTGCAACTTCCATATTTTGATTGGCTTAAATAGTGTTAATTTAACGAATTTGGTAATTGCAATATAATCTTTTGTGGGGCGATTCTCTTTTTCACTACTTTATTACTTTTCACATGATTGATGACTTGTTTGATTCTCACATCACATGACATAAACTGGAACATAATTTAGCAGCAAGTTTGCGTCAGAGGTGCTCATCTTGGATTTTTTTTGGTTTTTTTCCCCCTAAGCGAATAGTAAAGTTCTCTGATCTTTATGAAGATGAAAAAAATACTCTGTCTGCTTGCTTTGAAAGTCGAGAACAAGGGGGGCTTTTATAGATAAAAATAATAATAAAAAATAAAGCAATGCCACCTGCTGCCTTCATTTTTAGTTTTTGCACAATTTGGAAGGTAGAGTAGGATAATGTGGGCCTATGGGGCGTTTTGGAAGCCCAAAATCTTGTGGTAATCAATTTGGGTCACATCAACATCAAGTATTTTTATGATTTTTGTGTGTAAATCCTAAGGTATTTAGAAGCGTATTGGGTTAGAATTAATTTAAAATTGAGTTAGATTCGATCATATAAAGATACATTTCTATTAAATTTTTTGGTTTGGTTTAAATAATATAAATACAAAAGTATTTATATGTGTAAAGTATGTTTTTATATTTATCTAATATAATGTACCTATTAAATATATATATTATGCATATATTGAACTATAACTTCTTAAAATTTTGAATCTTAGAAATTATAAGTGTGTGAATATTTAGATATATGCATAGTAAATAATTAATTAAGTTTATATTTCTAACTTTATAAATGTGTAAAATTTTCTTAGCATTATTTTTTTTTTCATTTTTAAGACTTAAATTTGATATCTTTCTTAAAGAAAACAAGTATCAAACTATTTAAACCAATCAAACGTTAATAAATATTTTTTAATAATATGATTTTATTAAAACTGACAAAATAAAGCAATAAAATGACGAAAATAGTCAGATAATACGACTCACCTCCTACCATCGCTACATACTCCCACTCACCTCTACTATCGCTATGTACTCTCTTCTACACCACCACCACGCATATTACCCACATACCCTTACTTACAGTATCCATACCCGCCACCGAGTTACCCCTCATATTCTTACCCACCACAGGGTTACCCACCATATCCTTACCTACCACCATGTTACCCACCATACCCATTACAGTCAGGTCCCTCTTCTGAACCATCTCATAGGCCACCGCATTCGATGCGGCGCTCATCTCATTGACATTCAGTGATTATATTTAGTGATTTTGTGTAAAATACTATTGAGAATATCTTCTTGTGAGTTTGGTACCCTAATTAGATTACACTATATATGCTTTTCGCACTGTTTTAGATTTTATTAAAGATTGTGGTAATTGGTTGCATTAAACAGGATCATTGGCTTTTTGGGAGATCCAACATTTAGGGAAAACTCTGTCGAAATTTTTACTAATTTGAATTACTAAAAATTTGGGAGGGAGATTATTAGGATCGGATTCCTACTCACTATCATCTGAATCATACTCAAAAAAATTCATTTAAAAACTTTTTTAGGACTAATAAGCTTTTTTAGGAAGCATTTAATGCCCATATCATCAATACTAACTTTTCTTATGATTTGATTAATAATAAAAGGAAAGTCATCGAAGTTTGTTTTAAGGATTATATTAAACAAGTATAAGTATAACCTATAAGTGATACGTTTCTTCTACAGGATCTACCATTTAATTTTTATGATATGTTGTTTAAAATATTTGTGTAAAAATAAATAAATATATTCAATAACTTCAATAATAAGATATGTACGTATATTTGATTAGATTATTTTTAAATTTATTAAAAATCATACATAAAGACAAAATTAAAAGCAAATAATTAATACCTCAATTGTTTTTAAATTGAACAATAAATTAAAATAATAAATTTTTAAAAAATAACAAAAAAAAACATATGTGTTATGTAATTAATAAATTTTCATAATAACTAAAACAATATTAAATATTACCAACATATTAAATTTGTCACTTTTTTAATTTTATATTATATATTTTATTTCGTAATTAGTATGATTCATTAATAAACGTTTATAAAATTTTATTAAGTAATTTAAATAATTTATAAATAAATATTTAAATTTAAAGACTTACAACAAAGATATGTTTTCGCTTAATAGTCAGGAGCAATCCGGATCTGCGTACGTAGACCTTACGATCTTGGTTAAATTAAAAAATATTAAAAAATACTACGTAAGCTAAAAAAGTGGTATTTTAATATATAATTTTAAAAAATAATATTTTAATAAATAATTAAAAAAATAATAATTTAATCAATAATTAAATAATAATAATAATTTAATAAATAATTTTACTAACAATTACGGTTTAATAAAAAAACCACCCACTTCTATAACGTCAGTTACATAAAACGCATATTCAGATGAATGTATGCTCAATAGTACCCATCATTAATTTTTTTTTCTTCTATTCTGGGTCTGATATTAATTATGAGTTTACGACAATACTATGAAACGCAAGTTGTCGGAGCTTCATGCTCCCCTTATCTTACCATTAATGATGATGTATTGGTTATTTTAAAAATCAGAAATGTTGAATGCCAATAAAAATTTATGAAACCTTTAACAAATTTTTAACCACCGTTGAATCGTTGGTTTTTTTCTTTTTAATTATTTTTTGAAATATTTTTTCTATCCACTTTTATCTGCTCGTTAAGATTAATATATACAAATTAAAAAAATTAGTAAATATACTAAATAATATAAAAATATGATTTAACATAACAAAATTATCATTTATCTTAATATTTTTCTCTCTCCTTCTATCTTCATAAATCTTACATTATTTTTTTCCTTCTCACTTCATAAAAGATATGATTGATTATGTTCAAAAAATAATACAGTCATTGTAACACATTTTTGAGATATTAATTTTATATAGAGACAAATTAAAAAATAATAGAATGAACAAATAAACTAAAAAATATTAAATAATTATTAGTAAATAAAAATTAATTTTTAAATATAAATTAAATTAAAACAAAATAAACAAATTAAATTTTTATTAGATACACTATGATTAAAGTTTAAAATTTATCAAAATTAATTTTAATATTAACTATTTATTATTATTATACTCAAATAATTTACTTATAAATATCTAATAACAAATATGTGATCACAAAAATTTTATTAATAAAATATAAAAATAATAATTAAATGTATGATAATTTTTTTAATTAATAATAAATTATTAAATTATTAAATATATTCCTAATACAAAATTATAATTAATATTTAATAATTATCACTATTATTTAAATAATATAAATAAATTATAAAATATAAAAAAAATAACTGAATTCAATTAAAAATTTATTTATACAATTTGATAAAAAAAATTTAAATAAGTATTAAATATTAAAATCAAATAAAAATAATTTAATATAATGATATCAAAATAATGAAAAAATTATTATCTTTTTAATATAAAGAATTCAATAAAATATAATAAGATTAAAATATAATAAAATTACTTAATTAAAGTTTTTTATTATATATACTCAAATCACGCCGCATGCATCTTTTCTTCTTTCTTTTTATTTTCTTGAACGGAGTGCTCCTGCAAGCTGCCCGTCACGTCCTGTTTTCTTTTCTTTGTTTTGCTGTGCTTTTTCTCCTGCCCGTCACGTCTCTCTTTTTTTTCCTCTTTTCTTTGCTTTGTCTCCTGCAAGCTGTCCGTCACGTCCTGTTTTTTTTTTTTTTTTTCTTTGCTTTGTCTTATGAAGCGCAGTGCATAAACGCCCAATCTGTTTCTTATCTTCGCAGTACTGTGCGGGGCAGTAATGTCTGCAATGTGACAGCAGCGTTAGCAAGGAATTGAAAACGAAAAAGCCTTTGGGTTTTCTCTTGTGTAGGTATGCGGCGCTCTATAAAAAAGAAAAGAAGTGTGTAGCAAATTTCTGTTATTTTGAATGCTTTAAGAGGCGTCGATATCAGTATTGTGGAATGGATTTTTTTTTTTTGCTGTGTGGAAGGAAGTCATCATTTTTATGTTTTGTAAGATGGAAAAATTTGTGAGTATTAAATTTTTTTATTTGAGTATTTTGTTTAAGTAAAAAATATTATTTGTGGTATTTGGTATATTGAGATTTTGAGTTTATGAGTGATATTTTAATATTAATAATTATAATTATTATTTGAATTTAATAGATTAATTTGTGAAGTCGTGACATAAATAGTGAAAGTTGAATTACGTTAAATTTTTTGTATTGTTGCGTTTATCTATTTGTTTATTTTTTTGTAGGTGAGAGATTTTTTTCTAATAACTGTATCAGAGTAGGTTTTGATCCCATTTTTAGTGTTTTTATCTTTTTTTATGGCAAAGATGTAAGATTTAGGAGGCAATAAATTTGAGGTAAAACTCATTGATGGTAAGAGGAATTTTAACCTATGACAGAGTACTCTGAATGATATTTTAGTGCAATAGAGACTAATTACAACTCTGAATGGAAAGGAAAAGAAACTGGAGAAGATGATAGATGAAGAATAAGAAGAGTTGGAGATGAAAATAGTTAGTACAATTCAATTATGTTTAGCACCTGAGGTAAAATATAATATTCTTAATGAAACTTCTGTTGTTGATTTATGAAAGAAATTAGAGAATATGTGTAGCAAATTTTTGTTGTTTTGAATGCTTTAAGAGGCGTCAATATCAGTATTGTGGAATGGATTTTTTTTTTGTTGTTGTGTGTAAGGGAGTCATCATTTTTATGTTTTGTAAGATGGAAAAATTTGTGAGTATTAAATTTTTTTATTTGAGTATTTTATTTAAGTAAAATATATTATTTGTGGTATTTGGTATATTGAGATTTTGAGTTTATGAGTGATATTTTAATATTAATAATTGTAATTATTATTTGAATTTAATAGATTGATTTGTGAAGTCGTGGACATAAATAGTGAAAGTCGAATTACGTTAAATTTTTTGTGTTGTTGTGTTTATATATTTCCTTGTTTTTTTTAAGGTGAGAGATTTTTTCCTAATAACTGTATCAGAGTAAGTTCTGATCCCATTTTTAGTGTTTTTATCTTTTTTTTATGGCAAAGATGTAAGATTTAGGAGGCAGTAAATTTGAGGTAAAACTCATTGATGATAAGAGGAATTTTAACCTATGACAGAGTACTCTGAATGATATTGTCGCGACCGGGATCGCGGCGAATCATCGCAACTCATGTGATTTTAGAAAAAAGAAATAGAATCGCTACTAATTTTATTTAAATTAGGAAAAATTAGAAAACCTTTTTTTGGAAATGGTCTTTGGAACCAGATTGGATTCGGGAGTCGGTTATGGATAAGGAAGGGCGGAAACTTAATCCCACAGCACCCCTAACACACTCGTTCTAAAAACGGTACCCTAAATTAATTGTGCGAAACTTTATAACTTTTGAAAATATTTGTTTTATCATTTTTTTAAAAAAAATATAAATAAAAAAGAAGAAAAAGAAGATTTTATGAATCATCGAGTTGTCGCAACTTAAATGATTTCCAAAAAAAAGGGATTAGCAAACTGTCACAGCTCAGCTAACCTGATTTTATAATTTCTCAACAACGTTTAATTATTTTATTTTTTCTAAAAAAAACCAACAGCTAAAGAAAGAGAAAAGAAAAATAATAAAAATAAATATGATAAACAAAGCTGACGAAAAAAAGAGAAAAAAAGTAACAAACATGCTATTGTTATTTATCTACCCAAACTCAAAAGGAGACATTGGAACACAAAAAAGTAAAATAACCAGGAAGCCCAACCCAGCAGAACCCTCTTCTTTTATCATACTTTTTGTTATAAATTCCTTCTTAAAACATGCATACTACTATAAAAATAATAATAATAAAGGAAGAAAGCATAAAACAGAGGCTCATAGCCTCTGATAAGGAAAAAAAAAGAAAGAGGTTTTCAGCCTCTGCAGTGGGAAGATAGAAAAAAAAAGTGAGGTATCGTACGTATTAGGAAGGATCTGGTGGAGGTCCGACGGTCGGTTGGGGGTTCTGGCTTTTGTGATTCGACGGTCGGTGCAGGGGTTCTGGTTTGTGATTCGATGGTCGGTGCAAGGGGTTCTGGTTTCTGTTATCCGATGGTCGGTGCGGAGAGGGATCTGGTTAGGTTCGACGGTCGGTTGAGATGGATTTGGTTGTCAGGAGAGTGGTGAAGGTTGGTATGGGTTTACGTGGGGGCCTGGGGGTAGTTGGTTAGAATGGTGATTCTGGAAGGTAGGTGTTTAGGAGGTTGAAGGGAGGTGGAAGATGGTTGGGTTCGACGGTCGGTGTGGAGAGGGACTTGGTTGGGTTCGACGGTCGGTGCGGAGATGGATTTTGGTTGGGTTCGATGGTCGGTCGAAGGGAGAAATTGTGTTAGGTTCGACGGTCGGTTGAAGGGAGAGATTTTGTGTTGGGTTCGATGGTCGGTTGAAGGGAGAGATTTTGTGTTGGGTTCGACGGTCGGTTGGAAGGGAAGATTTGGTGTTGGGTTCGATGGTCGGTTGAAGGGAGAGATTAGGTGTTGGGTCCGACAATCGGTTGAAGGGAAGGATCTGGCTTCTGTGAGGTTCGACAGTCGGTGAGGGGAAGGATCTGGCTTCTGTGAGGTTCGACGGTCGGTGAGGGCTTCTGAGGTCCGACGGTCGGTTATTCGATCCGACGGTTGGTTCTGAAGGTAATGGGTTGTGGTGGGGTTGGTTGCGGAAGTTGAAGGATAGGTGGTTTTTATGATGGTTTTGGTGGGTGATGGGAGGTTGAGGAAGATGAACAGTGGCAGGAAATTGTGTGGTAGTGTTTTGGTGAGGGTGAAAATGGAAGAAAAAAAGAATGCAAAATTTTAGATGAAACAGCAATGGCAAAAGTCAAAGCATAAGAAAAAAAAAAACCAAACAAAATACCTCTGTGCTTTAGGAAAACAACTTGGAAAAAATCTTTCTATTCAATTCTTTTCTTTACAATCTCACTTCTCACTTTCTCTCAAAACCCAGTTTTTTCACCAGTAGCAGGTAATAACTTTTTTGATCTGTAAGAGAAAACTGTAAACTAAAGAAAATCTCCCAAAAAAAGAAAAGAGAGTCCCCCCTTCTTTACATTGTCCCCTTTTATAGGCATAAAGAGATTCTGGCTTGGCATCCCGAGCGTCGGTTGTGCAGTCTCCTTCTCTGTAAAAATATCTCCCTCTCTAATATTAGCTTGGACAGCACGAGATTGTGCTATCCCTGTCAGCTCTCTATTTTTGGCTTTAAAACTTGCTTCCTTTTTTCTCTTTTTCTGCCCCTATCCCGTTTTGTGTATCTGGGGTTCAACGCTGCAAGAGTGGCATCGAGACAAGCAGCCTACAAAAGCCGCATCTAAGCGCATGAGCTATAAGAGTTGCATCAGGGGCAGCAGCTCCTTCACCATTTGATGCTTCATTCCTCTGTTCCACGTCTTTCTTCCTCCCAATATCTGTTGCTTTTCCTTTTTGTTCATTCTGCTGCTGCTAACTTGCGAAGATTGGTGGTCTACGCTGCTACCACCCTTTTTTTTTTTTTGTCTTTCTTTGGTTTGTTTCCTTTTTATTTATTGCTTTGCATGTCTTTTGTCTTCTTCTTCCTGGCTTTGTTTGCTTCTGCAACGATTGCCTCCTTTTCATTTTCTTTAAGGCCTGCCTCACTCAATTGCATTAAAGCTTTTGGCCCAAGTATTTGGCTATTGCTGCTACGTTGTTTCCTTTTCTTTGTTGCTTCTTCCTTCTTCTTTTTTTTGAAACTTTAAACAAAATGGGCCAAAGTAGCTAAATGGACCAGAACATATATTTTTATTGGGCTATACTTGATTTGGATCAGAAACTAAAGAAATGAGGGTAATTCATAAAAAAAGAAATTACTATTTTTTATTTTTATTAAAAGTTTTAAGGATCCGGACAAAATTTGGTGTTCACAGATATTTTAGTGCAGTAGAGACTAATTACAATCTGAATGGAAAGGAAAAGAATCTGGAGAAGATGATAGATGAAGAATGGGAAGAGTTGGAGATGAAAACAGTTAGTACAATTCGATTATGTTTAGCACCTGAGGTAAAATATAATGTTCTTAATGAAATTTCTGTTGTTGGTTTATGAAAGAAATTAGAGAATATGTATATATTTAAGTCGAATATGTATATATTTAAGTCTTTCACAAACCGTTTGTTTTTAAAAAAATAATTATATAAATTGAATATAGATGATAGTGAAGACATTAGAAATTACTTGAATTATTTTACAAAGTTGATTACATAATTATCTAATATTTGTGTGAAAGTTGATGATGAGAATAAAGTTTTGTTATTGTTGTCATCTCTTTCAAACACTTGTGAGAGTTTAGTCACTGCATTGCCAGTTAGAAAAGAGACACATTAAAGGTAGATGATGTGATTGTCGTATTATTAGAGAATGAAAAATTAAAAAAGTTAGGTGTTCAGTCTAAATGAGGTATTTTAGTCGCTAGATTTGATTGTGGTAGAAGTGTGTTTCGCGGTAACTTTTTTGGTAGGGATAATTCAATATCAAGTTTTATGGGCCAAATTATAGAGAAAAATAGTGCAATTATTGTCAAGAGATGAGTCATATTAAATTTTATTACAGGAAACTGAAAGCAGATATGGAAGAATTTGAAAAGAGTAAAGGAAATTAGAAGTCTGAAAATGTTACAGTTGTTGTATAAGAACCTTTGAGTTATGAAAATGAGTTATTGATGGTTGAAGAAGACAATAGTACCTATGGTGATTGTTGGGTTTTAGATTATGTTTGTTCTAATCATGTTTATTCAAAGAAGGAATGATTTGACACGTATGATGTAGGTAGTGATGAAGTAGTGAGATTGACTAATGATAATTGCTTGAATGTTGCTAGAAAAGATACTATGAAAATTAAGATGTATAATGATTTTGTAAAAATACTTGGTGATGTGAGATATATCCCTACACTTGGAAGAAATTTGATTTCTTTGGATAGATTTGGCGCATTAGAATATGAATATTTTACAAGAAATAGAGTTATACAAGTTTGTAGAGACTCTTTGGTGATAATGAAAGTTAAGAAAATTGATAGTAATTTGTGTAAATTGATGGGAGATATTTTAATAAAAAAGAGTCATGGTAAAATATGTAACAATGTGAAGAAAATAGAGCGTGTGTATATATAAAAAAAAAATATTTGCATATACTTTGATAAAGTTTACTAACACTTATTATTGACATTTGCATATTGTTTTCACTAGATAAGATAAAGATTTATTGAGTTATGACTTGTATTTGATTTGGGCTAAGCTCATTTGAGAAGTAAAAAAAAAGTGTAAGTGTGTGCAATGTGACAGCAGCGTTAGGAAGGGTTTGAAAATGAAAAAGGTTTTGAGTTTTCTCCTATGTGTGGATGTGTCGTGCTGAATAAAAAAGAAAAAAAGTGTGTAGCAAACTTTTGCTGTTTTGAATGTTGTAAGAGGGTGGGTGTTACTATGCACCCTGTCAAGTTTAGGTGTATCATATACCTAAATTTGTATATGTAATAGTAAGTTTTTTTTTACAAGTTGTTTCTTTTTTTAAACTTATTTTTGTCAGGTAGATACTATCGTCGGAGGCTGGCTGCCGGTCACCAGGTAACCGTGCATACTAATTTTTTTTTAAATTGGAATTGTGTAAATAATAAAAGTAAAAATAATACCGTTAAAATTATATTAGTCCTTATATTTTTTTATAAATAATTGTGCATACTAAAAACTTTATAAATTTTAACTAATAATATTTATACACAATAAAATTTATAAAATTTTTAATATGTACAATTATTTATAAAAAATATAAAAATTAATATAATTTTAAGCGATATTATTTTAACGATAATTTTTTACATAATTATGTAACTTAAAAATAAAATAGTAACTATATGAACAATATTTTATCAAAGATGAATAGTTTTTTTCCGCATGAACAATAATTTTTTCGGCATAAACAATAATTTTTTCAGTATGAACAATATTTTTCCTATTGTAAATAGTATTTTCAGCGGGTGATAAACAATAATGATAAAATAGTGTAATAGATTATAAGTCATTGATCATAATTATTAATGTATTTTTAAGACAATCAATAATTGAGATGAGTTTAATGTATCATACATTTTCTAAAAAAAAGTGTATATTAAAAATGGCCTCTGTAAGAGATATCAGTATTGTGGGATGGGAATTTTGGTTTCTTTGAGGAAGGAAGTTACTATTTATGTTTTGTTATACTTATTTATTTACTTGTTTATTGTAGGTGGGAGATTTTTTCTCCAATCATTATATTTTTACATTAAATAATATACATATTTCTTTTTATATTTTATTTAATATTATTTATTATATATATTTTTATATCACTTTTTTTTACTTAATTATATATTTTTTTAAAAAATATAAATAATATTTACATTTTTTTAAAGATATAAGATGATATTTTTCTTTTTTCTCAACAGTTTCTTCTTTTTATTTGTTATTATACGGCCTTGTGCCTTTTTTCCAATCCGTTTCTTTTCTCCGGCACACTGTACGATGCAGCACGTTCTGTTTTTTTTACTGCACAATATGTTTCTTTGCTTATTTTTGGTTGTGCAGTATTATCCTTTTTATAATTAAGTAAGTGTTTTTAATATTATAATGTATTTTTGTCTTTTTAAATAGATTAAATTTGATTTTTATTTTCAATGTATTGTACCTATCATTTTACTTATTTAATGTCTTAATCTCTTTTATTTACTGTAAGTATAAGTATTGATTTTTTTGTTTATTCTTTATTTATATTAATTTATAAAATAAATAATTTAATAATGAGATTAAATTGATTAAAATAAATATAACAAAATTATTAAGTCTAAATATAATATATATATATATATATTTTAAAATAAATAAAAATTTAATTTAAAAATAAATATTAATTTTAATAATTTTTATTTACATTTTAATATTTTAGTTAATAAGAACATATTTAGAGAGAATTTTTATACACTCATCAAAGGTAAAATTAAAAAAATTAATAGATATTCTTTAATTTTATAAATAAATAAAAATTCTTAAATAAACAGATAAAAATAGAGAAAAGAATAAAATGACAAAAACAACTATGTGTGATAATCATGTCACATAATTCCTAAACAGTTTCGTAAGTTATATTTCTGATGCAAAGCAATGCCCTATAAAGGTGTGGAAGCTCAACCCCTTATGTGGTCTAGTGTTTCATTGCCTTTTTTTTTTTTAATCTATGAGTGAGGTATTTTTATATATATTGTTATGACTAATTTTTAAGATAGAGGTGATAATTAAATACAATTCTTTTTAAAGTGACGATTCTATTTCTATTCAAAGACAAAAAAACATCAATGAGCTGCCAAACTCCCAAGCCAACAAATCTTCTTTTACTTTTGGTTGAATCTACAATGCAATAACTACAATAATGTTAAATATTTTAATCATTTACATCTTTTAATTTTGGTCATAATTCTATAATTTAAACTCTTGACATTTTAAATAAAATTAGCCTCAAAATTACGTTATCTTTTTTTACTTATGAGTTTGAGGCAAGATGAGGCTTTATTTCATAGTTAAAAATAATAATTAATCTCAATAAAATTTTATAATCAAATTACATATTATCTACAAATGAAAATTCTTGAGTTTGATCCCAAATGATTAAGCGGTAATGAGCGAAAGATAAACAACCTACCTCCATTAGCTTTCATTGCATTATATTAATAATTATTATACGGAGCCCTCATCTTTTGCTTGTTTGGTTCACCTGCCTTCATCAAATCTTATGTATAATTATTATTCAAATCTGTAACAGTATTATGTGCCATTCCAGTTTGAAAGATCGAGAAAAACAATTCTGTCAGAGTTATCAATGGGTTCCACCACAAGATTCAGTTGAAGCAAGGATGGGACTTGTGAGGGATACAATTTCCATTGTTTAAGGGTGATTTTTCCTTTTTAACGTTAACTTGTTCAGCAGATTCTATGTCATACTTTATAGCTATTAATCCCTCCTTCTTTTAAATATGACACTAATCGATGGCTAGAATATAAGATATACGGTGCCCCTTAACTTCATTGGGTGTATGCTAGACGTCAGGGGGTCTTATCAAGTATTAAAATGTCCTAGTTCCTGCTCGTGCCTTGCGTGGTGTGTATTTTATTAATTATTTATATGGATATTAATTTATATTTATATAAATTTCATTACATAATTATAATTTATTTTATTTTATTTTTAACTTATTTATGTTTAAATTTTATTACTTAATACAATGTGAAGTGATATGCAGTTATTCATCAATCATTTCTCTTTTACTAATAACATTTCTTGATTTGTTTTTACTTTGATATCTTTTTCCACAAGAGTCCATCTCTTTGAAGCTTTATTTGTTCACAGCATGTATTATTTGTCTAAATTGTTTTTGGTATGTACCAAAAGAATTTTTTGGTATAAAATTAAATTACACAAAAAATTTGTTAATTGTGAAAAGTATAAACAAATCATAGGATCAATTGCAATGAATCTTGACAGTGGCACGCCATCAATATGAAAATCATAGGATCGTATTAATTGCTAGATTTATTTATTATTAGAATATGATTTCAATCTTAAGATCAATAGCATAGTTCCATCCATTGCTTTTATTTTATTTATTGCAGCGAAAAATATATCAAAGTTATTCAAGTGATAAGAATTCAGCTTATACGAGATATGAGATTCACTTTTATATCATTAGTTACATAAAAACGTATATATAGATGAAAAAGATGAGGGTTAAGAATATATTTTTTATTATATTTTTTAATATATTTTTTATTAGATCATGTCATATATTAAAATATAAATATAATTTTAATTATATATTAATTAAATATTAATTGAATTAAATATATATTATATATTAATTCAAATTAAATATATATTAATTAAAATTAAATATATATTTTAATATATGGCATAATTTATAAAAAATATATTAAAAAATATAATAAAAAATTATGTTCTTAACATTTTTCAATCATAGGTGCTCAATAGTATCTATCATTAATTTTTTTTTCTTCTATTCTGGTTCTGATATTAATTACGACAATAATATGGAACGCAAGTTGTCGGAACTTCATACCCCTTTATCTTACCATTAATGAATTTTTGGTACAACCTTGTCATTAATGATGATGTATTGGTTATTTTAAAAATCAGAAATGTTGAATGGCAATAAAAATTTATGAAACCTTTAACAAATTTTTAACCACCGTTGAGTCGTTATTTTTTTCTTTTTAATTTTTTGTTAAATACTCGTTCCATCTATTTTTATTTGTTTTTTAATATTAATACATACAGATTTAAAAAGTTATTAAATATATTAAATAAAAAATAATTTAACATAACTATATTATCATTTTTTACTTGTTTAATATTTTTTCTTTTTCTTTTATTTTCATTAATTTTACATTCCCTCTTACCCTCACAACTCTACAAAAGATGAAAATAAAGTTAAAAATAATTAATAAATACTCTTTAATTTTATAATAAATAGATAATATTATAAAAATAAAAATTCTTATATAAAAAGATAAAACTAAACAAAAATAATAAAATGACAAAAACGACTATGTGTGATAATCATGTCACATAATTCCTAAACAGTTTCGTAAGTTATATTTCTGATTTATATTGCACAAATACGAATATAGATATGAGACACGACATAGATATAGATATAAAAATATATTAAATTTAAAAAATTACACTCACACATACATATATATAAGATTTTAAAATTAAAAAATATATATAATTTATTAATATCATTTCTATAAATTTAAAAATTTATAATATCTTAATATATATTATATATACTAATATTTACTATCTAGTAAGTTTCTCTTAAAAAATATGAAGCATAATTTCTATTGACATTTTTAAAAAAATTTCTGAAACTAACTTCTTCTAATAGAATTAATCAAGTACAAATATATGTGTATCTAAAAAAATTAACTAAAATAAATATTAGTATAAGGTAAGTTTCGATAACGATAAAATAGACGACTTTGTATGAGCAGATGTAAAAGGAGCAGATAAAAATAATAATATGTGAAAAAAAACTTAAAAGTCTAATAATAATGTGTTTAAGCCGTATCTTAGATATGTTTAAGTGTGTTCAAAATGTGTCTAAGTGTATTTGAGATGTATCCAAATTAAAAAAATAATTTTTTTAATTAGACACATTTAAATACTTAAGACACATATATCATATGAGTATTTCTGTATATCTAACACGAACACTTATCTAACACATAAACACACAACAAAAATAACGTGTCCATGCTTAATAATTTCTAATGCATAGCAATGCCCTAAATTTGTGATCTAGTCTTTCATTGCCTTAAAAAAAAAATCTTTGATAAATATAATTATGAAATTAACTTTTAAAATAGATGTGATAATTAAATACAATTCTTTTTAAAATAACCACCCTAAACTACAGGGAAAATAAGTTCCGCTTGAAGGGGCAACCATACTCTCAACCCAACAAATCTTCTTTTACTTTTGGTTAAATCTTCTGTGCAATAACTACAATAATGTTAAATATTTAAATCATTTATACTTTTAATTTTGGTCTTGACTCTATAATTCAAGCTCTTGATATCCAAGTAAAATTCGTTTCGAAATTACATTTTTTTTATACTTACAAGTTTGAGGCAAAATGAGGCATTATTTCATGATAAAAAAATAACAACCAATTTTAATATAAATTTATAATAGAATTAGATATTATCTATTAATAAATATCCTTGAATTTAAACTCAAATGATTAAGTGATTAAGCTAAAGATAAACCACTTGAGTGAACCAACTTCCATTAGCTTTCATTGCATTATCTTAATAATTATTATACGGAGCCCTCATTTTTGCTTCTTGTTTGGTTCACCTGTCTTCATCTATGTATAATTATTACTCAGGTCTGTAACAGTATTATGTGCCATTCCAGTTTGAACGGTCGGGAACGGGGACCTCGATAGAATGACTCAAAATAAAAGGATTTTTAAAAATCAATAAAGTCGTTTATTTAAATTGAAAAAATATTAAAAAAAACATTTTAATTAGAAAAATTGATCTTTAAAAAAAGTTTAAATTCAAGAATTGATTATAAATAGAAAATGTATTAGCATACTACACTATCCATTACAAAAATAGTATCTTTAATTAATTGTACAAATCTTGATAATCTCAAACATATTTATTTCACTCTTATTAAAAATATTATAACTATTTTTTAAAAAAATTAATAATTAAATTATAAAAATTTAATTTTAAACTTAACAAAAATAAATTTCTGTTCCTATATATTTCTTGGTGGAGTAAAAAATTCAAAATCACGTAATTTTTTAAAAAATAATTGTGAGTTAATTATTTTTAATTTTAAAAAATTTTATTTTAAAAATTCATTTGATTTTTTATTTATGTTAAAAAATGAATTGTCAAATTATCACAATTTAGATGATTCTAAAAATTTCAAAATTAACAAAATGTCATATCTCACGTAGTCCCATTTTATTTTTCTAAACAAGTTCAATTATTTTATTTTTTGTATTTTCATTTTTATAATTTTTTATTTTCATTTTTCATTTTTTTAATTTTCTTAAAAAATAACAAAAAAAATTTCAACCTACTAAGTAAAAGAAATTTAACCCACTAAACTCATGAGTTCAAGCTCATTCTTCCACTAACCTAAACAAACTAACTAAAAAAAAAAAGAAAAAGAGAAACTTTTAGTCTCTGGAACACGAAACAGAGGAATATAAAATGGGGGGTGCCAACCACTCAATGTAGTGATGAAGGCGTGGAGGACAACGGTGGCTTCGATTGACGGTGCTTCGCGGGTCTGGTAGATCTTGTGCATGGAGGGGCGGATCTGCGTACTGGTTATGGGTTTGGGCTCGACGGCTGCGCGTAACGGTGGAGGTTGGTGATGGCTGGTACGAGGCGGCTTCAAGGTGTGGTGGAGGGACGAATTTGGTCCGAGCACGGCTTGGAGACGTGACAGTGGTTATGGAGAGTTGTGGGCTGCGGATCTGTTTTGGGGGTGGCCATGTGGTGGTAGTTCGATGGGGTTGGGGGTTTGTTTCAATGTTGGTTGGTTTGGCTTTTGGAGGTTGTTTGTTGGTGGTCATGGTGTGGTCTTGGTTCGTGTGCGAGGTTACGGTGGTGGACGCATATGGTTGCTCGTGGTTGGGTTGTGGTTCATGTCCGGTAGAGGTTTTGGGTGGTTGGTTGTTGGTGGTTGTCCGAGGTGGGTTGTTTTTGTGGTGGAGTGGTTATGGTTGAATGATGGTGGCTTGTGTTGGTGATGGTGGAGATTTGGGTGGTTTAGTTTGTTGGGTGGTCGCTAGATGGAGGCTTAGACGTGACGTGAGGAGAGGTAAATGGGTTGTTGTGTGGTGGTTGGTTGCTACAAAGGGTGGTGTTTTGGTGTGCTTAAGGGTGGTGCGGTGGCGAGGCTAGCGTGGTGATGGTGAGGAAGATGGTGAAGGTTGAAGATGGTGAATGTTTGATGAAGATGAATAAAGGTGGTTATGGATGCTTGGAGGAAAATGGTGATGGTGATTGTGATGTATTGGTGAGATGGTCTACGAGTGCTTGAGTGTGGCAGAGGGTGTGTTGTTTTGTTTTTGTTTATGGGTGGTGATGAATTTGGGTGGAAGTGTAGAGTTTCATGGTGTTAATGCTCATGGTTTGTAGTTGAAATGGGGAGTTTTATGGTGTTAGAAAGCTGGTGTTTTTGGGTTGTTTTTAGAGGGTGAGACTTGATGATATTTGAATGGGTAATGGGGAATGTGTGCTCGAATGAAGAATAACAATCAATCCCCCTTCTTCCTTTTCCATTTCTTACTTATAGAAAACTCGCTCCCCCAAAGGTCTCCTACCAATCATATATTGTTTATCCCTTAGAAAATTTTTAGCAGAACCCCCGCAATTTTTTGTTGAATGCTATATTTATGAGAAAAAAATGTGATTCTTGGAGTGTGTTGTGTGAGTGAGTGTCGTGTGTGTGAGTAATGCCAAAATGTGTATTGTGTAAGGTACAGCGTGTGGGGAGCATGAAGCAATGTTCCCGCTGCAATGGTGGTGTGGCTGCTGGGTGTGTACTGTGCTTGAGTGAGGATGTGGGTGGTATGTACGTTAAAGTGAGTGGGGAGCAAAAAGGCTTGTTGCCATATACAGTATAAGAGAGTGCATAATGTATAGCCAATAAAGGATAAATAAATAAAAAAAACAAAGGAAAGAAATTTTGTTTTCACCCAAAACTAAAAAAATTATCAAGCAGCAGGGGGTGATACGTTTTATTATTATTTTTGCCTTTTTTTGTTTGTTTCTTTCATTTTTTTGTTTTTCTTTGTTTTTTTTTAAATTAGGCTAAGGTGGGCTCATGTTTGGACTGTGATTAATTTCTTTTTTTTTGCTTTTTTTGGTATAAATAACAAGAAAAAGCAATGATGGAAATAAGATGGAAACAAATAAAACTTGGCAAAAAGTGTTCAAAATGTTGTAATTAAACATCATTTAACAGAAATTTATTAGTCCTTGATTAAGCAGCAAAAATAAAAATTTTATGAACAAAATTGAGTATTAACAGAAATTAAAGTAAATAAGGATGCCCTAGTTTTAGAAATGAACTGAAATGCTTCTATCCTTTTTCGCTCCAACGAGATATTCTCAACAGTCAAAACCTTACAATTAGGGGTGTCCAGTAAATCGAATTAACTTATGAATTTGTTGGTTTTGACCTAACCAAATTTATAAAATACGGGTTGAGTTTAGTCCATGGGTTGGGTTAAGTTAAAAAATACTTCAACCTGCAGTTTATGAATTGGGTAGTGGGTAGGAACACGTTTAACTCGCACGAACGCAGCCCACCCATGGTTTCTATTTTTTAGTAAAAAATAGTTTAGATGATAAATGGTATATAAAAAAAAAATAGAGAATGAAGTCAATAATTATGTCAATACATATGACATGCATGATGACATTGACTTCAATTGATTTGACTAATTTGTTGTTTAAGTTATAACTAGTTTTATTTAATTTATTTCAGACTTTGTAAGATTTGTTAGTTATTAATTTGTTATGCACTTGTTGACTTATGTTGTTTAGTTTATTTGAGATTGAGACCTATTATATTTAAGTAAGGTCGGTTGAGATTTATGATATTAATTTATTAGATTGAGACCCAATGATGGATGTAGAAAATATTCAGTGAAAATGTCAAAATTTATGAATTATATTATTAAATATAGAAAAAAAATTAAAATTGACAAATAAACATATATTCACCCTTAAATTAATTAGTAGGTTAAAATTAAAATGCACTATTTTAAATTAAAGGTAAATATACTCTTATTTACTCACTTTAAAAGAGTATTTTCTTTTCATTATATAAGAATATTTGTGAATAAAGTGAGAAAAGTAAAGAAAATATATATTTATATTATATATTAAATGCATCACAATAATAGTTATTCTTTATATCATGATTCATAGGTAAAATAAATTATATATATATATATATATTTTTTAAAAAAAAAAGTGAAGTTAAAAGTGAGAGGACCTAATAGGTTTACTATATAAAAATTAAAAATTAATAAAAAATAAGTTAAAATTATAATATCAATGTATATAAAATAATCATGAATTACATATTAAATATATATCAAGTATAAACTTTTTTAACTTTATCATTTTTATCTTTGGTATAATTATACTTGACCTCCTCTGAAGTTAGTGCTTATAATATATTGACACCCTTTTTATTTGAAAAATTACTCATATCTCTTTTATTTTATATTTTCAATGAAACCTTGTGTAATATTTATACATAAAATAAGGGAAATATATATAATTTCATAAACAAATAAAGATATTAGAGTGTAATAACAATATATAGAATCGATATGTGAGTATATTTTTTAAACAAAAAGTATCAATATAATAAATATTATCTCTTTATTGTTTAATAACTTAAATTATTAGTACTTTTTAAAAAATTAGTTAGAAAAGAGGGGTCAAGGGTCATGCTCGCTTCTCTTAAATCCATCTCTATTAAGACCTATTATATTTGAGATTAAAATTTATTGTATTAATTTATTAGATTGAGACTTATTATGTTTAAGATTATGATTTATAGTGTTAATTTGTTAGATTTTATATTTTAATTTTTACTTTTTAGGAGTTCTTTTTTTTTAATAAATGTATCAGACTTATAGATTTGAGTAAACTCAACTCACTATTAAATGGATCAGATTGAATAAAAAAATCTCATCCACTCAATTTAACTTAATTCACTACTCTAATAAATAAATCAAATTTAAAAATACTACTAAACTTACCCACCATATTTAACCCACCTAATAGACACCCTGCTTACAGTTATAAATGGCACTAAGATCCATCTTTTTCGTGTACAAGCACTAAGATCGATTTAAGTCTATAAAGCAATGTCCCATCTAATATTTTATTTTATGAATAAAAAATCTAATATTTAATTTTAAACACTTGGATATGGTTGTCAATCAATTTGGGTCTCTTCTCTCTCCCTTTGTCCAACTTTTGATTTAGGAATCAACAAATATGAGAAAACTTACAATTAAGGACAATTTTTCAGTGAAGGATTATGTATTGTTCATTTGAGCAATTTTATCTTAAACATTTTTAAAACAATTATATAAAATCATATAATATGATTATTTTTATATACTAAAAAGCATGCAAATCAATTATTCATTTACATATTAGTTATTATTTCACAAGATTTCGTTTATAATTAAACCAGTATCATATAATTTAGCATATATTTGGTTTTGTTTAATGACATCAATTTAATTATAATTTTTTTAATATAAAATAATCTAACCCAAATTAGGGGTGTTCATAAGTGAACTTAGACCAAGTTTGATTTAACTGATCCCAACTCAATTATAATATATTTTTAAAAAATATATTAATATAAAAATATTATTATATTATACATCAAAGTATTAATTAAAAGTAAATAAGTTTTATCATTTATATATTTTTTTATTATAAGCCTTAAAATGTGATGTAACATTTTACGTCCAATCTTAAGTACAACTCAAAAATTTTTAAAATATTTTTAAAATGATATTATTTTTAAAATAAAAAATATATTTATTTTTAATTTAATTTAAAACACATCGTAATATTAACTTATTAAATTTTATTAACATATATACTCTTACTTATTTATTTTAAAATTAAGTTCATTTCTAAAAAATATAACAATCTAATTTTCAGAATCTAAATATAACTCAATTAATTTCAAGTCAAACTAAGTTATTTAGTAAAATTAAGTCCTGAATACCCCTAACTTAAATAACATTTAATTATGTTATATTTGTTAATTATAACCATAAATCTATTTTTTATTCACAAACGGTAATAACTAATATGGATAGGTTCCTCTAATTACATCACCGTTACCGGTATCCTCTTTTAACCACAAGATGACCATTATTACAGGTATCCTCTTTCGTCCAGCCCATTTGTCATCTGTATCGGTTTTCCTGTCAAAGCAAGCATGCCTCGCTGGAAAACTAGACCTACTTTCATTTTCTTCATACGGTGGATTTTTTCTCCCCTCTTTATCTCTTTCATTCTTAATGTAAAACTTTTCGTTAACAAATAACAAATGGTAATTTGATCTCTGCTGTGTAACTTAGAGTTTTATTATATCATTATAAAAGTTCTTCTTAATAAATTTTTTAATATTAAATAAAGAAAATATTTAATAAAAATTAAATATATTTAATGTCTTAAAAATATAAAAATTATTTAATATTTTCTTAATTTAATAATTAAAAGAATTAATAAAAAGATTATGTAAGAAAATTTAAAATTATTCTTTTGTATTTCTTCCGGATGCAAACCATTGAGACAAACAATTATCACAAACTTCAATAATGGACTCAATTATACATGGCAAGAAGCGTTTGACAGCGAAGGGATCCGGAGAGGATGATAACTGATCCCGATTCTCTCCTGTGTGAATAATAAGAGAGAGTTGCGTTACAAAAATAAAGATATAATTTATTTTAAATATAACTACTGCACCTCTCAGTCAATCATGATGGATTTTTATATAATAAAAAAGAGGGTTATTTTAAGCATTTATTTATGAAGTTAAATAAAAAAAATTAGATTAAAATAAGATAAATAATAATTTTTTTTAAATTTCTAATACATTAAAAGTCTTGTTTTCATTTAAAAATTTTTTATTTTAATTTCTTTAACAAGTATTCTTAACAAAACTTTAAAAGAAAATGCTTCTTGCACAACTCCTAAAAATTAAATAAAAGTAGATATAACAATTAATTTTATTTATTTATTATTTACTTTTGGTGGCCCCTTCAATCCTTATTTTTGTTTTAATCCATCCATGTTCACTATAAGGATCCTTTGTCGCCTTCCATCTAAATATCAAAGCTTTCTCCTCTTATGTCTTCGTTTCGTGCAGCACTTTGTAGGAAAATGTTTTTTTTATACTCCAAATATGACACCTCATATGACATGTATCCGGATGTGAATGTAATTTCTTACCCTTGTATAACATGTGTATAGTTCTAGGATCTGCATTATATATACGTTAGTTGAGTGTCGCATTTAATTTCTAAGTATTTAAATTAACGGAACTCGTCTAACGCATGGCTATCTTCTCTATCGGTTTTCCTTTCAATGCAAGCAAGCCTCGCCAGAAAACTAGACCCACTTTCATTTCCTACGGTGGATTTTTCTTTTTTTCTTTCACTCTTGATATTTAGTGTAGAATCTTTCATTAACAAGTGGTCTTGGATCTCTGCTGCGTAACTTTTTTTATTCTAGCTAATCTATAAAATCAATTGACATATTCTACCATTTTGAATGTCTTAGTACGACAAGTGGTCTTTGATTCATGTTGTATGTCTTCCACATGTAATCATTGAGACAGACAATCATTACAAACTTCAATTAATAATGGATTCAATTATACATGGTAAGATGTGCTTGGTATTAAAAGGAGAGGACGATAAAGGTAGTACGTGTACTAGTGTTCAGTGGTGAGAGAAAAGTTAGATGCCTCTAGTTCATACTACACATGCACACACTAGTACGTAATTAATATGAAGAACAAGCAAAGAACATTTAAAAAGCAAACCAGACTTATAGCTCCTAGTCATATAATTGAACTTTGGCTCCAAGATCTTGTATCCATTTCTTTGAATATATGTGCTGCACAAAGAAATCTGATAACGAAGAAAAGTAAATGCAGTTTCAAAATTGGATTAGGAGCTTAACAAACTGTTTTCTCTTTCTTTAGGTGTTTCTTTTCTTTAATCAACGACCATATATGCTTGATTGTTTCCTATTTTGCACTGAAAATTTAAATTCAATAACTATTTTTATTTCAATCAATGGTTTATTTGGTAAGGTTTGAATTTTGAAAAGCTGAGTGTTGCAGCTTCAAGAAAGGAACGTGTAAAACAAATCAGTGGATATAGGGTTAGACTTGAAGATATATATCGTCGTGAAGCCTCTTTATAAGGGCAAAAAGCAGATTCTATTCAGGAAGCAAACATCTGAGGCTGTTTCACGTCGCCACTTTTCATGATTGGCAGTGTTAGAGGCATGGAGCAGAACCAACTACTTTTACCAGCCCTACAAACACTAACAGCTAGTAATTTCCTTTCGGCCAATCGTACAGCCTGAGAATTCTACAATATACCCCACCAGATCAACCATAACCCCATTCTCAAGCCCACGTCTTGTAAGATATTATCATTTGTAACTACTCTGAGCTGGCATGATAGAACATATTTTAAGTAGTAACAATCGAAACAAATTAATGCTTGTTAGTTGTTTCTAAAGAAATTTTTTTGGGTGCTTTGAGTAGCATATTTCTCAAACTATATTATGATTGGTAGAAAAGGAAAAGTCATTTTATTCATACTTGAAAAATGTATATATACAAAGGGAAAAGAAGTAAAAGGCTGAAAAGGGAAAAAAATAACAAAAAAACTGCATTAACTAACTAATTAATTGAAACTAACAAACTCTAACTGCTCTCATTAATTGGAAGCCACGATGTCAGCTAACAACCTCCCGCAAGTTGGAGCAAGGATATCTAACATGCTCAACTTGGACATCAATGTATGAAACAAATGAGGAGGTAGAGCCTTAGTATGAAGATCAGCTAGTTGAGCTGATGATGGAACCGGCAGAAGATAAATAACCTCAGCTTGTAGTTTTTCTCGAACGAGGTGGCAATCAAGCTCAATATGCTTGGTGCGCTCATGAAAGGTAGGGTTCTGAGCAATTTGTATCGTTGACTTATTATCACAGTAAATGGAAATCGATTGAGAATGATGAAGAGTGAGATCTAGTAGTAGATACAATAACCATTGTACTTCGCATGTAGTAGCTGGTAGAGCTTTATATTCCGCTTCAGAGGAGGAACAGGAGACTGTGTGTTGTTTCTTAGACTTCCATGTAATGAGGGAAGGTCTAAGAAAAATGTTAAACCCTGTGGTAGAACGTCTGGAATCAGGACATGCAGCCTAATATGAATCGCTGAAAGTAAAGATTCGAAAATAAACCCTTTCCTAGAGAGTTTTTAATATAGTGCAGGACCCTAAGAGTAGCCTCATGATGTGCCTCCATAGGATTACTTACAAACTGACTTAACTATTTACAACAAAGCTTAGGTCTAGTCTAGTATTAGTGAGATATAATAGGCGCCCGATGAGCCTTCTGTAGGCTTTAAGATCTGAATGAAGTTTGCCATCATCGTTGAGTAGTTTTAAATTTGGAAGCATGGGTGTGGAGGAAGGTTTGCAGCCTAGTAGCCCTTCATCCTCCAATAATTCGAGAGCATACTTTCTTTGATTAGTGAGCTAAGGTCTTTAATTTTGAATTTAGCATCCAAATAAGACTTGACCGAATTGATTTCAGTAATGTCATCCCCTGTAAAAACCACACCATCCACATAAACAAGCAAAATTATTAGATGCCCTTGGACAGATTTCACAAACAGTGAATAATCTGATTTTGATTACATGTAGCCCAATGAAATAAGAGTTGAAGTCAGCTTTTGGTTCCATTGGCGGTTGGCTTGCTTAAACCCATATAGGGACTTCAAAAGTTTACAAACTTGATTGGGTTTTGATGTTTGAAATCCTGGTGGTACAGTCATATATACTTCTTCATTTAATTCTCTATGTAAAAAAGTATTATTTACATCCCATTAATGTAAATACCAAGATTTGGCTGCTGCAATTGCTAAGACCATTATGACAGTACTCATTTTAACTACTGGAGAAAATGTCTCAAAGTAGTCCACCCCTTCTTGTTGTGTATAACCCTTGGCAACTAGGCATGCCTTATACCTTTCTATGCTTCCATCAGCCTTATGCTTAACCTTGAAAACCCATTTGTAGCCAATAGGTTGCTTGCCATGTGGTAAGTCAGTCAGAACCCATGTATTGTTGAACTCTAAAGCAGCGATTTCTTGGTCCATAGCTAACCTCCAACACTCATGTTGTACTGCTTGTCTATAGCTTTTGGTTCAGAATTAGTGGACAAAGAACAAATAAAGGTTTTGTGTGCAGTGGACAAATTATGATAAGAAAGAAAATTGGAAAGGGGATGAAAAATACCTGAGGACAGATTGGAAACAATATCATTGGACTGAAGCAAATTGCAATGGTAATCCCTCAAATATGTAGGTGGATGCTTGTTTCGGGTAAAGGTTCTGATTGGAGCTGGAAGGTCAGATGTGTGTGCAGATTGTTGTGATGCACTTGTAATGTTGGGAATTGACTCATTTGTTGGATTGGTAATTGGTTCAGGTGTAAGGTCTGAGGTGCTATTTAATGATGGAAGAGAAGGAATAGGAAAGGCATCAGATGGGAAAGGTTGTGATTGATTGCGAAAAGGAAAAAAATATTTCATAGAAAGTGACATTTCGAGAGAGAAATATTTCTCTGTTGTGTAAGTCAAAAAGCAAATGACCTTTAATACTTTCTCTATGACCAAGGTATATGCATTTTCGGGCTCTAGGATGGAATTTGCTTATGTTGGCAACAAGTGTTGAGGCATAACATAAAGACCCGAAAACTCTAAGGTGGGATAGGTCAGGGGATTTTTCAAACAGAATTGAGTATGGTGTATTATTTTGCAAAACTGTTGAAGGTAACATATTTAGAATATCGACAACATGTGAAACAGAAAAAGACCAAAATGACAGAGGCAAATTTGATTGAAACATGAGGGATCTTGCAATGTTTAGAATGTGTTGATATTTTCTTTCAACCACCCCATTTTGTTTGGGAGTCTCAACACATGAGAGTTGATGAATGATGTCTTTGGATTGATAGAAGGAAATCATGTTGAATTCTTGGCCATTATCTAATCTTATCACTTTAACCTTTTTGTGAAATTGAGTTTCTATAAGATTGAGGAAACTAATGAGATGCTGTCTGGTTTCATGATTGGGTTTCATGAGTCTAATCCATGTTAACTTTGATTTATCATCAACTATGCTCTGATACCATATTATGATTGGTAGAAAAGGAAAGTCATTTTATTCATACTTGAAACATGTATATATATAGAGGGAAAAGAAGTAAAAGGCCGAAAAGAAAGGAAAAAAACAAAAAAATTGCATTAATTAACTAACTAACTGAAACTAACAAATTCTAACTGTTCTCATTAATTGGAAGCCACGGTGTCAGCTAACAAACTATGTGCACCATTTTTGTTATGTTGACAATCACTATTTTTTATATTCAAATAAAAATATATTTTTAAACTATTTATAACTGAGGTAGAATAATATACATTTCTAATATTCTTACTATTAACAATGTATATATCTTTTTTACACTCCTCTCAATACCATTAATTATATTTATTTATTATTATTATTATTTTTATTAAATCTTACACTCTTAAAAAAAAATGTGTCAATCTGTGTATACACTCTTAAAAAATGTATATGATGATTTTTTTTTATAATATATTAACTCAATGTTACAAGATATGAGAAATATCTTAATTTGAAAGTATATAAATTTTTTTCTTAAAGATATTGTTAAAGTAGAAAATAATAATGTTTCACAAAATATTAAATAGTTAGAGCAAGAAAAATATTTTATTCCATAATTAAATACTTAAGAATTTCTCGTTTCTAATGATGCATTGATTATATAAAAATATTGTAATGACTTACTGAGAGCATCACATGTACAAATTTGCAAGTATTGGCTCATTGTAAGTATTAGCGCCTGCATATTTAAGCAGAATTTCAAGATCAATGCAAGAAGATGGATGATTACTATTGTTCCAGATTAATGTATATCTTTTCATTCAAGATGATGATTGTCTGGATCAAGTCGCTGAGGTCATTATCACACTCTAGTCTTAATCACAAGCTCAGCTTCTTTAATGATAAAATATATTATTATTAGATAAGGACCACTTGTGTTTATTTTTTTATTTTTTTATGTCTTTTCACTTAAATTATATTAAATGTCATAAATTTAATTACATATTTTTTAATTTATTTTTTATTTATTAAAATTTAAGTGAGAGAATTAAAAATAGGATAAGAAAATAGAACTAAGTGATCATTACCCACTATTAATATGCTATTGGAATGTAACTGGCACGCACAACCATGGCGTCCATGGGATTTCCCGTTTTATTTTTGAGGTAACTTTTGTTTTATTTTGTTTTGTTTCTTTTTCTTTTGGTGTGCTCTTTTCTTTTGTTTTGAATTTCTGATTTTGGTATTTGGTATGGGAAATGTTTCATGTCAATTAGAATATGTCAACCGTTTTTACATTGTATATCAAATTAATTTAAAATATTAAATTATTTTGTATATGATTATAGTATTCTTATGACATATAAAATGATTTTGCATTTAGGTTGGACAAATTGAATGTATTTGAGTTAGACAAATAAGGGGGTTCAAAATGTCAAATTATTTTATAAATGACTGGAGTATTCTTATAGTATATGGAATGATTTTGCACTTGAGTTGAACAAATTAGACGTATTTGAATTAGATTGACGAATATGGGAACTGATTTGGTATTTATGGGATACCAGAACAACTCAAGTACTCAACTATCCCTGTTTTGAGATGGACCATTAAAATGGGCAGAGTCCAATTGCCATTTGGTAGTAATTGGACGTAATTATCCAGAGCCATGCCATTATGAATTCAATGGAGATATGGGGACGTACACTTAATTAGCATTTTGAGAAATTATTTATAAACAAAGATTAGTTAATTATTTAATGTATTTTTTGAACTGTAATTATTAAATGTATTATTTATTTCAAAATGAATAAATAATATGAACTAAATAATCATTTTTACTGGTTATATAGTCCATATCTATTAATAAGTTGTCAAACACTCAAACTACTCCTTAACTGTGCTCAGTATTGTTGATCCGTTTATCAAGGCGGTAAGGCCCATGATTATAGCAGGCTCTAGACCCATACTCCAAATGCATACGTAGTGAGAGCAAAGACTCCAACCATAAAGGTCCTATTAAGAAACTACAATTGTAACACACAAAAAAACTACAATTTGTGCAGCAGCCCAATTCGTTGAGATCAAAATACATGTTGATCGTGATAGCTTATATTATTAATTAATATGATTCATAGGTATAAATCCCCGTTTATACGGCAGACAAACAACATGATCCAGTTGTAATCCTTACTACGTGTTTGGGCCCCTAGTTCAGATTGAGCCCATGCTCATTTCTACAAGAAGGAAAGAAAACAATGGTGGCAATTGCAAATGTAGGAAGAAATAGTAATACAAGTCGGATAATTGCCATTGGAGCAGGCAGGCCCCATCACAATTCACGAATATTGACGAGGAAGACTTGCTTGTCTGTCTGGCTCGGTTCTCTATGATTATTGACTATTCCCCCCTTTTAACGCCTCAATTTAACTTTTCAATCACCCTCGTTCAGCTAGATTCCTTCACACGAACCATTGATTGAATTTGAACCCTGTAACTCTGCCCTGCCTACTTTCGAGAAATGTCAATTTTAGATGTCTCTTCCATTGCTATTCTTCCGTCTAGGGTTAGGGAGCTTCTTCCATACACTAGGAGGTTCTTCCTCCACAATCTATCCTAACCATCCATTCATTTTTTAAATTCTCTTTCTCTCTTTTATTTTCTTAACATGAATGGTTGAAATCAACCTGAGGAAGAAAAAATTATTTTTCCGAAAGTATATAAATTTTTTTCCTAAGGTTATCTGACAAAGGTAAAAAAGAATGTAATGTAAGTAATGTACAAAAGGTGATAAATTTAATAAAAAAAAGGTGATAAATTTAATAAATCAAATAACGTTATTATCTATTATCTAATTTACTACTATAATATTTTCTTATGGGATCAATCCGATTTAATTTTTCATTGCGCTTGATCAGTAGTATAGCAGTCAAAAACATTGTTTTTTGTGTGTGGAAATTGGAAAATGACTTATGCTAATGCCAATTGGCAAAAAATAAATAAATCAGCTATGCTTAGAGACCCAGTTAGCAGCAGCAACTATTGACAGCAAAGTGCAAAGTGAGATCCTTACTTCTCAGTGATAGAATTTGGCTCTAATTTTAAAAGGAATTATCTCTTCAACCTCTTTATTTTATTGTCATCTATTCATTAATATAAATAAATAATAAAATAGATATATAACAATAAATTAAAGAAGTTAGAGAGATAATTACTCCAAAATTGAAGCAAGGTTTTTTCAGTTCTTAATTAGCCTTTACTTGCTGATATTAACTCATTTTACTCCCTACCCTTATAAGCCAGCCACAAGAACTACCACTCCATGTTGAGGGACATGCACCCTCTCACAGTCACAAACACATCCTCTTTCCGTCTTCTCCTTCTCCCAAAATTGCCCAAAGCGCCATGAGAAAAAGACGAAAAAGAACCAACAAAACCCACCCCCATCTCTGCTAGCTGAAAAAACAAAACAAGGAAATGGTACTACTAAAAAAAAAAAACAATTAATTAATTACCCCCCTTCGCTTCATCTCTGAGAATTTCAGAATATGTGTTACGTGGGCAAAGCAACAAAGATCTTCATCTTCATTGTCACCGTCCTCATCGTTCTTGGCATCGTCTTGGGATTTGGGCTCCTACGCCGCCGCTACCACAACAGCACCGCCAAATGCTCCGATGGCACCTGCAACAACATTTCTCCTCCTGCTCCTGCCACTCCAACACAACTACCACAACCACTACCACCACCACCACCGCCGCCGCTTACGAATCCAACTCCACCTCCGCCTCCTCCTCCTGACTCTAACCCATTTCCACCGCCACCGCCGTTGCTGCAATTGCCGCCTCCAACACCGTCTCCGGCAACTACAACTCCGGCGGGCCCACCTACGAGCACGCCAAAGTCGGTGCTGGAGACACCTGGTCCTGTGCATGCCTAGCTACCTAGGTTGTTAGCTGTTAGCTGCATCTTGCAGTGTGATGAGTAGTAAAGACTCTAGGATTTCATGAATGGCATTTTGTTTTTGTTTTTGTTCGATTTCCCCAGGTTTGTATAGGAAGAATGTAGGTTGATTAATTGGTGAATTGTTTCTGGTTCAGTGGTTCTGGATAATGATGGATCTGTGTGTTTGTTTTTTTTTTTTTTAATGTTTAACATTTTTTTACTGAGATATATATTAGTTAATTAAGAGAGCATCTTTGACTTGTTTCGGCTTGGCCACAAGCCCACCACACAATCCCTGGAAGTAGTGAATTTAAAGAGCCATCTCTGGCATATTGATTTTCAATGATGCCACTGCTGTTAATTATATTTTAGTAAACCGATACTTTAGTAACTGAAATTATATGCACATGTTATATTTATTTTTGTTTTAAAAAATTAATAACTTAATCCTTAAAATATCAAAATATTAGTCATATTAAGCTTCGTTTGGTGAATAGAATAAAAAGAATACATGATAGTATTAATTAATATTATTAAATTTTATTAAGTGTTTGGTATTTTAACATGATAGTATAATCAAATCAAGTTAAACATTTTTATTCTATTCTAACTTGATTATTCGATCATTCTCCCATTCTACTGATTAGACTTGATAGTATTTCTATTCCTATAATATCCTCATCTTCATCTTTATCCACCACCAGCAGCAGTAGCAACCCATGAGCCTAGCGACGACGCTGGTGGATCGCAGCTACTTCTCTTCGCCTCCTGGATTATCGCAATGATTGGTTTGGATCTCTCTCGGGCGAGGGGTTCTTTTGGCATCCACAACGGCTCTGCTATCCAAAGATAGCCTCGGAACTTCTCTGGAGAACTTCCAGGAAGTCCTCGTGCCTTCTTTGAATTCGAAAATTGGAAGGCAAAGAGGCGTCTTTGGTGGTGCTTGGGTTGGAGATTGGGTCACACGCTCAGGGGAGGAGGGTGTGGGTGTTGATTCCATCGGAGAGATACCGTAGTTCTCAGGTTCCGACGACGAATCGATTTCCTGCAAAAATACAGTGGTTAGTTAAACGACGAAGCATAAGAGTGCAGGGGAAGATAGATGAGTAATGAATTGCCAAAGGAACAGAGGGAGGGAGTGTTTTGGTGATTTTTTTAATAATCGAAGATGTGAAGGAAGCCCGTCATGTACCCCATCTGCTTCTCAATGTGTTGTTTCTCCAGGTTCTGCTCCCTTACCATCCCCTTCGTCATTTTCTTTCACTCTCTTGATATCTCTATCACTCTGAAGCCTTTATTTTCACATTCATCCAGCTTCATGGACTTTTTGGTCTATAAAAAAATTGTTATGCAATCCGTTAATTTATCCTTTCATTATCAAACAAATGATAGGATTATATCTTATCCTATTATTTATACTATCATGCTTTATACTATCTTATCATCTAATCCTATACTATACTATTCTGTGTACCAAACGTAGCCTTAATCTCTACATCAAGTACAAATAATTAAAGTGACAGAGACACATGTGTAATAGGTTAAGTGTGTATTAAAAAATTATAAAAATTAAATTATGTTTAGTAATTAATTATTATATAATTTTTTTATAATCGATATAATCATTTCATTTTTATATTTAGATGTATTAGTTGAAATACGATTTTAAGTTAATATGATTTCTTTAGAAGATATAAAAAAGAATTATTTTTATGCATTAAATTATTAAAATAGATATAAAATAATTAAAAAAATTATTTGATTGAAACAAAATGATATTTATATATCAAAATGTAAAGAATAATTTATAAACTAAAATCATAAGTTTCATTTTCATTATGAAAATTAGTTTTAAAAATTTTTTTTACATTAAATTTCTTGTAAAAATTAAAGTTAATTTTGTCAAACATGATTAAGTATGTATTTGGAAAAAGCGTAAAAATTTAATTATGTTTAATAATTGATTATTGTTTAAAAGCTTTTGTTATAATCGATCATTTTTATGTTTGGATCATTAGTTGTAAAGCGATTTTAAGTTAATCTGATTTATTTAATGATATAAAAAAAATTAATTTTATACATTAAATTACTAAAATAAGTATAGAATGATTAAAAAAAATTATTTGATTGAGAATAAAATGATATTTATATATTAAAATGTAAGGAATAATCTATAAGCCAAAATCATAAGTTTAAATCTTCAACATTATAAAAATTAGCTTTAAAATTTTTTATTTTACATTGAATTTCGTGTAAAAGTTGAAGCTGATTTTACCAAACATGATTAAACATTATGTGTGTGTTTAAAAAATTGTAAAAATTTGATTATGCTTAGTAATCGATTATTGTATAAATTTTTTTTTGTTATAATTGATTATAATCGATTCATTTTTATGTTTGGATGTTATTTGAAAGAGATTTTAAAATTGTCTGATTCGTTTGAATGATATAAAAAAATCACTTTTATGTATTAAATTACTAAAATAGATATAGAATAATTAAAAAAATTATTTGATTGAGGACATAATATTTACATATCAAAGTTATAATCTATTTAAAATCATAAGTTTCAGATTAGTAAAAATTTGTAAAAATTTGATTATCGTTAGATGTCGATTATTGTATAAATTTTTTTTGTTATAATTAATTATAATCGATTTATTTTTATGTTTGAATTTATTTAGATGATATAAAAAAATTATTTTTATATATTAAATTATTAAAATATATATAAAATAATTAAAAAAATTATTTAATTGAGAACAAAATAATATTTATATATCAAAATGTAATGAATAATTTATAAATTAAAATCATAAACTTTAATCTTCATTATTATAAAAATTAATTTTAAAATTTTTTTTATTTTACATTAAATTTCATATAAAAACTTAAATTAATTTTATAAAATATAATTAAATACTATTACAATAACTTTTTTTTTTTTTTTAAAAAACTTTAATCATAATCTAAAACAAACACCCGATACAATAACTTTTTTCTAAAAAAAAATTAATCATAATCTAAAACAAACTCCCTAAATACTATACAAACAACTTTTTTCTTAAAAAAAAGTTAATAAAACAATAGCACTTCCTTCCAAAGTCCAATCCAGTTGCAGGTTTATAAAGCAAAAACAATATAATATTGTACACATTTTGATGTTGTCGTTTGTATCGCTATAGAATCATAGCAAAGTGGACGGCAGGTGAAGCGGTGAACCCTAATTTGGTTTGATTCAGTTGAATTTGATCATATCATTGTTGGCGGTGCCCTTTATTGGTCCCTCTTACCCAAACTCGAACTAGGGAAGGCAAGTTTCCAAATTGAAGACAAAAACGAAAAGAGCTTCCTCATATGCCTTCTTGGTCGGTCTTCCTTCTATCCATACTGGGGGAAAGATTTTTTTATCACCAGTCTGTGAGGTCAGTTCTTCACCCGATTCACCTCCTTCTTCACTTTTTTTTTAAATCTGTATTTGGATTTCAAACTTCTCTTTCAAAAAGGAACGGCTTTTTTGTTTGGTTGCCTTTTTGGTTCTATAATGTCACAGGTTTGAACGTATAACCTCTTTCAAACTACATTAAGTGTGTGTTTGAATTATAGTGGTTAAACTTAAGTTTGGTTAAAAGTATGTTTACAAAACTTAAGTTTAGTTAAAAATAAGTTTGTAATAACGTGATTTATATTTAGAAATTTTTATGTAAAAAATGAATTTGATAAAATAAATATAGGTCATAAAAATTAACAACGGACAAATTATAACCTAAAAGCAAAAATTTCTTGCTTTTGATCAAACGGATGATAGAGTCCAAATTCAGTTCAAACAGTAATAACGAAAATAAAGTCAAACAAATTTGCACATCCTTCAAGAATGTTAAACATGTGTTTGAGGTTCCCAAGTGAAAACCAAACATGTTCTAACTTGTTAGTGCTCCAAGTTTGAGGGGAGTGCTGATTAACATATAAAAGGGGCTGTGGAATGGTTGTGCTAGCCTTAAGTTGTATATAGTGAAATATTTTATTTACATTATAATAGCCGTATCAATTTATACTGTATGTTAACTAGAAATAGATATAAAATAATTTTGTATGCTATTATAGTATTATTGTGACATATAAAATAATTTTGTGAGGAAATTAAATAAAATTAAACGTATTTTGGTTTAAAGTATTTCTTGTTTCTAACTTTGGCAGGGCTTTACTTCAAATGCTTTATTAGCATTTTTTACTGTACATTAAGGAGTGCAACTTGGATGCACAAGTTAGTGAAAAACCATAATAAAGGGGATGGATCTAAATCCCTGGCTGAAACACTGGCGAGATGGAAAGAATATAATGCCCGGATTGAAGCTAGCAATGAAACGAAGAAGATGAGTTGGAAAATTCCTGCCAAGGGATCAAAGAAGGGGTGTATGAAAGGTAAAGGAGGGCCTGAGAACTTGCGTTGTAACTACAGAGGTGTTAGGCAAAGGACTTGGGGAAAGTGGGTTGCCGAAATTCGGGAGCCGAACAGAGGGAATAGGCTCTGGTTGGGTACGTTTCCCACTGCCATTGGCGCTGCTCTTGCTTATGATGAAGCAGCAAGGGCAATGTATGGTTCTTGTGCGCGCCTCAACTTTCCCAATGTTCAAGTTTCCAATTTCTCTGAGGAATCTTGGAAAGATTCTCCAGGTGGAAAACAATCTGGTTCTGCAATGGTGATATTAGAAAATGCTGAGTCCATGATATCACCAAACAACTCTGGGGTAGATACAGCAGAGGATGTTGACATGGAATGCCTTTCCTTATCCTTAAGTGTAAAACATGAGGAAGGGGAAGTTGAATCAGGGACCAGTTACTCCCGTCCTTCATTGTCTTGATGTACATTTTGCATACATTTGGATATGGCTAGAAATTTTAGCCTTTTTATTTGTCGGTGATCAGCTTAGGATGAATGAATCTTGATATCTGTACCTGGAGATTAGATGCTGTAAAATAAACTTGGTTGAAAAGGTTCGATTCTTCTGGTTTTGGCCTAATGCAAATTGGATACCTCGTCAAGTTCTAAGATGTGAAATATATTTTGCCTTGCGTGATGGAAGGTGGCTAGTTTCTTGTGTCTCTATTTTACACTGGATAATGTTGTGTGAGTGAGTTTTTTCCTGCTAAAGTATTAACTGTTGAATGTGCTAATGTGGGTTATTGATTTTCTTGTACTTTCCTTTCTAATGTATTTCTATTTCCGGTACATTGGATTTGCCATCAATAGTAGCTCATGGGGAAGTATGAAATAATCTCCATGAGCCTGGAGATAGGCACAAAGCAGGAAATGAAATATTCGTGTGTTTTGGAGTCCCTGCTTCTAGACCAATATGGGTGTCAACCTCCCAGATTTCTCTATAAAATAAGGCATGTTTCACGTTTTCTTAAAACGTTAGACCTATTGTTTTAGAGAAAGCTAGAAACATTATCTCAGCTGTTATTTGTGAACAGCAAATTCATACCCTACCCGTTTCATGTCATGAAACTAAGAAAAGGGATATATGGCAATGATAATAACATACCGATACAGATATAGGTGATATATCTTGCATTCTCGTGCACAAAATTTGGGTGTAGAAGTGTCCAATTTGGATGAATAAAAAGTTTAAGAACTAGGAACCAAAGAAAAGGTTACGAATTATGAAATTTAAGACATTTAAGCATCATTCTAGCTTATGGGTTCTCTTTCAACAGTATCCCTGAACTTTTCTTTCTATGGACATACAGAAAGGTGATCAATATCCCTCAACTTCTTTTCGTCAATTTCCTGTTCTTTTATTCACCCATCGTTGAACAAATGATCACAATACAATGTTTATATAAATACTAGTTGATCTGAAAATTATGTCAAGTACAAAATACAAAGAATAATGGGTAAATATTTTTTTTACATCTTGAGATGGTTTTTTTTCCCCTCGGGTTAAACTATAGCTTAATAATTTGATGACAATTGTGGAACAAGTCTCGTATTAATCAATGAGAAATATTAGTAACACAATTTTTTTAATATTTATTTTAATATTTATTTTATTATTAATTTTTTTCATATACTTAAAAGGATTATTAAGAGAGAAATATTAGTAATATTTATTTTTAGACTAATAATAAAATAAATATTAAAAAAAATCTAAAAAAGTGTGTTAATAATATTTCTCATATTTAATTTAATATACGTATATTTGTTTTTGTGTCTGGATTTCAGCCCGTTCATATTTTTTTTGGGCCTTAAAGTGAGTTGCTTGCTTGTTATATTGGCTTGGTCTGCCTTTCTAACACCTAGCTATTTTTAGGTACGAGAGTGATGGAAAATTTAGATCCAGATTGCACGGGCCCATTGAATAGCCTAAATTTAGATTAAGTGTGTGTTTAGATAACTATTAAAATTTAATTATTTTAATAATTAATATTATATAAAATATTTTTATTATAATCGATTATAATATAATCAATTTTATGTTAGATATATTAATTGAAAAACGATTTAAAGTTAATCTGTTTCGTTTGAATAATATAAAAAAATTATTTTTATACATTAAATTATCTAAAATAAGTATAAAATAATTAAAAAATTATTTGATTGATTAAAAAAATTATTTGATTAAAGACAAAATAATATTTACATATCAAATTATAAAATAATATCAACAACTTTTTATAAAAATGCTCAACTTTTAACTTTTGTTCCAATAGTTTTTTTCTCCAATTAAAAGCTGTTGATTTTTTCCTTTCTTAAACTTAAACATGTTGCATGATATGTGCAACAACTAAAATAGAAAATAAAAACCGTTGGTTCAACTAAATAAGTTAAACCAAACATGCTCTAAGATGACTTATATTCTCTGAAAACTGAACAAGTATAACCGTATAAAAATTTTGTACAGGGTGTAATGTAACTTGTATACTAGATTAATTGTCACTGATAGTTAAATTGTTAGTTTTATATTTAAAAATCACCACACAGCGTTTGTCAAAGTAATTGTTTATTTTGTATTGGTTTAGGGTATAAATAATGTGCACACAAAATTCTCTCAAGGAACTCTTGGGTCTTGGCCAATTGCCAGCAGACATCTAACTAGAGAGATTCATGCACCACCAAACCGGTTTCAATTGTAGAGAGATCTTTTATATATTTAATTTAATTTGTAATAACTACAATTTGTTTTCTAATGGCAGAATTATAATCTCCACTAATATCTTGGTATTCGTCGAGCTCGGTTTTGTAATCTTGCTCTTCTTAGCAAGTTGGTTTGGAGTCTCACATGCAAGAAAGACAAGCTTTGAGTTCAAATTCTCTCTAATAAATATTTGAAAGATTCATCTTTTCTTTCGGCAGTGGTTAGGAATGGAAATTCTTATACTTGGAGATCAATAACAAAGACCATAGGAATTTTTAAGGATGGTTATCGATATAGAGTTGGCAACGGATCTATTTCTTTCTGGTTTGATAGATGGCTTAAAGAGGGGCATTTATGTGATCTGGTTCCATTTGTGGATATTTAGGATACTCATTTACTGATCTCTGATGTGTTTGTTAATCAGGTGTGGCATCTTGATGAGTTAGCTACAAATTATTCCTCATAATTTTGCCTCTTTGATCCAAGCAACTCCAATGCCTCACAATTGTAGCATCTAGGATATAATTGTCTGGGCTATAGAAACTTTAGGTATTTATACAGTAAAGTCAGGATATTCTTGGCTTCTTCTCTGTGAGAGCCTCCTTCAACCTGAGCAAGAGAATTGGAGTTGGATTTGGAGGATTAAGGCTCTAGAAAAATTGTGCTTTTTTCTTTGGTTGATCTGACATGAAAATCTTCCTATAGGTTCTGTGAGAGAGCATAGGAAATTGACCCTTGATCCTTCATGTGTTCGTTGTGCTTGCCTGCTTGAAGATGTGTTTCACTGTCTTCGTGACTATCCTAAGGCGAGAAGGATATGAGACTGGTTAGGTCTCTCTACAAAAAACCTATTCTTTTCCCTCAGTACAAAAGAGTGGATTCTTTCTTTTTTGCATAGTTCTTCTTCTAGTCTTTTCCTTACTGGTATTTGGTGGATTTGGCGCTCGCAATGATGAACTTTTTTCTTCTAGTGCTTGGAAGGAGTATGAGCTTTTCAAGAAAATAATTACGATGATGGAGGACTTGCGCACTAGTTTATGTAGTTTTGGTTCTCACAATCCTCGTAGTTTTCGCCTGGTATGTTGGGATAAGCCTCATTTTAATTTCTTTAAACTGAATGTTGACGGGAGTTCGTTGGGTAATCCAGGGAGGGCTGGGTGCGGTGGGTCCGAAACAGTGGTGGTGAGTGGATTTGCGGGTTCTTTTCTTATATTGGGATCATGAAAAATCTTCATGTTGAGCCTCTCGATATCTTCACAGGTCTCCGTCTAGCTTGGGATCAGGGGTTTAGAATATTCATATGTCATATGTTCACTCTAATTCTCAATAGGCTTTCAATTTGATTGCTAATCAAACTTTTGTGTTCCACAAGTATGCTTGCATAATTAAGAATATTAAGCTCTTATTATCTAAGGACTGGTTTGTCACAATGGAGCATACTTTGAAGGAGGGTAATTTTTGCACTGATTGGTTTGCTAAAGACGGATCAAGGAATGATAATAATTTCAAGATCTGGTCACTGCCTCAACAGGAGATAAGTCCATTGTTTCTCGCTGAAGCCATGAACATCCCTTTCATTAGAGCTTAGTTTGTGTCTTTCCTTAGTTGTATATTTTCAGTTGCACCAAAAAAAAAAAATCTCCACTAATATTAATTCCCACAAGGGTATCCCTTGTAGGTGTTATCATATGTGCATATCTCTTCAACTACCGATGAGAAACCAATTTCCAAGCCACACAACACGAAGACGACATAGTCGTAGTCTCATAAGACACCACAACCACCAGCCCCACAAAATGCTTTTGAACATAGTCCCAATGTGCCATGAGTTGAAACGATACTCTTGCAGTTGCTTGCTTGCTTGGGCTACTGCTGACAAACAGCCACAACAGGGTCCAGCGATTGATGGCCTTCTCAAATCTAAAGGGGCAGAGAACGTCAGTACAATTACTAGTAAACTATAGTTGAGGGCACCTGTCTCTAGCTTGAGTTACAACCCCTAAACATGTGGAGCAGCTAACATGCCAAGGATTGATCTAATGCAATCACAATTCACATCATAATCACCATCATTGGACCTTCGCATGCTTCAAGGAGCTAATTAAAAAAAATTTATAGTGCTAGGAACTACGCAAGTGATTCCCAATAGGATGGTTTAGTAACCATGAATGTATGAAAAGAACAATAGTGTAAGTTTTATTTTATTTTTTTATTTTGCTAACAAGTGTTTTTAATAAAGTTAAAATAATAAATTTTAAATGAAACAAAATATTTAATATATTAAAAATTAAAAAAGAAACTTTTTCATTTAAAATTTACTATTTAACTTCGTTAACAAGTGAGCACTTGTTAGCAATTTTGTTTTTTGTTAATCTGGTGCATATATATATTAAATGGAGTTCAGGGTGCCTGTAAATGGATGTTGTTTTCGGTGCACATTGGCATAGCAGTTTCTAGGGGAAACCAAAAAATGCAACACCAGTCAACATTCACTGCCGACTTTCAAGATTATAATTAGACCTCTCCTGGCCTTTGAGCTCCATCCATTACTAAAAAACAAAAGTTGTGAGCGTGTGAGGTCACTGATTCTTTGGAACTCCGATCCCAAGTCCACGAAATCTTGGGACCATACATCATATGAAACTTTGTGTCTTCTTTTTTTTTTGACGTTGGAAAAAAAAAAGTTTGTGTCTCTTCTTTGACTTGTCTTGTTTATAGTAGATTCTAGCAGTTTACTAAAGGTAAGTAGCAAAGTAACTGTCTTTTTAGGATTTAGACGCTTTTATTTACAAACCACTTTTATTATATTATTTTTAAAAAAATAAGAAAAATCATACTTCTTAGTATACATTTTTTCTGTTTAATTCTTTTTCTTAAACAAGTAAAGTATAACACAATGTGTAAATAAAATGGTGAGCAACATTCCTTTCCCTTTACTTAATGGAGGATGAGCTGCATGGTACTCAACTCATTATTTAGTTTACTAGGAGCGTCCACCCTCCTTTGATCACGGGATCGATGCACTTGTGTTGTGGCCATTTGTTTAATCGTTTTAGTATTATTATTACTATTAATTAATTAACTGGGTAGTGGGTACAATAGGCTTTGTGTGGCTGTTTTGTTTTTCTATTCGTTATGCTTTTTTTATCTGTTATTTTCAATGATTCATTGATAAACCTTTTTATTATAAGTACTCAAATTAACATTTAATATGTATAAAGGTATTATCATTATAATAAAAATTCACATATTTTTAAACAATACCTTTACACATATTAAATTTTAATTAGAGTATCTATGATAAGAAGTTTCTTACCTATAAAAATTTTCCTTCCACTACAAAACTGCAGTCTTTCAGCATGCTAGTGAAGGAATTCCCTTTGCCAAGGTCAGGTCATATGGTATGGGAAAGGAGCCTACTGACTAATGAGTAGTTACTAATTAGTATGATGACCATTGATCATAGGTTCACAGCCATAGAGTCTTAGGATACTTACTTACGCCCAAAAGTTAGAACGGATTATCTCTATGATGAAAGTGATAGGAGATTAATGCATGCACGGATGCACCTGTCACCTGCTAATTTCCAGCCATATATAGTGCCAACTGTTCCTTTCCTTTTCTTCCAAACCCCAGAAAGGGAAATTAGCAAAAGGGACCTTCTATGCATAACTATTTTCATCCGGAATTTGACAAAAATGCATCTCTAAATCAAATCCATACATTATCCCAATACAAGAAGGCATCCACTAATACTTGTAAGCAGCTAGCAATAGCATAGTGAGAGAATACATATAATTTACGCGTGTTTTTGTTGGCAAATCTATGCACAGGTGATTTCAATTGTAGTTCAGTGGTCCTTAATTTTTTATGTTAAGAACCAAGTTATGAGAGCAAATCCCTATTATACAATGCCCCTATCTAATAAAAAATATATCAAATCAGGACATTTGCTATAAAAAATATCACATAAAAGTTACTTTTTAAAAAAAAACTTTTTAATAGTGTAATTAGAATAGTATTTAGTGTTTTTTTTTTTACTTTCTCAAAGTGCCTTCTTATCTGATAACTAAGAGACTAATCTCTCGAAATATGTTCAGACATTTAAACAAAAATCTCTTCCAACAATATTATTTCTATTTCTATACACATAAATTCAAAAATCAAACTTAATACCACATATTTAAGAAATTTAAACATTTTCCACTCATCCCAACAAAATTTGATGTATTCAATGTTTTATTACCTAACAAGCATGCGTGTACTGTCCTAAATGTATTTTCTAGTTTAGTTTAGAGTTTAGTTAAATTATTTAAAAAAAATGATGTTAACAGAATTCATGTTAGAAGAATTGATTTTGTGTTTAAATGAAAAAGCAGAATTATTTTGAAATATAATTATAAAAATATTTTTTAAAAATGTTACGAGTGTCAAACCTAAAATCAGCTTTATTTATCACAAGATTTAAAAAATTCTAGTTCTCTCAAAATCTATTTTAGAACCTATAATTTTGTGAGAATTGATTTTGTAAAACTACCTAAACACATTACAACACACTTAGAACTGATACTCAATTTCTAAAATAAATTCTAACAAACAAGCTCTTAAAAGAGCCAACAATATTTTGTTAATCCCAAAACCAAACTCGTTCTTCCCTCTTTCACATGACATATTCTTGTATGCATATAGATGTAATATATTATCATTATACATAACAGACAAAATTATTTAAAAAAAAAACTGAATTTATTAAACATATTCATAATAAAAAATCATCATTTTTTTTTAACATTTTATAAATATATATAAAAATAAATTGTATTATATTTATGTGTATCCAAAATTTCATCAAAAACATTACATTATAATGCAGGGACCCATTTTCATGGGATACGATACCAGATGAACCTTCACCAGGGTTTCCAACCACACGTTCACCCACAAAAGATCACAACCCTCCATTTCCCTCTTTTTTTAATTTTTTTTTCAACTCCATTCCACTCTATTTAAAACCCCCTCCACCCCGTGTGCTTCCCATCAGAGAATGTAACCAGAGATGAGATTCACTTTCGTCTTGCTTTGCTTAACACTGACTCTTTAGTCTCTTCTCTCTAAGACCCTCAATCATAGTTAGTCAAAGCAGCTAAGTTATCAACCTAAACCTATCAAAAGTTGTTGGCACCAGATACACAAATTTTGTTCAGAATGAGCAAGCTTGGTTTGGTTGTTGTGGTACTAGCTCAGATCTTGGTACTTGAAGCCGTGGCCCATGAGTCTGAGGGACCACTCCAAGGGTTAAACCCTTTGGAGCATAAAACTCAAACAGGAGTTCAGCTCCATGATCACAAGACTGATAAAATTGCTTACCATCCAGTTTCTGGAGCTACTGAGTTATCATCACCAGAGGAAGAGGGAGAGTCTAAAGCAGCTGAGGCTCCACAGACTCGGCGGCTGGGAAAGCATCATTCCACAGACAAGTCAGTGGCAGGTGGGGGTGTCATCATAGGTGGCCTTGTTACTGCCATTTTTGCTGCTGTTTTTTGCTATATTCGGGTTACCAGGAAAAGGGACACTGGTTACTGATCTTCCCTTCCCTAGTTCAATCTTTTTGTTCTTTTCACTTTTTCCTTATAATTGTAAACAGTGAAGTGAGTGATATTGAAACATAGAAATTGATTAAAATTGTAGCAAAAGATATGCGTGTGATATTGTTTATGTTATCATGTAATGTAATTCATGTATTGTGAATATAAGAATCAGATTAAAACTCCTGCAAGAATATGAGTTCCCTTCATCTTCTTCTCTATATTCTATGTTCTCTTTCTTTTTTTCTTTTTTTTCCTTTCACATCTCATTTATCAGCGAGAAAGCAAAAAGGAAGGCGCAGTTGAGATTGCATTTTTCTTCAAATAACAGTATGTCGCTATCTGCATATGAAAACGGGAAGGGGCTAAACTACTTAGATTACCTTTTTGCTAAAATATCAGTCCAGGATTCCCTGAGGTCTTCTTAATCGGAAATCCATCTGACACTAATTTTGTTTACAAGGAGTAACAAATTCAAAGTGTGTACATTGAGCTTGAGATGATGAATTGATGTGTATTTCTAAGTTATAAAAATAAAATTTTAAAATATTTCTATATCATCATGATGGGTCAATGGTGGTTTTACTTTTAAATTTACCTCAATGATGTCTCTGTAGCGGTGTTCATATGGTATTCTCCTTGTTCAGGAGTGTTATCCAATAGGATGTTATGATTTAAGTAAAGAAAGAAGAGAATAATATGTGTGTTCTTTACTTATAGAAGCTATTTTCAGAAAATACTTAAATTAAAGAAAGAAAAAAAATTAGAAGAAGAGCTGTCCCTTACAAATAAACTATTGAAATAGGTTCTTACTTAGTCGTCTAAGTGTATTCTGAGCGTGTATTATGAGCGATTAGTCTTTTTTTTATTGAGTATGAGATATTATGAGAGAAAAAAACTACTACTAACTAGTAGCACATAATAGATGAGCAAAGAAAGTGCTGCTAGCTGCTTCTGAATTTGAGTGTGACTCACTATTTTGCATGCGCAACAGTAATTGATCAGAGTTTTTATTTAACATCATTGCATAACATTATATAAGAATTAATTATGATTTTAATACATCATGTATATTAGTTGAGTATTCTTATATCTTTCTAAAATATTTTTTTAATTAATTCTCCTAATATTTAATAAAAAATTATTAAATAAAAAAGTAAATTCAATTCAATGTCATATGAACATAAAAATTATTCAATGTTTTCTGTATTTAGTAAGTAAAATGATTATTAAAAAATTGTTTAGTAGAATTTAAAATTATTCATAGTAGTTTATTCGATTTGGATCTCATCATTGTCTATTAGAAAGGAATAATTCTAAATTTTCTTATCTAATCTCCTTAACTACTAAATGAAGAAAGTATTTAATATTTTTATATTCTTATATTCTTAAAACATTAAATATATTTACCTTTTCATTTAATATTTTTTTATTAAGTATTAAAAAAATTATTAAGAGAATTTTTAAGAAGATATAACAAAAACTCATTACAAAAATAGCAGGTTGAACTATTTTCAACCCCATTCAAAACTCAAGATCAGAGTTGGTTATGACTTTAACACATCATTTTATAGTTGGTTAGGAATTTTGCTTCTTTCCTTTTTATTTGGTCAAAGTTCGGACTTTTGGTAAATGCTGTGAATTTTGTCTCTTGGCCGAATTAAACTTAAAACTGCCTTCTTCCAACCCTCTGGAATCTAGCCCAATGATGTTGCCCAAAACAGCAAAGTGGACCATTTAAGCAAAAATTGGTTCACGACCCAAAAAAGAAACAAAAACTACAAATTGGTTATGCTTGAGAGGATTCAAACAAGATGATGATATCAGTGAGTGTTAGAATTAGTTGTAAAAATTTAATTATTTTAATAATTAATTATTATTATAATTGATTATAATATAATTAATTTTATATTTAGATATGTTAGTTAAAAATTGATTTTAAACAAATTTGTTTTGTTTGAATAATATAAAAAGGACAAAATTTAAGTAAAATTTCTTAGGTGTTTATGGTGTTATTTTTTAATAAAAATATAACATATTATATTTTTCATAACTCATTAATGAAAACTTAAAAAATGATGATTAAGTGATTAAAACCTCAAGACACGTTTTATATTTTTATTAGAGAATAATGTTATATTTTTTTGAATAATCACAAGAAATCAAAAAAAATTTCTTTTTGTCCTAAAAAATTATTTTTATACATTAAATTATTAAAAGAGACATAGAATGATTAGAAAAATTATTTGATTGAGGACAAAATAATATTTACATATTAAAACTTTTAGAATAATCTATAATCTATAATCAAAAGCTTCAAATTTCAACATTATAAAAAAAAGTTATAATGCATTGAATTTTATAAAAATTAAAACAAAAATTGTCAAACATAATTGAAACAGTAAAAAAAAAATTTCAAGCAAAAATCTATTTTGGTAGAGAATTAATCTCTACCAAACATGCTCTTAACCCGTGTAAAACTTTAATTCATATACTGCCTTGGCTTGGTAGAGCTGTGAGGCTTCATATACTGCCTCAGATATATACTTCCAGAAAATTCACTTCTCTACCGGTTAGGACTTGTTAAAGACACCGATGCCTGATGAAGATACTGAAATTGATGGAGTTCTAGAATTCAAGCATGGGGAGGTCATTAATGGTGTGGAGATTGAAGCTCCTGACATTTCAAATTCTGATAAATTCGTTATTCATGGGATTCCTAGAGCTTATAAGAAGGCTGAATTACGGAGATAGAACTTAGAAGGTCAATGGTTGGTGAAGATGTCCAGACATACACGCAGATTTGTTTCATTCGAGGATTGTACATTGTGCACAACTATTATGTATGGATTATGGGTTTTATGGTAAAATCTGGGCACCGCTAAAGGAATAGTGCCAACTGCCAAGTATAAAGCCTAGCCAACTTGCAACTTCCAAAATCATGAAAGCATCAAATAATGGATAGCTTACCGCAGGCCAAAAACACATGCACACAGCAAGTTTTTGGAATACTAGAGCATATCAATGTGAATCTCATCTCTCTCGAGAAGGACCTCCATATTCTAGTTCCAACTTCCAAGGTGAGAAGAGTGAAATCCAAAATAAAATTGACACACTATGCTAGAAACTTAAGAAAGATTAAGAACAACTGCAAAATAATACAACATATCTTAGAGATTTATCACCATAAAATGTGAATTATACACTTTACAATTGGGGTTCCACCAAAAGATAATCACACCTGTCAAGCTTCTGTGAAAGACGTGGCATAATAGGAATAATTACTTCTTGATCTTTCAAATGATAGTACTTGTCCTTGCCAATATAAATCGCGTTGAAATGCTCAAGCACAATTCATTAAATGAAATCTGTCAAATCATATAATGTATGATAATTTTCAGGTTACCAAATAAATAGTAATTATAGGTTTCTCAATATGATACTTCGAAGTTCAAACCACATTGTGACCAAATATCCATGATATATGACTATAACTTGGTATTAATTCTCTGAAGTGCGACATGTTTAAGATTGAATCATCATTTTATTCTAGTATGTTCTAGTATAACATACGGAAGAAAAGATATCTTAGCAGTTACCACAACAAAAAATTCCATCCAGTAGAAGAATCTATCACCCACATAAACCACAAGGTCACACCAGAGGCTCATAACTCAATTACAGAACAAGAACTTTTAATGCATCTCATAAACCAATTGGCTCAATTACAGAACAAGAACTTTTAATGCATCTCATAAACCAATTGGGATCATTTTTTAAGTGTCTAAATGTGCAGAACAATTGGATTGGGTATGATGCACCAACCATACGTATGCTACAACTATTGAAGGATGAAATAAAAAAGCACAGCAATATCAGTATCTTAACTTTTGTTCTAAGTGAAGTTCCCTAATGCATACAAGGCTGCAACTTGAATAAACAAAAATATCATTCTTATAACTGTAAAAGAAATTTGTACAAGTCAATGCAACAAAGCAATCTCAATCAGAACCAGTAATGGCTCGTATCAGTTGATGGCATAATATTAGACCCCAGATCTTACAGACTTTCATCTATCCTACCTCCTTAAGAACAATAATGCTTCTAGCAGATCCTATAAATCACAGACATCCAAGATCCTATATCAAAAAACAGCAAAAGTGTTACAGGCCCTAAATTCATAGAGTTCATTAGCCATGAAAACTGAACAAATACAACAACCCATCCAAATCAAGTTCTATTCAAGACAAAAGTGTAACACGTATACCAAAACTTTTCTACCACTTCAAGGGAAGTCGACATTTGATTCAGATGACGCTGCAGTGAACATAAGCAAAAGCCAATAAAAATAAAAAGGTTCCCTAAAATTGTATCCGATGCACGATTAACTTTAAACCATCAGAACCTATATAAATATATACAAACAAATATTTAGTAAACATCAAATACACATATCCAATAACAATAATGAGTTATAACATTCATTCATATAGCAAAACTTTTCCTCCACTTTCAAGGGAAACCAATATTTGATTCAGATAATGTTGCAGTGAACATTACCAAAAAGCCAATAAAAATGTTTACTGATTCACTTTAAACCATCAACAGCTATATTTATATTTGGAAACACATCAAAACAAATATACATAATTACATACATTAAAAAAAAATCACAAAAATTGAAAATTTAACCAGCAATCAAGAAGAAGAAGACTGTATAGTTCTCAAAAGAATACTGGTCATTCTCATTCCATTCAAGGTGACATTACGTGACTCAACAAACCTCGAATTCCTAAACAAACCCGCAACCTCCCTCACCTCACCAACCCCACACTCCTCCACAAGCACCAAACACGCGCCGCCTGGCCTCACCGTCCGTTCCATCTCCGCTGCGAATCGCGACGGAAACAGCGCCTCGTCGAAACGGGCAGTGAACGCAAAATCAAACGCGCCGTCGAAGAATGGCAAGTTATGGGGATCGGCGCGACTCACCAGCGGCAGCGAGTCCATCAACTCGACGCCGGTGACATCTTCGACGCCCAAATTGGACATGGCCATGACTTCGTGGCCAGGGCCGGCGGAGACGCAGAGGACCTTGGAGTGGTTGGGGAGGAGACCGAGATCGCGGATAGGGGTGAAGAGGTTGGTGAAGGATTGGAGTTTGTGATTCCAGTCGCGCGTGGACCAGAGACGCGTGTTCTTCTTGTGGGTGGGGAGGTGAGGGCGCGTGAGGGAGAAGTCGCAGGAGGATTTGGGGAAGCGGAGGTGGGGTTTCAAGGGGGCGTCGGGGGGAACGCAGGTGTCGGGGGTGCGGAGGAAGAGGAAGAGGAGGGTCAGTGATGCTATTGTTATGGCTGCGAAGGAGAGTTTCTTCAGGAACATGTCTATTTCCCTGTCCATTTTTGCTGTTTTGTTTGATGTTTCTTCGGAAGGCAAACAAAACTGATGGATGCTTCTATGATCTACTCATCTGCGTCCCTCTGTTGTTGTTCTGTTCTGTTTGTTCTACTCTCTGTTCTTGTATTAAGTGTGATTAATTAATCCCATGTTAATTTTCATCAGATCCATTTTTAATGTTTGTACACAGTTCAATAGAGCGTAATGTCAAATAATATAGTTTTAATATTAAATGTAATGCAAACATATTTAGCTGGTCCTTCAATGTATAGGTAGATAGATAAATAAATAAATAAATAGATAAATAAGTAGATAGGGATGTAAGTGAGTAGAGTGGAATTAGATGGAACACTTAAAATTTAGGTTTGATTTGTAAAAAAAATAAGTTGTTTAAATTTGACTTATTTATTTAAATGAGATAAATTTAAAGTTTGAGTTCAATTTGTTTAAAAATATTAAAATTTTGATTTAACTCATTTAATTTATTTATGTCTTGATTTTTTTATTAAATATCTCTTTAAAATATTTTTTTATTTTTTATTAAGCTAATAATTAATAAACATCTTTATCACATAAGATGAATTAAAAATAGAAATAATTTTTTTATTCTTATAATTCATTACATAAAATAATAATAAAATCATAACTTTTCTACTATTACAAAAAAAATTTCAAAATAAATTTAAATACTTAAAATTATTTAACATATTTACACAATAAAATAATCTTATTTCTTTAAGTACAAAGATAGAGTCTATTAACAATTGTATATATTTATTATTTTTATAAATACTTATTAAGATAAATAACTTTAACAATCTTATATTTTTTTTTATTAACTACAAATTTCTACTTACATATATATATATATATATATATATATATATATATATATATATATATCTAAGTTAGACTTAATGTCAAATTTCACAATATTTTTGATATATCGAGGTCCGTGATATATCATAGTATTCCTCTGAGATTGATGTGTAAGGCCGAGGTCCGAGTCGGATCGCTCTGCTTATGTTGTCATTCCGTCATCCGAGGTGTGTCATACGTTGCCCCCATGTGTTCCGAGGGTCTCGACCGTACGTTGAGTGAATTCTTGTTAGGGTGTCAACGACGGACTCCGGTCAGGTGTGTCGTGAATTGACTCGTGGGATAAGATCTTGGATCATGATCCAGAACAATTACCCCCAGCTCGGCATTTGGTCAATATAGCGAAGTAGCAAGTCTCAATGCCCCCAAACAACGGAATTCGTGCTTTACTTAAAGTCGTAATTCGTGCTTCTCCGTTGAGCTATGAGCTCTAATCTGGAGGCGTTTGCACCGTAGTCCGGATAAGGTCCATGCGTCAGTTGGCCATAAGTGGCTAGGTTCCGCAGAATGGGCTAGAATTGTTACCGTGTTTACTTCTTTTTTCCATGGTATGTACTAGGTCCAATGCTCATTGTGTTGCTTTTCACAACTATTTTATGGACTTGAGAATATTTCCAATCGAGGGAAAACTATGGTCCGAGGTCCATTACCATTTGCTTTGGTGTTTATGATCTCTCGTGACTTTGGTTTAGAAACCTTGTCCGGGGCCCATTACCATTTGTTTTGGTATTTAAGATCTCTCGTGACTTTGATTTAATTGAAGCCTTGTCTGGGATCTGTCACAAACTATTTGGGCGTTTAATATCCCTCTTGACTTTAGCATAAATGAAACCTTGTCCGGTATCTATCACCAACTATTTGGGCGTTTATGATCCCTCTTAGGACGTAGGCATAAAAGAAACATTGTCCAGGGTCCGTCATCAACTATTTGGGCGTTTAGGATTCCTCTTAGGACTTAGGCATAAAGAAACCTTGTCCAGGATTCGTCACCAACTATTTGGGCATTTAGGATTCCACGTGACTTTGGTTTAAGTGGTCATTGCTGGGTCTTTTATGTTTACGGTTTAGTGAGCAAATTTTCCTAAGACTTAGGTTTTTTCCACTGCACGACCTGTTTAACGTAAGAGAACTCTCGGTAGGCACCGTAATGGCTTATGCATGGATTTCACTATCCATGCTGCCAATAACCACGTAATGGTTTTAGCCAAGTGTCGAGGTTTTGCGACTTGCGACCAACCCATTGAGAAGGGTTTGGTGGGTTGCTCTCTTAACATGGAATGTAAGGCACTCCCTGATCCTATTGGGAATGATCTCCTAAGGTCACTCAAGGCCAAGTCCGGCTTGAGGGCCTTTTATCTTCGAAATCTGGCACCCATCAAGAACGGGCTCAGTGGACACTCTCCTAGTTGTCTATAGGCTTGAGGGTCCTTCGAGACTTGTTTAAGAATACGTTTAACTTTTGTAAACATGGTTGGTTTTTGGGTTAAGGTCAGGCTCACATGGGCACGGGTTAAGACTCTTGAATGCGCTACTTGCCCCTAGAGGGTGGTCAAGTGGATTTCTCTGTTTAGCCGTCATGTATAGTTGATGCTCTTCGGACCTTGTACTCCTCGGGTCTCGCTAAAGTGTGGTAACATTACGGGTTGTGTAGGGCCAAAGTACCTGTGGACTCGAGGTCTTCTAATGGAACAAGTGAACTTGCTTTTGACTTTGTGAGAAGGTCATCCGTATTTATTGTGTGGGATTAGAAGTTTATCATATTCCCACAGATGCCGCCAATGTTCTGAAGTGGATTCAAATGGTACGTGAGATAGGCACTGAACAGTGGTTTCCTTTTTGAGCAGCAACAGTCAAACGTATGAGAACAGGGGATTGATACCTGCAAATGGACTTTAACACTCAAGTTAGACTGTGTTCAATGAAGGTAGTCAGTATATTAGAGAAGATGCATACCTTTGAGACTTGACTTAGGAGCGTCTTAAGATGAGTGCAATCTGTATTAAATGAAATTATTTAATATTAGAATCTGTTAGGAATTATGATCCCTTTTAACTAATTTTTCTATTTATGTGAAATATAATTAACTTTCATATCCATCAAAGATACTTGAGAGATTTATGCCTAATAAATAGACTGATATACTCATCAAGATAATATGTAGTAATATATGAAAATTATTTTGATGGGATTAGATTACTTCTGACTGATAATCCAAAATTTTAATTAAAACAAAATTATTTATTAAATTAATTTTTATTTAACCATAAGAGTATAAGAATTATGCAATATTCCCTTTAATAGTTACTTCCCTCCTTACTTAGCACCTTGATCCATCCTTAGTGGTATTCCATATCTTATTATGTGAGATAAATTGGAACATATATATGAGTAGACGTTTAATTAAGTCAAAGTCAAAATAACATCGTCAGCTTAGCTACTTTATTCAATTTAAAAGCGCTAGTTTCGCTCTTCCAACATAAATGTCCTGTTATTTGCTTCATTAATTCATATTTTGATTTTTTTGTTTATATATATATATATATATATATATATATATAACTACAACTTGCATTCTTATAATGCACGAGATAATATTACAAGTAAAAAATTATAAAATAATACAAATATAATAAAATTTAATTTAATTTCATTAAAATGTTTTTTAATAATAATAAATTAAATTGTAAATAAAAGATAAATTTATTATGTACAAAAATATTTTCTAAATTCAATTTCAAATGAAAACAAATAAATAAATATATAAAGAAAATAATAATAACCTAAAAAAATCTATATACCATACTTGAATTAAAATACATGATTTTAATTTAACTATAACGTGACATTAATTTAGAGAAAATCAACAAGCAATTTCTTATAAAAATAGAGATAGAAACATTACTTGGATTTATCATTAACAAATACAACAAAATGTTTATGTTCTATCAAATAAAAGGATGGAATATTATGTTTAGACTTTATTCACTAAGACATTAACAATATTTGCAAGAAAGCAAACTGCTGATAGGTGAACTCACCAATGTGAATTTAATAAAATGTGTGATTCAATGATTTCTTAATAAGGAGTGCATGTATTTGTTAAATTAATATAATACTTATTTATTATCATCATTTAATACTTGTGACATTTGTAGGATAATACCTAATTTTACGTAAAATTATATACAAACATATTCTAAAATTATGTTTAATTGTTTCCTATTAGATTTTTAGAAATAAAGATTAAATATAATTACAGTTAACTTCTTTATATGTCAAACTATTATTTATTATTTATTATTATCCAACAATGATTGGTTACAAGTAAAAGTGAAATTCGACTTGAGACAAACTTTATTTATAATGTCAATGATTTAAATCACGATTTCCCAAATAATTTGTTACCAAAAAAAACTTATTATTTCATTTAAAATTAATTTAAATATTATTTCATATTATTTTATGTTCACAAGGATCATGCAAATAATAATAATAATAATAATAATAATTTAAGTACAATGTTATGTCCCACATTGAGCTTAGCAAAATATAAAAAAACTTTGTGATAATTAAGTTATAATACTCTCTCACCTAATAAGTTAATCTTTTGAGTTGAGTTCTTTTCATAAACAATGTTTTTATTGCCAGTTGACCGACACATAGGAGGAAATCTTAAAATGAGCAATCCTGAGTGGACACCTAGAATTGGTAGCTAGAGAGTTATAGCAAACCAAAGTAATCGTCTGTTTTTTAAGAGATACGACAATGTTATATTTTACATTGAGTAAATAAAGAAACTTAATATAATATTTAAGTTATGAAGCTTTCTCACATAAAAGTAATTTTTTAGGTTGAGCTCTCATCTTAAAATTGTCCCAACACATAAATTAATTATCTTAGAAGAAAGTAATAGTCAATTTTTAAAAATATGTTAATATTAATCCATGTAATGCTTGTGTTATAAGCTAGTTATTTTATTTTGTTTTTTAAAAAAAGTTTAGCTCCCGAGTCTTTAGACTAATTTTGATCGGTTTCGTGATTCTTCATTCTCTACAAAACAGGATGTTTTCCAAATCTAAAACAAACTCTCCTATTTAACTGTATTTACTTTTGAAAAGTTCAAAATCTGATCAACCAAAGTAGAAATAAAAGTACTTGTATAATCACATAACCAGAGAAGAGAAGCAATCAAGGGAGATGAGATGATGCAATGGAGACAAGATCTGCAAAACGCAAAAAGATTGCTCAAATACTAGAGAACGATGCTAAAACAGCCATTGATCGGATTAGTGATCTCCCTGATGCTGTTCTTCATCATATTCTTTTCCTCCTTCCCATCAAATGTGTGGCACAGATGAGTGTTCTTTCAAAGAGATGGAAATTTCTTTGGACCACTTTTCCAGACCTTGACTTCACCACCCTTAACCCATTTGCAATTTCTTCCAAAAATCTTAAATTTTCAAACTTTGAGAAACATAGACATCCATTGGCTTCAACACGAATGGATTTCATCACCCAAGTTCTCTCCATTCGTGACAAGCACTCAGACATTAGGATCCTTTGTTTTCGTGCCCGTTTGAGTTTTTCACGACTAAATAGTTTGATTCGTAGTGCCATTAGGCATAATGTTAGAGAACTTGATATTGAAGTGGCCACAGAAGTGGTCACAGATGATTACTTCAACTTTCCAAGATGTGTCATTGGGAGTGAATCTTTAAGGGTTTTGAAATTGAAATCAGGTTTTCGTTTGCCTCCATCATCAATCATGAGAGATGGTTTCCAATCACTACAAACCTTGTCTCTTTCCCTAGTCATTTTGTACAATCAGCCTAATCTCTCTGATTTGTTCTCTGAATCATCCTTTCCTCTCCTGAAAAATTTGCACCTGGATATGTGCTTTGGATTAAAACACCTCCATGTTGGTTGTCGGGCTCTTGAAGATTTGAGCTTAGAGAAATGTTTTCAGCTACAAAGTTTGGATATCTCAGGTGCAAAACTAGAAAGAATGAGAGTAGCAAGTTGTTTTGATGCCTATAGTGACAAGAGTTGGGTAAGAATCAATGCACCAAAGCTTGAACATTTGTTTTGGCAATATAATGCGGTCACTGACACGAGTGTTTTTGAACATTCAAATTTCTTGCGTGAGGCCTCCATTGGTTTCTTCATACTGAATGAAGATATTAGTATGGGTAAGGTTCAAAGTGTTAATAGTTTATTGTCTGGACTCTCTCATGCTCGTTCCTTGACTCTTGAAAGCCAAACTATTGAGGTAAACTTCATTTTCTCTTTTGGAATGCATAGAAATGGTTGCCAAAATCAAATCTGAAATTTCCCAATATTCTAATGGGCTTGTTGAGATATTATTTTATAAAAAAGCATATCGACATTTCCTATTTGAAGTTAGAGAACGTTAAAGTTTTCCTAATTTTCTGAGCTGTATAATATTATTATCTTGTAATGTTTAGCTGCTCAAAATTTTATTAATGCATAGTTTCAAAAGATTCATTTTTTTCATTCATAGTTATTAGAGATAGCCATATATTTGATGAGCAGAATCGAAAACTCATGGGAAATTTGTCTGGCCTAATACATGATAATGATTTACTGAATCTCTTTTGTATTTCCCCTTTTCAAGGTGAAAATATAGATTTACAACCTTTTCTCCCTCTCCTTTGGTTGCAGATTCTATCAAACAATAACTTCTTTATTCAGCCATTTTATAATCTCAAGTCATTAGAGCTGCATACTGGTTTCAACAAAAGTAACGTTCAGGGATTAGCATGCCTATTCAGGAGCTCTCCTACACTTCATACTCTGATTCTCAAGATCATTAACGATTATAAGATTGAAAGAAAAGTAAGCTACACCAAGAATTTGTTTATTATTATTTTCTGCATGCTCATACGAAGCACACTTTATCAAAGTTTGATTTCCTTTTTCATCCGCTTCAGCAATGGAATAGGGACTTATGGGACATGACTAGTACCGAGGAAGAGCAGTATTGGGAATCTCAGATCCCAACTCTTAAGTCTTTTCTACAACACTTGAAAGTGGTGAAAATCCATGGGTTTCTAGATTGTGAGAATGAAGTTACATTTGCAAAGTTTCTCCTCAAGCATGGGAAGGCCTTAGAAGAAATGTTATTATGCGCAGGACATTGCAATGCTAGAGATACTCTTAGACGACAAAAAATAAGGTCGCAAATGATGGGATTTTCTTGGGCTTCTTCTAATGCTAGAGTGGCATTTCAGTAGGCTTGTCATAGAATTCTCGGAATTGAGGGTAGTGTGCATGAATTTTAAGAGAACTTTACTTTTCAAATAATAAAGTCTTGTATTTGGGGGCAGCCATTATTAGTATTAGTATTCGTATTAGTATTTTTTTTAGACAAGGGAAGAAATTTATTGGCATTTAGTATTTTCTTTAAAAAAGATCAATGTGCTTATGTGGTGTGAGTTTTATATTAAGCCATTTAATTTGTTTAAAATTAACACAGAGATTGTATATTGGAAATAATTGCTTATGAGGTCTTGTAATTTAAAACTCGATTGGTACTTTGAAGTTCAAACCCTTTTGAAAAGTTTTGCAAGTTTAAAACTTTGCTTATACTTATACGTGATTTTACCCTTTCGAGGATTTTATCGAACACCTACAGGTCAAACAACAACAAACCCAATCCAATCCACTCCCCTCCACTCCACTCCACCACCATAACTGCAGAATGTATTTTAAGCTTTGCTGATAATTAATATATAGCACCACCCAATCTATTGGATAATAAATTAAGAAAAATACTAGTAATATATTCTTTTGAATAATTGTTTTAATATTTATTTTATTATTAGTATATCTCATACACTTAAAATAATTATTAAAACAAAATACTAATAATATTTATTTTTAAACTAATAATAAAATAAATATTTAAAAAATATTTAAAAAATATGTTACTAATATTTCTTATAAATTAATAATACTCACCTGTCAAAACTAACTCAAAACAGCATGACTCATCTCATAAATCACGAGCAACAATTTAATGGGCTGACATGGAATAAAAGCATGAGGAGATTGACTCTAAAATGTGGGTGGAGCAATTAGCCCAATCAATGTCCACCTTAAGTTCAGGGCCCAACCCAACCAGACCACGCTTTACTATTGTTCCAATCTGAGACCAAAAAAAATATATATATATAATATATGCATCAATCTTCAACCCAAAAAAAAAATTCTGCATCAATAACCGCAAGTTGAAAAGATGTACCAGTTTCTCCTTTTAATAGCTTTTTCTTGTATTTGTCCATTTGGTTGTGGGGAGTGGGGACAAACCTCCACTTCTTGTTTCACTTTAAGAAATTATAACTTACTGGAAATGAATTTTTTAACAACTCTAATACAAATAATACATATATTTTTTTCATATTTTTTAATATTATTTATTATATTTATTTATTTTATTATTATTTTCTTTCATTTAATCACAATCCTTAAAAAGATATAAATAGTGATACATTCTTTTTTAAGAATGTAAAAGTATCATTTTTCTTTTCTAAATATATTTTAACTTAGTATTATTCCATCTTATCTATTTTAAGAATTACTTTGATAAAAAAAAAAATTATAAGTGATGTTTTCGCATATCAATAAAATATTAATCAACTATTCTTGAAAATTAGATGAACATAATAAAATGAAATAATTAATTGAAATGAATAAATATAACTTAGTAAAAGATTCTCATAATTAAAGCTTGATTTAATGTTTTTTAATTCTTGTACTTTACACTAAAGTGACATTTAAAATGAATGGGAAGGAGTTTTGATTACTCTTTTACAAAGAATAATTATTAGTCACTCAATCAGTTAATGATATTCAAAACTTAATTAATAAATACGCGCCTGTTAACTTAATTAGTATGTAAAAAATTAATTATTCTTAAACAAAATATTTCTTTCAAGTTTTTGTTTATTTTTAAGGCTATTTGTATTAACTTTGATTATCCTTGTTAAGACCAGAGAAAGAAAAGTAGCTGGCAGACTCAAACCAAAGAATATAGCTGGCAAACATAAATGAGGACAAGAATTAGGTAACAAACCCAAATCATCATTTATATGCATTGAACATTGTCATCCAAGTGTGCTAGTGCCAGTCACCAAAATAAGAGTGTGCTAGTGCCACTTTGCAATAGCGGCATGCAACAGTTGACTATATATATATAAGCTTTGGTTCGTGATGAGCAATAAAATTGAGATACATGGAATTCACATTTGGTACATGTATTATCCCTGATATTTGGAGAATGGTGAGGGGAAAAGGTCCAGAAAAGAAAACAACTGGCCCTACGTGGCTACCCAAATTATAATCCCCTCTTTTCATCCATCTATATCTACTATTATTATGGCCCAATAACGTCGAATCAAGACCCTGACATTCAGAAGTGATAGAAGTGGTAGATTTTCTGTCCGAACAAAAAAAGAAGTAACTCGATTGAATTCTACTTATTATGCTTTTCTAAGTTGGAATCCAATTTTGCAAATTGCACCTCATCATTCTGTTATGGAATTTAGCTGATTCAAAGTGATTAAGTTACTATTCCCCCATGCAAATATATTATAAGATACTACATAATAGTGATTCTCCCAAAACTTGATTACTAGCCAAATATGTGCTTATTTTGGTTTATGAGTTAATTTGCAACTTGCAAGTATATATATAGGAGCCATTATATAAAAGATAATACGTTAAATTAGATATTTAAAATCTTCAAAGACTACACTGCATCTGGATGCATGGCTTTTTCTACGAGTTAATCTCACAAATCACAGTTAAAAGCAATTCCATTTGGAACTATACTAGTTATTCAATACTAGTATATTATCCTTTTTCAGTCAAGGGTGCACCACCTCTTGTGACCAGGAACCCACTTTGGGCATTTTGGACTGAAGTAATTGGAAACTACTTTGGAATTTAGAAGCTCTACAATGGGAGCATATTTCACACAGCGAGGCGTCTTGTACTGGTTTATGGATGCACCCTGGCTAAGAGCAAAGTCCATGAGCTTGTCAAATGTCCCATTCTCAACTAACTTGATTTCCAATGGTCCAATGGACTCTGATACCCTTCCTTGGCGATACACGCTGTTGAGAGATTCTTCAACTGCATGGCAACAGTCCTCAAAAACAGAAGCAGGAATTGTGGTTTGGCCATTCATGCTAATCTCCCAGTACAGGACGTAGTGGCCAGGGATAGTGGACGTGTCCGCGTAGCTTGTGTATTCTGTGAGCGTTGCACCAAATTTTACAAGATGGTTAGCTCCATTCTTCACAGCATTTTGCAGCTCAACTTCATCCGTTTTATCAGAATCAATGCTCAAGGCCACGTTCTTTCGGCACACAAAGTTGAATTGAGGAGCCTTGTTCTTGAATCCCGCTACACGGAGTATGTCACCAACCCGGTACCTATAAAGACCTGTGGATAGAGCATGATTTCATAATAATTAGAAGTTAATTAAAACAGAAAAAAAATTATATATGGAAAGAAAAAACAAATCTTTGAGGGTGCTGAAGGTGAAGAGAATTGAGATTGGAAAATGATGCTTACACACCATCATTTTGCTTACAACCAGTGGTGGATGCCAAAGTGCTTATGGACTAAGTCATGCCTATCAAGCTCACAAAAATGCTTATAGCCACCAAGTTCTTTCCTCACAATTTTAACCCAAATATAACCCTGGAACCTTTCTTTGCCAAAGATTCCAAGAGTAACCATTAGTTTATTCCCTTAAATCTCCATACTCACCCTCACACTTAATGTGAACACAAGCAACGCAAACTAAGCTGCAACGTGATTATAAAGGCTAAACCATCAAACAGTAAACTCACATAAAGCGAACACAACATCCCCTATTTTGCATTGGCACACCAAAAGTAGGGTCCCCATGGTGGCAAAAAATTCAACTCCTACTTGAAGATGATGTAAGGGAGGTTAAAGGGGTTGCAAAATTTTTGAAAGAACCATGAGGTGAGGGAAGTCTACGGAGTTTAGGAATTTTTGAGGGAGCCAATCATAACAAAGATTCGTATTAGTTTTTAATTAAACAATGCACGTGGTTAACTAAAATATTGTATATTGTTAATGGGTGTAAAAATGGCTTGCAAAATTTGGTGTGCAAAAATACGTGTTAGATTGAGATTTTACCTGCATAAGTGGTGACCACAAGCTCGTATTCTTGACCCAACTCTACTTCTACAAGATCAACTAAATGTTCTTGCTCCGGGTGAGAAATTGAATTGGTATGTCCATTATTTATCTTGTTCATGGGCAAGAATTCAAAGTAAGCCATGGTGGGAATGAGGGTGTAAGATACCTCACTTGGTTCACACAAAGGGTTTAAATTGACACCAAAATAGCACTCAGACGAAGCATACATGGTGCAGACAAGAGGGAGACCATTGCTATAGTAATCCAATATTGGAATGTACTGAGACATGGTTCCCGTGACAATAACGTCAACATACTTGGTGTTGGGCCATAACCTAGTAATGATCCCTTTCCATGACTCCTTCATGCATTCCACTTCTATAAAAGCCGCAAGCTTGGGATTTGGTTTGAGTATTTTCATAACGGCCTCTCTCACGGATGGGTCAGTGATTTTGTCATCTATGGTACCCGTTCTTATGTCACTACACAAACAAACCCAATGCTTTTCGAGGAATTTAATGGCACGAATGAAACCGGAAGCGAAAACAGCCCCAACACGAAGGACTTCCTCGTTTTGGCAAAGCCCACAAAGCAACTGAGAATACATGCTCTGATAAGAATCTAGGCAGAGAATGGTCTCATTGGGGCTAGTGTAGTTTGTGCAGGGATCATGTTCATGTGTACGGTCCTTAAAATGTGAGCTCTTGTAGTAGCTGGTTAAAACTGGACGAGCAAGGAGTCCCCCCGGGGTCTTGGCTTCTGATTTTATGAACAATAAGTACATGCCCTTGCCTTTGTCCAAACCGGGTACAAATTGGTCCATCACTGGCATCAAAAGGCTATAAAGCAATGCCCTTCTCTCTAGCTCCTCTTCAATGGTAGGCATCAATTTTCTCTCCCCACCAGATGTTCCAGAGCTACATAAAATAAATATAACACCAGCCCCATATTATATATCAGTTACTCTTAATTTTACAAGAAAAATGCTTTATGGACGTCTTTAAGAAATGCATCATCTCATATCTAGAATATGCGGCAAAATAAGAATGTAGATAAGCAGCAAACAAGGGGGAACTACATGTAATCAAGTGATAAAAACTATGAAAATTGAATATGATATGTAAGTAAGTGTATGTAGGTAATATGTACTTATTTCACAATATCTCATATTAGAAAAAAAAAAGTGAAAGAAATTTTGGATGACAATTATAAGTTTACAATAGTGTTAGATACAAACCTAGTGAGGAACTCAGATATGGGTTTGGAACATAAAATTGGGGAGGTATCACCATTAGCTATACGATCAATATCAGGCTTTAAATCCTCGTAAGTCACCACAGGCATGACCTTTTTGAAAGTTTCTCTGTCTGTGCGCCCATCTAGGCCATGTCGTTGCAGGTACTCAACGTGGGCACTAGAAGAAAGGATCTCTACGAGAACCCTTTCTTGAATTTCATTAGTATTGCTGGTAACATCCTCAATGTATTTCAGTACTTTCTTATTCTTGTCCTCAATGATGTTAGTATTACTACCATCATCATCAAGTTCGTCATTTGGCTTGTTGCACTGGTAGTGGTTAGGAGCCTCAGCTGGCATGGCTAGATAGATATAGCTACTGAAATTTCAGTGTAATATAACAAATATGCATTGAAGAGTTACCAAAAAGAAAAAAGTACTGAAGAGAATTATTGATGGGAATGGGAAGTGGAATTGGATTAATCAGCAAGAAAGTAGTGGAGAGCTGACTTTTTGGAATTTGGACTTAGGAGGAGGAGGAGTGGGTTGGAAAACAAATCAAAGTGATTGGACATATATATAGGCAGCAAGGGAAGGTGGTTTGAACTTGGAAATCACTCAACCTGAGAGTTAAGAGTCCAAGCAAAACGGTAAAATGAAATAGGAAGCTTGAAAATGACACTTCCAAGTAGGTTACACTACCCTGCTCTTGATTAATCACAAATTGAATTAATTATTTATGATCTGACTGAATTAATCATTCAGTAAATGATAAATTAATCACTCATAACCATTTTACATGTCACATTATTTAAGAATATTCTTACCACTAGGCACAGGATAGAATTCCCCTTCCAGGTAGTAGAATTGGAAAATTATTAGGTAGGGGAAGGCTAAGACTAGGTGTTTGAATTATGGGTATTAAAGAAACAGAAGAAAGGAAAGGAAAACCAAGAAGGGATTTTGGAACCGGAAAGGATGGTGTGTGAGAAAGTTTGAAAGAGGTGAGGGGAAGCGTAAAAGGAGGTGATAGGATGGGCAATATCCACTAAAGTCGGGGGACGTACAGCTGTGTACTGGGTACACGGGTGCATGTACCGCGGCGCTTGTACACAAAAACGCCAGCGGCTTCCGTAACTTCATTCAGCTTCTACACACTGCCCGCACGACAAGTTTTACCGGCTACATGGTAAATATATAAACTTACATAAAATTAATTTTATAAAATAAATTCTTGGTGGCAAAGACAGTCGATTCAACTGTAAACATTGAAAAGTAGCATGATCCTTTAAATTGAATTTGTTGTAAGATAAGCAAATAAGAATGTACAATTATTTAGCTAATTAAGATTATAATGTATTTTAAATTAAATTAAATATTAATATATTTTTATTTATTCATTTTACAAATAATTTTATTTTAGAAAATTATTTTTGTAAAAAAATTAATTTTTTTGGTGCACTAAAAAATACATGTAGAATTGTAGATTTATCTAAATGCATCTTAAGAAATAATTATATACATCCCATGGTTATAATAAGAGTAATGCTATATAGATAGAATAAATATTTACTAATTCAAGAGTCAATAAACATGCTACAATATTCTGTCAAAAAAAATTTGTCAAAAATTCTGATTTTCTAATATTTTTCTTATAATAATTAGGTGTGGTGGGAGACACAATGTACTTATTAACATCCACATTTAGTGTTTTCGAAATATATATAAATACTGCTAAGATTTTTTCTACTGTAAAGTGATCAATAATTAATTAACATGAAAATGGAAAATGGGCAGGCAATATTCCTATAGTTTAGTATAGGAGACGTGTTATCTTTTACAAAAGATATAGAAAGTGACTTGTGCTTTGCATGTTACTGTAAAACAACTTTTTGTGTAATAGAACTCAGAGGTGCTATGCTTTTAAAGTGCGTAGCTTTTTCGTAAAAAGACTTATCAGTGGCACGATGAAAAGGTTTTCTCTATTGCGTTAGCTTCACTCTAAATAACTGCCTAACTATATCCAATTTACCCGACATCTGCACAAAATGAAATGAATGTTTTTTTTAAAAAAAAAATTTCAAGATAGCGATAGATGATGAAGATAAAAGCTTTGGCACCTGGCACCACTTTAAATTTGTTCGTTAATTGCTCAATTTTCTTTGAGGAGTCATCACTGATTATGCACATCCCCCACTCTCTACTGAACCAGGGGTTACTTTCATGTTGAATTTGTAAATCTGTGTCTCTAGCTAGCTTTTGGTTTTTATACACATATTTCGTAATTTAAAAGTTTAATTTTTTTTCTCTTCAGCCGTCCACCTAAATTCTTCATATAAGCTTTTTTTTTTCTCTTTGGTTTAGATTTTAATATTTTTTATATTCTCTCCCTTGATATATTAGATACTAATATCCTGCGGAAAAGTTAAATACTAAAATAGAAAAAATTTTAATAATATTATTTTTCATACACTTGAATTTTGAGATTTTGATTTATTAATTTTAAAAGAATTGAATTCAAAAGGATCAATGTTAAAAAAATCCTACTTTTTTCAAAATCAATCTTATAACCTAAGAAAATTGTAATTAAGAATTAACTTTGCAAAACTACCGAAACTGCATCTTCAAACACACTCAGAATTGATTCCAAGTTGCTTATTGCTAGAATTGATTATGAGCACCTTAAAATCTAAAACAAACAAGCATTGAAATGTTATAAAAAAAAAATAACTACTTAACCCTAATAAAACAAAGATGTTGTTGAGTTTTCAGGTCGGAAATATGGATACAAGATAGGATGATGCGAATACGTAATACTTGAAGATATTTGCTTGTAATTATTGAGTTGGAGATTGTTTAGTACTTGCACGTCTTTTAAAGGCGCATTTCTTCTGAGGTACAATTACTCATTTTGATAAGATGAATATGGTTTTGACTCAAGCACTGGACGAAGAAACATTAGGTCCAGTTCTTCTTGGTGAAGTATTTGAATGCCATTGATTTTAGTAAAAAAATAGGGATTTACAATATTTACACATGAGCAAAGGAGGCGAGACAGCTGTTTCTATCATGTAGTCCAGCTATTTCTCATTCTAACTTTTCAATTTCCTCCCTAAAATGGACTTCTATTGATCATATTACAATGATTTCTGATCCATGTAATAACCATGTGTAATTTCATGTAAAATCTGGCCATGAAATTCACCAAAATAAAATAAAAATATAATCTGGGCATGAATTTCGTAGATTACAGCTGCAATAATTAATCTCGTAGATTTATAGTAATTTGTCATGGAAATACTCGGTAGCTTTCTTTAATGGATTTTGTTATGAAAAGAGTTTTGTTATATTTTTTAAAAGTTTTTTAAATATTAAATAAAAAATATTTAATAAAAATTAAATATTTTTAATGTCTTGAAAATATAAAAAAATTAATATTTTTTTCATTTAATAATAAAAATTAATAAAAAAATTTGTGTAAAAAATTTATAATTATTCTTATTAAAATACTTTACTATTATATGAGAGAGTTACATTAAAAGAGAAAGACATAATTTTCTTTTAATATAATTAATAGACATAATTACCAACGAGGGCTTGGTCTAGTGGTGCCAGGGGCTAGACTTGGTAGGGCGAACTACGGTTCGATCCCCCGCAAGCACGTTGGGAGGAGTTTAAAACCTTAATCCCGGGACCCGCTCCGAAACCGGATTAGTCGGCCCAGTGGGTTTGGATATCGGTTGGTTAGGACCAAAAAAAAAAATAGACTCTATAATTATGATAGATTTTTACATAATAAAATTTATATTTATCTCACTAAAATAATATTCATATTACACTAGAGGATTCAAATTCTTTAAATTAAATCATTTTGTATTTTTTTATAGGAAAGTAGTTTAAGAGACAATTCTTGATAGGAAAATGATGGACGGTACGAAAATTTTTTCGTGAAATGAAACGAACGTCTGATGGGATTTACAATTCTTTTTCATTTTTGTTTTTCTAATTGTTTTTTTAATTAAAAAAAAAACGGGGCCTGTAATTGAATGCCACGACTTGTTCGTGATAGATTTCACGAAATTGATTCGTGATGTATAGCAATGCTCTTCTTAATAATAGAGAGCGACGAGAGTTGGGTAGATAAACGGGCACATCATTTTTTACGTGTATGTATGTGTCATACACATCTCTGTATCTAACACATAAGGACGTAATGTATGATACATGTGTTTTATGTATCTGAATGTATCTAATTAAAAATATTATTTTTTTATCTAGAACACGTTTTGGACATGTTTAGACATATGTCGAACAAGTTTGGATATGTCTTGGACACACTTAAACATGTTTAGGTCACGACTTGAATACAACTCATTAATATTTTTTTTAAAAAAAATTAGTTTTCATGACCAATATCTAATTAGGAAGTCCATAACTCACTCAAGTCCAATCACATGACTGACGTCCCAAGTCACTATTTTCTCATATCAGTATTTTAAGTTTTATCTTTTCACACGCTACTATTAAACTTTTAAATTTTATCATTTCACATACTATTATTTTCATATGCTCCTTCTACCTCTGCTCGTACCAAGTCATCAACTTCATTGTCACTGAAACTTGCCTCACACTACTATTCTTTCTAGTTAATTTTTTTGGATGCATATATACTTGTATATGATTAGTTCTATTAAGAGAAGTTGATTTATGAGATTTTTAAAAAAATATCAATAGAAATTATGTTTCATATTTTTTGAGAGGAATTTAGTGGGTAGCAAGTATTGATATATATGACATATATTAATATTTAAATCTTTAAATTTATAGAAATAATATTAATGAATTATGAATTTTTTTCTTAAATTTTATAATTATATATATACATAAACTAAATTTTTAATTTATTTTGATATTAATTTATATATATATATATATATTTATATATGCCGTGTGTAATATCGTATGATCCTGTGCTTGATAGATAAGATCCAATTTAAGTAATTAACAATTTGTGTGAACAAGTCTGTCAATTTGCAAAATAATATATAGATAAAGGAAACAATATGAAACAATATTTTTAAACTAATTAAAATGGCACCAGTGTAATAGACAATATTATTAAAAATTAAATAATTTTAAAATATATGATAATTATTTATTATTATAAAAATGCGTTTATACTATTTTTATAGGTTAGCATGGGCAAGGCAAAAATTTTATATTAGGATTTAAATATGACGTTAAATATCAAATTTATATAATTTTTTTAAAAAATATTTTAAAAAGTTTCAAATATTATTGAAAGTGTATTTCAGTCTCATTTCTGTATATAACAATATAGTTTGACATTATAACAAAAATTAACATTTTTATTTTATAAGAAATTATCTCAAAATAGTATATATATAGACACACACATTAAAATTATATATTATATTGATTGACTTGAAAATGACGACCAAATAGATTAGAAATATGATTAATAACGTTAAAATCAATATCAAAATTAGAATGTGATCAAGCCATTAAACTTTCAAGCCATATTTTTTCTTAAGTAAAAAAGGGGTGATCAATAACAACTATATACGCAGCAAGGTCATTTTTAAGCTCTTAAAATGGGTGTTCGATAACAGTTATATAATTTGGAGATGATACTTGGCAATAATAAAGATGAAATTTTAAATAATTTATATTTTTTAATAAAATAATAATAATAAAATTCAAATTCAAATTTATAAGAAGTCAACACAACCTTAAATATAATACTCATTAAAATTTCACAAACCTAATTATCTTTTTATATATTCAAATTTGTAATAAGTTATTGATGATACAACTACTTATAAATGACAATTCTCAGAAATTTATAAACTCAATTATCATTTTATATATTATATTGATATTGGTGATTGATTGTTAATAGAGAGCAATGAGAGTTGTTGTTAATCTTAACAGAATTGTATAAGTTGCTCCTTTTCATTGTGTGACATAGAAAATGGATATCATTTATGCAGGATTAGAACTTTCAATTGTCAACATATCCTAAAAGGTTTTGTAATCACCGCAAATAGATTTTTTATAAAAATTGTTATTTTAATAATTGATCTTCAGTTTTTACCAAACTTATTAACAGCAAGTATGTATAAAGTTATATTAACTTCAGTAAATGTTATGTGGCAGGTGCATATATATCTTGTCATTTTCAATTATTGTAAAATATCATATATATTATCTTTTTATGCAAGTCAGGTACTATATCTTAAATTATGACCTTAAGAATTTTGATTACTTATTGGTTTATATATAAGGAGATTCTTTGAGAAACATAAGTTTATATAATTTATTTATTAAATAGATTTTAAATATTTATATTTCTTTGCACTAAAAAAAAATTATATATTTCTCTTTTGCATGTATGGTTGGGACAATGGTAAACAATATTTGTTCTGAAGAATCTAAAGTTATACAAGATGATAAAAATCTATCATGTCTCAATAGTGTTGCTTTAGAGTTTGTATAAAATTTATTAATAAAATATAAATTTAAATCTATCTAATATATATGTATACTTTTTTCTACCCACGTTCTTTTAAACTTATCAATATTATTATAGTACATAAATCTAAATATTATATTTACAATTTTTTTAAATTATTTAAAATTATGTCACCGTGCAACGCATGGGTGAAATTCTAGTATTTTTTTTATATATATTATATTGTATTGATGATTGATTGTTAATAGAGAGTAATGAGAGTTGGCCAGGTAACATCAAATTTAAGTAATTAACAATTTACGTGGACTAATCTGTCAATTTGCAAAATAACATATTGATAAAGGAAACAATATGAAACGACTTTTTTCATTTTAGACGAATTTGAAAATGATAACATTATAATATAAGCCAGTTGATTTAATTATTAAAGATGTATATTTATGCATAAAAAAAGGATGTATATTTCTAGTTTTGATTAGTCTTGAATCTTGACTTAATACTTAAGAGAATTAATTAATTCTTGAGAATTTCACCTTCAAAATTGCAAGGTGAAGAATTTAATTTTGATTCACATTTGGCTTATTGAAATTAATGTGTTAACTTTAAAGGGTATTCAACGTGCATGTCATATATGAATATGTATACAGTTATAATTTTTTGTTATATTATGTGCATGTTTGAAATAGTTGTGAAAAATATATTATTTTAATAATTAATTATTGTATAAAAAAATTTTGTTATAATCGATTATAAAAAAAATTTATGTTTAGATATATTAGTTTAAAAATAATTTTAAACTAATTTATTTTGTTTGTATGAAATAAAAAAAATTATTTTTATGCATTGAATTATTAAAATAAGTGTAAAATAATTAAAAAAATTATTTAATTGATTAAAAAATTATTTGATTAAGGATAAAATAATATTTATATATCACTATTGAGAATAATTTTAACAATTTTTTTACAAAATGCTCAACCAATAGCTTAATCTTTTAACAGCTTTTTTTTTCAAAAATAAGCTATTGCTTTTTAATAAATGCTCACTTAAACACGTTTAATTATTTGTGTAACAACTTAAATTGAAAAAAAAAAAGCTGTACATGCTCTAGGTTATGTTATAAGAAATAATATTGTGAATTTCATAATTCAAGTGTAAAGTCTCTTACTTCAAGAGTCGATGATCTGTCTTTAATTAGATCATAAATATAAGTTAGTTACGCATAAGATGATTTAAAGAATAGGCAATTAAAAATAAAAAAAAGGTTAATGCATTAACACTTTTATGGTAATAATACAATAATTTAATTTTGATATATTATTTAATGATATGTTATCATATTATTTAATAAATTAAAACTTCTATAAAAAATTAAATTAATTAAATGATAGGACACCACAACATTAAATGATGATGAAGTAAATTTTTATTGCACTAAAGTGTATTAAAATCAAACCAAAAAAATACAATATCGTTACTCAAAAACAAAAATAAAGCATAGTCTTATTTTAAGATATTTTTTCAATTTAATTGGGTGAAAAATAAAAAATAAAAATAAAAATAAAATAAAAAGGACAACAAAAGAGGGATGGGGGCACACTAAAAGAGGTAAAAGGTGTTGACTTGGTGTGGTCCTCGAGCGGGCATACCTCTGGCTGTCTCCTTCGCGCGTGTTACAGTCATTTTCAATGTCCACGTGTTTCATAGCCGTTAGGAGTTAGGCTGACCCCACATTCTTTTTCCACTTTTCCAACAGTCAACTCAACTGCCCTAAACAAAATGGTCCTTGCTTAAGCAGGAAAAATGCAAGTTCTAGGATTTAGGAGGGTACACCTTCAGCTTTGGGGGATTACACATTCAGATCACTCTTGGTCTTTGATGTAAGAATGTTTATTCCGAGATTACCATCTTATTGTTTATTTAATTGCTCGGATGGGTTAAGGTCACTTTCATTTTTGTATTCTCCTTCACCTTTCACCTTCTTTCACTCATGGATTTCACGTCTTTCATATATTTAATTGTCAAAATGAGCTGAATTAACGCGACACAAATCAAGTTATTTTTAGATTAGATTAGATTGAGTTATGTAAATTTTTTATTAATATTTTATTAGTTCAATTTAATTCTATGTAATGTTATTGAATAATTCAAGTTATTTTTAATTTTATATTTATTTTTGTTAATTCAATTTATTTATTTTATCAAACTATTCAAGCAAATTCATTGAACTTAACCTATTTTTACAGTTCTATTCATATGTATGATCTCTAATGTTGGTGCTATCTCAATCACATGCGTGGTTTCATTCACTATCAATGGAATGAGATTATATTAATTTAGAGCAATGATAATATGTTATCTTCTCAAATCACTCACAACTTTCATGCAACCAATTGCATAACACTTACGGTTCCGTAACTTTTTTTTTTAAACGGTCGGTTTCAAGTTCATGAGAATTTTGTGAGGATAAATATTGTCTAGGCTAGTATCATTTCATTTTTCTTATGCGAATAATGCTTTTTTTCTTGCACATCTCATTTTGTCTCACATTTCTCACAAATATTGAAGTGTCCAAATTAAAATATAGATATGCAAAATTGAGATAGAACTAGGTATAATTAAATGAGATTGTATTTACTTCACCCTCTAGTCAGTACGGTACAGTTATGATTGACTATGGCAGAGGTCGTGGGTGCATGCATGTGCCATTTTTTTGTCTTACATCATCTTTTATATTTTTCAACACTACTGATATCATATGCCGATGCGCATGAGGTTACGATTCACACGCATAGTAAGGCTTCTGTGCAAATATTCAGCGGGAACGTTTACGGTCCTAATTTCTTTTTGGGAACATCGGTGTTATATAATGAGATTCATTAATTTATTATTAAAATAAATTAATAATTTTGATGTATTATTTGTAACTTACATAATAAGTAATATATATGATTTTTATTGCATATATAAAAAATCTTACATGTTTCAATTGTTAATATTAATTTGGATTAATTATTTTTTCATTATAAATAATTGTGCATACAAATTATTTTTTATAAATTTTAAATAATAATATTTACATACATAATAACGAAATTTTTAAAAAAATATTCAATGGGCTATAAAATATAAATTGAGTTGGAACACTGTAATCGTTGCCTTAAATGATGTAAAATGTACATGGATGATGGACCAAGATAATTTTGCAAATGGCAACCATTTGCAGGGAGAGATATCAAACTTAGACTCATATCTGTCACCTTAGACCTTGAATTTACGGTTTGAAAACACAAGATGGAACATGATCACAATCAAATGCATGGTCCAAGGTGATCATGTCACGGTGAGAATTGCCTATGCAAACTGAGTGGCAAACTTTAGTTCATGATCATGTTTCTCATTTAAAAATATAGATAGCTATATGTATGCAAATGTGCTTCTTGTTTTGAGGGAAGAACCATGAATGGTAGTTAGGAGTAGGTATATATATTGTCAATGTAAATTTGCAAGAAAGACGCCTCTCAATTTTACATAATGCAGGCTGTTGATACTTAATTTTGTTCATAAATTATTATTTTTTTTATTACTTAATCAAGGTATGAACACTCAATTTTGTCCATAAAGTTTATTTTTAAACTTTGAAAAATGAATGAAAATCTAAAAAAAACAAAAATCAAAAAATCAAAAAAAGAAAAAAAAGTTGAAAAAACTAAAGTGTTTAAGTCCCACATTGGAGAAGTCAAGCTCCTTCTCCCTCCTCTCCTCCTATATAAAGGGGTGCCTCTCAATGGTTTGGATATCCAAAAATTTTCACACTTGGGCTTAATACTAAGTATAGAGCCCGAGAACCTTAGTATTTTTTTTACTTGGGCTTAATACTAAGTATAGAGCCCGAGGTTTTAGTAAAATTTTTTCCTCCATGCAAGTGGATTACTTTTCAAGGTTCGATTTGAAGAGAACGCGTGAGGCTCTGTGCAGAATTCTTTGAGCATAACATTTTTATATGCCTTTGAGGTAAGCTTGCTCTCCCTTTTTTTTTGGTTTGTTTGTATTTTTTTTTTTTATTTTTTATTTTAAGAAAAAATCTAAAAACATATAAAAAAAGAGAAAAATTTAAAAATAAAATAAAAAATGAAAAAAATGTTAAAGGATAAAAAAAATAAAAATTTTTGTTTTCCATTGTTGTGTTTAATTTAGTTTTTATGTTATTTTATTTACTTGACTCATGGTATGACAATGTGTTGTTTGTGTAACTACTTAGTTGTCCTTGTGCATGCCTTAAAATAAAATAAAAATCTTTTAATCCATGCAATAACCAATGATGATAATTGAATAGCGGATGCTATCTTCAATATCGTTTGGATCATAAGGGTTTATTGAGTAACCTGGTGCTAACTTGAACCTCGTGCAAGAATGAATTTGTTTTCAAACAAAATCTCTTTTTTAAAAATCTTTTTCTTAATTAAAATCAACTAACCCACAATCATTTTCCAAAGAACTACGTGACTTTGAGTTCCCCATTGCACCAGGGGATACGTAGGAGCAGAAATTCATTTCTGTCAAGTCAAAAATTAAATTTTCACAATTTGGTTATTTCTTTTCTTTCTTTTCTCTTTTTAAAATAAAATAAAAATGAAAATAAGAAAATAAAATATAAAAAAATTAGTTACAAGGTCTTTTTCTAAAAAGGGGTAAAAATAAATATATTTGAGATTATTAAAATTTGCACAACTAACTTAAGGTACCGTTCTTATGACGGCGGTGTAGGTGTTAAGACCTTCCCTACCATGTCGACTCCTAATCCAAACTCATTTTCAAAAAGACCGGTTTCCGATTAAAGGATTTTTCTAATGTTTTCCCAATTTAAATAAACATTGGTGGCGACTCCATTGATTTTATATTTTTTCAGTCGTCCCGTCGCGATCCCGGTTGCGACAGTTGGCGACTCCACTAGGAATACTTAGAGAGTCAGACTTATTGTTGTTAGTTGTGTAAATTTTTAATAATCTTTTATTTATTTATTTTACCCTCTTTGTCTTTGTTTTTGTTTTCTTATTTGTTGGTAAATGTATTTTATTTAGTATTTTTATGTAAATATCTGATAGCATTATTTCATGTATATTGTGACTTGTATATATATTTTGTACTTAATTGTTAAAACCCTAGGGTAGACGATTGCTGGCTGGCTGTTATATATATGTTTTGTAGGATGGGGTATTTTTGTCTTTTAAGTTTTTGTACAGATTTTTTATGCTCCTTCACACACGTCACTAATTACTTACCTCACACACTTTTTGAGCTCTATACCTTAGTCTGTGCGAACTCGAGGAGTATGAGGGGTCTCGACTTCTGTTATTGAGGAGCCTTGTGCTCACTTGGCATTTGTTGAGACACCACTTAGATTGTTACCAGTATTATGGACTAGTCATATTGAGAGGGTTCATCCCTACTTGTGATTAATTCATGAATTGGATCCTTATCTTTCGAGATGGGGGCAATCTGGGGACCATGACTTTTTTAGAAGTTCAGATCTGTCCTGAAAAATTTTACACTGATAGGTTGAACATAATGACCTCGAATAGAGTCATCCAGCTTCTTAGATTGCATCTGATTAGGACACAAAGGGAGCGTTCTTTTTCTTTATCTGTCTATTCCTCATGTCCTTCATCTTTGCATTCTTTTTGACAAAAAAAAAAAATTCAACAAAAAAATGATACATTATATAGCATTTTCATTCCTAGCATTTTTTTTCATTATTCATCTATCTCTCATGTCATTCATTCTTGCTTTTTAAAAAAAAAGATATATCATTTTACATTTTCATTACATTCTTAGCATTCATAAAAAAGAAAAAAAAACATCATTTTATATTTTCATGACAATCCTAGCATCAAAAAAGTAAAAAAAAATATCATCTTGTATTTTCATAACATTCCTAACAAAAAAAAATATCATCCTGTATTTTTATAGCATTCTTAGCATTCAAAAACAAAAGAAAAATATACATTATCTTGCATTTTCATAGCATTCTTAGCATAAAAAAAAGAGATACATTATCTTGCATTTGCATTACATCCCCATAAAAAATATCATCTTGCATTTTCATCGCATTCCTAACTCTAAAAAAGGAAAAGAAAGAAAATGATACATCATTTTGCATTACCATGACATTCATAGCATTCTTTTTAAAAATAAAAATAAAATAAAAAATTTCATTTGCATAATACTTTGCATGCATGCATGTTGCCAATTTTGTTCAGTCGATGTTAATAATTGTATATTCACATCATGTTTCACCAAGCAAAAAAGTGGGCACTATAACGAAAAAAATGCTTCCGCGACACTTTTACACGACTCGTTTTCAGGCAAGGATCATGGACAAAATAGAACGAACTCAAAAGCTGAAGGATGAGGTGAATCAACTTAGAGAACAAGGGTCCAAGATGATGGAGATGTTACAACCCATAAAAAATAGAAGGAGCACAAATGAGAATTCCTCAGTGGCAAACGAGGGACATCTGACCACACCTCCTCACCTGTCTGGTTTCTCTCCAACCCTTCTGCAATACCAAGGCTTCAATCCTCAAGGAGTTGTGATGTCAATCACTACTCAACCTTCAGTCACCAGTTCTCAAGAAATCCAAGTGCCACCCTTCCCTCCTTATGGCTTCCATCCCAGCTATGTATCATCATTAACCACCAATCCCCCTGGTAATAGCATGCCAGCAGTGACACCAAATTCAAACCTGCTGAACAATACCCAAACTCAAGTCACCCGGCTGAATGTCAATGAAACCCCGCCAATACAACACCCATTTCTCCCTTTTATCCCATCATATGGCTTCCCTTCCAGCTTTGTACCACCACGGGTTGCCAATTCCCTTGACAGTGGCATGTCTGCTTCAAACTCATTGAGCACAACCCAACCATATGCCCATTACCCAGGTACCAGTGGAACCCCACTAGTGCAACATTTTGTCACCACTTTCATGCCTCAATACCCATTGAGTTCTTTTGTTGAAAATCCTCAGTTCAAAGAGAGATGGGAAACTTTGGAAGAAAGATTACGGGTCATTGAAAAAGTGGGTTGTTATGGCCTCAAGGATGCTACTGAGCTTTGTCTTGTCCCTGATGTTGTCATTCCCCCAAAGTTTAAGGTCCCAAATTTTGATAAATATAAGGGGACTACTTGCCCAAAGAATCACTTGATAATGTACATTCGCAAGATGACTTCACAAGCTCACGACAACAAGTTGTTAATCCATTTCTTCCAAGACAGTCTAACTGGGGCAGCTTTGAATTGGTACACACATCTTGAGAGTGCTCATATAAGGAGTTTCAAGGATTTAGCTGATGCCTTTGTAAAGCAGTATAAGTACAACATGGACATGGCACCAGATAGAATGCAATTACGAAGCATGTCTAAGAAAGATGCTGAGACCTTCAAGGAATATGCTCAGAGGTGGAGGGAAATAGCTGCACAAGTAGAACCTCCTTTGTCAGAAAAAGAGATGGTTGTTATGTTCACTGATACACTGCACACGCCATTCTGTAATCATATGATTGGGAGTGTGTCGTCGAACTTTTCAGATATCGTGGTAATTGGTGAAATGATTAAAATGGAAATGAAAAAGGGAAGACTGCACCAAATGAATGACGGACAGGCGAGTATGGAAAATGTTGAACCGACTGAGGGTGGACTTCAAGTCGAATGAGTTAAATAGGGCTTCAAAAAAACTCGTGGATGACAACGGTTACCTAAATAGTAAATTACCAAGCATTGTCAGAGGTTTCTACACATGCCTATCTGCAATAGGAACGAATGCCTACAATGGTTGATCAGGGGTAACCTTAGAAAGTTTGACAAAGTGGTGATTCATTTTTCTAACCGTCAAGAATGAACTGTACCCTAGAGTCTGCTAGCACTGGGAAATTTTGAGTGACTAGTATTCTGATTTGTTTATCAAGTTGTTACCATGAAACGATGGTTTATTTGTATTGACCTTCATGCTTGTTCAATCATTAAAATCGTTTGGGTTTTGAACTTATGTAAACTTTCTTGAAGCATTAATATGATGGATTTGTGTGGATCTTAGCATACCTTATTTTCTTTTCCCATGTTCTTGGCACTCATGTTCTTGTCAGATCCTTTTTGTCATTCTTTTATGCTTTTTATTTGCTTTCATTTGGTTCATATCCTATTGGACTCTCATTGTGAAATTTTTTTGTGGTCATAAAGCCTGTGTGTGCAGGTGTTCTTTGCCCCAAAAAAAAGGGCAAAAAAAATAAAAAAAATAAAAAAAGAAAAAGAAAATAAAGGGAACAGATAAATAATCACTTGGTGTGTATTATCTTTTTGTCTCTAAATTAAAATTTTTGAAAATAGGTAATCAAAATTTGAAATGAAGATTGGTCATCTTTCTCTATCTCTCACAAGAATTCATCTTTTCATTATCCATTGTTATCCCATTTTGAGCTTGAAGGTTTTCTTCAATAAACCTTGGATAAGGATCACCTCTACACTAGAGGAAAACACAAAACAAATGTTGATTGTTATGGTGACTATTTTGAAGCATAAAAAAGGAAAAAAGAAGAAAAGGTGAAAGGGGTGGAAAGTAAAAGCAAAATTTTTTTTGACAAAGTTTAAGTTTGGACAAGGAAAAAAATGGAGAACAATAAGAGAAAAATGTGATTGAAAGCGCAAAGGCAATTGACGAAGTTTAAGTTTGAACAAAGATCCTTGGTCCTACTTAACCTTTAAACACTTGTTTGAACCTTATATTTTTCCTTTCATAACCCCTAACCTTGGCTTCATTACGAGCCTTAAAAAGTCCAATCTGATCAATGAGTGATTGCCTTTATTTTTACAAGTTTTAATTTCGAGACAAAAGGTTATGATCTAGTTCATTGCTCCAAAAAAAAAAAACTCATTAGGCTGAAAACCCGCAAGGGCGGTCTAAAAAAAAAAAGAAGAAGATAAGACAAAAAAAAGTGACTTACATTGGGACAAATTGTTACCCTGTTCAAGCTGGCCCTACACTGGGCCAAATCTTTTGGTTCAACTCAGCTCTACATTGGGGCAAGTCTCTATCCTATTCAATTCGCCCTTACAGTAGGGCAGATCTTTTGGTTCAACTTGGCTCTACATTGGGGCAAGTCTCTACCCTTTTCAATTCGGCTCTAAACTGGGGCAGTTTGTTTTGTTTTATTTGGCTTTATATTGGGACAAAAAAAAACTATTGGCTTTCGTACTATTCCACTTCTTGTGTCTCTATCCTTTGTAAATGTCCTTTGTATAGTCATATTCCCAAAATCAGTCAAAAGGTTACTCAGTTGGTAAATCTCTTTCTTGTTGTACTTTTGAATCCAGACATATCTGGTACATGATGCTTTAGGTTGGGTGAACATGAGTACAATAGTGCAATTTAACCATCTAATGGTAGCCTCTTGTTGAACAACTCAAGCCAAATGAGCTCTAGAGTTTCAATTGATGAAGGGAATGACATCCTCAATGGCTAATTCATATTGAAGTATGTCCGGTGGGAATAGGAACTTTTGGGGGAAGAAAGTCACAAGCTTCTACACAAGCCATATTTAATGAAGAGAAATTCAACAATGATCCCTTTTGAATATGGGTTTGGTTGGTCAAAGTTTTCCAAGAAGCGTTTGGTTCAAAACTTTGGTAAAGGCCCACTGCATAAAGTTTTCTGGCTCAAGGCTCTTTAAGAGTATTGATTAGAAAAGAAGAATCACCAGGCAAATCATAAGGCCAATCAACGAATGTTACTGTTTAATCTCGATCCTGCTGTGGGAAAAGTCCTTAAGGGTTGTGGAACTAAGAGTGACTCAATTAAAGCTCTAAAGTGCAAAAAAAAAAAATTTGCTTACTCAATTTGTTCATGAGAATTCCTACAGTAGGGCATTCATTGCATCATGCATCATTTCTGGCATCACATGCATTGTCCTCAAGCATCACATCCATTGCATCATCATGCATCCATTGCATTATGCAACGTCTCAGGCATCACATGCATTTACAAAATCAGCACCCATTGTGTTTTAGTTTCCGGGTCCCGCACCCACTGTCTTTTAGTTTCTGGGTCCCTGCACCCACTGTGTATAGTTTCCGGGTCCCCGCACCCATTGCTTTAAGTTTCCTGTCAGTTTCAGCAGATACCCGATTTCGCAAGCTTTTTTCCTTTTCTGTCCAGCTTCGATGGGCATCCTACCCCACAAGTTGTTTGTTGTTTACTTTTCTGTCCAGCTTCGATGGGCACCCTACCCCACAAGCTGTTTGCTTTTTACCTTTCCGTCCAGCTTTGATGGGTACCCTATCCCACAAGCTGTTTGCATTTTTACCTTTCCGTCTAGTTTCGATGGGCACCCTACCCCACAAGTTGTTTGCTTTTTACCTTTCCTATCAAGCTTCGATGGGCACCCTACCCCACAAGCTGTTTGTTGTTTACCTTTCTGTTCAGCTTCGGCGGATACCCAACTCCGCAAGCTTTGTGTTTTTCTTTTTAAGTTTTCTGTCAAGCTTCAGCGGATATTAGACTCCGCAAGCTTCTTACCTTTCTGTCAAGCTTCGACGGATACCCAACTCCGCAAGCTTTTTCCTGTTTTAAGTTTTCTGTCAAGTTTCAATGGTTACCCGATTTCGCAAGCTTTTTACCTTGTTTTAATGCCCATTATATAGAGAGAATTTTTTTATGGACAAAATTGAATCAATTCCTTTGCTTTTCATTTAATTTAAATGTAAAGCAAAGAGGGGCAGCTGTTGATACCCAATTTTGTCCATAAATTTTTTTTTATTTTTGTTACTTAATCAAGGTATGAACACTTAATTTTGTCCATAAAGTTTATTTCTAAACCTTGAAAAACAAATGAAAATATGAAAAAAAAATAAAAAGAAAAAATGAAAAAAATGAAGAAAGTTGAAAAACTAAAGTGTCTAAGTCCTACATTGGAGAAGCCATGTTCCTTCCCCCTCCCCTCCTCCTATATATAGGGGTGATTCTCATTTGTTTTGGACACATCTAAAAAAATTATACACTTAGGCTTAATAGAAAGTATAAGAGCCCGATAACTTTAGTAAATTTTTTTTACTTGGGCTTAATACTAAGTATAAAAGCCAGAGGCTTTAGTAAAATTTTTTCCTCCATGCAAGTGGGTTACTTTTCAAAGTTCGATTTGAAGAGAACGCGTGAGGCTCTGTGCAGAATTCTTTGAGCATAACATTTTTATATGCCTTTGAGGTAAGCTTGCTCTTTTTTTTTTTTGGGTTTGTTTGTATTTTTTTTTATTTTAAGAAAAAAATCTAAAAATATATAAAAAAAGAGAAAAATTTAAAAATAAAATAAAAAATGAAAAAAATGTTAAAGGATAAAAAAAAATTTATTTTTCATTGTTGTGTTTAATTTAGTTTTTATGTTATTTTATTTACTTGACTCATGGTATGACAATGTGTTGTTTGTGTAACTACTTAGTTGTCCTTGTGCATGCCTTAAAATAAAATAAAAATCTTTTAATCCATGATATTACCAATGATGATGATTAAATAGCGGATGCTATCTTCAATGTCGTTTGGATCATAAGGGTTTATTGAGTAGTCTGGTGTTAACTTGAACCTCGTGCAAGAATGGATTTGTTTTCAAACAAAATCTCTTTTTCAAAAATCTTTTTCTTAATTAAAATCAACCAATCTACAATCATTTTCTAAAGAACTATGTGACTTTGAGTTCCTCATTGCACCCGAGGATATGTAGGAGCAGAAATTTATTTCTGTCAAGCCAAAAAAATAAATTTTCACAATTTGATTATTTCTTTTTTTATTTTAAAATAAAAATAAAAAATTTCATTATAAAGTCTTTTTCTAAAAAAGGGTAAAAATAAATATATTTGAGATTATTAAATTTTGCACAACTAACATAAGATCGTTCTTAGAGCAGCGATTAAAGTCTTAACACCTTCCCCACTACCTGTATGTCGTGCGACTAATCCAAACTCATTTTCAAAAGTAGGTTTAATCGATTAAATGGTTTTTCTAATTTTTTTTAATTTAAATAAATATTGGTAGCGATTCCATTAATTTTCAAATCGAATATTTTTTGTCGTCCCGTCGCAATACCGGTTGCGACACAGGCTAATTAAGATGAATACTTTTTTCTTTTTAAAATTTTGGTGGGCAGCTAATAAAAATGGTTAGGTATGGTTCTTTCTTTCTTGGCTTTTGCTTTGGCCATGCACCGTGACATCTGACATCAACATCAACTGCTAGCTAATGAGAAAATATCTTGGCACCCCAAAATTGGCCTGTAATTTTCTCATCAATGTGCGCCGAGAATCGTAACATTTGCTTATCAAAAATGTTTTTTTTTTATACTTATTTTTGACATTTATAATATGTGGCAAACGCTTTTAACATAAGTGCTAGTTTTTATATTAAATATGATAAATTCTAATTAGATCAAGTTAAGAAAAATAAAAGAAAGTAATCGTATAAATAATAAGGATCATTATTTATCGCTTCATTGATCACCACATTCTTAATTTGAGTTAAAAAATTATGTTTAAGTAAGTGATGAATACTTATAAGATAAAATGGTGATATTTGTTTAAGATCTGGTTAATTCTAATTTCAACCTACTTGTGTAATAGATAAATGTCACTATATAAGTAATTAAAATCACCACTTATTATCTCATTAATCACCACATTTTATGAGTATCAAAAGTAGACGTACAACTAATGAGGTTGTTTGCTGTTTTAGTATAAATTCAATTGTTGTTTCATTACATCGCAACATATGATGTGTAAGTCTTCACAATGAAAAATGTATCGTCATCAATAATCTACAAATCAAGAGCAAAGCTAAGGATTATGAATTAATTTTGGGTGAAGATTATATTTATTTTATTCTTCTTAATAGATTTGTTATTTTTACTATAGTAAGTGCCGATGAACTTTTATTTGAATGAATTTAATTTATGGTAAAAAAAATAGCATCAAATTACCTTAAACTTTTACTCAGTTATAAACAGTCACCCTAAGCTTTTAAATCTTTCAATTTAGTTTTTAAATTACTTTAATTCTTGCAATTAGTCCTTCGTTGAATCTCAATCAACTGACTAACGAAGAAATGCGTCACATATAAGCACGTGAGTCATTAATTGATGTCACAAATAGATCATTAATGACTCATGTGCTTGCACATAATGCACGAGAAATATTTACTACACTACTGTACTCAAATTATAATATTTAGTAGTATACCGTACATATTGTTAGATTATAAAATAAAATATTGTTAATCAATTAACTTAGTTGGACAAACTACAAAGATCTAATTGCATAAATTAATGTAATTTAAGGACTAAATTAAAAAATTTAAAAGTTTAATGTGATTATTTATAACTGAATAAAAGTTTACCATGGTTGGATGTTATTTAAAGAAAAAAAAACTAATCAACTATCACTTTATAATATTGTTTTCATTGTGTACTGTGTAAAACAGGATTCGTTATTCGTGGCGCATGCCAAGGTCGGTCTAATAAAAAGATGAAATTTCCTATTTTTGGCTAAACAACATTTTAATTTTTCAGTACTCTAATCTAATAATGATCATATTTCCTTATCATGTATTTATGGCTGAAAAATAATTGGTAACACAGAAAGATGCGTTAAATGATCGATTGTCGAAGCTTGCTGTTATATTTATCGCTGGACATATGCTTGTCATGACAACCAATGAAAACTCTAATCAACACAACCATTACTCAAATCAGAAAAGTAACAAGCTAAAATGAAATAAAGTAAAGTTGGATATCATGTATAGTTCAGAGGCTAAGAAACCGCCATTTTGGGACACTTTAACAAAAGGTTATTTTTATGTGCATCATCGATCAGGATTCAACTTCATGGTGAGGGTAATATTCCACTATTTACTCAACTGCATCTTTCCTTTCCTTTGCACTGCTTAGAACTTTGTGTTAATAAAGTTTGCGCTAGCTAGCTAGGGGGATGCCATTCTCTGCATCGATGGAAAAACAAGGACATGACGCCACTTTATCTCAACACCTTGGTACATGATTTGCACTGCTTTCCATGCATGGAAAAACGCAGGACCATTTAGTCGAGATCGGCCGTCTAATTTCAAAGATGGAACAGCATACAATATACACAAATGCTCACGTAGTTATATAAATAGATTAGCCTTATTTTGTTCAAAAAGATGTGCTATAACGATCTCCACAGTGGATAATGGAACAATCTGTGCCACTTCAAAACTTATCAGGATAATGTACGCACATATACTCAGCATTTTATCTCATGCTCTCCTTTTGCTTTTACTGAAAATGGTTTCAATTTCACTATCTTAGTCGTTGCATGACATTTGTGTTTGGTTTAATAATAGCTGCCGGAACATGTTTTAATCCACTTAATTACGGATTGATTTCTTACATGTCAATTGTTATTTGATAGCAATAGGCCCCTGTATGTATATAATATATTCTGAGGAATCCGTGACAATAAATTAAGTTAATTAACTAAGTAGTTCCCAATGGTCTCGTGTGATGACTGAGCTCAATAAGTCAATATGCTGCTTATTCAACAATACTGGGATTGCAAACTATTAGTTATCAACACACATAAAGCTTCTGTTTAGCGGTCTCATTGATACGAAAAGAAAACAATTCATCAATCTGTTAAATCATCACTCCGTTCATTCTAAGTTTTTAACAAAGCATTGGGTCATATATATTAAGAGCCAACCTATATCATTTTTGGGAGGAGATTTTTATGAAATTTTTTTTTAGGATTTAATACTTAAAATGAATTATCAAACATTTCATTAAATATTAATTATTTTAGACATTTATTATGAATTTAATATTCAATAAACACATGACAATTCATCTAAATTATCAAACTTAGCATAGAAATTCTTTATCTAAAATGTTCTATTTTGACTTTGGTTTCCGGTTAATGGTCATTAGTTGGTATTTGATACTGTTATACGTACAAGAAAGATTGAATTGATGAAAATTTATATTTTCTTCCCAGCGATTAATCAGATTCAGATACAAGATAAAGTTGCCTATTTTGTGAAAACCAAAAAAATAAAGTTGCTTATTTTGTGTTTCCCCATAGTGGTGCACAATTTGATGGCCTCAAAAGTAGTTTTCCAAAACCTGCCTATTTGTTCATCTTTTTCGCACATCATTTATATAATTGTTTATTCATGTCTAAATAATTAGTGATTAATATATATTATGTGAAGATTAAAAATATTAATTAATGTGTAAATAATTGATAATTAATATGTATTATGTGTTAACTTAATTATAAGTCATTTATATATTGATTAATATCTCTAATAATCACATAATAGGCAACAATTACTAATTATTTATACATAAATAACTAAATATATAAATGGTGTGTGTAAAAAGTATGCAAATAAACTTTTATCTTTGCCAAATGATAATTGTCGGCATGACTCTTATAGCTGCTTACGTTAGAAAACATATAGGCGATTACTTCCATTGATTGAATCTGTTGTGATTCCAAAGTAATGGATAAGCTAAAAGCATAAAAAGCATGAAGAAGAATCAACAAAAAGGAAATATGACGCTCACCAAAAGAATAAATAAATAAGGAAATATGACTCAATTAACGATTGATAACTTGTGAGTTGAGTGGTTACCAAGCCAGAATCCAATAAAATAAACCTAAAGCAGCTTTCACTATTTGATGCATTTTGTTCATAATGCTATGAGATGAACTTTTCTGCCCATCTTTTCATGTTACGAGCTTGGCTAACACATGGGACCTTTGCTCTTAACGAACACTAGCTTGGGCGCTCGGAATGTCATGTAATATCTTTCACAGGAAAGATGATTAAGTGGAGGAGACATTGTATTCCAGATTACCTTTTCGTTCCTCCTTTTTCCTAGCTCAACTTTCCAGGAGGAAGATGAAAGGTTGACAAGGAAGGCTAACAAAGGTGGGAAGCACTTCCACATTAAAGTTGATAGAATTGAATGGCCAAACAGGATGCCAAATGTGTTATCCAGATGCAACAGGGCTTGTGGATGACCCAATTTTCCAATACAAACAGTACTAACAGTATATGTGGTAGAGTTGCAGATCTCTAATGTTTCTTGCTTGTTGGCACATAATTGTGCTAAGGAGCTAAAATAAAAAAAAGTGCTAAGCAAATCTAGTTAATGGAGGGTAGCCTGATGAAGAAGCTTATGAAGACAGTACAAAAAGTGGATGGCATGAGGCTAGCAGGGCGTGGGTGATGGGCCCCTACCCCCTATGCATATTGATCTGAAAGAGAACTGGTTTTTTGTCTTCTTGATTCTTATCCCCACGATGAAAGGTAAGGGAGAGATATTATTATGTTCTGTTATGTGGTACCCTTTTTGTCCCACACTAAGATTCCATCTTCATTGAGCTAATGTATTATGTTCAAGCAGCAAGAGTAAGACCGTCATTATACTTTTTTAGATATCATTCAACCATTGAGCTACACCTTTGTACTTTGTTAGTATGATACCACTATTTCAAAAGCACACAGTAGCTCTTCATAATTACAAATTACACATAATTGTCATTTCCTAATTCCTATAGTTAATATTCTTCCATTGATTATCTGAACAATTTAATAGTTCTTCTTGAAACAATTTAATAGTTCTTCTTGAAATGCAAAAATGATCAAGGGGACAGAGAAACTGAGAAAGTAAAATGGTAGTTTGTTATCAGTCTTCTTGTGTACTGAAAGTCTTTCATATGTGCAAAGCTGAAGCAGGAAAGCATGGCAGGCAAGGCAACAGGAAGAGATAACATCATATAACAAATTATATACACAGGTTTGTAGGTACTGTAAATTTAGATGACCAGACAGGGAACTGATTTCTCCCTATGGACCACATATTGTTGAAAGCTTTCAATAAACACTCAAGTTCACTTTTCAAGTACTTATTGTCTTGAAGAAAAACCAATAAAAACTTATTTCCACCGGTTTTATGTGGTTTAGATGAAAACCCACCATCATGTCTTCCTCTTCATTATCTACAATCAACCATGATATTTGACGGGTGTTTCATGTTTGTGTGAAAAGGAAAAAAAATGATAGGTAAGAGAAAAAGATTTGTATCCTCATTATTTTTTCTCTTTTAAGTAATCAAGTAGCTAGACAAGAGAGATAGATATAAATATTATCAAAAAAATTTCACATATTGTAATTAGGTTTTACTAATATTTTTTTTATGTCTATTTCTCTCTTCTATTTAATCATTGAAGAGAAAAAAATTAAGAAAATCTAAATTAAAGAAAAAAATAATTGTCATTAAAAGATGTGAGCAGTTATTGGAACTGGGCTTTGTGAAGTTGAACTGCATATAAAGAGGCCTACTTCATATGAACCATATCCAAAAAAAAAATAAATTAAATTAAAGTTTGGATCTTATAATTTATATTTATTTTTAATTTATTTTAATAATTTTTTTAAACCCATATTTATATTTATAAAAAAATTAAAATAAATTTTTTCGTTAATTTTTGTTTTAAACTGTTAATTTAGTTTTACTAAAAAATTTATAAAATAAAAAGAATATTTAAAAGAATATTTTTGGACCAAAAATATTTACTTAAAATAAATAAACATCTACTAAAATGATAAAGTATCTATTAGACAAAAAAGTATATATTAAAAAATAAGTACTTATTAAAATGAATAAAGACTTATTTAATATTTTATAGAAAAAATAAATATTTAAAGGAGTTCATATCAAATAAAAAATATTTATTTTATTAATTAATTAACAATGTTATAACGACATTATAATAAAAATTTTAATTAAAAAACTATTTTAAATATTTTATAAATGTGATTATTAATTTTAAAAAATTATAAAATTGAATTGAAAATAAGGATACAGAATAAGGACCCATTTTTTTTTTTTTTAAAGGCTTACTCCGTGTCCAGTGGACAATCTGATGGCCATCCTTTAATATTGGCCTAACAGCGGCACTCTGAACAGAAAACACAAAAAAAAAAGCAAACAGTACCATCTGTGCGAGTCATGGATCGGAAAAAACAAATCCAAGACAACCGATTCATGGATTAGGATTCTCTGTAATTATTTTTAAACTGTAGAGGATTTTAGTCATAAAAAATATGTTTTTATAATAAAATATTATAAACAGAAATTATTTGTGAAATATTAACGATTGAATTCTAACCTATAGTTTGCTTTCTAACATTAACAATTATGTTTAGAAATTAGGTAATGAGGAAAAGAAAAATAAAATGAGAGGAAGAGAAATAATTTTTTTTATTTAAAAGTTTTAAAATATATTAGAATAAAACAATACATAATTATTTTTATTTTTTTTTTAAATGTTTAACTTTTGTTCTTGTAAAATTGTTGTAGAATAAGGAAAAACACGTGAGTAATGAAATTTTATTTCATTTAGTTAATAAAATTTTTAAACAAAGAAAATAATAAATATGTTTTATTTTTTTTTTTTTTTTCAGTCTATTCTCACATATTTGGTTCTGTTCTATTAATAAAAAAATATTCAAATACAAAATAAACAATCCACTTCCATTGAGTCAAAGTGGTCTTAAAACGGGTCAACTTAATTTTCAAGACAAACCAAAGTTGTTATAGGCTTGTAAATCAAGTTAGCAATTTGTTAGTCTAATTTGTTAGTCTAATCCAATCTGATGCAAGTCAAAGATTGAGTTGGACTAATTTGTTAGTCTAAATTATCTTTTTTATATTTTTAAATTTCTCTCTCATGTTTTTAATATTTAAAAATATTATCCTTATACTTTGTTATTATATTTTTCTTCTATATATATGTAGTGAATTCTCTTCGACAAGTGAGTGGTTTGCATCAGTCTGATATTTCATTCATACTGATGGGAATTGGAATTTATAGAAAATGAGTGATAGGCTCCTCATTCATATTATTAACACGGTAAGGGCCATTCCCCAGTCTAACGATGAGCGTATGAATCAGACAATATCTTGTGGCTAGGATCAGATGATGACCAGTTCTTTATTCAAAGTGCTTATGCCATGCTAGCGAACCACTCAAGACAGGGTGCTACAAGTTTCAATTAGGAAAAGGTGTGAAAGTGGAAGGGGTCGGAGCGAGTAAAGATGCATATGTGGAAGGTTGCACATAATAGTCTCCTATCTAAAAAGTGAAGAAGTCGTTGGGGTGGAGGGGTGTCCAGACCACCAAAACTGTGGAGGAAAAATACAGATTGTTTTGCATGTTCTCAGGGATTGTGTGAAGGCCATCGCGATTTGGATTCCCTTGGTTCGATCTGATAAAATTGTTGGATTCCCTTGTGCTACAACCTACAGGCATGATTAAATTAAACATGGATGGGGCATCACATGGCAACCCATGAAATGCTGGCTTTGGGGATATCTTTAGAAGAGATGATGGCAATTGGATTCGGCAATTTAAGAGAAAATTAAAAGTCAAAAATGTGATTCAGTTTCAAAACATATAGAACTGCCCCCACAAAAAAACAAAAGCGTATAGGGAAATGATTGTAGCAAAGACCAATTAAAGATGACACAATAGCATAACTAATATTGACTAGTTTAAAATTCTTATGTAATACTTAATAATCGATCTAAATATATTTATTAACGATTTAAACAACAACATTCGGATCATATACAAATTTTGCAAACGGATCAAGAAAAACCAACCTCCGCCAATTTCTTTCTTTGATTCACTCTTCCTCTGTTTTCAAGCTTTTCGTCAAAAACATTATAATAACTTTCCAAACCCTCACTCACTCAAACTCGATGGTGTTGTTTTCGAATAGAGGAGTAGGTTCAAGGACCCAAAAAAAAGAGCAACACGGTCCTTTTATAAATTCTCCCATCACGATAACAACGGACGTGCAATACAAATTTCGTGGGATGTGGGAGCACACAATTTTCGCAAAAACTCTTGCTAAGAATATGGGTTGAACTTAGCGAGAAAATGGACCATATTGGAAACAATTTCCCATGAAAATAGCAAAGCTTTAAACTTAAACTAACTTCAACAAACAGAGCACGTCTTTTTTAAGGGGAAATTCTATCATTCTCCCTTGGTCCATTTAACCCATCATCAAACATAACAAGAAAGAAATATATGAATCATGGCGATAGGTCCTCTAGTAGCGAGTATTATCTTCCATGTATCACAATATATCAAGTTTCTCAATACCAGTCCTTAACTTAATGAATAAACCATATGTTTATTCTAGGTCAAAACCAAATGATATTTCTCAAAAATAAATAATTATGTGCACAAAATATATGAAAAACATCAAACTCAATAAGAGTTTCATCAAAATAATAAATGTACGTACAATGAAAATCATATCATGGAGCTAAGTCCCATTCGTACTACATGATCCTTAAAATTCTTTGGTGGCATGCCTTTAGTCAAAGGATCATTTGCATCAACTCAGTCTTGGTACGTGTTCAATGACCACTTTCTTTTCCTTAACACGTTCTCTTATGGCTAAATACTTTATGTCGATGTGCTTACTTCGACTTCCACTCTTGTTGTTCTTAGCCATAAAAACCGCATCAGAGTTGTCACGGTACAACTTCAATGGCCTAGATATAGAGTCCACAACTCTAAGCCCAGATATGAAACTCTTCAACCATACACCATGCGAGGTAGCCTCAAAACAAGAAACGAACTCGGCCTCCATAGTGGAAGTAGCAATCAAGGTTTTGCACTTCTCCAAGATACTGACTCCACCGCTCTAGCATAAAAAATCGATAACCCGGATGTTGATTTCTTGGTATCAATGCTCCAAGATAGTCTCGAATCGAGTAGCCAATCAGATTCCCATCTGTCCGTTTGTACATAAGCATGTAGTTCTTTGTCCCTTGAAGATATCTCATCACCTTCTTTGCTCTTTCCAATGGTCAACACCGGATTACTCGATATCTTCCCAAAACTCCAACGATATGCAATGTCTTGGTCTAGTGCAAACCTTGAGCATACATAAGGCTTCCAACAAAGCATATGGAATATTTTTCATGTGTTCCTTCTCAAAATCATTTTTGGGGCATTGACTCAAATCGAGTTTGTCACCCTTCACAATAGGAGCTACACTCGGTGAACAATCTTTCATGTTAAATCTCTCTAAAACTTTGTTGATATAGGTCTCTTGAGACAAACCCAAAATGCCTCGAGATCTTTCTCTATGGATCTTAATGCCAATGACATAAAATGCCTCTCCCATATCCTTCATATCAAAGTTCTTCGAGAGAAATTGTTTCACCTCATATAGCATATCCTTATCATTAGTCGCAAGTAAAATATCATCCACATATAACACAAGAAAACAAATCTTACTCCCATGGACACCATTATATACATTGATCCATGATGTTCTCTTCAAAACCAAATGAAGTTATAACCTCATGAAATTTTAAATACCATTGGCGGGAGGCTTGTTTCAATCCATAGATGGATTTATTAAGCTTGCAAACTAAGTGCTCACCATCACTAGAGGAGAATCCTTCGGTTGTTTCATGTAAACCTCTTCCTCTAGATCACCATTGAGAAAAGCCGTTTTCCACATCCATTTGATGTAACTCAAAGTCAAAATGAGCTACTAATGCCATAATTACTGTAGAGAATCTTTCTTGGATACAGAGAAATGTCTCCGTGTAGTCGATTCCTTCTCTTTGAGTGAACCCTTTGGCTACAAGTCTTGCCTTATGTCTCTCAATGTTGCCTTGTGAGTCTTTCTTCGTTTTAAAATCATTTACATCCAATGACTTTTACACCATTAGGCAACTCAACGAGATCCCAGACTTGGTTAGATGCCATAGAATCCATCTCATCTTTCATGGCATTGTACCATAAATTCGATTCCTTAGAACTCATGGCTTTGAAAACATTTCGGGATCATTTTCAATCCAATGTTATAGTCCATACACTACATAATCACTAGGAATTGCACGACTTTCGACTCTAGTAGATCTTCTTAATATTACCCTTTATCTTCTTGAGGAACTTGTTGTTCAACCGGTTGTTCAACGGTTGTTCTTCATCAACAATTTGATCTATAGGATCATTTTCGGCTTTGTGGAACTTCAATTTCTCGGTTGTCTAACACCCGTTTGTACACGAGGGGCATGAATGACAATCAATCCTCACTTGATCCGAGGGTTGATTCTCATAGTGATCTTTTTCAAAAGCAATGTCCTGAAACTGATCACTTGATTAGTCTTCATCAAGTCATTCTCAAGAAACTTAGCATTTCTTGATTCCACAATCGTTGTGTGATGGACAATAGAATCTATACCCCTTGGACTTTTCATTGTATCCAATGAAATACCCACTAATAGTCCTTGGAGTCTAGCTTCTCTTGTGGGTTATAAATTCTTACTTCGGTCGGGCATCCCCAAACGCGTATATGTCGCAAACTTGGTTTCCAACCTTTGAATAACTCAAAAGCGTCTTAGAGACACCACGTTGGTCCTGAACTCGATTTAATATATACACAGTTCTTTAGCGCTTCAATCCACAAGAATCTGAGGAAGTTTTGTGTTACTCCTCATACTTTCACCATGTCCATTAAGGTTCGGTTTCTTCTTTCACACCATTTATCCGAGAACCGTGGACATAGTGTCCGGGCAACAATCCTTTGTTCTTGAAGAAACTTCGCAAATGGACCAAGTGCTTGTCCATTCTTTGTATACTTCTTAGTACTCTCCACCTTTCGATCTCACGATCTTAATTTGTTTTCCACATTGCTTCTCCACTTTTACCTTTCAAAACTTTAAAAGCGTCCAAAGCTTCATCCTTAGAACGAAGTAAGTAGAGATACATATATCGTGAATTATCATCTATAAAAGTGATAAAGTATTTCGGATTACTTGCGTCCATGTCTCAACAAATATTCATTGTATGATTTCCAATAGGTTTGAGCTCCTTTTTGCACCCTTTTTAGACTTGTTAGTTTGCTTACCTTTAATGCAATTCACACAAGTCTCAAAATCAAAAAATCCAAAGTACTAAGTACCCTTCATTTACTAATCGCTTAATTCTCTCAATGGAGATGTGTCCTAATCTCGTTGCCACAACATAGAGGATTCCTCATTCACTTGACACAACGTTTTAACCTTTCATGCATAGAATTATAAGCGAAGATCATTTTGCAATTTAACACAATAAAGACCATCAAGTAATTCACCAAAAGGTAACAATTTGGGCACGATTTATTTAATAAAGTAAAACCGAATCGAAAAAATTAAACGAAAAACCCAAAGGTGCAAGTCTTGAAACTTTTAAATTCTTAGAAAAACTAGGAACATAAAAGGTCTTTTCTAAACGTAAAATAAAGCTGCTTTTAAAAACTAAATTGTGTCCCAATGGCCTCCACATGTGAACTCATCTTCCTTTGAATAGATGTATTGTTCACTTCCCACTGCTTCCTTAGGTTTTCCATACCACGCAAGGTATTAGAAACATGGATTGTAGAACCGAATCAATCCACCATGTGTTATGATTAACACTAACCATATTAGATTCATAACAAACAAATGTAAATGGAGTACCTTTCTTGTCGAGCAGTTCTTAAACTTTATGCATCTTTCTTCATGTGCCCTTTCTTCTCGCGCAGAAAACACTTTGACTTCTTTCTTTATGACCGTGAGGAGAAATGTTGCCCTTATTTTTGGCATGATCCTTCTTTTTCTTTCCATGAACACTCAAGTTCACCTTTTCACCCTCTTCCATCATCACCTTTCCTCTTCCTGGACACACATAGTCAATAGCTCATTAATTGACCACTTATCCTTATGTGTGTTATAAGAGATTTTGAAAGGACCATATTGATGTGGTAGAAGCACAAAATGTAGTGTACTAGGAAAGAATCCGACATGGTAACCTCCAAGGCTTTTACTTGAGCCGCTGTGGTATCCCATCTTGATGTGATCACGCAAAATCTCCTCTTATCCCATGAGCTTCATGGATGAGAAAACCTATTATTAAGTGTGGGCAAGGGCCTTATCGGATGTAACAAATTGTTCATCAATAATTTCAAAAGATCCTTGACTTTAGTATGCAATGATTTAGATAACCTTCTCTGATACCAAAATATATTTTAGTCTTTATGAACATTACGGAGAGAATGATTCCTCTCTCCTTTTCATAAAGGTCAATCGGATCAAGATGGAAGGCTTTCAACCCGGGTTCATCCTTCCTAATAGCATAATCAATGTCCATCCACTTCCCAAATGGAGAAGCCTTCTCTCCTTCCAAACTTTATAGTTGTACCCCTTAATTCGGAATATCACACTTAATATCGAAATATTTGCGGGTTGAATAACTTAAAGTTCAAACATACATGCTTATTATTCATAATTTGAGACAAAACAAATATCATGTTTTACCAATGTAAATCATGCCTTAATATATGAATCTAGAGACATAAAACTTGCATTCTAAAGTCCTACTCAATTAGACTCATAATGTAACCTTATGACAAAACTATCAAATTATGTTCATTTTCTTAATTCCTGTGTGGCATATCAAGAAATATAATCCGATATTTCATCCTAATTAATCATACAAATATAACAAAATTCCTTGGGTAGATCTCATTACATCACTTCATTAATTACAAGTAATGTTTTAATGTGATTCTAAAACTTAACATATTATTCTAATTAATTAAAGATCATGTTGTGGCTATTCCCTAATTAATTAAAATTATATCAATCACTTAACATTAAATCATTCTTAATAAAGAGCTAAATATTTGCATAACATAATACAAATAAATTGAATAACGATGCATAAATATTATTTAGCATAATATTGCATGTACAAAAAAAACATAAATTCATACATACAAAATTTCAAGAAATAAATAATATATGCATATAATTATTCAATAAAATAAACTATATAAGCTCTTTAATAATTAATTCTAATAATTCTAATGTGCATAAATTATTTAACTTAATATTGCATGCTTAAGTAAGTACCAAAATTAAACATACAATTCAACAAAATAAACAGACAATCTATACACATTAAAATTATTAAATAATTCATGTGCTAAATAATACAATTGCAAAAACGTATACAATTTTCAATCAGCACGCAAATTAAGCATATATATAACTTGTAGCACTTTAACTCTTAAGAAATGTTGATAGCATGGTGGTAGCCCAATTAGTTTTCATTCAATAGGACACGGGTTCTACCCTCCCAGACGCAAAGGAGCAACCATTTTTTTTTTAATTAAACAAAAACTGAATAAAACAACAACAGGATTCAATAAAGGTGCATTCTGAGAATCGAACTCGACCTCGTGACCTCGCGCAGCATTTGAAGAAAGCAGCCTACCGCTGAGTCACTTCAGAATTATCTAGACTAAAGTTGACGTCGTCAAATATATAATAAACTCCAAACGACACAAAGGGCCTGCGTTCCGTTCGTCTTCAACCTTGTGGGGATCATTCTCAACTCATTATAATTCCAGAACCCAAAAACAAAACCCGATGTTTTCCACCATTTTTGACGTCAAAAACAACGTTTTAAATCCCAAAATTTAGAAAAACAATTTCAATCAGATTTGCAATTTTATTTTCCGATTAAAACGTCTAAAACAGAGAACACCCATGTTCAAAAAAAATCAAAACTAAGTAACAGATAAGAGCAAAAGGCGAGAGGCATATAAGTAGGCTCGATACCAAATGTAATACTTAATAATCGATCTAAACATTTCTAAGGATTTAAACAACACATTCAGATCATATACGTGAAGAAAAAAAAAAAACCAACCTCCCGCCATTGCTATTTGATTCACTCTTCCTCTGTTTTCAAGCTTTTCGTCAAAACAGTTTACGCCTTGGCTTTCCAATCACTCACTCAAACTCGATGGTGTTGTTTTTCTGAATAGAGGAGTAGGTTCAACCCAAAACAAAGAAAGACTATTTTTATAGAATTCTCATCACTTTCTCTCAACGGACGTGCAACGAGGCTCGTGGGATGTGGGAAGCACATATTTTTCTTTTTTTCCTTCAAATTGCAAAATGAGCTTGAATTCTCATCTATTTAAAGAAGAATGATGAAACGAATTTCATAAATAGTTAAATTAAACTAACTTATAAAACATGATATTATTATCTTATGGGTTGTCAAATCCATTATTCATCACCTATTTTCTATAAAGATATTTTATTAACGAATGGATTCTTCAACAATTTTTGATAAATGATTGGGTCATATACAATTACGGTTTGTTTGGTTAAGTAAATACAAAATCATTTATGTACCTGTTAGCAAAAAAATCATTTATGTAATAAAAAAATCATTTTTATTATGCCTTCTAATTATTTACTTCCAAATGTTCACCGATTAAATCAAGCTAACCCGATGTGTGAGATTTGATCTATGTAGTTCTTTTTTTCTTTTTCATATATTATCTGTTTAGTTGATTCAGGATAATTATAATTTTATGACGACAAAAAAAAAAAGTAATTTAAGCATGTATGTGACAGAGACTATCCTACATTTCTCGAGTGTTTTTCTGGCTTCCTTTGCGGGCTTGTGAGTTGAACTGGCGGTATTAATAGCTATGGGCCTGATGCAATCAAGAATGGGGCAAGGGAGTCGAATCATACCACAATTATAAGGAAGGAAATCAGCAAGAAAGGGTCTTGTGTTTTTTTTTTTTTGGGGTAAACAGGAAAGGGTCTTGTATAAGAGAACCAGCCTCAGCTCTGAAATTTCTTAGTAATGTGTCCTATAAAGAAATTGTTTATGTTGACAGAAAGACAAGAAATGAGCGAACATTGTTCTTGTTTAAAATTGTTCCAAAACTGCCGACAGCTTTGGAAGTTTAATATTTGTAGCAGATCTGGTTGGCATATTAATTTTTGACTCAGATCTGATCTTTAAGCTTTAAGTTCTGAACTTCAACTTAAACAAATGGACGTTGTATGTCAGATATTTTAATTAAAACCGAATCCAATTGAAAAATTGAAATTTAATTAAAATTTAATAAATTTAATTATTTTTTGTTTGATTTTTTTAAAATTAATTGAAATGAATCGATTTTTTATTTTAAAATTAAAATTAATTCAATCTAATTTAAATTAATTAATATTATATAAATATTTATTTATTATTAAATTTTTATTTTTATTTATAATAACATTAATTTTTTACACATTTTTTGTTTTATATAATTAAATATTATTTTAAACATATGAAATAAAATATTTTTATTTCTTATTTCTTATTTTTTCTTTTAATATATTAAATTACTTTTAACATAATATTTTAAGTTTTAAAAAAATAATTAAAAATTAATTAAATTAAATTTTGATTAAATCAATTTTTAAATATAATCAATTCAATTTAATTCAAATTAATGTAAATAACATTATTTAAATTAATTGATGTTAACTTAAAATCGATTCAAATCAAACTACAAATATCTCTAGTTGTACGCAAGTTGGCATGTTCCATCGACTATTTTCAACTAATGAATAATTGATAGGATTCTAGGAAAGTTCCACGCACGATTGCATTGGACTTACTATAAGTACTAAAGCGAAAAACTCGTGAACTAATCCACATTTGACTTCTTCCCTATTCTATACATTTAATGGAGTATCTCACATAAATTTCAAATTTATTAATCGTCAATATTTTTGTCTAAAATAAAAAAGTTTGAGAACTTGAGAAGTGAATGAAAAGGTATAGATTAACTGTGAGTATAAAGGTTAATTCTAGATCATACTCAAACATCAAGATCTAATGTAGACAAAAATGTCATTAATTATGTGAAAAGGATTACAAACATTTAAATAACAAAAATTCCCCAATTTACTAGTTTAAATATCCTGATTCATACTGATTTACCAGTTGTATAATTGGACTAGGCTAATTCACAACAATTTAATTACATAAACAATTCATTTGCGAAAGCAAATCAATTCGATAGCCAAGTTATCAATCCATCGATTGAACCGGACAAATGAATATCCGTGCCCTAGCTATATTTTTAGATTATGTTTAGATATTTAATAATTAATGGAATGAAATAAAATGAGATGAGATGATATGAGATGAAATAAAATAAAATAGAATAAAAATATCATTTTATTATTTAAATATTTTAAGATATAATAAAATAAAATTATCATTCTATTATTTAAGTTAATAATTTTTAGTGAGATGAAATAAAATTGTAAACATTAATTAATACAAAAGATATTTTTATCTCATATCCCTTAAATTAAAGAAAAAGAAAATTAGTAATTTTTTGTGAGAACCTATCCCACCTATTTTCATTTCATTTCATCTTTTTTGAACATACCAAAATAACAAAATATATTTCTACTACATTTCATTCTCCTCTATTCCACTTAATCTACCAATCAAAACATACCCTTAGTTTTAAACCCTTTTTCACTCTGTAGTATTTTCCTATTCCTTTTCCCTTATTCATATACATAGTTATCGGGTTCGCAGTACTCTCTACTATGGTTCTTCACTTTTTGCTATTATGATTGTATGATATTTTTTCATTTAAATACCAAGAATTGATACGTATTGCACAATATGCAGGAATAGGTTCGCAACTCACAGGATTGTGGAGAGAACCTAGTAATTATGTCATATATACTCAGAGCTTGGGAGTTAAGATTTTCACTCTTGACAAATGATCAATTTATTAATGAAAAATGAACTTTGCTTTATTAGCTTTGCAATACCACTGTGAATCAACAAAACCACAATGCTTGCTAAGCACAAACAATTAAGGGATTGGAAAGCCACTATCAGTTCTTGTTACTACCATAATTCACAATTGCAATTACTATCGGAATATTACAACTGTAGAGATCTTCATAATCACAACTGTGATAGTATCAGTTGCATTTTCTTATAATTATTCATAATTTCCATAACCGCAGCCCAACCGCAATCCCAATTTAAAATCATGATTACATGGAAGAGTTGTTGAGTTCATATTGGAAAGCCGTTTCAAGCCAAAACCATGACTCCTCCATCAATTTAGGGCTCAACCTGAACATCAGAACGCAGAACTCCATCTGAGTGAGGGCCCCATGTCCATCTAGATCTCCTTCCCTCATCATGCTCACAAGCTCATCCTCCTTCAAGTCTTGCAAACCTAGAAGAGCAGCGTTTCTCCTCAAGCTGTCCAATGTGATCACCCCCCCCCCCCTGTCCTTGTCCATCAGCAATTGAAACCCATTTCACAGCTCCTTTATCAGACCTTCCCCACCCATGGCCATCACGGGCAGCAAGTCTTTAAAGCCAACCCCTTTTCCAATATCAGCCATTGTTTGATTGATGTCAAAGAGAAAAAAAGATAATATATTGAACATGACTAACTGAGTTTCTTTGGCGACATTGGTGAATGATCCTCTCTCTTCTCTCTCTCTCTCTCTCTCTCTATATATATATATATATGTATAGGAAGAAGGAAAAAAAATGGAGAAGATCCTAGGAGGAGTTCAAGGAAAGAGAGGAAAGAAAATAAGCAATTACTGTTCATGGGATGACAACCAAAGAACAGTGAATTATTAGTTGATCGGCATTGATTCTGCACATGAGATCGCAGTTGCTTCCCTGTTTCTTAGAAGTTTGTCAGGGGCATCTCCATGAATTTAATGCCTTATTTATTAAGTGATAAGCTTTTAGAAAGTTATTTAACACTTTACTTATGGATCGCGATCCTCTGCAATTGAAAAGAGAACTGCAGCTGGTGTAGTTTCAATTTCACAGCTGGCGAACTTTAAAATCATGTGTTTTTATTTTTATAATTTTTAACTTAAAAACTTATTTAAAATTGCTGAGATCACATGCAATTAAAGAATAAACAAAATTTAAGTTTATTTTTTTATTTTTATTATATTTATTTCATCAATTAAATTATGATATATATATTTATTAATATTTTTTTATTTTTTTTAAAATGTACATATATTATAACTTAATTAATAAAATAAATATAATAACCATAAAAAAATAAACCTAAATTTTATACTTAAAAATTAACTACAACAGTGCTTACTTTTTGTACACAGTTTATTAATATTTCTGTACAATAAATAATTCTGATTTTTTTCTTTTTGCTAATTATAGAGACATACAAATACAACAACAACAATAACAATTAAACATTTTCTCACTAGGTAGGGTCGGTTACATGGATTAAACGACGTCATTGTGTCCTATCATAAACTAAGTCTTCAGATATGTTATTCAGATCTAAATCTTTTTTAATCGTTTCACCTATAGTCTTTTTTATCTTCCTCTACTTCTAACTATTGAGTTATTATCTACTTGATCTACTCTTCTTACAGGAGCTTCTAAGGGTCTTCTCCTTACATGTCTAAACCACCTAAGACGAGATTCTTCCATCTTTTTCACAATAGGTGCTACCCCTACTTTCTCTCTAATGCATTCATTCCTAATCCTATCTTATCTTGTATGGCCACACATCCAACGCAACATCCTCATCTCCGCAACACTAATCTTATGCTCTTGTTAACTTTTTACCGTCCAACATTCAGTACCATACAACATCGCGAGCCTTATAGTTGTGTGGTAAAATTTACCCTTAAGTTTGAGAGACACTTTTCTATCACAAATAACTCCTGAAGCACTTCTCTATTTCATCCATCCAGCTTGAATCCTATGGTTTACATTTCCCTCTATCTCTCCATCATTTTGTATGATAGATCCAAGGTACTTAAATTATGTGGCTTGTGGTATTATATGATCTACAACTTTCACTGCTAAGTTAGCATTAACACGCCTCTTACTGAACTTACATTCCATATACTCTGTCTTACTCCTACTTAGACGAAGGTCATGTTCTTCCAAAGTTCGTCTCCATAACTCTAACTTTTCATTTGTTTCCTCTCTCGACTCTCCAACTAAGACTATATCATCTGCAAAAAGCATGCATTGTGGCACTGGCTCTTGGATATGCGCAGTAAGCACATCCAAGATCAAGGTAAAAATATATGGACTCAAAGCTGACCCTTGGTGCGGTCCTATAGTTATAGGAAAATCTTCTGTGGCCTCACCCTGTGTTCTCACACTAGTTTTAGCCCCATCATACATATCTTGGATTGCTCGAATATAGGCGATACGAGCTCCTTTCTTTTCCAAAGTCTTCCACAGGACCTCTCTCGGTACCCTATCGTAGGCTTTTTCCAGATCAATAAAAATCATGTGTAGGTCTTTTTGCTTCCTCCGATACCTCTCCATTAATCTTCGTAGAAGATAGATTGCTTCCATGATTGACCTCCTAAGCATAAAACTAAATTGATTCTCTGAAATATGAGTCTCTTGTATTAATCTCCGTTCAATTACTCTTTCCCATAACTTTATGGTATGACTCATAAGCTTAATTCTTCTGTAATTTGTACAGTTTTGTATATCTCTCTTATTCTTATAAATATGGCTTAAAGTGCTTCTTCTCCATTCGTTTGGCATTTTCTTAGATCTCGTTATCTCGTTAAACAGTTTTGTGATCCAATTTATACCTTTCTCTCATAGGCACTTCCATACCTCAATAGGTATATTATCCGGTCCGATCGCTTTTCCATTATTCATCCTCTTCAATGCTTCTTTTACCTCAAACTTCCTGATTCTATGATAAAAGGTTTTATTTTGGTCATCCTCTCTAGTATTTAGAATGTCTGAGTCCCCTAATGTCCCATGTTCCTCATTAAATAACTTGTGAAAATAACCCTTCTATCAATCTTTAATGTCTTTTTCAGTAACCAAGAATTTACCATCTTCATCTTTAATGCATTTCACTTGATCAAAGTCTCTTGTCTTCTTTTCCCTACTTTTAGCAAGCCTGTAGATATTCTTTTCTCCGTATTTGGTGCCCAACGATTGATATAACCCATTGAACGCTTTAGTTTTTGCCTCGCTCACCGCCTTCTTAGTATCTTTTTTAGCTGTCTTATATTTTTCCCAATTTTCATCATTTTTACATACGTGTCAAGCTTTATAATATTCTTTTTTAATCTTAACCTTATCTTGTACACTTGTGTCCCACCACCAAGATTCTTTATCCTTGAGTCCGAAGCCTCTTGATTCACCGAGTGTCTCTTTTGCTACCTTTCTAATCCCTTCAGCCATCTTGTCCCACATATCATTAGCACTCTCTTGTACTTCCCAAATTTCTTCCTCCATAATCCTCCTCTGAAAGAGCATTTACTTTTCTCCCTTTAATTGCCACCATTTGATCATTGACTCTCTGTCTCGATAATTTTTTCTTACTCCCATCTTGACCCGTACATCCATAACCAAAATCCTGTGTTGGGTAGTCAAGCTCTCTTCAGGGATGACTTTGCAGTCCATGCAAAGCTTTCTATCAGATTTCCTTATTAAAAAGAAATCAATTTGAGAGCAAGAACTCCCGCTTCTATATGTGATCAGATGCTCTTCCCGCTTCCTAAAACAAGTGTTAGCTATTGTAAAATCAAACGCTACCGAAAAATCTAAAATCGTTTTGCCCTCTGCATTAGCTACTCCTAGACCATAACCCCTATGCAAACCCTTATACCCCTTAGATTCGCTTCCCACATGACTATTTAGGTCCATTCCTAGAAAAATCTTCTCTCGTAATGATATTCCCTAAACTAAACCTTCTAAATCCTCCCAAAATTTAATTTTGTAGTGCTCGTCTAGCCCTACTTGAGGTGCATACGCACTAATAACATTAAAAGTCTCCTGTTCCACAACAAACTTCAAAGCTATGATCCTATCTTCGAACCTTCTTACATCTACAACCATATTCTTCCAATTCTTATATACTATTATGCCTACCCCATTTTTAGATTTTACCTTACTGGTGTACCAAAACTTAAAACCCAAAGAGTTGAGTTCCTTTGCCTTTTCTCCAACTCACTTAGTTTCTTATAGGCACATAAAATTAATCCTCCTCCTAATCATTGTGTCAACTATTTTCATAGATTTACCTGTAAGTGTATCTATATTTCAAGTTCCAAAACGCATCTTACTATTGTGAACTAGCTTCTTTACTCACATCTGTTCACGATAATGTGGAAACTCTTGCTTATTTTTCACTACACTCAGGCGGCGATGCAGCGGCCCTTACTCATTTGACATTGTACTCGAGTCATACAGAGCGTTGCTTAGGGGCAATGACCTAGCATTAACACAATTACTTCGTTGATCCATGTCATAAAGATTCGATAAAATTTTACGTTAGCTGTCGACTGCCTAACACAACCCTCCTCTTTTATCTGGGCTTGAGACCAGTTACGTAGATATTTGTAACAAAGCTCAACATAGGCAGAGTTTATAGAGACATACAAATAAGAGACAAAATTAGATGTGTAGAATTATGTATAATATATATCACATCTAACTAAAATTATTTAATAGAAATGAACATTTTTAATAAATTTTTAAATAGAACTTGGTTGGAGTGGATAATAATGCCTAAAGAAAAACTTAGTAGGAGTAGGAGTTCATCTCAAGTAGTCAAGTATTTTTCGGAGGCTTCTTTTTCATTTTTGCGATAATATTTGAGCGACAATAGATATTGTTGTGAAAAGGGAGGTTAAACCAAAAGATTGGGTCAAAATGCACAGCCTATTGATCACAGTTTATTTACACAAGAAAAAATGTTTGGTTGGCTTCGGGCGGGTGAAGTCGATGGATTCTATAACTACGGGAAACGCCGGTTAAGTTTCCAGCACCTACTTTTAGAACCAACTAATGTTGCACGGTCTTCTATCACGTGATTCACGTTATCACTCTTTTTTAATATTTATATGTAAATTTGAATATATGTAAAAATTAATAGTTAAAATTTATAAATTTTTTATATATATATATTTATTTATACAAAAAAAATATGATTTGATTAAATTTTTGTATATATCTAAGTGTTATTAATTAAAATTTATAAAAATTTAATATTTTAACTTTAATTATTAATTTATTTTAATAATAAATTAATAACAAAAAAATTATAATCTATCCATAAATCACTTTTAGAAGCGATTCATGTTAGACTTTTTTAATATTAAAAGTATTTAGAGAACATGTTATTTGCAAGTTATGATATATCTTTTTAAAACATCTTTTTAATTAAGTATTCATTTCATTTGGCAATATTAATTATTTAAGATTTTTACATATAGAATAAGAAATTTATTAAATACTTTCAATTTTATAGAAACTTAACTTCATTTGTTTAAATTATACTCCATTTCTATTAGTGTCCGTTTGGTTTTTAGAATTGGGCATGGAATTAGAGTTTAGAATTGGAATTGGACCTCTTAATTCTAATTTTTATGTTTGGAATACCATTTAGAATTGGAATTGTAATTCCATAAACTAATTCCATGGAATTGAAAAATAACTAAGTTAAGTCTTTTCTCAATTCTTAACCTATACCATAAGAATTATCAATTCTATAGTTTAAAAATTAAACTTTCTCTCTCTCTCTTTCTCTCTCTACATTTATTTATGAATAATCATATTTATTGAGATTTTATATTTATATAAAAAATTATTTATATTTTTATATAAAAATTATTATAATAGCTATTTATTTTTTATAAAAAGATTCATGAAAATTTTATTTACAAAAAAAATGATTATTATATTATAAAAATATTACTTGTATGAATATTTTTATTAATTTTATTTTTATAAATAATTTTTTAATATTTTAGATCATATCTTTAAACAATAAAATTATAATTGAATTTAAATTATAATTTTTTATCTTAATTTTTGACAACTCCAAACATAAATTTAAGATTCTAAACTAATTCTAATTCTAAAAAAATTAAATTGAAATTAAAATTATATATTTCAATTCCAATTCCGCTATCCAAACGAACCCTTAATGTTCTCTCTCATTCTATTTAGTTGTAATACCAAGAAACAAAGATAAAATTGAAAAAAAAATATTAACGATTTCTTAGTTTTCTTAAGTGACTCACAAAATGAAACAAAATTTATTCTCTAAAAAAATAGTTTTTTTGAAACGGAATGTTAAATAAAAAAATTATATTTAATTATTTTAGAATATGATGCTTGCTAAACATAATCAATTACCCAATTGTTTATATATTTTTTTTCTTCAGTGCATCTGGTAAAAGAATATTAAAAGAAAAGCATCCAAAAATTGTCTATTCTTTTCAACATTGGCAGCAGGATGAATTGTATATGAAACAACTGAAAGTCTGAAATAATTATGGAAGGAGAGGGGAAACCACTATCGGTTGTTGTTCCCACTAGATTGAAGAGTTGTTGAGTTCATGTTGGAGAGCCTCTTCAAACCAAAACCATGACTCCTCCATCAACTCAGGGCTCAACCTGAACATCAAAACGCAGAACTCCATCTGAGTGAGGGCCCCATCTCCGTCTAGATCTCCTTCCCTCATCATGCTCACAAGCTCATCCTCCTTCTAGTCTTGCAGACCCAGAAGAGCCGCGTTCCTCCTCAAGCTATCCAACGTGATCACCCCCTCGACTTTGTCCATCAGTTTCAAAACATATAGAACTACCCCCACAACAAACAGAAGCATATATAGGAAATTATTGCACCAAAGACTAATTAAAGATGACACAACAGCATAACTAATATTGACAAGTTTTAAATTCTTGTACCCATTTTCTGTTAAAAGATATATTTATTAACGAAGTTCTTCATACCTCAACGTTAGGTTTTTGGGAAATGATTGGGTCATTTATTCTTACGGTTTGTTTGTTTGGTTAAGAAAATACAAAATCATTTATGTACAAAAAAAGAAGAAGACAAAATCATTATTATTATACCTTCTATTTTTTATTTCCAAATTTTCACCGACTCAATCAAGCATACTCTACGTGTGAGATATGATCCATTTAGTTAATTCAGGATAATTATAATTATATATGATGACATAAAAAAATGGTAATTTAAGTGTGACAAAGACTATTTTACATTTGAAGGTGCTACTTGGCATATGTAGTAAAGAACTAGTGGCCTCCTCTTTCTAGATGTGGCGTGTGTATGTGTGGGTTAAATATGTGAGTTAATTATCAGATGAATTATGTAAGATTTGTCGATGATTCACTAACTGATAGCGAAAAAAAAAAATACTATCTTACATTTCTCGAGTTTCTTCCTGGCTTCATTTGCGGGCTTGTGAGTTGTACTTGTATTAATATTTATGGGCCTGATGCAATCAAGAATGGGGCAAGTGAGGTGAATCATACCACAATTTTAAGGAAGGAAATCTACAGGATAGGGTCATGTAGAAGAGAGCCAGCCGCAGCTCTGAGATTTTCTAATAATGTGTTTTATAAATAAATTGTTTATGTTATCGCAAAAAAAAAAAATGGTTTACGGTGACTGAGACAAGGGCGAACATTGTTCTTGTTTAAAATTGTTCCAACACTGCCGACAGCTTTGGAAGTTTAATGTTTGTAGAAGATCTGGTTGGCACAGCAATCTTTCTATTAAAAAAAAGGTTCCCACACATAAAGCAAAGAATTGGATGTGGATGGGTTCTGAATTTCAACTTAAAGAAATGGGGGTTGTATGCAAATTGACATGTTCCAACGGCCATTTGCAACTAGTGAATAATTGATAGGATTCTAGGAAAGTTCCACGCACGATTTCATTGGACTTACAATAAGTCAATAAGTACAAAAGCGAAAGACTCGTGAAATAATCCACATTTGTCTTCTTCCCTATTCGATACAATTAATGGAGTACCTCACATAATTTTCAAATTCATTGATCGTCAATATTTTACTCTTAAAAAAAAAGTTTGAGAACTTAATAATATTGGCTTTGTAATGCCATTGTGAATCAACAAAAACATGATGCTTGCTAAACATAATCAATTACACAATGTTTTTAATTATTTTCTTGTGTGCATCCGGTGAAAGAATATTAAAAGCAAAGTAACCAAAAATTGTCTATTATTTTCAACATTGGCAGTAGGATGAATTGTTTACATTTACGAAACAACCGAAGTCTGAAACAATTAAGCAAGGGGAGGAGAAACCACAATCAGGGGTTGTTCCTACTAATTGGAAGAGTTGTTGAGTTCATGTTGGAGAGCATCTTCAAGCCAAAACCATGACCCCTCCATCAAATCAGGGCTCAATCTGAACATCAAAACGCAGAACTCCATCTGAGTGAGGGCCCCATCTCCATCAAGATCTCCTTCCCTCATCATGCTTACAAGCTCATCCTCCTTCAAGTTCTGCAGACCCAGAAGAGCAGCATTCCTTCTCAAGCTATCCAATGTGATCACCCCCTTGTCTTTGTCCATCAGCAACTGAAACCCATTACACAGCTCCTTTATCAGACCCTCTCCTCCCAGCTTGTTGGCCATCACAGGCAGCAAGTCTTCAAAGCCAACTCCTTTGCCAATAGCAGCCATATTGCTTGATAGGTTGATTGATGTCAAAGAGAAAACAAGAGATTATATTGAATGTGACTTTGAGTTTCTTTGGTGAGGTTGGGGAATGATCCTATTTATATTAGATAAGAAGAAAAAAGAAAATGGAAAAGATCCTAGGACGGGTTCATGGAAGGAGAGGAAAGAACACAAGCAATGACCCTCCATGGGATGACAGCTAAGAAACAATTAATTATTTACCTAATCGACTTTGATTCTGCACGCTTCCCTGTTTCGTAGAAGCTTACTTATCAGGGGCATCTCCGTCAATTTTTATGCCTTTTCTAATAAGTAAAAAGCTTTCAGAAAGTTCTTTTTTTTTTCAGGTGTACAGAACAGTTCAACCTTTTACTGAAGCAGTGGCGAAGGCTTCGCAAGATGGTTCCCAGAATCAAGTCTCTAATGATTCATCTATCCCTACAAGCTCAAATCCATCTCTCTCCAAAGCACAAGTACGTAAGCAAATGAATGTCACAAATGACTTTGAGCTACCGAGAGTTTGAAATTGAGATGAAAGATATTGTTGTAAAAAGGGAGGTCAAACCTAAAAAATTGGGTCAAAATGCACAGCTTATTGGTCATAATTTATTTACACAAGAAATTCAAATAAATATTTATATAGATTTTATCTATATAAATTATGTGAATTAAATTAATTAATAAATGATACATTATTATTTTTAATATAAATTAATTATATGATACAAAAATTTATAAAATTATTAAATGTTAATTGATTTAATTCACAAAATTAAATAAACAAATTCATAACTGAATAGACAAAAGTATAAGTAAGTATTTCTGATTGACCCAAGGCCCAGCCAATGTAATATGAATTTGTCTTTTGTCATGCTTAGTTGGGTTAAGGGCGGGCGAAGTCGGTGGATTCTCTAGCCATTGGAAACATCAACACCGGTTAAGTTTCCCCGCACCTACTTTTTGAACCAACAAATATAATACTACGACTGTTTCAAACCTATTTCTTTCTCTTTTTCCCTTCTCTTTTCTTATTTTAATTTAATTTTGAACATGTATAGCAATATGATTCATACAAACAATTTGACACTTGCAACGTCGGCACCAGCTAGTGAAGGTGTACAATATTTAACTCAAGCAGACATTTTTAGTTCACTAAAACGAAGCGCAACAGGTTAACAATGTGGTTTACTAAATAAACCCCTTTTTTGTGATTTTATATCTTGTATGATTTACACTGTTTCATTGTCACGAGTAAACTACACAAATGATAATAGGATTATTTTTCTTCTACTGTTATCGTCCAGTTTTATACTTTATTAATTGATTAATTGATTCTGGGATAAAACGACTATGATAGGGAAATGGGGGGAAAGTAAACTATTAAAATTGCGAATAGAAGCCCACAAATCTGAATGTGTCTTGAACCAACAAATATCAAACTACGACTGTTTCCAATACCTATTTCTCACTATCTTCAGCAGCTCAAAACAGTGGAGTTTTTTTCTTATTTTAATTTAATTTTGAACATGTATAGCAATATGATTCATACAAATTCTAATTTTTACTTTGGAATACAACGTTTAACCAAATAGTGAATTGTACAATATTTAACTCAAAAATAACAGACATTTTTAGTTCACTAAAACGAAGCGCAACAGGTTAATTATCAATGTGGTTAGTTTAAAAATTAAACTTTCCTCTCTCTTTTTCTCCACATTTTATTTATAATCTATTTATGATTTATATTTATATAAAAAATTATTTATATTTTTATATAAAAAATGATAATAGGATTTATTTTTCTAAAAAAATTCATGAAAATTTTTTCGTGAAAAAAAAATGATTATTATATTATAAAAATATTGATTAATTGATTCTGAATATTTTTATTAATTTTATTTTTGTAAATAATTTTTTAATATTTTAGATAATATCTTTAAACAATAAAATTATAATTGCGAATAGAAGCCCACAAATCTGAATGTGTCTTGAACTCTTGGCCGCCTAATATCAAAAAGGGCTGGTTGACCAATACCCCAGTCTCACTATCTTCAGCAGCTCAAAACAGTGGAGTTGGAATTTTTCTTAGAGTAATTCTTAATTAGGTATGTTCTATATAAGTATTTAAATCATTATTATATATATATATATATATATATATATATATATAATTATGTAGATTATATTAAAATATACATGTATTTTTAAAAATATTTTTATATGTTAAATAATAATTTAAATGTAAGAGATGATATGGTAAGGCATGACTGTTTAAGAATTCCGAATTCCTCTTCTTTCAAGTTGTAAATTGTAAGCAAGGAAGGCAAGGCATAATAAAGGGTCAAAAACACTTTGGTTGCGGCCTTTTATCAAATCCATGTGGGCATTTGCCATTATGACACTCAGATAGATAGAAAATCGATCCAATCCATCCAAATATGAAATTCACACGAGAAGTTGCCTAATTCGCTATTTCAAGCTACCCCACTTTTGAGGCAAGGGACAATGAAAGTAGCAAGTAAGAAAAAAGAAATATCTTAGGGGTAGGATTACATGTCAGACATATTTTGACTAAGGATAAAACCAGGACCAAATACTCTTCCTTAAATTCAGCACTCTTGGAGAACCTTGCAGCAATGCTGCACACAGCGAATCAGAATCAGAATTAGCTACCTGCCATCTTCTAAAGTGACTGTCAATTCATTACGTGAAAAAGTTTCCAGTTTACTCGAAGTAGAGGCTCTGCTAGAAGGGCATCTCCTGACAACAAAGGCTGGTTCCTTAGGACTTGGAAGAGTATTAGATTCACTGCCAAGCATGAAAACCACATTTGACATGGGGGGACGTTCATTTGGATCTTCTTGTAGGCATAAGAGCCCCACATTCACACACTTCAAGCATTCATCTGCATTGCATGTTTCACGTAGTGCTGTCTGGTCCATGAAGTCCAATGCCCTTCCTACTTTCCACAAATGCCATGCCTGAAATTGAATCAAAGAATGAAATTTATTAGGAACTAAGGGATGGCCAAATCAAGCACACAAGAACTCGGTATACTTACATATCCTAGAAGACTCGATTCATGTTCTACTTGATAAAATCCAGTGTTCCTTTTTCCACTAATAATCTCAAGTACCACCACACCAAAGCTAAAGACATCAGATTTGACTGAAAAATGTCCATCAAGTGCATATTCTGGAGACATATACCCACTGCATTACAAAAATTATGAAATACGGAGCAAATAAGACATATGGTTGGTATCATTTTATAAAGTCTTAGGAAATAATAATATTGTTATAATGCTACTTTAATAGCACTGAATTATGCATTGTCATGTAACTTACTAAGTTCCAACCACTCTGTCTGTGCTCGCTGCTGTTTCTTTTCCTCCAAATATCCTGGCTAAGCCAAAGTCTGAGATTTTAGGATTCATCTCTTCATCTAGTAGAATATTGCTTGTTTTCAAGTCTCTATGAATAATCCTCAACCTAGAATCTTCATGTAGGTAAAGGAGTCCTCGAGCAATCCCCAAAATAATCTTGAAGCGCATATCCCAATCTAATAGAACACACAGCTTCCGGTCTTGGATATTGTAGTCCATTAAGGGCATGACTTTTTACGTTAGCATTTTTCCAACAAAATTTTAAAATCACAAGAAAAAAAAATTATCCAGCAGAACATGGAATACATGAAAGAGTCTTACCAAATATGAAAGCATCCAAGCTTCTATTTGGCATATATTCATATATTAACATCTTTTCATCTCCTTCAAGACAATAACCCTGAAGCCTAACTAGGTTCCGATGTTGAAGCTTGGCAATCAATACAACTTCATTTTTGAACTCTACTAAACCTTGTCCAGAACAACTTGAGAGTCTCTTTACTGCTATTTCTTGTCCTCCTGGAAACTTTCCCTAACAGTGTTCCAATTTCCAAATCAGCATGGAGTCGAAATTGAAAATGGTGAGTATCAAGAAATTCTTAATTACCTTGTAGACAGGACCAAACCCCCCTTGTCCAAGCTTGTTTGCATTTGCAAAGTTATTAGTGGCATCAAGTATGCTTTCCAAATGAAAATGTGGAATATCTATGGTCTGTGCATCGTCTTCTTTGAACCTGCCGGATTCAATCAGGTCTCTAAGATGTCTCTCATTGTCATACAAGTTAACCCCTGAATTTTTCTGAATATATCCCCTGCTTTCTGAAGTCAAATAGATGAACTGTATATCTGAGTTACAGGCTACTGCTGATAAAGTATCCCCTTGAATATTGGGAAATGCCCTTTTTTTTCATGAATTTCAAAGAAAATTAAGTTACCTTGTGTCTTGGTCTGTCTCCTTTTCCGCAAGTAAATACATGTAACAGTACTTGAGAGAAGAATTAAGACAATGACAGTTGTAAAAGTGACTACAATGATCTGAGGTAATGACTGATGCCTATCTGTTTGGTAGTTATGATGGCCTTCTGCAAGATATAAACAAACAAGTGTCACTTATGTATAGAAAGCTTTCACAACAATTTATTAATGTCTTTTTCAATAATGAATTCATAATTACAATTTACAAACATAACCAGCAGCCAAGTATAGGTTTTGAGCTGCTGGTCCACATTTTATCAAAACACCTGAACATGAATCCAAATTTTGGAACTACGTTGTGATTTGTGTCAATATATTGGCACAACAAATTTGACTAGTCTGAAAAAAGAAACAAATCTGTAAAATTCCTCCCTAGCCATCAAGTTGAGGGAAAGTTTAAATCCATCTGAACTGAGTTCCTCATAGACATTACTAGGCAGCTGCATAATCATGGCTTACTCTATTTTCTATCATAAAAACACTGCATAATTTAGTTATCCAGGTGTAAATATTATACAATACATAAACACACGTATCTATCAACATGAAGAGGAAAGAAAGATAAATGGAAGGATCCGTCCACTGATAAATAATAATAATGTCCTTACCTAGGGTACAATTTAATTTCAAGCCATCCCAAAGAAAGTTTGTATTGCAAAGGCATCTCTTCTTCCCATCACTTGTAGTATTGCAAGTTGAATTTGGCCAGTCCATGCAGTCCAACAATGAAGAGCAAACTGGCTCTAATGGTGGGTCCCAACTTAATTCTATTTCAACTCCATGCTTCATGGGAGCATCAGAACTAAAAGTGCTTGGATCAGCATAACAATTGCCAGTAAAATGAAATGGAGATGACTGGTTGAGATGCAGCAGTTTGTCCCCTGAACTATGACCCTCACAGTTAGCTACATCTTTCATGTGGATCAAGAATTTTTGTGTTTCTGGGTTTATGCTTATCACTTGATAGGTGTCCCCAGGAGTCTCAAAGTCAAGCTCCCCTGTGGAAATGTTGCAGCGGAAACTGAAGTACATGGAGTCACCACAATTTGGTCCTGTGCTAAGGGGATACGGAACGAAGTTTGTGCCACAAGTCCCACAACTTCTCCCAGTGGATTCTGCAGAAGTAGAATCTCAGTCACTGTAGAAACAATAATTTACAATCTCTAGCTAATTTTCCATTACAAGAGCCATGATTAACATTTATTTTATGACCCTGCATGTTCCTGATGGAGGCTACCTCCAAATTGTGAGTCCATCTACATATCTAATGTTTGCTAATTATATTCAACATTGTGTAAAACTTCAACCAAGAAGAATTTGAGAGGGTGATAAAAAGAAGTGATACCTATATCAGAAAATGCCACGCGAACATGTAGGTCACAACCATCCTCATACTCTTCTTCAAGATTGTTCAAGTCCTCAGACCAAATCCAGCAAACTGCATCACCACTATCACCCTGCCTTGCCTTTTCAAAGTCTTCATAGGAATATGCATAGCACTGGCAATTGTTGAGGCACTCTGACTTGCACTCCTGTTCATTCTTGGCATTAAATTGAGCATCCGGGTTCCCTACTTTCATCATTTTTAAGCTCAAAAACGTGTCACTCTTGGCATCCTCGCTGCATACATTTGTTTTCCTGCTACATCCACCTGAAAAGTCTCCAGCATTCCAACTTTCAATAGAATTAGGCTTGAATCCAGGCAAACACTTACACATAGAATCATACTTGCTATTACAGCTGCCAAAGTTTCCGCACGCATTAAACACACTGCAACTGTCTCTAGGCTCTACCCAAACTAATGACCATATTTTCTTTGAATCCATCTTCAGATACTGAAGTTGACCCCAGTAAGTCATGACCATCCTTGTGTCACTATATAGTGATGAAGTTATAAAGGGAACTGAGTTGTTTGGGGATATTCTCAAGGTGAAATTTGACAAAAAGTAAGATATTGCTGAAGACATCTCACCTGTTCCAACAACTTTACCTGTTACACTGCTCTTCCAGTACCTAAGGGATCTCTTCCATATGATATACTGGTTCTCTCCTTGATCTTGCTCAAAAGAGAAGTTCCCTGGTGCTGGATCTTCATAACTTCTCCAGGAAGTTAATGCTATAGTTTCATCCATTTTCATGCCGGGAAGAAATGTATCTGTTGGATTAGTAAAACTTTGCCACAGAATCTTCACTGAATGATTTCCTTGGTCTTCATCGCTTATAATAAGGTTCCCACTGTCCATTAGCTTCACTATCTTGTGTAGTGAAGATGATCTTTCAAGATTTGTACCCCAGTAGAATCTCCCACTTCTGTCAAAAACTCTGAGATTCCCATCTTCTGCAATGGCAAAAGCACCCCCAGAATCTGGAAGTGGGTTGTCTCGGTTAGCAACCCACACAACTGTTTGCGGATTCAACTTGTAGTACCATATTCCCACGTATCTTCTGCTACTAGAGCTTCCATTAGGAGTGAAAAATCCTAGTTCAAAATTTTCTCCTGCTGAAATAAGTGTATCCCCTCCCTCATCTCGTAGGAAGTTGTTAATGGTTATGGTATCTCTAGCTGAGCAATGCATAAAAATGAAAAAGAATGAGCACAAAAGGTAGAAAGCCAGCATGTGATTAGAAGAACAGTTAAGGATAATTATCCTTCTGGTCTCTCCCTTGGTGTTTACCATATTACAGAACGTAAATAGTTAGAGTTTTTCTCAAGTACAGTCAATAGTGATGCCAGTCATCCAATTTTCAGAAGGCTTCCTCCCACCAGTTGAATTCAAAGGCCACCTTAAGTAAAGTTCGTTAGCAGACAAAAGTCTGCTTTAGGAGTTTATTGGTGGAGTAATTAACGCATATTTAGGTAGGATGTTATAATAATTCATTCACTGTGACACTAAGAATCCTTTCAGAAATATGTGAAATGATACACTATCCCATAAAATAAATATACATAATTATTTAGAGGTAGTTCAACAAACTGTCCTAGTTAGGGCCACATGAAATCAAGGTTCATAAGCATTTCATATGGAATTGCTTGAAACCACTTTGCTTCGATTTTCTGCTGCTAGGATCATTCTTTGCTCTTTGGCATTTTGTCGTCCTCGATTTGAATGCATCAGCAATTTTTAGGCCAAAAATCTTTCGAAATATTGAAAGCACGACCAGACATAGGGAAGCATCTAGAAAAACACATGTGCCTGCTACAAATGCTAATACAATACTACAATAATGATTTGCAATATGATTGATTTATTAGAAGCCAAAGTTGAATAATTGACCGAAGAAAGCCCGAGGGGACAGTGAGGTCAAATTGGTTGGATTTTGTCAATTTTATCTCTTTCATCTGGGTCCCCTTTGCTTACTTTTTGCTCACTGTCGTGTCAAGCAATATTCAGAGAACAGACGAGAAATATGCATTCTAATATAGTAGGTAATCGTTGATTTGAAATACGTCAAATGGAGTTGAGATAACGAGATTTACATCCAGTCATCCAACAATTGTTTGCTATCATGTGGGTTTTCTAACATTTTTTGGTAGGGTAGGATGAAATTATGATTGAGCTGTCTTAAAAAACTATTGCCAGTCTTGTGCCTTAGTCTCTTCTCTAAAATCTAAACCAATATGAAAATTCTTACCCAAATCCTCCCTCACACATTTTTTTCTTCAGAGGCATCAGCTTCTAGGTGATGTTTTGAAAGGTCCCCACACCAAGACAACGATCAGGCCTTCCCTGTCCAGTGTCCAGTACCACTACCCACGTTGTTGACCCACACAAGTTGACTTGCATTCTTCATTAGCTCTCTGCCTCTCTCTAAACACCCAAATCATCAACCAATCAAGGTAAGAGTGCACCAATCCAAAAAGTACTTTAAACTGATCTACCAAGAAAAGATATTGGATTTGGATGGAATGATTGTGTGATCTAGTCATCCAGAAGCTCCTAAGCTGCTTCTAAATCATGGATAAATGCTCATAATTTAATAGAGGCATCTTTATTTTGGAAAAAGTTGCTCTAGTGAGATTTTTTTAAATGAGTAAATAAAAGTATATTTATTTTTAATTTAATTTAAAGTGTATTAGGATTTTAATTTATTAATATTTAATGATATATACATCATTATTTATTAATTTTATAGACAAATTTTTTATCAAAAATATTTTTTTCATTTTCATGTCCTTAGTTGTTAGATAGGAATCGAAGATAAAAAGAGAAATAATGAATATTATTATTGTATAAATAAATAGTTTTAAAATAAATATATATTTAAAATAGTTATAAAAATTAGATTATTTTAATAATTAATTATTATATAATTTTTTTTATTATAATCAATTATAAAAAAAAAGTTTTATATTTAGATACGTTAGTTAAAAAATAACTTTAAATTAATTTATTTTATTTAAATAATATAAAAAAATTATTTTTATATATTAAATTATTAAAATAAATATAAAATAATAAAATAATATTTAATTAATTAAAAATATTTAATGAGAGATAAAATAATATTTACATCTTATTATTATAAATAATTCCAATAACTTCTTGTGAAATAGTTTAAATTTTAACTTCTCATTTTAAGCTGTTGCCGTACAATTTTTTTTTCCGTCAACAGCTTTTATCAAATTTGTCAAACATGTTGCAAACTTATGCTAACAGTTTTTACACACAAAAAAAGTTGTTTAAATCCAAAACAATATGAAACAAACACCCCCAAAGTATTACAAAATCTCCAAGATCCTTTATTTTTTTCAACAATGTTATTTCTACATTTCACTCTCTATACTTTCCATCTATCTCTTTTATGAAGAAAAAAAAAAGAATTAGAGAGGAACTTACTATTTTCTCATCTCTTTTTCCCTTTTTTTTATCATTATAAGAAAAGTGTAAAACATAAATGTAGAAAATGAGGTGTATAAATAACATTTTCATACTTTTTTAGTTGTAGTGCAATTTTCCCGAGATGAATCCTATTAAACTCAGCCAACCGACTCTGCTCAAGGCTCGAGCAAAGACTATAGTGGGTCACTTTTGACAAGTAATACATGAGATTATTTTAACAACAAAAGCAAGCTTAGTTTGTTTCGTGAACCCTAAGTCCTCTTTGCCTCGCCTCACAATCTCTGCTCAAAGAAATTAAAGCATCTATTGGAGAAATAAAATAAGAGTAAAGAACTCACATAATTAAAATGATATAAAAAAGAAAAAGAAAAAGAAAAACGCGACTGCTAATGTAAGTTGTTGATATGATAAATAATTTAATCATTAAATGGTCTGTGCAGACAGTTATGTTCTTTTTAATCTTTTTGATCATGTGAGTAGCATTACTCATAAAATAAACTCTCCCTGAACTAGAAAACGAACTAGAAAAAAGAGGTTATTAGCAAGACATAAGCTGTTAAACACTCTTAATATTCATATCTATCAATTGACAATAAGACATTTCAGCAATTCAGCTGGATCAAAAAAGATAAGGAAACGCACACAATTGGCCTGATGCTGGCAGGATAACTGCTATGGTCCTTATTGGACAAGAAAGAGCACTGGTCAATGTATCAGTGTCACTAAAATACTTTTAGATTTTATGATTTTAAGGATCTCGAAAAGAAATTTCTCATCCAGGAGTATCTCATTTGAGCCTATATCATGCTCTATCGACCTTCTTCAATGCTACTCTCATATTGCAGACTTTTTCCTGGTTTACTTGAAGAAGAAGCTGTGCTAGATAGGTCTCTGCGCGCAAAAAAGGTTGGTTGCTTAGGGGTAGGGAGGGTTGCAGTTTCACTGTCAAGCATTATCACCACATTTGACATGGTTGGCCGATCACCTGGTTCATCTTGTACGCATAAGAGTCCAATATGTGCACACCTAATAAATTGGTTTGCTTTGCAAGTTTCACGGAGAGACAAGTCCATTAAATCCAGCAACTTGTTCTCTGTCCATAGTCTCCAAGCCTGATAAGAAATTAATGGTAAGAAACAAATCGCTGAAACAAAAATTTAAAGGAGAGAAAAAGGTGAGTGCAATGGATGAAACTTACATAACCCAAAAGGCTTGGAACTTCTTTAGACTGATAGAATCCCGTGTTCTTTTTCCCACTGATAATCTCAAGCAGGACTACACCAAAGCTGAAAACATCCGATTTGGTTGAGAAAATTCCATCCAATGCATACTCAGGAGACATGTATCCACTGCAAAAAAATCACTCGTGTAGCAGGCATGTGTAAACATTACAATAAACAGAGTTGAGGGGTTAATAATGTTATCATAAGTCTGACACATAAAAGCTATCAACTTTACAATCACATAGAAACGTCGAACTTACTAGGTTCCTACTACCCTCTCAGTGCTTCCCTCAGTCTCTTTGCCTCCAAATATTCTTGCCAATCCAAAGTCCGAAATTTTTGGTTGCATCTCCCCATCTAGAAGAATGTTGCTGGTTTTTAAATCTCTATGAATTACTCTCAATCTAGAGTCTTGATGAAGATAAAGTAGCCCTCGAGCAACTCCAAGAATTATGTCAAACCGCATTGGCCAATCCAGAAGTACACTTTGTGTGGGATCTTTCAAGATTTCCCATTTGAAAGAATAAAATTAGTAATTATGGGATTTAAAACACACTAAAAATAGTGATAAATAAGTTTAGAAACCAACCGAATATAAATGAATCTAAGCTCTTGTTAGGCATATATTCATAAAGTAAAATTTTTTCATCTCCTTTTATGCAATAGCCCCTGAGTCTAACAAGGTTCCGATGTTGAAGTTTGGCAATCAAAACAACCTCATTCTTGAACTCCTGTAAGCCTTGTGATGAAACACTTGACAGCCTCTTTACTGCAATATCTTGACCACCTTGAAGCTTACCCTGAAACAAAAATCACCACATGCCATTACCTGAAATTTGGTCTGGCCAGAAAAGTAAAAAGTAGCCGAATGTATCACCTTGTAGACAGGCCCATAACCCCCTTTTCCAAGCTTATTTGCATCTGAGAAGTGATCTGTAGCTACTAGTACGGTCTCAAAATCAAAAAAGGGAACCTCTATGCCTTCATTGTCTTTTTCTTCTAATCCTTCCATGTCTATCAAATCTCTCACATGTCTCTCACTGTCATAGAAGCGCCCTCTATTTCTCTGTATACTATCCCCATCTGAACTCATTAAAGAGATGTATAACCTTGATTAAAGATCAAATTTATGCAGATTCAAGATTACAAAGCAATTGAAAACGCCAAATTATTGAAAAAGAAAAGAAAAGAAATGCTACCTTGCTTAAGGGCTATTTTCCGTCTGCATACATAAGCAATAATAATTGTGCATGCCACAATAACCACGCCTGTAAGAGTTATGCCAAGAATCAAAGACAGTGGGTTTTTGGCGTTGGAGTTTCCTTTTCTTGTTGGCTCTTCCAACGTAGAATTAGGATGGGATATAACTTCTGCAAAAGAAACAGGACGAGCACCACTAAAAATGTGAGTAAAGTTAATACACCTCCATCTCCTGTATTCACTCTAATGTAACATATCATACTAAGTTAGTTAACCTTGAGTGCAATTTAAAAGATCACCACGCCATTGATAGTTTGCATCGCAAAGACACCTATTTCCTTCTTCTCCTGCTGCTTTGCAAGTTGAATGTCCCCAACCCTTGCAGTCTATGGACTCAGTACAAGTGGGTTCGGACGGTGGTTGCCAACTAATCTCTACTCTATCACCACCAGAGCACTGGTAATCGTTGGTCTTATTAAATGGAGAAGAAATCTGCAGATTTTCACTCTCACCGCAATAACGATTATATTTATAAGACTTCCCCGGATTGACCTGGATGAAGAACTTTCTTGAATCTACATAGATGTCTGTAACTCGATAACTGTGATTGATGGTGGTGAAGCTGAGCTGACCTGTTGAGCTGTTGCAGCTGAAACTGAAGTACATGGGGTCTCCGCAACTGGGTCCAGTGCTCAGCGGATAAGGGACTATGTTTGTGCCACAAGGCTCACAAGTTTTTGGAGTCGGTGCTGCAGCAGAACAAATTTTCAGAAATTAGCATTCTTGTTTTGCAGTGAATAAAACTGTATAAATTACCTGCTGATTCTCTCATGTTGGTCCTATCCTACTAATACTTACAGTGAGTAACAAGAGAGGATAAGGATCCATAATATTAATTACCTATGTCTGATTTGTGAACCCGGACAGAGAGGTTGCGACTATAACCATCAAAGTACTCTTCTTGAAGAGTAATTAAATCCTGTGTCCAGATCCAGCAGGTGGTGGGAGTAAGATCACGGCGTCTACTACTAGGTGTAGTGTATGAATAAGCCTGGCACTGGGGGCACATCTTAAGGCACATAGATCGGCACTCTAATTCGTCTGCCGCCGTGAGTTGATTATCTGGGTTTTGGTTTCCTATTCTCATCATGACTAAGTTTAAGAATGTGGTGTCTCTTCCGCATGATGCTGATTTTCTTGCACATCCCATGTCTTGGAGAGAATCTCCCTCTCCCGAGTACCCAATTTGAGGGGAATCGAATCCTGGCAAACATTTGCATAAGTTACTATTATTATCATTGCAGCTGGCAAACTTCCCGCAAACATTATATATGAAGCACCTGGTTTTTGGCTGCAGCCACTTAACGGACTCACCCTGGAAATTATCCCTCAGCAGAAATTGTACCACCCCTGTAGAATTAATCAGTAGCCTCGTGTTCACATAGTCGGTGACACTTACGTTCCCTTTTGCAAACATGGTGAAGTTGGTCAACAGCCTGTAAACTTGAATGCTCGTAATATCATTATCATCTGGAGTTGCTCCTGAATTTATTAACAACCCTAGTCTTTCACTCTCCCAGTAAAGTTGGTGTTGGTTTAAGATGACAAAACGGTTGTCCATCTTAGAGGTGTTGCCCATCTTAAAGGTGAAGTTCCCACGTCCTGGGTCATCAAGGCCTCTCCAACAAGTCAATTCTAAATTCTTATCCATCTTCATGCCCGGCAGGAATGTGTCAGTTGGGTGTTGGAAGCTCTGCCAGAGTTTCGGTTGATCATCTAGTAACACTAGGTTACCAGAATCCATGAGCTTCACCGTCCTGTTTGTGGATGAGGAGTCTTCTTCAAGTTTGGAAGACCAATAGCTTTTCCCAGATGTATCTGCTACTACGAGATTTCCATCCTGTGCAATTTGGAAAACTCCAGTAGAATTTACACCTACTGGGTAGTCTCTGTTGGCAACCCACACCACTGTTTGTAGTTCTGAGTCCTCTTGCCTGTAATACCATATCCCTAAGTATTTTCCTGTGCCACCCGGAGGAGAAAAGAAGCCTAGTTCAAATTGTTTTCCAGCTGAAACAAGGGTAGTCTTATTGCCTTCTATCTTCTCGCCAGCGTTCAAAGTATCACTTGCTAAACACAGCTCAGAAAAGCAAAGCAACCAAGCATAAACGAGGAAGACAACAACAGTTCTCATGTTACTAGCTTTTATTACAACTTGACGACGATTTATTTGTAGTTCACTAGTTGTGAATTGTGTTCCTTTATTGTTTGTCATGGGTGTAAACTGTAAAGTAAACAATAACAGCTGGAGAAGGAGGCAGAGGAATACGTAAGGTTAGTAAAATGAGTTTTGTACCAGAGAAATAGCTCTGGGGAATAATAGGCCATACATTTTTTGGAGATAAATTAGAAGTGGAACTTTGTTATTAGAACGGAATGTGCACAGAACCTTCACATGTCAAACATGGACTTTTTTATCTGTGTCCGGTCAAAATTATTTATTAAATTGTGATTGTTTTAAAATATATGATCAAAATATCACACTTTTAACTAAATTGATATTTTTTTATTAGTTTTGATCTACATAAATAATATTAGAGGAGATGAGATTATTAATAAAAAAATAAAAAAATACTTGATACTATCTACATGATAATACCAATACATATGATGTTATCTTCGTGATAATGCCAAACGTAATAACGTTATCATGTGAATAACGTCATGCTTGTTGATGCTTTCTTATTGGACTGTCTATTTAAACAACTCTCTTCTCTTTTCACTGATCAAGTTTCTCATTTCTCATATTTTCATTTTTTTTCTAGACTTTTTCTCTTACTAAATTATCTCCAAAACCCTCTGTTGATTGTTACTTGTGGATTAATACAATTAGATCGTTATATATGTAAGTATTTTTATTCATTGTTAGATTGATTTTGTTGTTATTGTTATTGTTAAATATTTGTATTGATAGAATTATTGTTTAATTTTTTAGGGTTTTATATTAACTGTGTGTATTGTATATTTTTTATGGATCAATAGTTTTGTTAGTTAGGAAGTTTTTGAAATTTGTTTAATCAAAAAAGTAATAATAGTTTGAATATTATAAATTTTGTATAAAATTGTTGTTTTCAATTTTGAAACATACACAGGTGATGATTATGTAAATTTTGTTGTTGTTTTCAATTTATTAAAATTGTGGGTTTATTGAAATTGAAATTAATAGCGTACAAATTTTTTTTTATGAAAATTAATAGTATGGATTTATTGTTATGGGTAGCAATTTTGTTTCAGTTGACACATGTGTTAATTGATTTCATACTTGTTGTGCTATTATTATTCAAAAGTTTAAGATGACAAAACACCTTGTTGTTCTTATTTACTACAATGAGAGAATGTATGAAAGTAAAGATAGTCTAATGCATAAAGGTCTTCGTCCTAAGTCTATCGTTATTCAACGGGATACGACTTTTGAAGTTCTGAAAAGGAGAATTCATTTAAAATTAAGGCTCCAAGAAAATCAAGTTGTGTTTAGTGTTGTGTATAGATTCCCACAATGGAGCAATGTACTGAGATGTATAGGTCTTCCATTAGAAGAAGATGAAGACGTTGCTTACATGATAGATTTCTTTGATCAGCATCCGAACTTAACTTGCATGGAGTTGTATGTCGAGACAGAAACGAGTGAGCACAATGAGCATGTTAGAGCTCATTCTGAAATAGAGTTACAATATGGTCCTTCTAATCTTGCTGAATCATCATACCCTATCAACACTCAAGTCTATGTGGCACATGTTGCTATCTTAGTACAATCTCAGGAGATTGGTACATCTGTAATACTTAAAGGGAGATCATTTGAGTTGGATTTTGAAACCGATAACCTACTTATGGCAAATGCACTATCTGACACAAGTGATGATGAAGGAGAGATGCTTGAGGGTGAGGATTTAGATACCGACTTAGAAGAAGATCAATCTGGCCCTAAAATAAATATACAACAACAAGTCCCTTCATTGGCAGTTACTCCTGAAACTATGTTTGTCCCTCCACGATTGATTTTTATAGGCTTACTAAACTGGTATTCTAGCCCATGAACCAGTTGTGACCCTGGTTTTGAGTGGTCACAAATTCATCATACATTATTGTGACATACTTATATTATTTGCATTTTTTTAACTTAATCGTAGGTCACAAATAAATTATAAAACAACTTTATTTATCGTATTCCAATAAAGCAGTTGAATTCTATTAATCACATTATAATAAACTAAATAATTACATCACAGTTATGAGACAAATGATTCACACAATGAATCAATCTCAATCTCATTTATATGCTAAACAACCAAAGCAAATAAAACAAAAAAGAAAACAAAATCGCACTCACTAGTTTTCATTTTTTCAGTTCTTCCTTATGCAACATAATTCTATTCCTAAACTCCCTAATTTCTTTCTCATTCATGTCAATTATTTCATCCATTATTCCAGCTTTATCATCCAACTATTAAAAAAAATCACAAATCTGTTGTTTATCTCTCCATAAAGGACATATAAGAAATTGACGACTGGTGTGGTGTGGAATATGATTAAAATTAAATATCAAAAACAGTTGCCAAGTCCACTAAAAATATAAAAACCTTGCAACCAGTTGTAGTTAACAAGGGTCGATCCACAGAGAACCAATTCAATTAACACTATCAATCTAATTCCTAAATTAAACTCTGATGAATAATAAAATAGCAAAAAGTAAAAGGGGGTTTTGTTAATTAAAACTAACAAAAGATATTAAACTTAAACCAAAACAGTAAACACAAATTGAATTATCAAGTTAAAGATATTGGTTAAGAGATGGAATCTACCACTAGATTTATATGATTGTGTTAACTTACATACTCTTTATACCAACATGATCAATTATGTTCTTATGTGATTGTGAGATAAATCCCCTGTTTTCCTTAAGTGTTGGCCAATTTAGCAACCGCTCAAATCAACTCCTAATCATTGATTAGTTATAAAGCAACCGCTCTTACAACTATCCAACAATTGCATTAAGATTTAGAAAACCAAACACACTAAGATCTAATCACACACCGGGATTAAATTACTTAGAACATATATTTCACTAGATCTATTACCGCAACTGCGCATAATATATCCAGATCTACCACTTTTATAATTGGTAAATAGCATAAAGATACTTATACCTACATGAACATCATACATTCTGCTAGATTTACTACCGCAACCACGCATAATAAACCCAGATCTACCACTTTGAAAGCGGGAACAAGTATAAAAACCTTCATACCAATAATAGATTCAGAAATATATGAATAAAAACATAACTGTATTGATATAAAGAAATATGCAAGATTCACATAATCAAAACTCGGGTTTCATCTTCCCTTAACCAAATAAGAAAACTAGCCACACATGACAAATTCAAAAACAGAAGAAAAACATAGTTCAGAATGAAAGTGCAAAAGAAAACTGAAGATCAAACTAGTTTCCAAAGGTTGGGGATGATCGATCTCCGATTGCTCGAACCCGAGACTCCAATCTTCGATCCAATCTTCCTCTCTCTTGTTCTTTGAATCCTCTTCAGCCCCTTGGCTGCTCCCAGCCCAGGTCTCCTTTGGGGCTCTAGGTATCTCTATTCATAGCTTTAGATACCTAATTTCTCAATAGAATTCGAATTTAACTTTCTGGTGCGACGACACGGGCCGTGTCATTTGACACGGCCTAACCCGTGTCTGAATCTGGTGACAAAATGACACGGCCTAACCCGTGTCTGAATCTGGTGACAAAATTCTAACTAATCTCAAAGTCAGAGAAGAACACGGCCTAACCCGTGTTATTTGACACGGGCCGTGTTATATGACATGGCCCATGTTGTCCAAAAATAGGATTTGACCGGTCTTGAAATAGTCAAAGGAGTACACGGCCCACCCTGTGTCATATCACACGGGCCGTGTCACTCACTTTCTTCAAATGTGACCTTGATTCTTCATAAATGCCCTTCTTCCTTTGCTTCTAATGGTAAAATTGATCTTCTTAAGTATTCATCTCTCTCCTCAAATGGTCATCAAGCTTGGTTTGATGCTAATGGACTCAAACACTCAAAGATATCCTGAAAAGCATAATTCATTTATGAGTGTTTATAGCCACATTTAGCATAGTTTCACAATAAACATCTAAAGACAACTCTAAATCAAAAATTTAGCTAAATGTCAACAATTGAGCACATATAGAGTCCAATTAAATCAATCATAAGGCATTTAAAGTATGGAAATAATCAACAGATCAAATACCCCCACACTTAGCCTTTTGCACTCCTGGGCAAAACATAAGACCAAACCAAGGAACAGGAAAAACAAAACAAAACAAAACCTAAAAATTCAAAAGACACAGTTTCCAATGATATTCAAGAGAGGCAAAAGTTTGTAAGTAAGAAGAACAAGAAAAGATTTAAGGAATTAAAACATTCAAGAGATAACAGTTCTTCACATTTCCAACCAACAAGCAAGGCATCTTCAATTTGAAAAGCATGAATTAAGAATGATAGATCCTCACAAGATACACTCTCAATCTCTCAAGTGTTTACAAGGTAAGTATTTCACTTAATTCAACCCATGAAAAATGCACTACCATAAGCTTGCTTATCTTCTACTTCTCCACTACTCAAACACATGCACACATAAATCAAGAGAACTTTATTTAAGGTTGTAATGGGGCCAAGGTAAGGGAAGGAAATAATATGAATATGGTAAGATGAGCACCCAAGAGAATAAAAGAACATTGGGGAGAAACTCAATTGACAAACATGAAATTTTTATCCCCTCAAATCTATATAATGCACATTCTCTTTACATCTTCCTTTCCTTTTTCTTTCTTTTCTTTTACAATCTTTCTTGAATTTTTTTTTCTTTGCATATTTTTTTCTTTCAACACCTTGCATATTACACATCAACTTACACAACCCCCACACTTGTCCTATTAAACACTTGCAAGCAAAAGAGCTCCTCCAATGAAAATGAACCAATGCTCTCCCATTCTCTAAGGTAAGGCAAAATCATGATTTTTCACATAGAGCATATAATGAGATAAGACAAAGAATAGGCAAATAGGCTCAAGGGGTTAATCAAAGGGAAATAATGCAAAGTTGGTTATTTGGCCAAAGTAGTTAATCACAAAAGAATGCTTCAATCATGTTCATATATGCAAGTGAAAATGTAGCCTCAAAAAGAATTAAAGCAAGTTCTAGAGTGATCAATATGACATGAGTGAAAATCATACAAAAAAGAAGAGAATGACATAAATGCTAAATCCATCCATCAAAAGGCTCAAAATCTCATCAGGTATGCATCTATCAAACTCAATTCATCAATCAAACATCCAAAACCAAGCATGCCAAATTCAAGATGACAGAAGAAATTTATAAATCATAACCTTGAATTTCAATTGTTTTAAACTCATAGACTTCACAAATCTCAAAACATCATTGGAAATCAAATAAAAACACAATTTTTTTTCAAAAACAGAAAATAAAAATAAAAATAAAAATAAAAATAAAATAGAAAATAAAATGTCAATTCCTCCCCCACACTTAAATTCTACATTGTCCTCAATGTAAACCTCAACAATAAACAATCATTAATAAATCTAGGACAAGTAAAATAAAAGAGAGGAAAGAAACATCCTTATTAATTGAAGTAACAGAGGTAGATGAAGAAATTTCCACCAGGATCCCATTGGCGAAAGCATAATAACCAATTTATGCTTGAAATAACATGAGAGTTTCCACCGGGGTCCCATTGGTTGAAGTGTAATAACCAAGTTAAGCTTGAGACATGAGGGCTTCCACCAGGATCCCATTGGCCTTCCTTATTTTCCTTGGCTTCACTACTGAAGAGTAATATGTGCACTTCATCAACTTCATATGCATTGTTTCTATTGGACCATGGCCCAAAAATAAAATCCACTTCAGTAGTGTCTATCATCCGATTCTCTTCTTCCATCTTTGAAAACTCTTCAGTGGCCTGCAATTCCACCTCCCTTTGGGTCTTAGATTCTGCTTTGTAAATAAAATCATCAACTTTCAAGTCTGCAGAAATCTCAGCACGATTAGCACATATAATATCAGTACATGAGTGACAATGAATATAATTATTGAAACCAATAAAATCAGAAAATTCATCACACAACTCATCATACTGTCTCTCCACTACCTTAGGAAGGGGTTCAAGAATACTTATCTTGGGGGCCTTAGAGTTTTCCCCCTCCTCACTTACCTCTTCAGGCTCTATTTCTTTCTCTTCAATAGCTTGTGGAGGAGAGGTGGGTTCATCTAACGTCTTCCCACTGTGCAATGTGACAGCACTAGGATCTTCCTTCATATCCTCTTCGGGTTGTGAGGGAAGTCTCCCAGAAATTAGGCTCGACATCTTGTTGAATTCTGTGGCTAACTGCCCCAAAGAGTTTTGCAGGTCATCGCTTATGGCCTTTGTTTCTTACTGAAACTGAATGTTATTAGTGACTATTTGTCTTATTAGCTCCTCCAATGAAGGTTCAGGTTGCCTAGGAGCTTGAACTTGCTGTTGCCCATAACTCAAGTTAGGAGGATCCCACCACCCTGGATAATATGTATTGGAGTAGGGGTTGTAGTTGTCAAAAGGTTCAGAATATCCCCATTACTGCCTCTACCTCCTTATTTGTGTCTACTAGGAAAGTGGGACACAAATCAATGGGATGTCCAGATGATAAGCAAATCTCACAAGCTTCCATGATCAATGGACATCAACACCTACAAACACTCAGAAAGAAAGAATCAAAAATTAAAATAAAAAAAACAAAAACAGAGTAAAAATAGGAAACAAATTAATAGCGCAATTGGAAAATTAGTTCCCCGGCAACGGCGCCAAAATTTGGTTTGGTGTGGTGTGGAATATGATTAAAATTAAATATCAAAAAGAGTTGCCAAGTCCACCAAAAATATAAAAACCTTGCAACCAGTTGTAGTTAACAAGGGTCGATCCACAGAGAACCAATTTAATTAATACTATCAATCTAATTCCTAAATTAAACTCTGATGAATAATAAAATAGTAAAAAGTAAAAGGGGATTTTGTTAATTAAAACTAACAAAAGAAATTAAACTTAAACCAAAACAGTAAACACAAATTGAATTATCAAGTTAAAGATATTGGTTAAGAGATGGAATCCACCACTAGATTTATATGATTGTGTTAACTTACATACTCTTTATACCAATATGATCAATTATGTTCTTATGTGATTGTGAGATAAATCCCCTGTTTTCCTTAAGTGTTGGCCAATTTAGCAACCGCTCAAATCAACTCCTAATCATTGATTAGTTATAAAGCAACCGCTCTTACAACTATCCAATAATTACATTAAGATTTAGAAAATCAAACACACTAAGATCTAATCACACACCGGAATTAAATTACTTAGAACATATATTTCACTAGATCTATTACCACAACCGCGCATAATATATCTGTAACACCCCAAATTCCCTATATCTTAAACAGTAATTTTGACAGCTAACGGAATTTTACTATTTAGTAATTTTTGGATACTGTAAAATTATTTTGTTTATTCTGTCAGTGTATTTGATCGTTTTGAGTGATTTACTCCGTGTCAGAAAAATAATAATTTTTGGGCCGGACAAAAATCTTTCTGTATTTATTTCTCTTGACTGTTAATTATTTTTAACAATCTGACTTAATTTTCATACGTTTTCTAATTTTTATGATTTTATGTGTGATTTTGAATTTTTTTCTGTTTGTGGGCCCCACGAGGTGTTTGTGGGCCCAGGTGAGTCCCGTAAAGTGAAAATTTTTTCTACGCATAGAAAAATTTATACTGTTTAGACGGAGACAGGGGATCTTACTAAACCTGAATCCGGAAACAGTTTTAAAAAATTTATTTTGTACCGTATTTATTTATCGAAATATAAAAATACAGTAAATATATTCTTTCGTGGGATTTTTAGTAGATAAAAATAGAAATTATATTGTTTAAGTCAACATTGGTGGTTTAGATATCCACTATTGATTCAATTAACGGTTAAGAAATAAATTTAATAAAGAAACATAAGATAATCATCATTAATTTAATCAATGGTGTGAGAATAAAATTAGGCAAGTTTCAATATCAACCGTAGATTTAATCAACGGTGTAAAATTAATTATATAAAGTGACCATTTACAACCATTAGATTTAGAATTGATCAAGGGTGGAGATTTGGTCTTGTAAAGTAACAAGGACCATTTATGACCATTGGATGAAAAATTAATCAAGGGTGGAGATTGGTCTTCTAAAAAGGCTATGACTAATTATAACCCTTGGATTTAAAGTTTGAAGGAGCAATCTTGACCCTTAATTTTGGAGACACATCTAATGGCTAGAATCTAAAGGAGAAAGATCCAATGGCTTAGATTTAGTCTTCTAAAAATCAAAAGTCTACCTAAATCCTAACTATTGAATTAATTAATGGCTAGAAATGCTTCAAATAATGGCCTAATTAACAAGTCAAGTAAACTAAATTAAATGTTAAATTGTTATAATCTAATTCTTAATTAAACATACTAATTTTAATTAGAGATTATAATATATGAAATAATATGTCTAATTAATTAGTTATGTAATTAGAAAATTAGTTAAGATTGATTAGAAAACTTAATCTAATGAATTAACTAATCAATTAGCAAGTAATTATGATAACTTTGGAGTGCATGATGAAGGGGGGACGGTTTTGGAGTGTTAGGAAGGAGGAGAAATGTTTAGACATGCTTGTATAGCCTTTTTAGGCCAAAGAAAAAGATGACAAAGTGGAAGACTTTGTGCATCATGTGATAGCCTTCAATTATGCCAAATGAATTCATATCTCTCTATTCTTTCACTCCCACGGCAGCAGCACCTTTGGTTACACTCTCCATATTCATTTTTCTACTTCACCAAAAAGCCTCCATCTTATTCTCTCAAAATCCCAAGAACCAAGCAACCATTTTTCCTTCCATTTTTCTCTCATTGGTTCGGTCTCTACACCCAAATACACTATCCATCACCTATAATTTTCACTCTCATCATTTCCTAAAGCTAAACACCATTCTAAACACTTTTCATTTAGAAAGTTTTCTCAAAATCTCACTTTAAGTGCTTCAAAACCCCACTTTTACCTTACTTTCCTAGAGATAAACTTTGATTTTTATGGTTTAAATTCATGTTTATGATTTTTTAAGCCATGATTGTTCCATGGTTTGTTTAATTTAATCCAACCATAGATCTTGAATCCTTACCTTATTCTAAATAACTTTCATGTTGAAGACTTTCTCTAAATTTTTCATCTTAAAGGACTTTTACTAAGATCAAGTTCTAGAGTTCTTGTTGGTGAAGTGTAAGGAAACTTCATTTATTCTTTTTTTTTTCATGATCTAAACCATGTTTGATCCATGGTTCCTCTTAATCAAGCTTAGTATACTAATTTCTATGTATTTTGTTTTGAATTTGAGAAGCCCTTGGTGTTGAAGGACTTGGAAAGAGAAGCAAAATCAAGAAGCTTTGAGGATCTTCAAGAGGTAAGAGGAGATCCATCTCACAACCAATTATGGTGGTGGGAGATGGTCTTATATTTGATGGATTGTGAATTCATGTGAGAATTTCAATCCATGGTTATGTAATAATTAATTGTGTGTTTATGAGCTTTGCTTTATTTTCTTATGTTTTGATTATTTTTGTCTATGCTTAATATGCTTTGCATGATTTTATGGCTTTGATAGTATACTTATAATATGCATAATGAGTATATGGCATGTTTGTGATATTTATGATAAAATATATATATGTATGCCATGATGTGTGGATGGAAAGAAAATTAATCTTGGTTCCAATGGCCAAGGAAGAGTTACGGTTTTGATGCCCTTGATTTGGGTCAATGTAGAAATTTTTCAAGAATAAGGAAATTAAATTTTGATCCCTAGAACAATGAGAATTTCGGCCAAGACACCTCAAAATAGGTGTTTACAAATTAATATGTTTATGGAAGAATAAAATTGGATTGATTTGAGGAGTATGGAAAATGAACTAAAGATTTTTTTTTTTTTTTAGAAAACATGAACACAAATTTTAGAATAAAATTTTATTGATTTATTTTGTGTAGAAACAAGAATGGAATTTATTTAAGTTAGAAGAAAAATATTTCATGGTTCCAATGGCCATCTATAAAGTTTTGATAATTTAGAAAAATGTTTTGATACTATGAAATACAAGAATTTTCAAATAAGGATTTTTAAAAGGGAATTAAGTGTTATAAATTAAGTGAACTGGAATTTTCATAAATAAAAGAAAAAAAGATTGAAAGTATTGAACTTCAAATTAATTTAAAAGAATCAATTTTTAGAAGTGATTTAAAAATATAAAAGAAAATGTTTGTAACTTAAATTTACTCACGAAGAATTTATTTGGGTTTTGAAAAACGTTAAGAAATTTAAAGTTAAGAAACAATAATTAAAACAACTCAATATGATTTTGTAGGACTAGATCAATAAAAAGTGATTTTAAGAAAATATATATTAAGAAAAAGATTTTTGACTAAGAATGAAAAAGGATTTGCAAAGAAAGTGAAAATGAATTTGAACAAATGAGTTTGTTATATGACCAATCGGTACTTTGGTTTTGAAAATAAAACTTTAATGATTTTGTTTGTGTAAAATCATATCAATTTAAAAAGAAAAAATGTTTTGATAATTTTTCAAATAGTAATGCCTAGATTTTGATGAAACAAAGTAATTCTCCAAGTGGAAATATAATTGATTTAATACAATAAATTTGAAAAGGGAATCAGTATTTTACTCACTTGAAAAATTAAGTTTTGTAAATGAAAATATTTTCAAACTTTAATTTATTTTGAAGTAGGTTAATTTGGAAATGATTTGGAAAAAATGGAGAATATAATGGTATTTTGAGAATTAACTCAAGTATAACTTATTTTCAAGTTTTGAAATACGTGTGAAAATTTTAAGATTTGAAACATTGATTTATATCAATGAAAAGTAATTTTGTGGATTATATTTGAAAAAAATTTCTTGAGTAAAGAAACGTGGAAAAAGATTTTCTTGAGTAAGAAAATATGAAAAATGAAATACAAAGTCATAATATTTTGAGAAAAGATGAAATAAATTTTTGAAGGTTGAGAAATATTTTTTATGGTGAAAAATTATTTACGTATCTTAAAAATGTGTTGAAAATGATATTGACTTATTTGAAAGTCCAAAATAATGTTTGGAATATTGAGAAATATTTTACATGATTGTAAAATGGTGAAAAATGATTTACGTATCTTAAAAATATTTAAAATATAGTAAAATATTTCTACGCAATTTGAAATATGTTAAAATATTTCTACGTGATTTGAATTACGTTTAAATATTTTATGTAAGCTTAAATATTTTACATGATTTGAAATATTGTTGAAAAATCACTACGTGATTGAACAAACGATAAAATATTTTTACGCGATTATGAAAAATGGTAGAAAATTGGTGAAAAATTATTATGAGATTTGGAAAGCGTTTAAATATTTTACACTATTGAAAATATTATTAAAAAATATATGCAATTTTGAAACAGTTAAAAAATAATATACGATTTGAGAAACGTATATTTTTACGCGATTGAGAAAGACATTGAAAAATTAATACGTGATTTAAAAGTACAACAGAAGAGCTGCGGCATTTTGAAAACGTAACAAAAGTGTTACAGTATTGTGAAAATATAACGAAACGTTTGAATTTTGAAAGTGTAATGTAAACATTTTGGAATTGTGAAAACATAATGAAAATGTTACGCAATTTTGTGAAAACACGGCGAAAGTGTTTTATAACTATGAAAATATGATAACATGATTTTGTGTTGAAAATATAGTATAATTACTGTTGAACTAGTATATGGACACTGTATGAGAAAATGACGTGTTTTGCCTATGACTGGTATTTGGTGTATTTTATATGCATTGGAAAGAGATGCTTGTGAATGAATTTGGTGCATTATACATGTATTGGAAAAGTATGCGTTGAAACATAAGATATAAATTGAACAAATGAAATTGAAAAGATTTGACCATTTGGGGTTGGACTTGCACTGATATATTCGTGCATTGTATAAAATATAGCTAATAGCTATTACGGCTCTTGTGGTTGAAGAGGGAATGAGAATTGATAGTGAGGTCTATGATGGATCTTGGGGCGTCGAGTAGCGGCGGTCGACCAGTGGACAACCGGCGAATACCACTGTGCCACTTGCGATGCGATCCATTGCAACGCATTGACGATACCCGACAAGAACACGATTCCTTTCAACGACTGGGAGTTTGTCTTTGGGCTAAGGCTGACAATTGACCAGAGCATTCTTCTCAAAATCGTGAAAACCTCCATGGAGTTGTTTTTGAAAAACTGAGTCTTTGTGCATATGCATAATCTGAATATTTATATCTGTGTGATATATTAATTGAGGAATATTGATTATAACGATTGTTATGAATACTTGGATGATGATGATGATAATGCTGATAACATGATTATGGTATGATCTATCTGTATGATATTGTTGGCTGTGTGTTATCTCTGTGCTGCCATGTTGGTATTGTGTAGGTGATATCACCTGTTTGTTATATTGTTTTTCGTATGTCATCTTGTTAAAATCAAATAATAGAAGGATCGAGTTGTCTTAGACATAACTAAGCGATGGATACTCGAGATTGGTGACAACAATAAGGAGTGGACATTCAGGACTAGAAGGTGTGTAGTGTTGACAAAGGAACAGATGTCTGATGCATCAAGATGAACAGAAAAAGGAATAAGTATGTTAAAGTTTTTTGTTAGTGTTGTACCGTGCTACTAAGTAGGACCGTCATGGGGTTTGCTACTGTAAAAAAAAATCTGTTAATTTTATATTTCTCTTTAAATTGTGATATTAATTGGTGTCAATATTGCATAATGAATAGTTGAAATATGATTTTCAATATTACCTAATATTTTCAGTAAATTTACGTGTTAGTAAAGAAGAAATTTTGAAACTCATCTTTTATAACTCAAACTTTGTGCGAACTTCTTTTCAGATTATGAGTCAGGAGTCGAAAATGTGATGCCCTAACTAAGGTGTTACATTAGTTGGTATCAGAGTTAGGGTGTTACATTAGTTGGTATCAGAGCTAGGGTGTTACAATATCCAGATCTACCACTTTTATAATTGGTAAATAGCATAAAGATAATTATACCCACATGAACATCATACATTCTGCTAGATTTACTACCGCAACCGCGTATAATAAACCCAGATCTACCACTTTGAAAGCGGGAACAAGTATAAAAACCTTCATACCAATAATAAATTAAGAAATATATGAATAAAAACATAACTGTATTGATATAAAGAAATATGCAAGATTCACATAATCAAAACTAGGGTTTCATCTTCCCTTAACCAAATAAGAAAACTAGCCACACATGACAAATTCAAAAACAGAAGAAAAACATAGTTCAGAATGAAAGTGCAAAAGAAAACTGAAGATCAAACTAGTTTCCAAAGGTTGGGGATGATCGATCTCCGATTGCTCGAACCCGAGACTCCAATTTTCGATCCAATCTTCCTCTCTCTTGTTCTTTGAATCCTCTTCAGCCCCATGGCTGCTCCCAGCCTAGGTCTCCTTTAGGGCTCTAGGTATCTCTATTTATATCTTTAGATACCTAATTTCTCAATAGAATTCGAATTTAACTTTCTGGTGCGACGACAAGGGCCGTGTCATTTGACACGGCCTAACCCGTGTCTGAATCTGGTGACAAAATTCTAACTAATCTCAAAGTCAGAGAAGAACACGGCCTAACCCGTGTCATTTGACACGGGCCGTGTTATATGACATGGCCCGTGTTGTATGACATGGCCCGTGTTGTATGACATGGCCCGTGTTGTCCAAAAATAGGATTTGACCCGTCTTGAAATAGTCAGAGGAGTACACGGCCCACTCCGTGTCATATCACACGGGCCGTGTCACTCACTTTCTTCAAATGTGACCTTGATTCTTCATAAATGTCCTTCTTCCTTTGCTTCTAAGGGTAAAATTGATCTTCTTAAGTATTCATCTCTCTCCTCAAATGGTCATCAAGCTTGGTTTGATGCTAATGGACTCAAACACTCAAAGATATCCTGAAAAGCATAATTCATTTATGAGTGTTTATAACCACATTTAGCACAGTTTCATAATAAACATCCAAAGACAACTCTAAATCAGAAACTTAGCTAAATGTTAACAATTGAGCACATATGGAGTCCAATTAAATCAATCATAAGACATTTAAAGTATGAAAATAATCGACAGATCAACGACCATAGCTTATTGTCTTCTTCGAAGTATAAATCAAAGCCCAATGTCCCTGCATCCACACTTCTTAGAAGAAATTTGTACACCTCTTCTACTCCCCATCACTGATGAACCACTGATACTAGAGCTTATCTTTGACGTATACACAAAATCTCCTCCCATCTTCTAGTAAACCCTAAATCTCAATTGTGTCAACCCAAAAGCAATAGTCAACGGAGGGTTTTGGAGAGAGTTTAGTGATAGAAAAAAGTCTATAGAGAAGGTAAAAATATGAGAAATGAGAAACTTGGCAGGTGGGAGGAGGGGATAGTTGCGTAAATAGGGCGTCCAAAAGGGAAGCGCCAAAGCGCTTGACGCTATCCACGTGATAACGACACGTGTGTTGGCGTTATCATGTGGATAGCGTCAACCGCTTTAGCACTGCCCTATTGATAGCTCCATCTCCTCTGGCGCTATCTACGTGGAACAAAAATAATAATAAAAATACCAATGTGGCCAAAAGTGTGGTATTCTGATAATATGTTTCAAAACGATGGTAATTCAGTAAATAGTTTTGCCTCCTAAAGGCAAAATGGTCAACAACCAGTGAAACATGAACCAACCATGGAACTATTAAAATAGGCTGCCTCCATTTGATTGGGCTGGGCAATTTTTGTTCATGTCAAGTTGAGGTAAGTATATTTCTATATTAACATTTTGTTAATCTAGTCTAACTAGTTGTGGGTTTCTTATTGATGTTTTTTAAAAAAATGATAATATATCCATTGATGTTTTTTAAAAAAATGATAATATCTTTTTATGTGTATGTTATTAGATTATAAAAATAATTAAAATTATTGCTAATGGACTGAACGCTAGCCTGATTTCGAGCCTGGCTAGATCTGGTCGAATCACGTCAAGTTAAATTAAGTTTGAGTTTAAATTTTTCTAACTCAATCCATATTTTTTGTCGAGTTATTTGAGTCAGTCCATCAAGTTCAATTCAGTCTATTTGAATACTCTAACCAACCATTGGATATGAGAAAAAAAAAATAGAAGAGAGAAAAGGAAAGATACGAAAAAAATAGTTGTCATTGGATTTGTGTAAAAGTTGTGAGATAATTAATTTGTGTAAATAATATAACTGGGCAACTAGTAACGTTTTCAGTACTACAACCAAAAGGTTGGAATATGATACTCTAACTGAATTTTACCGTTGATTTTGTGTAAAAGTTGATCAATGCATCTTGTGTTTTTCCTAGTTACCTTCATAATAGGTAAACTTTATAATAGGATGGTGGTTTACGACCTCTGAAGTGTGGTGGTGTGCAGGGTGAGATGGCGGTGGATGACGTGATGGAGAGCAATGGTAAGGCAAGGATGGTTGGGTTTATTGTTGCTAGTTGGTGATTGTTTTAGGATGAGGTTTATGTTATAGGGGTTTCGACAATGTGAAGGTACAATCTCTTCGTCTCTATTTTCGGCAACGTGAAAGCAAAGAAAGCCAACGCCATGTGAAGATACAATCTCTTCATCACTGGACTGTCCTAACTCATTTCTCATCCGGCTACTCTTAAGCTCGGCTTATCTTTACAGACGACCAAGTTGAGAGGCTGTGAATCATCCTGGGCTTATGGACCATTCTGGGCCTAAGACATAATAGGCCTACCGTAGACCTATATAAGCTGACCATACAAGCCTATCTGTTAGGTAGGCCCATTTCAGAACAACAGGCCTAGGAGAATTCGGGTCAACCCAACCGAGGTCCTACTTGTAAGGTCCGACAAGTCTATGCCCGAATAGGAAACGACTTGCTAAACATGTGCTTACTATGATTCCCCAATGGTCATTGGCCGGCCGACACCATCATGACCAACAATTGTGAATGGCTTCACGCCTTAATGATTAGGCATATAACAAATCCTAACATTCAGAGCCATAAATGGCTTGAACGACAAGTATCCGAGGAGTCAGTGTTCAGATTATCTATATAAACCGACCTGATAGCCTAGACCAAACATGTTTCATCTTTACCCAAACACTCATACTGACCATACTTTGCGATCATTCTACTGACCTGATTAGGTGTCATTAACCTTGTTGTTGCCTTGTCCGTAGATCTTTAGCGAGTCCCCTTTTTACTTACCAAACTATACCGACCTAGGTCCCAAGCAGTATCCGGAACAATTGCCATTTCCACAAACCTTCGCATTCTAAAACTATGACTTGCCCTCCTCCTACTCTCGTGGATCCTCACTTGCCTCCCCTTCACCCTTAAAACCTCCACTGAATATTTTTCACAAACTCTCTGTCTTCGTCAACCACCCTCTCTTCGTCTTCGCCCTCTCCAACACCATCATTGCGGCCCTCCTCGCCAATCTGGAAGCCTCACCGGCCAAGACTCCCTGGTGACAATGTTGATGATGATGACACCGAACTTTACCAACAGTTCCTAAAGAACCGTAACATGGTTACAGTTACCGATCATGCTAAGCCTCCGTCCGAAGTCGATGCTCCACAACATGCGGCGGCAGAGGTGGTGGGGTACTAGGTTAAGTAGGTTATTTCCAAAACGAGCATGACGGTTGATCAAACAGTTCAGGATTTAGAGGCTGGAGCGGATTCTAATCTGATGAATTATCGTAAGAGTCAGTTGGAGAAGTGGAAGGGAGAGGCCACTGAGAAGATACTGTGATAGAAGCTTCAATGATTGGAGATGGAAAGACTGTGCAAAAATCGATAAGAAATTTTGTACCCATATGATAAACTAAGCAACGAAGCGTTCTAGCGCACCATAAAGGCATTCATCTCACTGCAAATGAGGTTTGAGGTAAGGTTTATGGTGCTGGAGTTTAATGGTGGCTACGACAGAAAGTGGTTATGGGTTTCGATGACATCTGTGTTATCTCTATCATGAATAACTAGTAGTGGAAGATGATGGTAACCACTGGGGAGGCGATGGTGGCTTGGGGTTGCTGATTGATTTAGATGGCTAATAGAGGTGCGATGCGGAGGTGGTTGCTCGCAGTGGTTGACAAGATCTGGTTGGTGGTTGCAACGATTGTGGACACTTTACCAGTAATTGCTTGCGGAGAAGCAAAATACGGTGGTGAAAAACGTACATGATTCAAAAAGCAAATAAAAATCTATTAAAAAAATTATAAAAAAAATTGATTTGAACCTGCTATTACAAGTATTTTTCTCAGAGTATCTATACTCCAACCTCAACTTGGAGTATGGTAAAAGCCTCCCTGGTCAACTGGCCATCTTGTCACTAGACCCTAGTTAGTCCCTGCCTCTTTTTCAACAAAACAATTAAGAGTGATTGTCGTGTTCGTTGTGGGTGGATGCTATGGTGCACCCTCCTATCTTTGGGTGCACAATACACCTTTGAATTTACCTGTAATAGCAAGCTTTTTTTTGTTGTTCCAGGTTGCCTTTTTTTTTTGGTTTTTGTTTCTTTTACAAACCACTGTTACCACCTTTGGCCAGCAACCGCCAACCACCTCCAGTCGGCCATTGTTCATTTTTTTAAATTACACAACTGTGTAAATAATATTAGTTAAAATTGTACAAATCTTTATATTTTTTTGTAAATAAATGTGCATACTAAAAACCCTATAGATTTTAACTAGTAATATTTATACATAATAATATAATTTTCTTTGTGTGGATATGTAAGGAGTTTTTAAAAATATATATTTTTAATTGATAATGTTATTAGATTTTTAATCGATGAAAAAAATATTATCAATATTCAATTAGTAATATTTACACACGATAATATTTTAAAAAAATATTATTTTTTTCCTAAAATCATAACTGTGCATGCTAAAAAATCTTATAAATTTTAACTGATAATATTTATATAATTATACAATTTTAAAAAATTTGAGGTGATTGGTGATGGTGGACAGTTACCAACTGGCAGCGTGCGATGGTCGACAAGTGACATGTAGTGACCTACCAACTAACGACAATAGTAGTAGTAGTATATAAAAAAATATATATATTAAAACTAAAAAAAATTGCTTAATAGATTTTCTATACTTAATCTAAGTCATTAATATTTTTTATAATTAAGTTAATGACTTAGATCAAGTGATGTATCATACATCATCTTTTAAAAGATATATGTTAGACACCACCGTTCGTTGTGCACCAAATTAAGTTTGGGGGTTGTGGTACTTCTCTATTGCAGTTGAGATGCATCCTTTCACATGAGTGAACATCTGACTTGAAAGTCAATAAAACTAGCTTTATAAATCTATTTGTTCAATTATACAAATTTTGTTTTTTTGTAATTTTTTTCACTGAATTTATGCTAAGATAATATTATATATATACACATATATATTAATTTATATTTATATAATTTTTATCATCATTTAAATACTATACATTTTATTTAATTTTTTACATACTTATATTTTTATTCTGTAACATAATCTCTAATGTAAGAGATGTAAGCATTAGTGATGTACAAAAAACCCTTTTTCACGGATTAATTATTCTTACCCTTCCTACGAGAATAGCATTTTATCAATAATGCGTCCATGTTAATCCAAGTTATACGTCTCATTGATGAAATGATTCAAGTTCTCAGATGGAAACGCTCGCATTAATATGGGACTGGGAGACTGGCACGCGCTGCTTTTTAGCTCAGGAGTTGTTTGTATCGTCCATATTGCAAAATTGCAACTTGATTACATTTTGGTTAGTACTACTCTTGGTTTCCGAGGGCATAGGTCTGATATAAAACTAGTGTCGCAATCATATTAGATGGCATTTTACTAGCCAGACGATAATATACTTAATTTGTGCTAAGGAAATAACTTATTTGTGATATAATTATGATTTTTTTATTTTTTTATATATTTTTTATATTATTCTTCGTATTATTATTGCATTATTTTTTTTAATTTTTATTTAATCATAATTATTAAAAATATAATAAAAAATAATAAAAAATAAAAAATAATATAAAAACATCATTTTTCTTTGTGATATCAAGACTTTAGACTTTAGACTGCATCATTTACAGATAAAATATTAAAGAGAGGATTTTTTATTGATATAAAATTAAGCAAACTCAAACGCGTAATTATTAGGTAATAATACTTATGAATAATTATAAATTTTCTTATTATTTATCTTAATAATTCTTATAATTATTAAATAAATAAAGTATTAAATATTTTTTTATATTTTTAAGATATTAAATATATATTTTTATTGAATATATTTTTATTAATTATTAACAGAATTATTCAAAAAATTTAAAAAATACAACAAAACTCAATACTTATTCGACTCTTCTGTGATCATCCTCTTGCCTGTACCTATAATTTGGTACCTCTCCTTTGGCCAAAAAATCGTCTAAAATGCTTATTTGTCATATTGAGGTTGGAAGAAGCCTACTTCCCGCTTTAAGATGGGTTTGCGGGTTTACGCATAAAAAAAAAATGAGAAAAAATAGATGAGTTGATGGGTAAACTGGTTTAACCCGCTTAAAAAATAAAAAAAATAAATATAAAAAATTAATAAATACTATAAAAAATAATAAATAATAATGGTAAAAAATTTCAAATCACATATCTAAAATATAATTTTTAAAATATAATTAAATATTCAAAATAAATTATATAATATCAAAGAGTTTTTCATTTATAAAATTACTTATTATTATTTAAAAAAAAAAAAGAACTTTTTCTGCAAATATTATAACGGGTTTTATGGTTCAATCAACCTAAAAAAAAATAATTTAGGCAGGTTGAATGGAGGTTGAACCCGCTTTTCTTACAATTCTACTGTGACCTCTCCTTTGGCCAAAAAATCGTCCCTTATTTGTCATATTGAGACTTACATTATGTTTAGGTGATAGGTAACGAGGAGAACAAAATAAAAATAAAAGAAACAAAAATAATTTATTTTATTTAAGAGTTTTAAAATATATAAAAAATAAATAGAACACATAAAAAATCATTTTTTCTCTTTCTCTTTAAATATTTAACTTTTATTTTCTTAAAATTGAGGTAGAATAAAAAACACATGAGTAATAAAATTTCGTTCCGTTTTGTTAATGAAATTTTTAAATAAAAAAAATGAAAACTATGTTTCATTGTATTGCATTTCTTTCTACTCCATCCTCATCTATTTTATTTCGTTTCATTAATAAAAAATTATCTAAACACAGAGTTAGACTGCGATATCCCTACCAGAATAGACAAGGTACCTATATTCTCCATTAAGACACTAAACAATATAATATAAATAAATAAATAAATAAATATATATATATATATATATATAACTTAAAATTTTGTAATATACCGTCCAAATCGATTAATAAATATGTTAAATTTTTAATATATAATAAATATATTACTTAATTTATTATTATATGTCATCTAATATAATAATTTTAAAAATATATTTATATATATATAAAATTATCACATATATATCAATATAATTAATTAATTAATCAATAAATATAATTAATTAATTAATATAATAATAATAAAATTAATATATCAAAAGAAAATATATAACATAAAATTCTATCATACTTTATTCAAGTCAATTAATAAATGCATTAAACTTTTGAGATATAACAAATACATTATCTAATTTTTTACAATATATCATCGATGTAATAACTTAAAATAAAAATTGACTCGTATAAAAAAATTAACACATATACATAAAGATAAAATAAAAAAATAAAACAAAAACTAGAAAAAGAAAGAATAGAAATTACAAAGAAAATGAATTAAAAAAATCAAAAAAATTAAGAAGTCAAATGTCAAACGATTGATTTAATTAATGTGTTAATTTTATTTAACCTACTTAAATTATATGAACTAAATGTAAATGGCATAGAATGTTAAGGAATTAGAATACATTGAATATTATTTAACAATATTATCATAAACTATTGTAATTTTTTATAAATATATATTTTTTCAATTATCACTAGAATATCTATTGATTTAAGAATTTTTTTTGATAAAATTTGATATTAGTAGTTAATTTGATGTAACTTTGATAATAAAAATGAAAAATTAAGGATTTAATTTATAATATAATTTTGTATGAAAATGTGATTAATGAAATGTTCTCTAGATATTTAATATTTAACAGTATTGAATAATAATAATAATAATTATTATTATTATTATAAAAGAAGATTCATTTTTTGCATTAAACTTACTTTGGTATACTTTTTAAAAATAGATGTGAGAAATTAAGTAAAGAATTTTAATATAATTTAATTTATATTTTATTTATAATTTTTTTATTTGACAATATATTAAAATAATTATAAATAATAATGTAATTTATATTATGGATCATTTTGGTATAATCTTAGAAAAAGAGTTCTGAGTATATTACTTAGAAGTATTGATTAAGTAATAGAATTGTATAATGAGATAAATTAATTATAGAAAAAAGAGAAATCAATGTGATAGGAATAATAATAGTAATATAAAAACATGTTAGTGATAAGATTTATATTTTTAGATTGAATTTAATATCATCAAATCTTGAAAATTATAATAATTAATCTTTCAAAAAAATATAAATCAATACTTTAAAAAAGAAAACATATAATAATAAAAATTAAAATGAATAAAAAAATAAAAATTTATGCATTAACAGTATGAATTGAAATTTAAATGAGTGATTCAAAAAAAAAATTAAATAAGCAAAAATATAATAAATAATATAAAAAATAAAATAATTAATCCAAATTAAAATAATTAAAATTATATTAAAAATTATTTATTTAAAATATTTTTCTAATTATCTCATACACGGATATAAAATATTAGTATTAGACAGAAAAAAAATTACATCTATTGATCTGAGATTTCGGTAAGAAAAATACACATGTATTTTTAAGTCAAAGTCATCGTTTTGACGATGCTCATCCAATGTCACCTTTTCTACTTTTCTTCTTCGAGTGGTTCCGGGCTGTTACTACGTATACATCATTTTTGACGTGTATTTATGTATCATACATATATTTATGTTAAATATATGAGACATATATATATATATATATATAAATATATGAGACATATATATATATATATATGTGTGTGTGTTTTATGTTTAAATATATTTGATTAAAAAAATTATTATTTTTAATTTGAATATATTTTGAATACGCCTCAAATATATTTGAATATGTTTATTACATAATTTAAATACGACTTATTAATATTTAAAAATAATAATTTTTATGATTAACGTCTAATTAGTAAATTGTAATTTACCCTAATTCAATCACATTAATGATATCTTAAGTTATTTTTTTTTATATTTTAATATTTTAAGTTTTATCTTTTCATATGTTATTATTAGACTTTTAAATTTTATTTTTTTTCGCCACCACTAATTTTATCTGTGCTTATTTTATCTCTACTCATATTAAGTCGTCTACTTGACTTCATTTAAACTAGTCTCACACTACTATTTTTTTTAGTTTATTTTTTTGGATGTACATATATTTGTACATAGTTAATTCTATTAAAAAATTAATTTAAGAGATTTTTTAAAAAATATTAATAAAAATTATGTGCTCTATTTTTTTAAAAAAAAAACTTAATAAGTAGTAAATATTAATACATATGATATATATTAAAATATTATAAATATTCAAACTTATAAAAATAATGTTAATAAATTATGATTTTTTTAAATTTTACAATTATATATATACATAAACTGAATTCTTTAATTTACTTTTATATATATATATATATATATATATATATATCTAGTGTGATGAATTTTTATTATAAGAAGGTGAGAAGAGTAAATCTTGACCATACAATTATACATAGATGGTCAAGATTAAAAGTTACTTAAAGGTCATGTGACCACTTAAAAGAGTCACATATATTTATGTTATAATCTTGACCATTCATATAAGATCCAATGATCAATATTCACTCTCTTCACCTCTCACAATAAACACTCTTTTCACTTGATACATATCTATATATATATATATATATATATATATATATGAGAATATATCTAGTAAGAAAAATTTTTATTGTGAGAAGGTAAGAAGAATAAATTTTGACCATATAATTATACATAAATGATCAAAATTAAAAGTTATTTAAAAATTATGTGATCACTTAAAAATATCACATACATTTATATTTTAATTTTAATTATTTATTAAAAATTTAATGATTAAAATTTATTCTTTTCACAATAAATATTTTTTTACTTAAATAAATTTCTATATATATATACACATATAAATATCGTATCCTTATTTTATAATTTTTGAAATTCAATATATCTCTACGTTAGATATATATATATATATATATATATATATATATATAGGAACATATCTAGTGAGAGGAGTTTTTATTGTAAGAGAGTGAGAGGAGTAAATATTAACCATACAATTATACATAAATGGTCAAGATTAAAAATAACTTAAAAGTCATGTGATCACTTAAAAAAGTCACATATATTTTTTTTTAATCTTGATCATTTATAAAAAATCTAATGATCAAAATTCACTTTTTTTACTTATCACAATAAATATTCTTCTCACCTGAATAAGATCCTATATATATATATATTTATGTCTCTGCTTCATAAGCTACTTCCTATACGTCTTCTTCATTTTGGTGGGAGACAAACGTATCCCTTTCTGTCATCGGACGGGCAAATCAAATTCTTTTTCCCATTTAATTAATTCATGGCATGTCGTACATCTGATTTTTTTTTTCATTATTTTGATTATTATCATCACTAATTCTCATTTCAGCTACAGCTTATAAGGGATAAATGGTGGCATCAGTGTGTACTGAATTTCACCTTTATTCAGAAGCAATTTTTTTTTTAAAAAAAATCTTCTAATATCTTAAAGTCACACTAAATTTTGACTAATTTAAAATTAAACTGAGTTAAATCATAAAGATATAAATTATTTCAACACTAATTCTTTTATTCATAAAATTCAAATTCAAAATTTTACTTAAAAAAATAAATATAAAATCACTTAAACTAATTAAACATGATATTTGGAAGCAATGTTTTATTCTCATCTATCTGCACACTTGATTAGAATAGGGCGAGAGTCCCGAGTAGAGATGACTTTCATTCAAAGGTGACTCTGACAATCGCATGTTTGTCCAAGCAGTGTAGTCCGTGTCCCATCTCCCGGCTTATTATTCAATTCAATGATAATATATATATAGATATTTTTTATATTTTTTTTAATATTATTTATTATACATATTTTTTATATTTTTTTTACTTAATTATATTCACTTAAAAAATATAAAAAATAATATATTATATAAAATGGTGTAAGATAATCATTTTTGTATTCAATTTTTCATCCAACACTGCGTCCATATGTCCGAGTGGATCAATATGGTCAGAATTTTCTTGGTTGCAGAGAATATCACCAGTGGGGGGCGGGGGGATGAGACAATTATAGGCTAATTACATACAAAAGGCTTTATTTGAATTCGGCCCGAGATCAATTAGTCTGTAAAATGACCTGATACTACATGATCTAATCTAAAGCTTTTAGGCTTAGGTCCAATCTTATGGTAATGCCAATAAGGGTTTAGATATACTGGCATCCACCTTCATTTTCTATCTCAAAAAAATGAAAATGACATGAATTATCCCATACCAAAATGATAACTAAAACCACTTTCTTTGTTGTCCCATGTCATTGACTTGGGCTGGTGACAAAATGGCACAGACCGAATGATAACATAAATAGAAAAAAAAAAAGAACAATGTTGACTCTTCACAACATGATACAAATGTAAGCCCAAGTTCAGGCCCAATCTCAACCAATCATTTTATTGATGGTTCGTAGCCCAATGCTTGATTTATGCAACCTTGCCCCCTTGTCTGTACACACTGCAGCCATACGCTTGCACCACTTGCGCCTCACTTGATGACTTCATACACTGTTACACTTTCACACAAATTGCGTCTCACTTCATACACTGCTAAACTTCACAGTCACACACATTTGCAAAGTGTACCATTTGTGTTACCTATAATTATGAATAACTAACAAGGGAGCAAAGAGAGGGGGCGGAAGAGACAGTTGAGGAAGAAAGGGAAATTTTCTGAAAGAAAGCAGTGTCCAAGAGAATAAAGGGTTGAGACTGAGGCTTGAGAACCCTGAATCCCCTGCGATCATAGGAGTGAGAGGTCATGGGACTTTCTTTTTGGCTCGTACACCACTCCAGTAGAAATAGTTGGGTTGTTGGTACGTGATGCTATGGGTAATGAGAGTCCCTACTCGGGTTATTTCTATTTAGTTTTTCTTCTGTTTTGGGCTTCGGTCCCGTTTAATTTCCAAAAAATAAATGTATATATATTTCAAGAAACGAATGCTGCTTCAAAAATAAAATAATTACATGCCTGCTACCTGCCTTTAAGTTTCACTCATACACACGAGTTTGATGAGAAACCATCTTCGAAACGTTGATCAAGTGAATCTTCTCGGTAATTACTAAACGAGAACAAAAGCATATTGGAATTGGACAAGTAAAATGAGAAAAACAAAAAGGAAATACAAAAAAAATAAAAGAAATTCGGAGCAGGCTAATATGCACCAAGTGAATTTCGACACATGAATGCATCATTTTTTTTTCTTTTTTTATCTTAAAAGTTTTATATTTATATACAAATTTAGATATATATATTATTAATTAAAATTTATAAATTATATATATAATTATTTATAAAAAAATAATTTAATTATATGTAAATTTAAGTATTATTAATTAAAATATATAAATAAATTTAAATAATTAGTTTCAGCCCTTAAATTTTTAATTAATAAATCTATAATTTATATTAAGATAAAAGCCCTATCACATATATTCATATTACTAGCACATAGTCATAATTTCATGTCGGTCCAATTTGGCAGCGGTTCGTGTGCCTCACTTTCATAAGTAGCGCGTGAGATGCAGGTAGAGGAGAGGAGAGAAGAAGCGAAATGAAATCAGGTGCAGCCCACATGGCGGAGTCTCCACCTAGTGAATGAGATCTGGCCACGCAAGCAAATCGGAATCTCCAGGATGCCTATGTGCCACGTAGACCCACATCACCGTTCACCGTTCTCTTCCTTGTGTTCCCAAAAAATATCCCAACACCAACTACAAAGGAAAGGAACCATTAAAACAAGGGAAAGGATTATTTATTAACCGTTATTTATTTACTAAAAATATTTTAATTTTTTTTATTTCATTTATAAATTTATATTTTATTTTACGAAAAATATTATAATTATATACATTTGATTTGACAATTTTTTATATAAAAATATAATATAAAAAATTAAATATATTTAGTTATAAAAAAAACGTTTTCATTTATTAATGTACTTATAAACCACAGAAAAAGGCTTTGTGTTCGCTCACGAACGCACACTTGGCATCGCCTGACACCACAAAACCATGCACCCCCATGGCATTGCTTTTGCTTTGCAGGTTCTTTCATGGTTACTCTAGCCTCCACACTGCCCTAGGTTCTCATTTGATTATTGGACAATTTTCACCCTAAACCACGCCTCAGCGAGTCAGCGTTGTCATCTCATATATCATTTATTTTACTTTGCAACAATATTTGATTGGACCAAAAGTGTTTTAACAGGGAAAAAAAGATTCAACAAAAAAAAGGTGAGAAGATATGTTTTAACAGTTCACATATGGTAGCTAAGAGGTTTAAACTATAATCTTTAGTTGTTGAATATGACGAAGGAATAAAATTATTTATTTAAATTTAAATTAGATCATTTAAAAAGTAGGCGGAGTTATATATGTAATAGTGTAATACTAGAATAGCGATTTTTTAGCCCAATAAAGTTTTATTATACACTAAAATGCATAGACCGATTTCTAACATTCTAACATTAGGAAGAGCACCTTTGTACTCTTTAATATGAAAAATATTTATACCTATCATTTATTTTTATATATTAAAAAAATTAAATAAAAAAATAATTTTTTATGTCTTGTTTAAAAGATCTCATTTTTTTTATAATTTTTTATAAATATTAAAAAATAATGTGTATAATTATCTCTAACCAAAAAATTTTCCTTCAATATCTAACCTGGTTTATATTTAATAAAAGTCTTGTAACTCGCATTATTTTACTGGTAAAAACTTGTCAAAGTGGATCGTCGGTTGAAAACTGGTCTATAAACTAAAACCACATACATTCTTATAATTGAATATATAAATAGTACTATGTAAGAAAGAAAAATTCTCGTGTAAAAGGAGAATTACTGAATTAAGTTTGCTCATTACCATAATAAAAAAGGCACCAAACAAACAAATGGCGTGGAAACATTGTTAATTTGTAATAATATATACACTTATTCTTGATTTTCAATAATGAGATGAGATTGGAGTTAGAGTGAAAAACTGAAAATCAAACACCGTAAGTACACAGCAGAGGGGCAGTTTGGGGCTCTTGCGGAAAACCAGGGATTATTATTTTATAAATTTCGGCCTGCACCTTCTTTCTCTTCCCTCCTTCCGCGCCGATTTTCCCGTACTCGCAGAGGAGAGAGAAAATAGAAGATCGCCAGAAAAGAAAAGACACAAAGGGTGAGATCAACCTAAACCACAGAGAGAAAAGAAGAACAGTGAGCAGAGGCAGAGAGAGATTTTTGTATTAGCTTGGAAACGATCGAGCATGAAGAAGTGCGAGCTGTGCAAAGTTCCGGCGAGGACCTTCTGTGAATCGGACCAAGCAAGCTTATGCTGGGACTGCGATGCCAAGGTCCACGCCGCCAACTTCCTCGTAGCCAGGCACTCCAGAACCCTTCTCTGTCACACGTGTCGCTCTCCCACGCCGTGGAAGGCCTCGGGTGCCAGGCTCGGAAACACCTTCTCCGTCTGCCACCGTTGCGCCGCCCAAGAACAACAAGAACAAGAAGAAACAGCAGAGAGCGAAGGAGGCAATGACCACGATTTAGATACAGATGACGACAACGATGTTACCGCCGACGAGGACGGAGATAATCAGGTGGTCCCTTGGTCCTCGACGCCCTCTCCGCCTGCGGTGAGTTCCTCCACCAGCGAAGAGTCGGTTAGCGGGTGTAACAACGGCGGCGATGGAGATGTTTCTGAACTGTTAACGACAACAACCTCCTTGAAACGACAGCGTGATGATGATGCTACTACTTCGGATCGTGATTTACAGGTTTATTATGTTTCTTTTTGTTTCCAACGAGGAATTATTTTAGGTTTTTGAAGCAATGACTGTTATCGATTTTGGGGAAAACGATGATTTTTTTTTGTTGCGTTAAAGCAGGAGGATGCTAACGGTTCGGCATCTCAACGGAAGTACGGTGGTGGAGAGTGGAGAGAGGAGGTGGCGTTCGACGAACAACCGCCGGCAAAGGAGTTAATGGCTCACGTTAACGGTAGAGCATCTAACGGCGTTTGATATTGGAGACACGGAGCTTCTCAGCCGCATGATCGACGAGGTCGTACCACAAGATATTTGAGTTTTTCTCTAATCTAACGGTTGACTGCACTGCTGGTTTTTGACTATTAGTTTGATTAGTTGACTGTTGTGTATTCACATCGGAGTTTTCTACCTTTCTTTCATCGTTTTTTAAGATAAAGATTGTGCTGATGTTGATTTTCCTTAGCCCCTTTTTTCCGCTGTAAAAATTTATTTTCAATTTTTATCTTTTCAATCTTTATTCAGTTCAGACTTGACACCATCTCTTTATTTTTATTTCTTTTTGACGGAGAGACCATCTATTCATAACTAGTTATAAAAATGTTGAAAGGAAAAAGCAGGTATGTAATGTAAGTTTCCCCTTTCCTTTATCAAATTCTCCGACTACTTTTTTTATGTATTTGCTTTTTTTTTCCCTAGGGCCTCTTTCTTTGCTTTTTAGGAAGTCAATTAATGAGATAATACTATCCATGACACAGAATTATGACATGAACGAAGAAATTAGGGTGGAAAGGCTGAACCAAGTAATTCCATATATTATTTTGATTTAGAAGGTAGAAAGACAAAGGGTATCAGAGAATGCCATAACCATTGGTTAGACACGCAGGTGAACTTGTGGCTGTGAATGGCAAATTTTTATCTCTTTTTTCTTTCGTGGTTGTGAAATAGCTGTTTTTGCTTTGATGGAGCGGATCTGCGTGCCATGCCCTACAACATCATAACAACCAAATGAATTATGAAAAGAAATTGAAAGCCCCTATCCCATTTGGTGCTCTGTCAGAGGGATAACATAAAATATCATACACACACGGTACTTGGAATTGCACCGCCTTACTTACTTGGTCTACTTAAGTATTTGCCCTCGCAATCTGGGAGATAATCTTCTGCACCTAAGACTAGTTAGTTGGATTATTATTTATTATTATTAGTAAAATGTAATTTAGTATACTAAATAAATCAAGATGCGTTCGCTTTGCACGAGCATGATCCTTCCTTTGAATGCAGTGTAAGAACAAATTATGGCTGGCCCGGCCGGCCATCACCTCAAGTGGGGGCGGGGAAGCTTTAATACATGGGAGCTCAGAGTTTAGAATTTTTTCATGTAACTCGATTATTAGTGTGTTATTAGTGTGTTTTTGAGATAGTTGTAAAAATTTGATTATTTTAATAATTAATTATTGTATATAAATTTTTTGTTATAATTAATTATAATATTTGAATATATTAATTAAAAAGTAATTATAAATTAATTTATTTTATTTGAATAATATAAAAAATTTATTTTTATGTATTAAATTATTAAAATAGATATAAAATAATTAAAAAATAATTTAATTGAAGATAAAATAATATTTATATATTAAAATATAAAGAATAATTTATAAATTAAAATTATAAACTTCAATTTTTATGATTCTGAAAAAAAATTATAATACATTAAATTTTATGTAAAATATGAAGTTAATTTTACTAAATATATGAAAATATTGTTGAAACAATTTTAAAAAAAAAAGCTGTTGGAATGGAAAATAATATCAACTAAACATGTTCTTAATATTAAGATACGTAAATTTTATCACGTGAAAATTCATAAAATTGGTTATAGAATTTATTAATTAATTATATTCAAAAGAATTTGTCTTTTTTTCTATTATAATATCTTATATTATTCAATGATACGATAGAATTCCAATCCAGAGCTCACCTTACTGAAATCGAAAACAATAAAAAACCTGCTACTTAATAAAGAAATAACTAAGCTAGTAAGAATGTGTGTGGTTTGGATTAAATCATTATATCAACGGTTTTTTTTTTTTTTTTTAGCTGTTGCAAATGTTTATTAATGTGTTTGGCAAAATTAAGAAAAGTTGTTGATAGTTAAAAAATGGTATAAGAACAATCTTTTTAAAAAAGCTATTAGTTAAACATTTTTAGAAAAAATTGTTAGCATTATTTTTAATAATAAAATATAAATATTATTTTATTTTAATTAAATAAGTTTTTAATCAATTAAATAATTTTTAATTATTTTACATTTATTTTAATAATTTAATATATAAAAATATTTTTTATACCATTCAAATAAAATAGATTAATTTAGAATTATTTTTAATTAACATATCTAAACATAATTTTTTTTATAATTGATTATAATAAAAAAATTTATATAATAATTAATTATTAAAATAATCAAAATTTTTATTACTATATTAAACAAGTACTAAATAATAAAAGTTTTTTAATATTATATTTAGATATTTTTTCATTAAAAGACATAACTTGAATAGGTGAGAATGAAAAAAAAAAAAATAAAATATAATTTTTATTTTTTTATTTAAAAGTTTTATTAACAAAATAAAAGCTGAAGAAAATTATCCATATATTTTTCTATTTTATCTTAATTTTAAAAAAAATAAAATTAAATATTTAAAAAAAAAAAAAAAATAATTTTTTATATATTTAATTTTATTTTTATATATTTTAAAATTTTTAAATAAAATAAATTATTTTCATTTTCTTTATTTCTTTTTCATTTTTCCTCGTTATCTATAGTCTAAATATAATATAAGATCCTCGGAAGGAGATTGTGGCTGAGGGAGGTTATCTCATCAATTAACGCGCCATTCGGAATTGTACTTAGTTAACCGTAAAGAGTCAGTAACCTAGCCTAATCACATTTTTGAAATTGGTGGTTTATACCTCGGGTATGTAATCGAGGCACCTGCAAATGTGAAACAGAAAATGATAAAAGAATACTTTTTGTTTAAGAGGAATTATTACATGTTGATTTTATTACATGTTGCTTGAGCGATAATAAATATATATTTTTAAAAATTATTTTATTATTAATTTTAAATATTTTTAATTAATTTTTAAAATAAAATAATTTAAATTAATAATAAATATTACTTTAAAAGTATGATATAATTTTTTATGATCTAAAAACATTATTTTTTAATTTCACAATAATATAATTAAAAAAAATTAATAACTTCTTAATTTTCTAAATAAACAAATAAAATGAAAGAAAATTTATTATCTAAAATAGTTATTATGATATAGAGGAATTAAATAAATACTCTCGTTCCATTTATTTATCCTTTAAAAAAAATTATTTTGTCATAATTTATTTGTTATTTGAGAATATTAAAATTTATTAATTAATTTTTTAATTTTATCTTATTATTTATTATCTTTACTAAACTTAATAATTATATATATTAATTAATTTTTATAATTTATTACACATGTTTAATAGAGTGAGAAAAGATAATTTAATTATATCAATTTATATTTAACTTAATTTGATATTATTTAATTGTATTATTAATTTCTATAAAAAGTATTAAAAGATAGATTAAAAAAATAAACAATAATAAAAGTAGAAATGTCAAAGGTAAGTCAGGATACATATTTGTGATCCCCACAGATCAATGAGTATCCATGAATATTTGAACTTAGTTAGTGATTTAAAATAAAATTTAAAAAAAAAAAAATATATATATATATATATATAAATAATTTTAACATTATATATCATAAATTTTTTAATAATATAATATTCTTAAAAAATTAAATAAATATTACAAATGATAAACTAAATTTAATAATATTTTATAATAATTAATTTATATAAATAATTATTACATGAATGATATATATATTTTTATAATTTTTATCATTATAGGTTTATTTAATAACAAAAATTTATTGTAAAATAATAAAAAATGTATTTATTTCTCTTATCTCAAAATAAAAATTAAAAAATAAATATAATATAAATATATATTAAATAAAAAATTATATTTCACAAATTTATAAGAATCTGTAAGACCGATACAATAATCTCCATTTTTATCTTTATTTATTAAATGGATAGCTATCCTTCCTCTTAATCTTATCATTAGGAATTCCTCCAGATTTCCACACGAATAATTTTACTATCCCTCAGCAGAAGGTGGTTCCGTGTAGTGGGGGCGAGTTCTTGTGGCGAAGATTTGTTGGAGTGGTTTGGGGAGTAAGGTGTGGCGTGTAGGGGTGTGTGGTTGTGGTTCCATGCTTTGTTTCTTGTCGATTTTCTTTCCTTTCAGCACTGTCCACATTAACGCTGATATTATCGCCTACAGGATGGATTGATGGATCCTGATCCTCTTTGCTTTCTCACCTTCCTGTCCTCTGACGCATTTCAGAATTCCCCTGACCAATGACCTCATAGCTCATGGGCGTGAAAACGACAATAGAATTTTAACTGAACTTTTCTCTACACATATTCGTAAAAACTAGACTGAAGGGTTTTATTTCTTGTTTTTCTTTTAAATAATAAAAGTTTATGATTGAGAAATGACTTTTTTCATTTCAAGATAAAAATAAATTTTAATTTTAATAAAAATTTATAATAAAATTATAAATTATCTATTAATAGAGATTTTTAAATTTAAACTTGAATCTTACGATTACTATGAGTGAAAAGTTGTTGACCAATTCCCTTCACATATGTTTTTTCTTGAAATATGCTTTTGCTTTGGACATGTTCAAGGCTTCAAGTTCCATGTCCTATGTCCAATCATCTCCATAACTGTTCTCCTCTTGATGAACCACTCCTGTCTCTTATCAAATTAAGGAATTCATTGTGCCAACAAAGGGGATTTAATTTATTGATTGATTTACTTTGATTATTGGGTTTGGATTGGAAATCTATGAATTGTTAATCTTAATTTTAAGATTCAATTACCGTACAGCAATGCGGCAGCATAACATCAGATAATCAATTAAACTAAAATAGGATTATTTTTTTACGGAATGGTACGCAAATTATGCTTATAAAAAAGATAAAGGTTTAAGCTCTATAGATGTTAGTTGTGGGAAGACTAACCACGTTATTTTGTAGCAAAAGGAATTATTTTCACACCAAAAGAAAGTGAAGATATCCTGATAAACAAAAAGAAAAAAAAAAGCAATGGTTATTTTAAAAATACATAAAAAAATGAGTTTAAGTTTAATATATTATTAGTACAAAGTTTTTTATATTAATCATTCAATAATGTAGTAGTATGAGAAATTCATAAATATTTTAAAAGTAAAATAATTTTTTTACTCAATTCTATTAAATATGTACTACTTACTAGAATCCCTCAAGATAGCACATTATTAGAAGAACTTTCAAGATAATAGATGTGATAATCAAATAGAACTTGTCGTCAAACGCTCATCTGCACAAGCGGTCAAGTTATGGATGGATAATCAAATGAAACTCGCTATAAAATGCTCGGTTACAAAGCAATCGAGTTTTGTTGTCTTTTATATATGTATTTGTATATGAGAGATATATATATAATGAGAACAGTATTTATTATAAAAAAATTTAAAAATAAATTTTAATCATTAAATTATACATAAATATTTAAAATTAAAAATTATTTAAAAATTATATAATCATTTAAAAAAATCATATAACTTTAAGATCTAATACTAATCATTCATATAAATTTTAATAAATAATATTTACTCAACTCACTCTTACAATATGAGCATGTTTGGGAAAGATGGATTCCTTCCCAAACAGCTGTTTTTAGATGATTAAGTTATTTTGTAAAATAATTATTATGTTTGGGTAAAATAATTATTTTGTAAAAAAGTTTTTACATGAAATTCAATGTAAAATAAAAACTTTTTTCATTAAAAATTGAAGCGTAAAAATTGAAGCGTGATTTTAACTTATAGATTATTTCTTACATTTTGATATGTAATTACTATTTTGTCCTCAATCAAATAATTTTTTTAATCATTTTATACCCATTTTAGTAATTTAATACATAAAAGTGATTTTTTTATATTATCCAAACGAATCATATTAGCTTAAAATCGCTTTACAACTAATACATCCAAACATAAAAATAATTAGATTATAATCGATTATAACAATAATCGATTATCAGCATAATCTATAATTTTTAGCTTTCCCAAACAAATCCATAGGGCTACGAGAGAATTCTCTCATCTCCTATAATATATAAATGAATGATAGACTCCGTCATTAATTAACGTTAAAATAAACATAAACCTACTTGATGTTCTAAAAACATATAATAATTTTTCCTTTAAAGGTATCCCATCGTGGGGGCGGATCGACCCTAAAGCATTCCCGCAAGTCCTTAATTAATCGCCCACCAGAGTGGAGGTAGGAACAATAGGGTTATAGAGGTTTTTAGACGTAATCCATTTTTTTTTTGTACAAAGACATAATCCAATCTTATCAGCCAATCCAATCCACACTTCATATTAGGGGTATTTAGATCCAAACAAAAAAAAACTAAAAATCAATCGAAAAAGATTAGATTGATTTGGATTGAATTTGTGAAGAACTGATCAGTTCAGTTTAGTTTTCGGTTCAATTTTATAGAATCGATCCAAACCAAACTGAACCGATTACTATACTAATTATATACCTAAAATTACTTAAATATCCCTAATTTACTCTAACTTATCCCCTTTCCCCTGAATCCCCTCTCATTTCTTCATTTTCATCGGCCTAACAAACATCAAACCCCTATCTCAACAACTCCAGCCACCACCCTTCCTGCTGCCTTATTCCTTATCCAGATCTGCCATAATCCTCACCACCAGAACCTAAGGCTATTGTCGCCGCCGCACCCTTCACTCTTCATATTCTGATAACGACAATGTTTCATCCGAATCCAAACCGTGTACCCCAACTCAAGTACCCCAACTCGACGCGCACCCTCTGGGTTTCTCTTCGTCTGTGTTGGACCTAAACGCAAGCATTTTGTCATCTCTGTACGTTTCCTTAACCTCCCCATCTTCGCGGGTCTCCTCAAGGAAACCAAAGAGGTGTTCGGGTTTCGAAGCAACGGTGGTTTGGTTCTGCCATGCGAAGTGGGTTTCTTCGACGACATCGTCAAGCACCTCCAGAAAGATGAGCATAAATATAGAAGGTTTTCTCTGGAAGAGTTTGTGAATATGGTTTTTGATGTGGGTTTTGATTCTTGCAAGGAAAATGTCCCTGTTTTCACTCCTCATTTGCAAAAGGCAAAGGTTTGAGATATTTCCTTATTTTCATAAGGGGAAAGTTAGAGTCTTGGTTTGTAAATGAAGGCAGAAATCTATTTTTTTTTATTAGTGGTTTTTTGGTTTTGACTTCTGATCATCCTTGAATCCATTCAAAAAAAAGAAAAATTAGGTGGGTGGGTTTCAATGTGATGTTTTTGAACTTGTCCTTTAGCTTTGTTTTATAGATTAGGTTATCTCTCAATATTTGCTGATCAATTCCGGGAAGGATCACAATTGTTGAGTTTCCATTTTGATTTTATTTATTTGAATGCTGAACTTTGAAATTACTGCTAGATTTTATTTGTTTGTATGGTTTGTGTGACTTTATGAATGATTTGAAGTTTGAAATTTCAATTATATTATTGTTGCTGTGTATTGCTCTCATTTAGATTGTATTTTCATTATGTTATTAGTTAAAAATTGAATCATACAATCCAATCCAAACCGATTAAAATCGATTTGGATTGGATCGGTTTGATTATTAAAATTCATCCAATCCAAACTGAACCAATAATACTTACCTTGTTTGGATCAGATGGTTTTTTGTCTCAAAATCGATCCAAACCGATCCAAGAACACCCCTACTTCATATTTTGGGTTGTGTCAAATTAGCATGTTTATCCAAAATGCAAATCTTAAGTAAGTGGAGAGCTAGTAAGCATAGATTATATTTTTAGTATTACAAAAAAAGTGTTATTTGAATCAACATGAGCCGTTTAAAATGCTCTTAAAATATTTTTGAGCATGAATGCTTCTTTGATCAAATGAAACTATCACCATAGATATATAAATTAAAAACATGATGGGTTGTGATTTCTTACTTATAACCTTTATAGCAGGTGATGACTTTGTAACAAAGTTCAAATTGCCAGTCAATCCCTAAAAAAAGTGAAATTAATTTGATAATATGAATAAATATTTAATAAAAAAAATAAAATTGATTCCCTAATCCCCACGTCCCCCATCTATTTGAACCACTAGCAGTGGAAGATTGCGATGCCACCTAGGGCAACATCATGCTGATAGATGGCAAATTCGACGCCAATGGTGGATTTGGATTCCAAGTTGAACTCATTTCTGGTGAGTCGAGGTAATATGTTGGACTTGCCAACACCGGAGTCTCCGATCAGTACTGCCTTGAACAAGTAGTCATAATCTTCCTCAACTTTGTACTCACCTATTGAATTGCTCACTGGCGATGAGGTCGAAGTTGCTGGGCTGAGCATCTCTAGTTTGGCAGAGAGTGGAGTAGTGGTCGAGGTTGGTGGGTGGAGCAATGGGATGGGGAGGCTAAGTGATGATGATGCTTTGTGAAACAAATAGCTTAGCCTTAGTTGTGTTCTCATTTAGCAGAAACAAATAGCTTGTTTCTTGGAACAATGTTAAAGTTTCCTTTTTTTGTTTGAAATTTCCTTTAATGGGTTTTGTGTGTTTATTTCAATTCTTTTAGAATGACAATTTACCTTCATTCTGGGTTTGTGTCGTTGGTTTTTATGATACAGAGTTTTGGGGGTGGGGGAAGGGGGTTAATGTTGTTTTTGAATCTTGATTAAGCATTCTGATGATAGTGTAGCTTGAAATTTATAATCACCAATCTGGTCAACATATTTCAACACATTAGCATCAAATACTCATGTCTGCCATGGATTTTTGGGTTGCAAAGAAGAGAGGTTGTGAAAAAGGAATCGGGAGAAGAAGAAAGATTAAAAGGTAATAAAACCAAAATATAAGGTTAAAAAAATAAATGATCATATTACCAAAAAAAAAACTTGTAATAATAGATAATATGTGGATGCTCCAAAGTTGTTTAAGAATATTTAAAACTTTTATGAATCAACATAAATGCATTTTAATTTATTTTTACCTAATTAGTTGAAGTCATCTTTTCTAGAACTAAGAAATTCATTCAACTGTAAATTCTTCTTGACCTACCCCAAAAAAAGGTCTTACTTCTTAGATATGATATTGTTAAGAATTTCCATCATCCAACCACATATTATAACTTTATCTTCATTATTAAGCCAACTAATTGAGGTGCCAACATATCTTATTGGTTGTGAAATGATCCGTAGTAAAACAACAAAAACAAAAGGGGAGGGGGGGGGGGAACTATCTAATGTGGAGGAGACAATACAAAATGTGTGGACCGCAAAAAGGGCAAAGTTTAGTATTAACTGATTATAAGATAACATCATTGCAATAGTTGGTTGATTGAAAATATTTACCCAATCAACATACATAACATGGAGGAACATGTCCTAGAAAGAGTCATCATCATTCCATTTGCTCAAGCAAGTAGCAGTACAAAGTTTGGTGGAAATGGGGCATCGGCTGAACTAGAAATCATTGTCCAGCTTATGGGGTAGATTATGAAAGAAGACCTTACATGGCACACTACAGCTATTTTGCCTGCTAATATGCCAACAAAAGTGAATCCAAGTTAATAAATTCAACCCATGGAAATTACTTCATATGTTTCCAATGTGGATAGTTCAGTAAACCTCACTTCAAATTTGTCTAATGCGGATTTTCAGTTTGAAAATGATTATTATTCAGTTTAAAATAAAATTAATAACTAATTAATTAAATTTTGTCTCTAATAATTACTATACCAAATTAATTATTAACTTAAAATTTCCCAATATAATACGCAAGCTTACAGCCAACTAATGAAATAAGTCCTCGTTTAACTTGCAAGTTGTGCAATAACATTCTGTTACTACCATTTCATTAAGGAAGAAAAAGTATATAATAATTTTTTTTTTTCAAAATCTAATAAAGTTCAGCCAATATGTTAATATGAAAACCTACCACTTTATCGAGAAATGAGAATATAAGATAAAACGAAGAAGGAAGGAAAGGAATCATGTTTGGACGATTAGTGAGAAGAAAAGTATAGGTGAGGGATTATAAAAGAAACAATTTAATATAATTCTAATGGGCTTCTTTAAGTACCTCCGTAATATGGTATAAAGTATTACATATCAATTTTTAAATTAAAATTAAGATATACTAACTAATAAGTCTTTATAGTTTTACCAGACTATGATTTTGTTCCTGCATTTTTTTTATATTGTTTTTTATATATTTTTTTTAAGATTTTGGTCTGATTTTATAATATTAATCTTTATATTTTTTATTTTTTTAAGTTTTAATTTTTATAATTTTTACTTATTAAAATATTAATCTATATTTTTCAGTAAAATTAGTCTTTACATTTTTAAATTATTAAGACATTCATTCCTAAAGAATCAAAATCTAAATTAATGAAACTGTTCTGAAGTGGTTTCAGAGAGTACATGAAATAAGCACATATTCAGTGGTTTCCTCATTGAGCAGCGCCTGCTGAGCGTATTGAACAGAGGGGTGGGTACCTGCAAAGGAACTCCAACGCTCGAGTCAGACAGTGCACCGGTAGGATTATGTAATTAGATAATAGATTACCTTATGAAGATGACTTAGCCTTATATTTATAGAGCGTATATAGAATCCTAGTAGGATCTTTATTGGATGCAAGTAATTTGAGATTAGTATCCTGATAAAGATCATCTTCCCATTATTATCGGGTAAATCCTTGTAAATCTGGGATTATGATACGGGAAGTGCTTAGCCATCTAAGGTAATTGTGAGCCATATAATATCGTGAGTTAATGATTGGCAGTTACGAATATTTAACAATTTATCCTCTGCATGAATCTATTAGTCATGACATTATGTCCCAGTACCACTTGATGCGCTAGTTTTTTAGGTCCGAACTACCTTATGAGTCTTCCGTTATGCCAACTTGTGATGAGTCCAGTTGTGTGCATGTCGGGTTGATCCCATGGAGCGGGATCCCGAATCACGGTCCAGAACAGTTACCCATAACTTGGCACTTGGATCCCGTTATACCTCGCACGATAATTCTATTGGTTGCTTCAGCTTGTCCATTTGTCCTGTGGTTCTCCACGGAGCTACAATAGTGCTTTATTTTTAACCCGGCCAGTAGTTCTTCAAAGCTTTTATCTTTGAACTGGGTGCCATTGTCTGTTACAATGGATTTCAGCACGCCAAACCTGGTAATAATGTGGCGCCAAGTGAACTTCTGGATTTGTGCTGAGGTAATAATGACCAGGGGTTTAGCCTCGATCCATTTTGTAAAGTAATTTACTGCTACCACCAAGTATTTAAACTGACCTGGGGCCTAGGGGAAGGACCCAAAATGTCCATACCCCATCTATAAAAAGGCCATGGTACTAAGGTCGTGAATAACTCTTTAGAGGGGGCTTGATAATAATCCGCATGACGCTGACATTTATCACAGATCTGAATGTGTGCTTGAGAGTCAGCCTCCATCGTTGGCCAGTAGTATTCTGCCTTTAATACTTTTTGGGCCAGGGCCTTGTCTCTCAAATGGTGACCGCAGCTTCCTTCATTGACTTCGGCTAGAGCGTATTCTGTTTCCTTCGGAGTCAGACATTTGAGAAGAAGGGATGAGAAACCACGACGGTATAGCCGACCGTTGTAAATAGTGTACCTAACAGCGGTCTTGACCAATTTAGAGGTTTCCTTTGGGTTCGGTTCCGTGCTGCAAATAGTCCAGTATGAGAGTAATCCAAGATGACTCATGGTCCTCTACTTAGAACATGTCATGATTTGCGATGAAGGGTTGAGAGAGAGTTTCCTAGATTACAGACCGGTTGTTACCAGGGCACTTGGTACTGGCCAGCTTAGACAAAAGGTCTGCCTTGGAGTTCTGTTCTCTTAGAATGTGTTCTATCTTGATATTTTCAAAGTCCTTGAAGAGTTCTTGTACCTTAATCGAGTATTTTTGTAGGAGAGGCTCCTTGGCTTGATATTCTCCTCAGATTTAGGAAGTTACCAATTGGGAATCACTGTAAAGCGTGATCCGTGTTGCCCCATATCCTTCGCCATCATTAACCCAGTAATACATGCTTCATACTCGGCCTGATTGTTCGAGGTCGGGAACTCAAACTTCAGGGAATGTTCCAGGGTCAGCCCTCTGAATTTTTCAGTATCACCCCGGCCCCGCTTCCCTTGGGATTTGATGACCCATCAACAAAGATGGTCCAAGAGGCTCCTTTAGGGTCGTCTAGGTCCGATGTGAGCTCTGCTAGGAAGTCGGACAATGCTTGGGCTTTTATTGCAAGCCGTGGTTCATAAGTAATTCCGAACTTGAAGAGCTCAATTGATCACGCAATCATTCTTTCAACCAAGTCTGGTTTATGCAACACCTGCCGAATGGGTTGATCTGTTCTTACCACCGCTAGGTGGTATTGGATGTATTACCAGAGTCTTCTCGCTGTGATAGTGAGTGCGAAGGCGACTTTCTCTACCTTTTGATAACGAAGTTCGGGGCCTTGCAAGACCTTGCTTACAAAATAGACCGACTTCTATCCTTCGTCAGTTTCCCGGATCAACACTGAGCTTATAGCCTCATCGTGGACTGATAGATATAAGTAGAGTGTCTCCCCGGGATCCGGCCTTGTCAAAATAAGAGGGGAGGACAAGAGATTCTTTAAGGACACGAAGGCGTCTTTACATTCTTGAGTCCATTCAAAATCTTTCCCCTTCTTGAGTAGCTTGAACAAGGGGCGAGACTTGTGGGTAGCCTTAGCCAAAAATGGTCAAATGTCATCATTAATATGGTCAAATTTATAATTTTATAAAGGAGATTGCTATGGTACTTATTCTGAATGGTGAACGGGACCTAGGTCAAAAGATGGGGAAAACTCGTCATAGATCTACAAGAAAGGCAACAGTGGAAGTAATAGAACTTAAGCTAATAAAAAGAAGCTAAGAATGAATACTCAATTGGTAGGCTCAAGTATTTGGGAAGAAAAACGGAACATATCTAGCTTATGATGTCAAGCTGATTTAAGTAGGACTCTGAAGGGTTGAACCCCTGACGCATGTCTGCTCAAGCCATTAAGGATTATAGATGTTGGACGTGCTTTATGCCTGTTCATTATGACATTAAGTTGTCAACGACGTTGGTGGGTTGTATTGAACGTGTGCGTATATCAATTTATTACCCATTCAAGTATGGGTAAGTTAGATCCAACTAATGAGACAACAGTTAGGTTAGCCCAGATCTTCTTGGGTTTAGCGATTTGAAATGAGCTTACTGAGTATATAAATTCGTTTGTATAATTGGTCTAACAAAATTCACTTTCACTAGGATAAGCGTATTATGTCTTAAGTTCTAACAGTCTGTCAACCAATCATTTCATAGGTCTATACGATTCAATACTTATGCAAAATCATGGATATCGAAACACATGTTTATTTCGACAAATAAAATAATAACACATAGATTATATGAAGTTAAGGTGGTCTTCTAAAATTTAGTTACAATAAATACTTTTTAGAAAATAAAATTACAAGATAGTAATTTTTTATTTTGTTTTTTATATTAGTAGATTAAAACCAAAAGATCTATAAAAAATCAAAGGAAAATACTAGAAGAGGAGGATTTGGTTGTGGTAGCCGAGAGGATTTACTGAGTTTTTCTCTGTTGAACTCTCATATGATTGTTTTAATTGTTGCTGCAAAATTAATGAGCCCATCAATCCAAAAGTTATTTTTTGTTGAATTCTTGTAGACCTCCTATGAGGGAACATGCTTTGTTGGTCGCATGAGAATTACCATTCGTAAGAAGTGAACAAAGCAAAGGCATAAGTGAGCATGCTCTCATATATGTTAGCTTCATTCTATTGATATAATTGCTTTATTGTCTAAAATTTTGAAGTGTAAATCCAGATTTCTTCTTCGTCGAATAAGTCGAGTTTTTCTATGCTTGCTAATTTTAGAGGATTGGTATGTCAGGTGTTTGTTTTGAAATACAATTTTCCTCATTAATCTTTGAGGAAATATATTCTACTTCTTTATTCTTCTTTTTTTTTTTCTTTTCAATGTTATTGTTAATTTGTTTCTCCTTGCCCACATTTAAACAAATTGGTGTTTGCCTTGTCACCGTTTCATGGTCGAAATTTAATATTTAAACTTATAAATGCTTAGAGGAAAGGGATTCACATTGTGAAGAACAATTGATTCCCTAACATTCTTCTTAAGAAAAAAATTTAATTTTTTGTAAATTCCATCACCATTATTTTGCAAACTTAATTATTAAAGGAAAGACATCACCATTATTTCATATGGTTGTTTTTTATTAGTCTACGTAAGTACAAGTTTTAAAACCCAATCTTTTACTTGGATTCCATAAAATTTTCTTTTTATAAATTTTTACGTTAACTTTAATTCATTTCAAAAGTTATTGTAAGGTTATTTTTTTTCATTAAACAATCTCCACACCATTATTATTATTTTTTGGTCTTCACTCCATTAAAGTGACAAAAGTTACATAAAATAATTTTACAACACACTCTTAAAGTGACATAAAATCAACCAATAAAATAAAATAAAATGTGAATTATATCATTTTAGTGACATATCAACTATTTATTAGCTTAATTTATATAAATTATGAATAAAAATGTAAAAAGGTAAAGGCTATAGCTTAAAAGCCAATAATAAATAATAAATAAATCTAAAAGAAATATTAAAACGTAAATCCTGATTGAATCAAGATGTTTCTGCGTCTCTCAACGTCAAGGAGGGACAAGATAGTTTATATTTGGGCCATTCAAATCAATAAAGGCCGAAATTTGATGGGCTTGCTCTTTAGGCGTGCGGGCTGAGTTGAATGATTAAGAAAATATGGTGCCCAAAAAAATTAAGAAAATGGGATAATTTTCTTTTTAAAAAAATTGCTGTTGACAAAAAAAATCCTGATTTTTTCACTATATATTTCTCTTACATCATTTTTTATACTATTTTACATACCATAAATTACATTACTTTATTTTCATAATTTTCTCTCACTTAATTATAACTATTAAAAAATATAATAAAAAGTGATGTAAAATAAAAAATATGGTAAGAACATCATTTCTTAAAAAAAAAATCTATTTACAATATTTTTTTTTGGAGTGGAGAAAGAAAAAAAGCAACAACAAAAAAGAGAAAACTATCTATGATAATGCCCGCAAATAGGATATGCCAGGAGCAAGGATTGGACGTTTCTTTAAGGCTTTTCATAGTGTGTAAATACAATTTAATAATTTTAAATCTTCTTAAATATTTTTTTAAATATTTTTCTTATTTATTAAATACATAGAGTATTAAATATTTTTTATATTATCAAGACATTAAATATATTTTTTATTAAATATTAAAAAATATTTTAAGAGAATATAACAAAATTCAATATAATTATATACATAATCAAAGTTATAATTCTAAGTTAAATAATTTTAAATTCTCCTAAAAATCTTCATAATAATCCTCTTATTTACTAAATATAAAAAACACTGAATATTTTTATGTTCCTAAAATATTGAATATATTTATTTTTTATTTAATCTTTCTTTATTAAGTATTAAGAAAATTATTAAGAAGATATTTTATGAGAATATATCAAAATTTGCCAAAATTTTTTCTTACTAAACTTACATAAATGTAATTTTAATAAAAAATTATAATTAAGCATATAGTAGATAGTATATATATAATTATTTTCATTTAAATATAATTGTGTTATAAGTAATGGTATTCCATCAATTCAAATGAACATTTTTTTTGGGTGAAATTCAATTTTGTCAAATATGTGATTTAGATCTATATTATGATGACACTCTTAGTTTTCACTATTCTATGTACGTCAAATAGTTAAAAAGCTCTCTGAATTATTCAAATATTTAACATGACTTTGAAATAGCTGTGAAAAAAAATCTGTCGAAAATTAATGACAGGAGAATTAATGTTAATTCATAAATGATTTTAAGCCAAATAATTTTTGTTTGTATTGTATAAGATGAATAATTTTTATTCATTAAATTATAAAAAATATGATAATTAAAAAATTATTTAGTTATTAATAAAATAATATTTATATATTAAAACTTTTAAAATAATTTAAAATTAAGAATTAAAATGCTTAAATTTAAACTTGGGAGAAAAGTTGTTATTATGCCTTGAAAGTTGAAATTTATGTAACAACTTTTTCTCAATTACCTGAACATATTGTGAAAAGTAAAGGAAGGTTTTTTATTAATAAAAATGTTTTGAAAGATAATTAAGCTACTCAATTATGATCTTAACCATTAAAATTATACGATTATTTATATTTTATAAGATAAGATAAGATAAGATAGGGGCTGTGGTAAAAGAAAAGCAAAGTGAATATAGACCCCATGTGAATAATGTAAAAGCATTATTTGCGGAGCAGGTGGCAGCATAGGTTGCTTTCGCAATAGATAATAGATGTGGATCTGGTCTTAAATGCGTTGTCAATCAACATCTTCACATCACCCTTGTCTATTTACAGCCACAGATTACCATTGCCAGAATCTGTTTGCTTTTTGTCTCTGCTTTTTTCTTTCATCTTCCACCCTCCTGTTCATATCAGTAAATTAAATGTCGTTTTATATTGCCCACTTGCCGTCAAATCAAATTGCTCTCAATTTTCTTTTTGTAGTAGTGAGTGTGCGGTATTCCATCCATTGTAATATCGTATAGGTGTTTTAAATTAAGTTATAATTAAAAAAATATAGACTAAAAAATGTAAAATATTTAAAATTGAAAATGAGAATAAATATAAAAATAACTACATTGAAAGAGAATTGTTAAAAAAATTAAAAAGAGTTTAAATTTAAAATATAAATAAAAATATAAAAATATAAAAATAAAATAAAATAAGAAAATATACTTATATATATATTGTAAACAACTGGGCTTAAAGCCCAAAACTAGCTAGAAATAATATGATAAAAACAAATGTCAAAACAATCCAGAAAGAAAGACACATAAAGAAAAGAGATAGGCAACTCATGTAAAAATTGTTAGTTAATGTGTATATATAAATATATAATTTTTTAAGTTTGATCTCATTAATTAATTTAAATATATTATTAATTATTTTTTAATATATTTATTAATTAATTTTTATATATCATTAATTATGAGTTTGTATTTCGTATTTTATTAACTAATTTTATATAATGTAAAAAGTAATGTAGTTAAAAGTGAATAAAATTATTGGGGTTGAAAGTGAGAGCCCAGTGTACTTTAATTTAATAGTAGATAAGTGTGACAATGTGAGTTTTATAAAACAAAAGCTTATGGAAATAGTATAACTAAATTACAGAATAACCTTAGTGTTAGTTTTATGATAAACGAATATTTAATACGTGATTAAGAATATGATTAGAATTTATAGGTTTAAATTTTAATTATATTAATTATTTTATATTATAAAAATGTTATTGTCATTCTCTTAATTTTAAAAGGAAAAAGATAATTTTATATTTTTTTTAAGGGTGTATTATTATTTATATTATTTTTTATAAATATAATTAAGTGAAAGAAAATAATAGAAAAAATATGTATAATAAATAATATTAAATAATATATAAAAAAAATATATACACTATTTAACGTAAGAATATAAAAATTAATTTTAAAATTAATGTCAGGACTGAATAGAGATGCGACGAGGTAACCTGGATTGTGAGTACAATAAATAATTAATATTTTTTATCACAATAATTTTTTTTAAAAAAACTTATATAATTATATTTTATGATAATTCAAACTTTACATGCAGTTTAGGGTTAGCGCTTGGTGGTGTTTTGCGCCGAGCACCATTTATTCAGAAGCTATTATATGTTATATTTATATATAGAAAAATGAGAGGATGGTGCTTTGTTGGTTGGTTGCGTAGCTTAGCTGGACTGGGATAAGGAGGAAGAAGAGGCTGCTTCTCGATACAACAGTGCCCCTTTCTTTCATTCTTTGAAAGAGGTCAATTCAATTTTCTCTTCTCTTCCATTGTTGCCTTCTCCTTCGTGCTCTTTTTCTTTTACATTTTTATATATGTAATTTTTGTTCTGTTATCTGCTTTGTTTTTCAATTTACATTGAATCCATGTGCTTTCCAAAATCTGAGGATTTGTTATCTCTTATTAGAAGAAGGATTTATAACAATACATCAAGCTTTTTTTTTTTTTTTGTTAATGTTGGATTCAAAGATGCAAATTTGTTTGACCCCATTGTGTGTTTTTCTGTTTAAATTATTGGATGTGGTTAAAGTTCGTGCTTGATTCATTGTTTTTTTGGGTTAATTGGTTTAATTTTTCATATATTTGGTTTCCCAGATTTCAGAGATTGATTTGTTAGAAACAATTTCGAAAAATATCATAGTTGGAAAAGGAAATCTTAGAAATTTAAGCCAGTTTAGGTTTCTGAAAAGAAGGAAGGAACCATTTTGAAGCATTACTGTCTGGATGGAGTTTATTGTTACTCTGGGTTAGGTAAAGAATAAAAGTCACAGACTATATTGTAGAGCTCCATAGTTAGTTATCAAAATATTTTTTTTTTCAGTTGATCTGTTCTTGTGATTTTACTATACTCTGGATGCGTACGTATCAGATCACCCTTGATCCTTGATTCTCTTTTATTTAACAGGCCTGCATCTCTTATGCATATTTGTCGTTGGATTCTGCTAGTCGGAAAAGAATTTCTTTCACTCTGGCCGCTTTAACAAAGTCAAACTATTCTCGCACCTCTAGGAGGGTGTGGGGTGACGAAGAGGGAGTGATTTTGCTTTGTGTTTTACGAAGATCAAGGTCATCAGACGTATGGAGATTGTGCCGGGTTTCAGTGGGATTGTCGCTTGATTATGGCTAAGGGTGTCTTTTGCTATATCCCCAGAAGCTGTTTCTAGTTTTCCACAGAATCTCAGCAAATTTAGGGTCTTTGATTAGGCTTCTGGAAAATTGATGAGCAGTATAGATTGTCATTGATATTGTTTTCTGCCTTTAAGAAAGTTTCGTGTTTAGATGTAGCTCCCAGCATCGTTGCAGCAATGTTTAGGTTTTCTTGTTTCCACGCTCATGTCCAAAGCAATAAGCCAAAGGTAAGCAGAAGATGCATTGCACTATAGGCTCAGTATATCACATGACTTATTTTGACTTTGTGCTTCACTCTTTCAATCAGAAAACAGTTCAAACTTCTACTGAAGCAATGGTGAAGGCTTCGCAAGATGGTTCCCAAAATCAAGTCTCTAATGATTCATCTATCCCTACTAGCTCAAATCCATCTCTTTCGAAAGCACAAGTACATAAACAAATGAATGTCAGTGGGAATCATATTAGCAATTGGGATTCAGTTGAGCGCATTTGTAGGTCAGAGAATAGCAAGTTTTCCTTTGAATGTGACAGAGAAGATCACCAAACCAGGCGTCTTAAGAAAAGCCAGTCTCTGGAAAATGGATTTTACCAAGAAGGCAGGCTATATACTGACAACATAACCGAGGGTGATACAGATCCAGGGTTTTCTTGTAATGGTTCCAAAAGCTACAATGAGTCAACAGTTTCAATTTGCAGAAAAGATCATGATGCTATCCCCTCTGATCAGTGTAAAAGGAATCCAAACTCTGAGTTTCGAGTCAGTTCAGGTCTGGCAAATGATGGCTCAATTTTTTCAATAGGAGATCCAACACCTTCAGATAAGGATGCTCGTGAAATTTCTGATACCCCATTATCTGGTGAATTAGCTCGTGACTCTGCTGACCATTCTCCTGGTCCCAGTACCCTATCTTTAATGAAGTCACATTCTTTGCCCGATATCATAGCTTCTGCAGTTTTTTCTGGAAAATATGCTTTTAAACATGCATCTTCAATTTCAAGATCTTCTGATGATCTTCATGCTTTAGGCATGAGGCAGAAAGAGGTATTCATCAATGAGTCTGATGATCAAATAAGGGGAGATCAAGAAAGAGAGAAAAACATGGGTAAAACCAAAGAGAGTCATATGGATAGTTACTTCGATGATGGTTTTGATTCTTATATGCTTTCTAGTTCAGCAAAAGACTGGCTAATGCCAATTATAGATGATGTGGGTGATGTTAAAACCCTCCAACGAGATTCCTCAGTTGATTGCTTGGGTGAATTTCCTAACAAGGATTTTAAGATTAAGCGCATTGAGGATTGGGTAGTAGGTCTGCAGCATTGTGGACCACTTCTAGAGGAAACGAATGAATTGCCTGAATCTATTGATCCCTTAGTTGATGCTAACACCATAAATGGTGTTACTGCTGGCGGGGTAGATCATAAGGTCACTCCTGGAATGGAAGCAGCTAAAAGATATATATCTTCTCTGAGTGCTAATGCCACAGCGGCTCAGCTGGCGAATCATGGGTTGGTTGTGATCCCCTTCTTGAGTGCATTTGTGAGTTTGAAGGTGCTCAATTTGGCTGGAAATGCTATCGGTTAGTAATATAATTTATTTGTTCATTACTTTTGAGTTTTGACACTACACCATTGTCAATGAAACTCATGGGACATGATTCTCTTTTCCAGTGAGGATAACTGCGGGTTCTCTTCCTCGAGGACTTCACATTTTGAATTTGTCAAAAAACAATATCTCCACTATAGAGGGATTGCGTGAACTTACCCGGCTTCGAGTCCTAGACCTCAGCTACAACCGTATATTAAGAATTGGACATGGTAAGGCAAATTCTGGATTACATCTCAAGTTTCATATTTAGAATATTTTTTGTGGGAGTCATTTTTATGCCAGTTTTTTTGACGTTCAAATGTTGATTGCTGATATTCTCTCCATTTTTTTCCCCTTCTGTTTTTTGGTTAATCTTTTCCTCATTTGCATAGGACTCGCATCCTGTTCATCTCTGAAGGAGCTATACCTGGCTGGAAACAAGATCAGTGAAGTAGAGGGTCTGCACCGCCTCCTGAAACTAAGTGTCCTGGATCTCCGTTTTAATAAAATTTCAACAGCCAAATGTTTAGGCCAACTTGCAGCGAACTATAATTCATTGCAAGCTATCAGCTTGGAAGGGAACCCATCCCAGAAAAATGTTGGAGATGAACAACTGAAGAAATATCTGCAAGGCCTTCTTCCCCATCTTGTCTACTATAATCGTCAGCCTATCAAAGTGAGCATTTTGAAGGATGGTGCAGATCGTTCAGTTCGGTTAGGCATGAATTCCCATCAGTTTGATCGCAGCCTTAGATCGGATCGCAAGACCACAAGGAAGGGCAGCCATGGTGTTGTTGCTTCTCGGTGGTCATCAACCTCTTCCACTCATGCTCGTAGGAGTCAAACAGTGGACTCACCAAAACCGTCCAAAGGCAAGCAAAGCCACCTGCCACCAATTAGAACCAAAGTATCAACCCAAAGTCGCTATCATTTTGAAGTTCCCAGCAAAGAATTGAACTCCACATCAGAGCACTCTATTCGCAAGAGTCGCAGTGAGGGAACTCTTGGAGCTTTGTGAGAGGCTATTCCATTGCAAACTGTTTCGATCACTGCCTTCTGCCTTTGTTTCAAGATGCATCTATTTAGTATTTACAATCGTTTTTCGTATTCATGTCAGTGTGTTTTGTTGGTACCCCTTTTGTCTTTTTTCCTTTTCATTAAATTTGCTGCACTAGATTTGGAAACATTGGTTTGTGGGTTGTTTGCCCAATAAGCAGCTTTCTGTTACTTTATTTCTATTTCGTTATTGCTTTGTTTTCAATAAGTTTTTCAAAACATCGTTAACTGTCTGGAGAGCAAGTTTGGTGCAAGTGCAACGCCATGTTGACATAAATTTCATCGTTTGCCATGGTACCGTGTTAACAAACAAATAGTTTGCTGAGCGTCAAAAAAAAAAAAAACAAATAGTTTGCTGTTTTCTTTTTATACATACCCATAGTTTGTCACATTCATAATTTTATTATTTTGATTAATCTCAAATAAAGTTCAAGTATGTAGTTACTCTCATTATCGCCTGTTGATTGTTACTTTTCTTTTTCCTATATTAGTTACATGTATGCATAAATCAACTCAACCATTAATAATCATTTGTTAATTAACTAATTGTGTTTAATGTTTTTTTATTAAATTTAAGTTTTAATTCTTATATTTTTCACTTATTTTTAATTTAATCCTTATAGTTTTTTTAAAATTAATCTTCACATTTTTAAATGTTTTCAAAATAATCTTTCTCATCAACTTCTGTTATAATGTTATAACATTATCGGTTAATTAACTTAGTAAGTATTTTTTTATCTCGTAAGTATTCCTTTAGATGTTCTTTTATATGTAAAATATACAATAGATACTCATGCATACAAGTACTCTTTTTTTTAGTAAGTTCTCTTTTTTTTAGTAAATACTATTTTATATGTTCTTTTCTTTTAAAAATATTTAGTAAAGATTAAATTAATGATGTTATAACAAAAATTAATAGTAGAGACTTTTGAAGATGTTTGTAAATATAAGAACTGGTTTGAAAAAAAACAACTGTTAGCTAAAAAATAAATGCATATAGGTACTATAATTTTAATTTAACTTTTTTATTTTTTTGATCCAACAAATTCATGACAACTTACTTTTGAGATTCCCTTTAGCCAAACCAAACAGCTTGATTTATTTACTTCCTAGATGAAACCTCATGAAACTGTTTTCTCAATTCAATAAATGGCTAATTTTAAATTACAGTATCACTTATTAATTGCTGTGTTTTCTTTTTATACATAGCCATAGTTTGTCACATTCATAATTTTATTATTTTGTTTAATCTCAAATAAAGTTCAAGTATGTAGGTTTCATTATCGCCTGTTGATTGTTACTTTTCTTTTTCCTATATTAGTTACATGTATGCATAAATCAACTCAACCATTAATAATCATTTGTTAATTAACTAATTGTGATTAATCTTTTTTGGTTAAATTTAAGTTTTAATTCTTATATTTTTCACTCATTTTTAATTTAGTCTTTATATTTTTTTTCAAATTAATCCTCACAATTTTAAACATTTTTAAAATAATTCTTGCTATGAACTTCTGTTATAACGTTATAACATTGTCAATTGAATCTAGTAAGTATTTCATCTCATAGTTATTCTTTTAAATGTTCTTTTATATGTAAAATGTCCAATAGATAGTCATGCATTCAAGTACTCCTTTCTTTTGAGTAGGTTTTTTTTAAGTAAATATTATTTTAGATGTTCTTTTTTATTTTGTAAAACATTTAGTAAGGATTAAATTAATGATGTTATAACAAGAATTAACAGTAGAGATTATTTTAAAAATATTTGCAAATATAAAAATTGATTTAAAAAAAATTATAAGAACTAAAAAATGAATGCATAGTATAGCTACTAAAATTTTAATTTAACTTTTTTATTTTTTCATCCGACAAATTTATGACAACTTACTTTTGAGATTCCCTTTAGCCAAACCAAACAGCTTGATTTATTTACTTCCTAGATGAAACCTCATGAAACTGTTTTCTCAATTCAATAAATGGCTAATTTCAAATTACAGGATCACTTATTAATTATTATAACCCAACGGTAGAACCAATATAAATGGCTAGTTTTCAATTACCGTATCACTTATATAGCCCAACGGTTGAACCTATCAACCGCAAATTGGATTCCACCGGGAATGGGGGTGAGTGGTTTGCCACGCGTCTGAGGCAAATGAAATCATTATAACTTCTCCTTCAAAATAAATTCTATCAGAGAAACATGTAATAAGACTATAAAATCAAGCTTCATTGTTGCTCTAGGCTATAAATATTTCCTAACATGAAATGGATCAAGAGCCTCCAGAGAAATAATCTAAATTCACAGTTCACAGCCTCGCAAGCGAAATAAATAGAAAGCTAGCATATTCAAACTGGTCAATGAGTAATTGAAGCTGTGTGGAAACAAATTTTTACAAAAAGCTTACAAATGCTGACTAGCCAAGTAACTAAACAACCACTTTACAAATTACAAGGTATAATTCATCCCAATATTTGAGTTCTTAACTTCAGCACATTCTTCTCCATTTGGCATATCAGCGGCCTCTTTCCTTGACGATGCGATCAATTTCTGCCAAATAGATCAAATACCTAAAATTAATGTATATATCATTCATATACAGCAGTTCAGAAGATAGCAAAACTAATATATTTATTAATAAGCGAGATTTTTTGTATATGGAAAAATCTGGCAGCAGCCATGGAACATTAACTAAAGAAGAAAACCAGGAATACCACTCCTCACGACTTCCCTTCTCTCAGATGGAAAAAGAGCACAGCAAGCAGTAACAGTATCTACAATGTTGCTATATTATTACAAATAGGAAAGTTCAAGGGGGGCCAATAGCAGATGGTATCCACATTCAAGGAAGGAAAATGGTTAGTAACAAATTGCAGGAGTTATTCATGCAGTACCTGATGTCAGTATTCTGATTGTTGCTCTGTCTGCTCATTAAGAATCTGCTCACACCAAAGATAATTAGGTTAAACAAGAAATTGATCAAACAGTCATAATATGCAACACTACAGCTTGCATACACCTTAGTAACAAGTGAAATCAAATAATGCGGTGGTTATTTCATAATTTGATTGCCTCCAAGTACACAAGACAACTATTGTTTCTTACATTATTTTGGCTCACAATTTCAGAAAACACCATTTGAAGGGACATGGTCAATCTAGAATTAAAGAACTCAAATAGTCTCTTTCGCCAAAGTAAACTTTCTGCAAAGACTTCTCATACAGCAAGTGTAAAGGGCATGTGAATTGTAATCAATTAGTTAGTAGTTAGCTATTAGTTAGTGTTAAGCAGTTAGTTAGCTATTGTATAAACAGAAGTAAGGAGACCAAATGAGTCATTAGTGAATTGTATTGTTGAGTGACATTAGTCATTTTGGAGTTTTCTCTCCTTTACTCAAACTAGAGTAACTTAGCTTTTAACTTCAAAGAATCATGTAGCAGCAGTCATACATATTAGAGAGAATATCATGGTGTCATGCATGCTCAAAATACGATTTTACAATAAATGCTTAAATGCAACACATAACAAGTGATAGAAGTTGAGTTAGCTTTAGAAGTTGAGCTAGCTTTAGGTAGTCAACTATAAAACAAATGACTTCTGGCAGCGGTAGCAATGTCTGGAATCATAAAGTTTTATTTTTATACATTCAAGACTAAATATCATCATTGTTGATCCTCAAATTTTCACCATTATGCATATCAAACCATGAAATTTGAGTAAACTCCAAGCAAAAGCTTATCCCCCCAAAAGCCCAATATAAACTATTTGACATGTGTGCACAACAAATGCGAAGCGATATACAGTTATACACTATCTGAGTTTGCACTTTGTATACAGTATGAGAAAGAGGAAGAAGTAGTGAAAAAGGTATTCTGATGAGGACAATCGGGGTAAATTATGATGAGTTGTTTGGGTGCTTTTCGGGCTATTGTTAATGAGTATTGTTCATATTACCATATGACAAGCACTGTTTATACTACTGTAGCGTATTTACTGTAGCAGTGGCATCTTATATCAAGACTTTCAGCTTCTTTTTAATCAAGTTCTTCAGACGGCTATGATTAGATCTATTCTCAGGGTTAGAATTTGTTTTTAATTAGGGTTTATATGTTATACAAAGGGGTTTAATGGCTGTAACAGGAGATAGTTCTAATTTTTTCAATAACAGAAGCTTTTCTTCTATTTCCTGGACGTTAACCAGAAGGCAAGTCATCTTTGGCTGTGTTTTAGATCTCCTTGCCCATCCTTTTCCCTCTGTAAATTGCTTTTGTGCCACAACTCTACCCTAGGCCTTTTTATCCTACACCATATACCCTTGTTGGTTCATATACAGAACAGCAAAGTCCTTACACCCACAAAAACAACAAAGAAATCACTGACAAAGTCTAAGAGCTCATTAAGCAATAGTGAGATAAGCAACAAAAGTAAGACATATGCAATAAGTGAACAAATCATAACAGTATTTGGCCATAAAAAGGATTTTAAAATAGTAGCATAAGCATACCCAATTCGAAGCAGAAGGTAACAGATTACCAACTGTACGCCTAGAAGACATTCTAAAACACTTTGTTCTCTGTGTTGTTTGAGGAAGCAAGGAAAATATCTAAATTCCAAGAACCACCTTACTGCAATTTCAATTTATCCTCCTACTAGGCCAAACAAAAGAATAAACTCCTTGCTGATCAACAACTACATTAAATCCTAATACCATGATGAAAGTGATGACATTTCTGCCTTATATGGTTGTCATCACTGCAAAATAGCCAACCTTAGAACAAACTGAAAATGCAACAAAAGATAAAAAGCAACAATAGGACTCAACTCAAGTTACCAATTTTCAATAGTCAAAATTAAATGGCAGTCCATGCCAAATGAATAACGAAGACAGATTATTCAGGGGGAAAAAAAATGTCGATGACAAGTTGAAGGTAAGTATAGTCATGGTGAAACCTATACGGCTATACCTAACAACATATGTACCATTACATTTTATAATACACACATAATATAGTTTTAAATTATATTTTGAACTGTAAATATTTTGCTACACACATATGTTGCTATATTATGTAAGTAAGGTATGCATTAAGCAAAGTTGATGGTGAAACCTTTGTGCTCATCAGATGCATCATGGTACTCCTCCTGCTCCTCCTCGGGCACAGGGTGAAGCTCCACCGCTTCCCCAACCATCCCTCTACCCTCAGCCTGAGTCTGAGTGCCACCGTTACCATCCTTGTCGTCGGGGTACCTCACAACCACAACAGGGCACACACAATGGTGAACACAGTAATCACTAACACTTCCAAGCCTACCCTTGGCGGCCCTCTTGGCGGCGCCGAAGCCGCGGCTCCCCATGATGACGGCGCTGAGCCCCAACCTCTCCACCTCCAAGCACAAACGCTCCTTCATGTCGTGGTCCTTCACAATGTGGATCTTAAACGGGATTTGCGCTTCCACCAGGATTTGTGCCAAGTCGCTGGCCTTGCTACTCGTGAAGCTGTCGAAATCGTCCTCCAGCTTCTGCCGCGATTCCTCCGAGGCGGCGCCGTCGGAGCCCCAGTCAGCGCCGTAGAGGACGCTGGTGGGGCTCACGTGGAGCAGGATGACGGCGTCGCCGGGGCGGAGGTAGTTATGGACGGCCCATCGGACAGCGTAAGCGCTCTCGTCGCTCAGATCAACGGCGATCGCGATCTTGCGCTGCGAACCGGTGAGGGGAGAGCGAGGAACCGGTTGATGCTTTGGTTCCGGTTCAGGTTCAGGTTCAGGGTGCGGGTTCATGATGCCGGCGGTGATGGAACGGGGAGGGGAGGGAGGGAAGTTGGGTCAACGTGAGATTTCCCAAAGTGCTGGACTTTGGAGCAATTGGAAGCGAAAAGAACGGAGCACAACCAGAATTTAACAACTCTCAAGAGGTCTCGTCTCTCTCTCTCTCACACTCACTTCTCCTTCCTGCTTAGTCATTCCAATTTCCCAGTCGTTAACTAAGTAAGGGTATATTAGTCATTTGATTTGATGTTGGTGAATAAGTCTTCGTTTCTTTAAGCGTAAATTAGTACTTTATTTGCTTAAATAAATTATTCTTTACTTGTATTTTAGTTTCTAAATTTAATTTATATATATATATATATATATATATGACTTAGTTTCTAAATTTATAAAATTCATATCTCAATTTATTTTCTAAGAAAGAAAACACAAATTTTATAAATTTAAAATTTAACTCATATAATAATTAAATTTAGAAACTAAAGTGTAAGTACATAAATATTTCATTAGCTAAGTTGCTAATTTACCCGGTCTTTTTTTTTATAAAAAAATTGCTAATAAGATATTCTTTCTGTTCATTTTTATTTGTCAATTTAAAATTTTGTTTTGTCTAAGATTATCTGTATTTAATTAGATAATCAACTAGTCATTAATTATTATTTTTAACTTTATCTTTTGATATTAATATGTGATAGAAGAAATTAGTAGAATAATAATAATATTTTGAGAATCTCAATAAAAGGGCAATTTAATTAATTAAATTAATTTTACTTGTAATTGAAAATTTTTAATAACTTTCTTAATTCTTGAGACATAACTTTAATAGACATATAAAACTAGAAGAAGAGAGCATTAATAAAGTAGGAAGACAATTTAATCAAAATGCAATTATATTTTTTTAAAATTGTGAGTATTTAATAAAGTGAATAATGTAAATAACAGATATTATGAAATAAATTGAATAATGTAAAGTTGACTTCAGTATCAGAATTTTGGTATTAGACGAAGATTGTGATGCTTGTAGACAGGTTTGTGTTGTGGACAAGTGAAGCCTTTTCAACGAAGACAGATCATGAGGAAATCGAAAAGATCAAGTAGAAGCCAAAAATCTGTGAAATCAGGAAGGATCAATGCCAGCTTAGGGAGAAAGGAAAACAGATAGAGGGGCAAGGGTAGTAGCAAACAAACAACAAATGTTTCTTAGCAACTGGGCGAGAAGGGCTTGGGTCAATTTATGCAAGGATCAACAACTTGGGACTCAAAACAGTATTGTTAGGTGGTACACAAAATGAACGGCTCTTGCTGGACACAGGCGTGTTTGACGAGGTGTATTGTGTACTATATGTGTTGTATTAATTGTATTTGTCTTTGCTGTTACATCCATGGCTAGCTGCTTGGAATTTATGGTCATGGAGACGGCGCTAATCATGCGTTTGGATTTATGGAAAGAAGTCATATATTCTTATCAATGGAAGAAGAGACAGAACACGGTTTCGCGATGTAACCTAGTAACCTGTAGTTGGATTGAGTTTAGACGATGTGTTCGACTTTTTCATGCTTTATTTTCTTCTGTGTCTTTGTTTAGCCGAGTTCTTTATAATATTTATCAAATGATTTTTTTATTTTAATTTACAAAAAAAGCATTTGTAACTTTTTAATGAAAGATATGTAATTTACTTTAAATGAAAATAGTAAGTATTTTTTTTTAGATTGGAAAAGTAAAAACAATTAACTACAAATAAATAAAATTCACATAGAGTCAATTAGCAACAAGGTCAATAAATTTAAAGGAGACGAGTTTCAAATTTGGAAACGAACTTCAATGGATAAATCGGGTTTAGTAAGGTGGTCAGCACAATTATTACCTTCACAAAAAAAATGTGCAATAAATGAACCTCTCAACTTTAATGTAAGAACTCCTAAATATTACTAATGAGGACAAAATGAGGATGAAAATGAGGGATTTACTTTGTGACTAAATGCAAGACATCCATAAAGTCTGTTTCATTAAGAAGCAACCTATAGCCATTTCAGACAATATGTAATCATTGGATTTGGATCATCTAAAGTAATTTATGAGTAAGTAAACATCTATCAACCATTAATTAATAGGTGGGCCCATCAATCAATGGTTGATAAATGTTTATTTGTTCATAAATTACTTTAGAGGATCCTCCTTCGTAATCATTGCCTCGATATAAATAGTTTTGCCACAAGGTTAGTGGTCACATCCATCGAGCCAACAAACCCCATCAACCAATGATCATTCTCATCACGTAGCAGCCCACCATAACCTGCGTTATTGAGATTTCCCAAAGAGCTCCCGTCGACATTAAGTGTACAAAACCCAACTGGCAGAAGGGACCAAGAAACTAAATATTGAAGTGTATATATGTCTTTGACAACTAGCAAGCATAGTAATGATTCGTATGTGTAGAATAACTTTCGTATAAGCTTGTCCAAAGGGGCTTACCTCCCCTCAAATATAACTTTATTTCTACTGCACCATATGTCCTACAGAGCCGCAAGGAAGAAACTGCTATTATTGTTAGAACACTTCCAATCCGCACAACCCAACCCACCCACGGCCCATTATTATTATTTTTTATAAAATCAGTTTTCACTCACCTCCAATCTGTAACACTCACTCCCATTATTAAAGTTTTGAAGGTTTTTTATGATGCTATTTTTACTTTTTCTGGATCATTGTATGTTACTTCCAATACTTTTTTTCATAAATTGTGTGATATCAATAAGTTCATAAAGAAGTGGATTTGATGGAATGATCCAATTTTGAAGGAGATGACCATTTCCATAAAAATGAAGTTAGATAAATATTGGGATGGCATTGATGATCCTCTAAATTACTTATTGCTTATGGCTATTGTCCTTAATCCAATGTATAAAATGAATTATGTTGAGTTTTACTTAGAAAAGATGTATGGGTTGGAATTGAGTGTGAAAATTATGAAGAGGTTGGACGATGTTATGAGGACATTGTTTGAACATTATCAACAAATGCATCTTGTTCCTCTTGATGCTAGTGATTCTAGTTGCATGTCATCTGATGTTCCTTCCTCTACACATGATGATGATATTGAAGATGATAATGACAGTTATAAATTTGAGTTTAGATTGAAAGTGAATAAAAAATAATATGCGGTAAAAAATAATGAGTTTGAGAGGTACAAAGAGGATGATATTGATGATTTTGATATTCTTACATGGTGGAGATAGAATACCAAGATGTATCATGTTCTTTCATTCATTGCTAAGGATATCTTAACAATTCCTGTTTTTACAGTTTCATCTGAATCAACATTTAGTACTAGAGAGCGAATTCTTGACCATTTTTGTAGTTCTTTACAACCTCCCACTGTTGAGGCATTAATTTGTACTCAAAATTGGTTGAGGACTCCTAAGAAATTCATAGATTTATGAGTTCAAATGGATGATATTGAGAAGCTTGAATGTGGTAGTGTGTTATATAAACTCATTCAATTTATTTAATGAATTATTAATTGTCTATTACTAATTGTTAATACTTTTTTGGTATATTAGATATGTCAGTTGTTAGAGAAGAAATCGTGTGTCTTAAACATTGATTCTTTTAACTGTTTGCGATTTAATGGTTGACTTTCTAATTCTTATGAACTTATTTTTTCATTGTTGAGTTTAAATTTGTATGTAATTTGACAATTGTCTTGTTGATTGTGCAGACTAAGGAGGAAAGGAGGGCACGCCATCGTGTAGAGTTCTATGAGATGTCTATGGATCTTAAATACACATGGTGACATTTTAGGATATTTTCTCCTCATTTTTTTGTTATTCCAATCAAGTTTAAGTGTAGTCATTGTTGTGATGTTACCCTCAAAGTGAACAAAGAAAATAAGTTCATAAGACTCTTGATGCATTTAAGTGACCGTTGTGTTGAAAAATCAATGAATCGTTTAAATGATAAAGAGTATGTGGATAAAATAGAGAGTGAAGTCAATGATTATATTGTCCATAATTCATATGACATGCGTGATGACACTGACTTTGATTAGTTAGACTAATTTATTGTTTAAGTTATGACTAGCTTTGTTTAATTTATTTAAGATTTAGTAAGACTTGTTAGTTATTAATTTGTTATGTACTTATTGACTTATAGTGTTTAATTTATTTGATATTGAGACATATGATGTTAATTTGTTAGGTTTTGTATTTTGATTTTTCTTTAATAACTTTTTTTAAAATCTCAGACCCACGAGTTAGACCTAACTCAATCCACTCATGAGCGGGTCGGGTCGAAGAAAAGAATCTCTTACACAGGTTGGGTTCAAAAATGACACTGAATCTACCTAACCCAACTCACGGACACCCCTAGTGTCATTCTTATGTTTACGCCCGTGTCATATATAAATGTAAGGATTTGAAATTAAAATTTGTATTTATCTATTTCTATTTTTAGACGTAAGTAAATTATAGTTTTAAATTCATAAAATTTCTCATAATATTATAACAAAAACAAAATTTTTAACAAAAAAAAAATCAAGCTTCATAATTTTAACAAATAATTTTTTCTATAAATATTAAAGACAATAAATCCAAGCTTCATAATATTTGATTGTAAAGACACTTGTTAAAAGAAAATTTAAAGTAAAGTAGATAATTAAGAATTTAAACAGTAAATATACTCATTCAACATGTATCATATTGTAAAATATGTAAAGGTATATTCTTTGATCCAACAAGTAAGAAGATATATTAGATTTTTAGATAACATGTATTAGAGAAAATAAATTCTTATTTTGATATAATGAAAAAACACTTGAAAATTTTTACTACACCATTACAGGTTTGACCTTGTTGATAATGCGTTATGAATAAAATAAAGAGAGAAAGTTACGAGAAATCAAAACAAAAAGAAATATAAACTTTGAAAGTCTAGATCTCCTTGAATTAGCTTTGTCACCAATTTCTTTTTATTATTTCTTCATAAAAAACACGTTCTTACATAAAAACTCTAAAGATAAATAAGGATGTGGGGTTACACATATCAATATAATTCACAATTATATTAATGGTTACAATTTAATTAAACATACTAAAAATTATAATCACAAACCCTTACTAATAATAATAGTACCCTTAATATCTAATCAAGATACTATTCTACTATATGCAAAGGAATTTTAAAAAAAAAAAATAGGCAAAAGTATATCTACTATTGATTTAATATAAAATACATCATAATCTTAATTCATTAAAATTTAATAATAAATATATCCTAACTTATTTATTTTAGAAAACGTAATGTATAAAAGATTTATTACATGTAAAATATGGGCTCGTTTGAATGTATTTTTCTACATAAAAAGATCTTTTTTCTTAAATAAGTATTTCTATTCAATTTAAACATGTTTAGATAAACTTTTGTAAAATAAGAAAAAGCACTAAAAAAAGCACAATTTGTGTTGTTTTTTTAAAGCTGAGTTTAGGAACTTTTCAAAAAAAATCTTTTTTAGTTCACAGAAAAGCTGTTAAAAAATATTTGTTAGACAAAAATATTCCTAACTAATTTTAATAATTATATCTCCTATCTTTTATATACTCTTTCAAGTTACAACCTGTATCAATTCCCTCATTTCTTTATCTATTCTCTGCTGTGTTGCACGGTTAGCTGATGACTCTTCCCAACCGTCTTCTTTCATTTCCTTTGACACCATCATTGGTAAGGTATTTTCAAACACCACATTTTGATATTTAAGCACTCAACAAAATGTCATTTACGTTATTATTATTAATATTCTTTTGTCTATCTAAATTAACGTGATCTAATTTGGATGAGTCATTCTCTCATTCTATTCTTTATTTTTAAAGATGACTTTTAAATATGTTATAAGTACTTTTTAATCCCAACATCTTTCAACAAAAGTACTTTTATAATGTCTTTTTAAGTAATTTTATCATTAAAAAATATTTTTATATTTTTACATCTAAATAATAGTAAATCTAAAAAAAATACTTTTTAAATACTGGATTCAAATATAAATAATTTTTGTTTTTTAAAAGCACATCCAAAAACGGCCTATATTTTTTTAGCAAAAAGTAAAAAACAAACACTCTTTTTGTGTCTCATTCACCCAAGCCCATAACCAGAAATCTATTTACCTAATTGAATTTCAAATTCAGCGCCAAAACAAAATGCAAATGAAAAGCTTCCCGCCGAAGAAGGCAAGCAATAAACTGAAGTGAACCATGATTGATGTAGTAAATGTAAGTGAGTGTTGTGAGTTGTGCAAATGGAGAATGGGTTGATATCGGTGGACCGTTGGGCGAAGGGGAGCCAGGCGTACTTCCTGACCCACCTCCACTCCGACCACACCCAAGGCCTCTCTTCCTCATGGTCCATTGCTCCACTCTTCTGTTCCCGCCTCACCGCCAAACTCCTCCCCTTCAAGTTCCCCGATTTCGACCTCTCCCTCCTTCGCATCCTCGAAATCGGTTCCTGCCACTCCCTCTCCCTCCTTTCCCCTTCTTCCGCCTCCCCCACCCTCCTCCACGTCATCGCCATCGACGCCTGTCACTGCCCCGGTAATTCTCCAACTGTTTGCTTTATGTTCTGAGCGACCCATTCGTGAAAATAGTAATATGCCATTTTAATTTAATTTCGTGTTTGAAATAGGTTCGATTATGTTGCTGTTTCGTGGCGAGTTTGGTTGCATGCTTTATACCGGGGACTTTCGTTGGGAAGCGACTTGTGACAAGGCCAGGAGGGCAAAGGAAATGCTTCTTTGTGCTCTCAACGATGATGATGTGGTCGACGTTGTTTACCTTGATAATACATACTGTAATCCTACCTATGATTTTCCCACTCGCCAAGTTGCAGCTCAGCAGGTACTCTACACTTCCATCATTAGCAATTGAAAACGCTCATTTTAAGATGGTTTTAGGCATTGATTAAGTATTATGAGTAGATTACTTAACTTATTTACTGTTGCTTGCTGCATTAGTTAAAAGCTAGCTTAGTTAGTTGTAATCTATTATACTTAATCAATGTTTAATACATGGTATTGGTGGGTATTTCTTGTGCTAGTATCTTTGGATTAGGGAGTTCCTATGGTATCTTTATTGATATTGTACACAACTTGAATTGTCAAATAATTATTGTATGTTAATTTTACTATAAATATTTGAAAATCTATTAAATATAGATGGAGTCGCCACCAATATTTATTTAAATTGGAAAAATATCAGAAAAACCCTTTAATTAGGAAAACTGGTCTTTTGAAAATGAGTTTGAGTCCGGGAGTCGATTACAGATAGGGAAGGTGTTAGCGACTTATCTTGTCTGATTCAAAACGATCTGTATGTTAGTTGTGCAAATTTTAATAATATCAAATATATTTATTTTAACCCTCTAAACAAAAGACTTTGTAATTATTTATTATTTTTTTATTTTTTATTTTTGAAAAGAAATAAAAGAAACAACCAAATTATGAAAATTTATTTTTTTTGGCTTGATAGAAATGGGTTTCTGCTCCTACGTATCTCCTGGTGCAATGGAGAACTCAAAGTCACGTAGTTCTTTAGAAAATGATTGTGGGTTGATTGATTTTAATTAAGAAAGAGATTTTTTTTGAAAAAGAGATTTTGTTTGAAAACAAATCCATTCTTTAGACGCTCAGAGGTTAAGTTACTAAATTTCTTCAATAAACCCTTATGATTCAAATGACATTGAAGATAACATTATTATTCAATCACCATCATTGATCATTGCATGGATTAAAAACTAATTTTTTATTTTTTATTTTATTTTTGGGAGTATTCTGAGACAAATAAGTAAACATAATTTTTCATGATCCAAATACATAATAATAAAGGCAAGATTAAATATGAACATTTCAAATCAAACCCACTTTAAACAAATTTATTTTATTTTATTTTATTTCTCTATTTTTTCATATTTTTTATATTTTTTTATATTTTTTTTATTTTTGCTTTTTATTAGTCACACAACACAATATAAAACATACCATTAAATAAAATAAACATCAAACAAAAAATTAATCCTAAATGACAAACAAATAAACTCAAAATACATTTTTTTTATTTTTTATTGGTATTTTATTATTATCTATTCCTATGCCTCTCATCCCTACATTTTTTCATTAAGTCTCTAAACAATAGAAAAAAAAAAAAATCTAATCTTAACCCAATAAAAAAGGAACTCAGCCCACTCAAAACACTACCCCACTACCCACTTTTTATTTTTCGTTTTCAGTTTTTTTTATTTTTATGGGCTTTCAATACTGACCCAAACTTAGAAGGAACTTGAATAAAAAAAAAAAGGGAGGGGGTTATTTTGAAAAGTCTGAAACGGAAATGGGAAAGGGAAAGGGGAAGGATGCCCACCCCTGACAGCACGAACGGCGGCGTGGAGACGAGGGAGCCGGAGAGGAGCGCGACTCTGGCGCGCACGGGAAGCGCGATCGACGGCGGCTCGCTGCGGTTCGGCACTGGTCCGCGACGATCTGGTGTGAGTGGAGCGGCTTGCCGGATCTGGTGCGGGGCTTGGCTACGGCGGTGGAGGCGCTGCGACGCGGTGGGGCTCGGGCCTCACGGTGCGGCTCGCGCGGCTCTGCGATGAACGAGGGGAGCAGAGGGCGACGGTGCGGGCCGGATCTGGGTTGTCTTGGTCTGAGTTCGATGGCTAGGCGTCACGGTGGTGGGTAACAGCTCTGGTGACACGGTGAGGGCGCAGCGGTGCGGTGGGGGTCGCGGTGGAGTTGGCGGTTTTGGAGGGATGATGGTTTTTTGGATAGTTGTGGGTGGTTTGTGGATGATGGAAGCTTGATGGTGAAGGGGTCACGATGGTCCTGCTTGAGCTGATGGTGAGGGGTGTGGCTAGCGATGTGATCTGTGGATGTTGAAGATGCAGTAGTGCGGTTTGGGGAGGTTGTGTGAACAGGTGAGTTGAGTTATGTGCTGAAGGCTATGGAGGCTGATGGTGGGGTGACGTGGTGGTGTTGGTAAGGAAGGTTGAAGATGGAGATGGTGGGTCGTTGGGTGAAGAGGGTGAAGTTAGGTGGTTGCTGGTGTGCAGGTGGGTGTGTGTGCCTGGAGTGTCTGAGTGACGGTGTGAGTGGTCTGGCCGTTTTGGTGTAATGGAGGTGAGTGAGGGTGGCAGCAAGGTTGAAGCTGGGTTGTGAAGTTCTGGTAGAAGATGGTTCCAGGGGGGCCGAGAGTGGTCTCTGCCTGTTGGAGAAATCTCAAAAATCTGCTTCTGCTTCCCTTCCCCTTTTCCTTTGTATCTGAAAAACAGAGGCCTCCCTGTCCGAGGTGGAGAGGTTGCCAGGGTTGACCCAGCTTGGGTCGCCATGGTATTCCCTCATTTGTGCTTACTGCTCTCTGCTCCAAGCTCCTCTTTCTCCAATGCCTGCTACCCTTCCCAAACCATGACAGGCAGCTCCCCAAGGTATGCAGCACTCAGGAGCCAGACTGATGCACAGCAGAAAGCTACGTTTCGGCTTGTTGTTTTTTTTTATTATCATTCATTTTTCCTTGTAACAACATAAGGGAAACGTATTTTATTATTTATATTTTTTTATTTTATTTTGTTTTGTTTGTGTTTTTTTTTGTTTGGACCAATAAAATAAACTAAAATGAAAACTGACCAAGAAAATAAAATGCTCACAACACTGCAATTAAACATTAATCCTTGATTAAATGACAAAATTTTATGGACAAAATTAGGTATCAACAATCTTCTTAATATTTAATGAAATAAATATTAAATAAAAAAGTAAATATATTTAATGTCTTAGAAATATAAAAAAATTCAACATTTTTTCACTTAGTAATTAAAAAAATTATCAGGAAAATTAATTAGTAGAATTTTAAATTAATTTTAACTATAATTAGCAGTCAATAAAAAATGTTTGGCAACTCATTTGAATACCAAGTCTAAGAAAAAAAGATGGGTACTGAAGTATTGGTTTTGGAATGATTTTTTTCCTTGGACAGAAATATTGTGATAATGGTGTTCAGGATTAACAAAGGTCAGAAAAAGCATTGCTCAGTATCAGTTTCTCATGGAATTCATGCATATTCTATAATTTTTTAAGTTTTATCACTGCCCATATATATGTTTATTAAGCCCAATGTGACACTTCTCCACGAAAATATTTTTTTTCCTTGACTCAGTTGATATCTAATTTCAGGTTATTGATATAATTTTGTCCCATCCTGACGATGACGTCATTATTGGGATTAACACTTTGGGGAAGGAAGATCTTTTGCTTCAAATCTCACGCGTGCTTAAAATAAAGGTCTCTCCATAACCAATTTTTTGAGAGTAAAATTCAATTCATCATGCTAGGAGTCCTTATGTTGTTCTCTGTGGTATGCGAGGAGTATGGTAAAAATATTTATGCCATTAACTCCAAGTTAGTGTGCCTCTGACATACCCAGGACAGTCATTTATCTGTATTAGCATTTCATGATTTATACCTTGATGTGTCTCACTCTCAATATCTTATTAGAATGGAAGCTTATGTTCACAATTCACAAATCGTAACATACTTGCTTTCTGTGTCATATTTTACCTGCATATTTTTATGTTGATCTCATACACAATTTTGCATTTTTTTTTTTGGGTTGCTATAGTTTGGAGTTAGCATTCTATTTTAGTTTTCGTTTCTTCTCTGGTTCAAATTTTCACTGTTTTGCTTCTTTTTCAATTGAAGATTTGGGTGTGGCCAGAGCGCTTGCAGACTATGCATCTTCTTGGTTTCCATGATATTTTTACAACAAACACGTCTCTTACTAGAGTTAGAGCTGTTCCTCAATATAGCTTTAGCATTGAAACTTTGGAGGCACTAAATACAATGCGCCCAACTATAGGAATTATGCCATCAGGTCTTCCATGGGTAAAGAAATCTCTTCAAAAGAGTGAGCTTCTTTCTGGTTCTTTTTTGACATCTCGTTATAAGAGAGGCAGGTGGAGTGCAAATGGTGATGTGCAGATTGATAAACAAACGGGAAATGTAGGACCTCTCGAAAAGTTTCACCAGTACATGTACGCTGTTCCCTACTCTGATCACTCAAATTTTGTGGAGATGGAGGATTTTATAAAGCTTGTCCAGCCAACCAACCTGAGGGGCATTGTGTCTTCGTCGTCATGCTATATTGAACCTATGTACTATTTTGGTCGACTTTGTCGAGTCAACCAACCAATACAACAGTTGCATGACAAGAATAAAAGGAACGAAGGTGGTAAAAGAGTAGGAGCTGTCAGCACCCCGATTTCATTTGGAGGTGATAATGTTGAGTCAGAGAGAAACAGAGGCAAGAATTTGAAGGGTAAGTTTTCAGGTGTTCGTGTGAGCAGGTTGAGTATACTGAGAAGAAAGCACCGTGGTGCAAAAATTCTGGAAAATAATAGTCCTGGTCATGACTGATAATACTCGGGAATTGAGTGGCAAAGCTGATCAAGGATGATGGGTATGCATGAAGTTCAGGACTGCTCTTGAAGTCCATGGTGCAAGGTATGATATTCCTACTCCCCAACCCAGCTCCAGATCTTTTAATTGTACATTATAAATCTTTGTTCATAGAAAGGTTAGATGATCATCAACATGCAATTGGATGAATTTTTCTACTCCTCTTGGGGAATGCAATGTGCATTCGGAAACATTACAAAATTGGCTTGTGGCAGATAACTTTTTGCTCTGGGAAACTGAAACCTAATTGTTACTTGAAATTATCGTACATGTATGTTGAAAACTTGATATGGTCTTATTTGTTCTCTAGATGGTAAAAATGCCAGATGAGCCTTTGAATTGATTTGATTAATATAATTCTGCATGACAATGTTCTGTAGCGCTGTGAGGTGCTGCTGCTACGCAAATCATAATGATGAATGAAATATTCATTCATTATAAGCAGAATAGCGTAAAATATATAAGAGCAATGCTGTTCCACCAAAAATGTTTACCAAAACCAAAGTACCCTTGCAAAATGTCTCATCACCTTTAAAGCTGTCACGTGCTGCTATCACACTTTTTTTCTTCTTAACTTGCCAATTGGTTTATATGGTTTATTTGGTCTTTATTTACATAACCCCCGGTGGTAAAAATGCCACACGAGCATTTGAACTGATTTGTTTAACATAATTTAGAATGACAATGTTTTGTAGAGCTGTGAGGTGCTCCTGCTAAGCAAATTACACTCAATGATGAATGAAATATGTTTTTGTCCTGGATGAATGGACTCCTTGGGTCAGAATTAGCTCACTGCAGTAACCTTATTTAAGATTTGAGGTGCTATTTATAAGAAAGAACATTTTGGAGACTAAGTATTGAGTATGAATATTTTAGTCATCATAGGTGTTATAGGAGAGGTTTCGAGACAGCTTTCTAAGTTTGTCGATTAGCTTGTGATTAATTTCCTTTAAGATAATTTATTTTGCCAAGAGATATGGGTCACATCTCTTTTGACTATTGAGCCTAACTTTATTAGACCTGAAACCCAATACAGATCAAAATATTTATTCATCTAGCATAAGCTATTTAAGAGCAATGTTGTTTCCACCAAAATGGTTACCAAAAACCAGTTCCCAACTGATGTGGCAGCTTCCATATCATATATAATTTCACGTGGCATGTACCCTCCCCCCCCCTAAATCTTATCTATGCCAAGATAGTTGTTTAAGAAATTTGGTAAACAAATTTGATGACGTTTAGTTTATTTTCTGTGTTTATTTTCATTTGATATGTTTTTATTATTAATTATAAAAATGTTATATTATTTTTATTTTATTTTCTATTTTCAAAATTTTGTAAATGAAACGGTGAAAACAAGCCGAACGCCCCCTTATATTGTTCCCAACGTCTGGATAATTGATTTGTGAAATACCCTTGCAAACCTTTAGGCACCCAAAATAGTCTGAAACCCGAATCGTGTCAAAGAATTCATGGACTTTGCAAGTGGTGAGGTACTGACGTAAGCGTATGTATGATTTTATTGACTGGTCATCAACATTGTGGTGTTCCTATTTATTTTGCTTCCTGCTCTGGAAGACTAAGGTCAAAAGTGAGAGAAAGGTTGGAAAAAAAGTTTCTTTAAGCCATCCTATGGACTATAATTGTTGCGTATAGTTCTGCCATAAAGGTAAAAAGAATACCATGCAATTGATTTCACTTATGTGAATTAAAATTCAATTGGAGTTCCGACACAGGCAACTATTCCCATTCAATTTTCGAAGAAAAATGCACAAATTTTTTTTGAACACATATCGCAAAGAAACTAAGGGATAGCTGTTGATCATGGAGAGAAAAAGAAAAAATCATAGACTACCAAATGAAATGTGTCATAATTGAACAGCTTTTAACCCTCAGACTCCTGATCGTGCTGCGCCTCCATAAATTGTTTTTGGTGAAAGTGGTTGGATTGTATTTTCCATCACGGAACACATTAATATAGTTTTGTCTTTTCCTAACAAACCTCTCAACTTGATCACCAATATATCTCATTAAAGAAGAGAAAATGATGGAAAACGCCATTTTAATCATTTTGAAAGTTTATACTAATGATTTTGATTAGGAATCATAACATCTAGCATGATTGTGTAATCAATGTTGTTCAGAGTTTTGAACATCAAATACTTTCATTTGGTCATTCTCCTAACAAAGAGAAAACCATGGACCCATTGCAATTCCCAATTCTTTAGTATCATCGTATCCCAGAATGGACAACAGGCAAGGTCCTGTGTTATGACTTAAGGCTATAAGAATAGTATGCACCTTAAATTCAGTCTATAGTTAAATCTTTTCGTAGAGTAACTTTAAACGAAAGTACAAATTGTTATGACATGAATTTATGAGAAAGATCTATTTTAAAAGACTAATGCATTAAGTGAATAAATTTCATAACTTAAATATTACATTAAGCTTTCTGAAACTCATAATATCTACTAGGCGAACAACCAAACATGGACCTAAGCAGGAAAATCTATAGGGCGAACAACCAAACATGGCAGAAGAACCATTCCCATTCGCAGTTGATCTTATCTTCTAGCTTTGGTAATCTGCGTGTCATGCTTACGATTTGCCTGGCCTGGATACCGCTCCCCTGAAAAAAGAAGTCCAAAATGTCAACTTGGAAACCATAAAAAACAATGTGAGAGTCAGCATTACTGAGGGAGGGCATAAAATAAAGTGGTAATATATTGATCTAGATTCACGCGAAGTGGGATCTTGATATTACGAAGAAAACAAGATTATCATTGGACTTTGATTAAAAAAAAAATTGATAACGTGTGTCTTTATGACATGTTTTTAAAATACATTTAAAGAATAAAAATAATATTTATTATTTTTTATTAATTACTTAAAGAAATATTAATTTTTTTAAATTTTAAAAATATTAAATACTTTATTTTTATTTTTAATTTATGTATCTTTACGTCACTTGTTAAAAAAAAAAAACCAACACCAATTCTATTATGAAGAAAACAAAACTATCATTTGACTTGTCGCCGAATTGTTGCGAGCTGTTGGACCCAACCACGAGCACTATTTGTCGCGCCTCGGAAATGACCAGAAAGCACCTGCGTTGCAAATTAATTATCTTTCTTTTTCATTTTTAAAGAAATGAAATATATTATCCCTTATAATTGCCAGTTGCCAAGTCCCCTCAAATCTATGTTGTCACGAAATAATCTAACAATAAGAAAAATAATAAATAAACCAATATGTGTAGATTACAGTCAAATCTACTGCCTTATAATAATTTGATGGCGTGAGACGTGTTAACAGAAAAATGAGAAAAATATATATGCACCATCGTTGTTCTATTAATAATGGCTATTAAGAACAAAGTTCAAAGGACTCCCATTGGCTTTCAAAATTCGCGGTGTAACCTCTATGCTACAATGCTAGATTGTCAGACTAAAGAAATTTTTATACTATATATTTAAAATAAGTTATCAAGTATTTATTTAATATTAAATTCATAATAAATAATTAAAAATAATCAAATATTTGATAATTTAACCTAAGCACCAAATTTTATATATATATATATATATATATAAATAGATATTATAAAAATTTCCATGTTAAAAGCGTTCAAAAGTCAGTTCCAAAAGTCTTAGTTGACTTGCTGATCATAACAAAACAAAACAGAAGCTATTAACTTCCTCATTCAGACACGACCAAGTCATTAGTTGGACCCATTCTCCCATTGCTTATCTCTACTTCCTCCCCCAGCAAGCACATAATATCTAGCTTCTCTGAGTAAGTTCAGAAGTTGCAGTGTGGAGCCATGGACAACATGAACAAACCATGGTTCTGGCTTTCTCTTCTCATCATCTGCTTCTTCTCTTTTCACACCCACACCTCCCTTGCAGCTTTGACCACCATATCAGCAAACCAATCTCTTTCCGGTGATCAAACTCTTGTCTCAAAAGATGGGAACTTTGAATTGGGTTTCATCAAGACAGGTAATTCCTCTAACTACTACATAGGCATGTGGTACAAAAAGATCTCTGAAAGGACATATGTTTGGGTAGCAAATAGAGATAACCCAATTTCTGATAAGAATTCTGCCATGTTAACAATATCTGGGGGTAATTTAGTGCTCTTTGACCAGTCTCAAAATCTAGTTTGGTCAACAAATTTGAGTTCTCCTAGCTCAGGTTCTGTAGTAGCTGTCCTTCTAGATAGTGGGAATCTTATATTAAGCAATAGGCCTAATGCATCAGAATCAGAAGCTCTTTGGCAGAGTTTTGATCATCCAACACATACATGGCTTCCCGGTGGCAAAATTAGACTGGATAACAAAACAAAGAAGCCTCAATATCTCACTGCATGGAAGAATAATGAAGATCCTGCAACAGGCATATTCTCTCTGGAACTAGACCCCAATGGATCCAGTGCATATCAAATTCTTTGGAATAAATCTGAAAAATATTGGTCAAGTGGAGCTTGGAATGGACACATTTTCAGTTTGGTTCCTGAAATGAGATTAAATTATATTTACAATTTCACCTTTCAGTCCAATGAGAACGAGAGCTACTTTACCTATTCCTTGTATAACTCTTCTATTATATCTCGTTTCGTGATGGATGTCTCGGGCCAGATCAAGCAACTCTCATGGTTGGAAAGTACTCAGCAATGGAACTTGTTTTGGTCACAGCCAAGACAACAGTGTGACGTTTATGCTTTCTGTGGTGCATTTGGGAGCTGCACTGAGAACTCAATGCCATTCTGTAACTGTTTGACTGGTTATGAGCCAAGGTCACAGTATGATTGGGATCTGGGGGATCACTCTGCAGGGTGTGTGAGAAAAACCAAGCTTCAATGCGAGACATCCAATCCCTCTAACGGTGCCAAGGACAGGTTCCTAGCAATCCCCTACATGGCATTGCCTAACCATACACAATCTGTGCGAGCAGGGAATGTAGGGGAATGTGAGTCAACCTGCTTGAGCAACTGCTCCTGCACTGCTTATGCTTATGACAGTAACGGGTGTTCAATTTGGAATGGAGATCTCTTGAATCTGCAACAGCTTAGTCAAGGTGGTAGTAGTGGTGAGACTTTGTTTCTCAGACTTGCAGCATCTGAGTTTCATGATCATAAAAGCAATAAGGGGACAATCATTGGTGTTGTTGCTGGTGCTGTTGGTGGCATAGTGGTTATCCTAGCCCTTCTTCTAATTGTCATGCTGAGAAGAAGAAAGAGTCTAGTTGGAACAGGAACATCTGTGGAGGGATCGTTGATGGCTTTTGGGTACAGAGATTTGCAAAATGCTACAAAGAATTTCTCAGAGAAATTGGGAGGAGGAGGTTTTGGTTCTGTCTTCAAAGGAACATTGCCTGATTCAAGTGTCATAGCAGTGAAGAAGCTTGAAAGCATTAGCCAAGGTGAGAAGCAGTTCAGAACAGAAGTGAGCACAATTGGGACAGTCCAACATGTCAATCTTGTTAGGCTTCGTGGGTTCTGCTCTGAAGGTGCAAGGAAACTGCTGGTATATGATTACATGCCAAATGGTTCCTTGGATTCCAAACTGTTTCAGGAAAAGAACTCCAAGGTGTTGGACTGGAAAATCAGATACCAAATTGCTCTTGGAACAGCTAGGGGATTAACTTATCTTCATGAGAAGTGCAGGGACTGCATCATACACTGTGATGTGAAACCAGAAAACATTCTTCTAGATGCTGATTTTTGTCCAAAAGTGGCAGACTTTGGCCTTGCAAAGCTAGTTGGAAGGGATTTCAGCAGGGTTCTCACAACCATGAGAGGAACAAGAGGTTATCTTGCCCCAGAGTGGATTTCAGGAGTGGCTATCACTGCCAAAGCTGATGTTTACAGCTATGGAATGATGCTTTTTGAGTTTGTGTCAGGTAGGAGGAACTCTGAGCCATCAGAAGATGGCCAAGTTAGGTTCTTCCCTACCTGGGCAGCAAACATAGTGAACCAAGGTGGTAGTGTACTTAGCCTGTTGGACCCTAGGTTGGAGGGAAATGCTGACATTGAGGAGGTCACCCGAGTCATAAAAGTTGCTTCATGGTGTGTCCAAGACGATGAGACTCACAGGCCATCCATGGGTCAGGTAGTTCAAATCCTTGAGGGGGTCTTGGATGTGGCTTTGCCTCCAATTCCAAGATCCCTTCAAGCCTTTGTTGACAACCAGGAGAACATTGTTTTCTTCACTGACTCAAGCTCCACTCAGAGTTCACAGGTAAAGAGCAATGTCTCAACAGCCTCCTCTCAAGCCAAAAGCAACATCTCATCCGCAAGCCCCTAGTCCTGAAGACAAAATTAGGAGGACACATTTAGCTGTTTCTCTTAGTCTCTATAGTTACAATATGTTGTGCTGTATTTTGATTTTGGGGTATTAATTGTAATGTATGGTTTGAATAATGAGGAACTCGTGCCAAGATGCTTGTATACTCAACCAAAATATGAAAATAATGTCATCTGATATAGTTATTCAGTTCAATTATTCCTGTATTTTTGTGCATCGGTGGGTGGTTTGGGAGATCAGACAAGAAGGCACGTTGGAGGTTGGAGCTGCTATATATATTGCCTCCAATTTCTCTTCAATCTCAATTGAACATGAGTTATATGAGATTCCGCGGACAACTCTTTGTAATATAGTAGTCGCAGATTTCATTTTTTTTTTTTTGGGAGTAAAGGTATTCTCAGGTCAATTTTCACTTTAATCAAGACTAAATCAATCTCTAATGTCAATTTACTTTATGTTCACAGACTTGCGAAACTGGACAAGTGTCTTCATCTCCGCTCAAGCTTATTGAAAGCAAGTTTTTCCTCAAAAAAGATTTGAGATTTTGTAGAAGCAAATCATAAAAGAAAGGCGTAAAAGCAAAGATCATATATTACCACATGTAAATATATATATATTACCATATGTAAAATATCTTTTATAAATATATGTCCTAAGTCAAAAGTAAACTATATAATCATTAAGTTCCAATAATTGTACATTTTTTTTTGTTTGATGAGTCAATATTGTACATATAAATAGCCTAAATTCCCTGTAACAATGAAAAAATTTGTTAGTTTTGGGACACTATTCATTAATTTTTATAAGTATAATATATTTAAAATTTCAATGTATAATTTTTAAAAAAATATTTATTTATAAAAAATATTAAAAAAATAACTCACCTTTACAATTGTATGTGAATATGAATTTTCCCATCGCAATGAATTACATCGTTAGGTGATTTCTCTGCGATAACACATCGTTTGAAACATTAGTTTTTGGTTAAGTTAACGTGTTGAAGCTGCCAGCCTGCTACAACGCACCATCTTAAATAAACCAACGAAGTGGTTATGCAAACGGGAAAGCAAATTCCACTTGCCAAAGGATGATATTTTCTCCATCTTATTATTTAAATGCATTTTGTATAAAGCATGGTTCTCCATTACTTTTCCTTGTCTTTCTTTTATTAGTTTTCTCCTTTTCAAATAATACAAACTTCAGTGACTGCACTATATTAATAGCCACTTTCTTTTGGCTTTTCAGTTTTTTTTTTTTTTTTTTTTTTTTCTTTCTAAAAAGAACAAAGAAGAAGTTATGTTTTATCGAAACCAAACTATGGGAACTTGTTTAATATCATAAAGCTTACACGTATCTGGATGTTTCTAACATGTTCAAAATTAATAATTTAAGGCATGAAACCTGCATAAACAAGCTAAAGTTATGATTGCCTCGAATGTTGGTAAGAGTAAGATTGAGTGTGAATCAGATTCTATAGATGCGGTTCTGTTAGTACTAGACTACTAGACCTCACTACTGGATCCAAAAATACGAAGAGGTCCATCTTATCCATGTTCTTTGTGAGGCATATGCTTGTACAAAATTTCTTGCTCAGCAGGGCGCTTCTAGTGATGAGGAGTTTGCCTTGTTTCATGCTCTTCCTGTTGGCTTGGAAAGATAATTGTAAGAGGGATAGAATCGGTGTCTCTTGTCAGGACCTAGTCGCTCCTGTTTTTCTGTTAGCACCAAAAGAGAGAGAGAGAGAAAGAGAGCTAAAATTGCTAGTGAGAGTACAAAGTCCATGTCTGGATTAGATCAATATTTAGGAAAAAATGTTTTTCTTAAAAGCATTGTCAGTAAGTAAGAAATATAAACATACACTAAGTATCCATACGCTAATATAAACACACTCTAAATCCTAAAATGGTAGGAAGGATATGCTACTCTAAAGTTAATAGAGATGTTAAAATAGGTTAGCTCAGCTCATGCAAATTAAGTAAACTTTTGGGTCAGGCTAAAATTATTATAAGTTAACAATTTGTTAACTCAACTCGACTTTATGCGAGTTGCTGATTAGGCTTGAATTTTTTTTTATTTTTAACATTTTAAATTTTTTTCTTTATGAATTATCATTATATATATATATTTGTATACTTTAAATATTAATAAATATCAAATAAATTTATTTTTGTGGGACAAATATTAATTTATATTAAAAAAAGTTAGGATAAAATCCTTATATATCATAAAAATTAATAAAATAATTAAATACCAGGCTAACAAGTTGACCCCACTCACGTTAAGCCAAGTCAAAATCGAATCAACTCAACTGGACTAAAATGAATTTAAATTTAAATTTTCTTGACCCAACTCACATTTCATCGAATTGGGCGACCTCATTTTAACATCATTTCATGTTAAGGATACCAGAAGACAAGTAAAAGTCCATCCAAAGGATTGCCTTATGGCCCTTATAACTGTCAAAACGAGTCGGGCCGGTCCATTCAGGCTGACCTAGCTCGAATCGAGTCATTTTTGAGTAGTGTGAGATCAAGTTATGTGAGTTTTAAGCTGACATTTTGTTAGCCTAACCTGCCCTTATATAATGTAAACGAGCCAGCCCAGCCCGACCTAACTCGTTGCGTGCTAGTCCAACTCAGCCCATTACAGGCCAGCTCATTCAAATCGGGTTAATTCGGACTATTTCTAATTTTAGATTGATATTTTATTAACCTAAACTTTTTTTGTTGAGCTATTCGGGCAAACTCATCGAGTTCGGCCCATTTTGACAACTCTAGATTGCCTCCAAAGTACTCATACAAAGAGTTTTCTCACATGAAATCTACCCATCTGTAGCCCTAGGTGCTAGGAGATTTTCCTACGGAAGGATAACCACCAAGCGAAGCTAATGGCTTCTGGCTATGAGAGAATTCAAACCAATATACTTGGAAAGTCCAGAGGCTTATCCGAATTTCTTAAACAAGTTAAGCCAACCTGTGTTAGCTTATGCATCCACAAGCTACACTTATTATAAGTGCCTCAAGTACTTCAGGCGCATTTAAAACTATTTCTTGAAAAATTCTGCAAATATCGAACTACAACCAATAATTATTTTCCTTTGAACCTTAACATTTGCACACGATTACTTTGTGTAAATTTTATACTATTTCAATTATTCTAAGACAAATGGTCTAATTTCTGTACATATAAAAGTCTAATTTCTATACATGTAAGAGTCAACATATTCGTAAGTACACGAACCAATCACTTATAGAAAGAGTGTAATAATTATTTCCTTTTCCTTTGTAGTCTAGTTTTACCTTTCAGTGAAGTAAAGTAGGCCGTCCATGTTTTCCTTCCTTGCTTTTTAAATAGAATAGCATTCACCTGATCTTTTGTTTTTTTGCTTTATTATATATTAACTTTTGTTGGAAAATCTTTTTCTAAACTTGTAAAAACCAAAAAATTATACAGCAACTTTAATAAAAAATATGTACAAATCTTTAAAGGTGTATTTGAACACAGTCCTTTAGGTTAAATTTGTTCCACAAATTCTTTTATTGAATGTAAATGGATATCAATGAATTTCTTTTATGATACAATAAAAAACACTCAATTTGTTTTGTACTAATATAAAACAAATCAATGAAACCAAAAGTATTTTTTAAAATGATATTTCTCAAAAAACTCCTTGAGCATTAGAAGAAAATTTGAGATGAAATCAATGATTTTATTAGCAAATCATGTCTTTATATAAATGTTCAGAGACCTCTTTATAGGAGCTGCAACCCGCATAACTATCCTCCATGCATTTTTGTTTGAACAAGAATCGATGCACCATTTCAAAGAATTTTGAACGTTGCATTTGATTTTGACCTATGCACGTGCATGACAGAAACATTTAAGGTTCCATTACATATACCACTGCTTAAGCAGTGGTTTTTGGCCGCTTAAACGCACACCACCCAAAACCTTTATGGTTCTAATAAGCGGTGGTTTTCAGTTGCTTAGGCGCTCAAGGTCCAAAAAGGACCTCTCTTTGTGCAGCACCGACACATTTAAGTGGTGGAAAATGACCGCTTAAGCGCCAGGGTTCTAGAATTCATAGATACTTGCTAGGTTGTGGGGGCTTAAGTGCTCAATTTGGGTGCTTAGATTCTCAATAATTAGAGAGCAATTTTTGTAATTTTCATCATTTTGAAAATCCTCTCACAGTTTTTTAAATATATTTTTATTATTTTCATCATCTTATAATCTCTCTCTCACTAGATTTGCAGGAGCAGGAGCCACTACCTAATCCAATTTTAGGGAGTGGCTAGACAGCCTTCTAGTTGTTAAGTTTTAAAAGGAGAAAAACATGTATTATTTCAATCACATGATCAACAATGCCAAATATTTTATTTTACCCTATATTTGGATGTTTTTTCATTAATGAAAACGAACGGAATAGGTGGAGATGGAACGGAAAGGTAAGGAATGGAATGGAACATAGTTTTCATTCTCTTTGTTTGGAAGTTTCATTAATGAAATGGAATGGAACGGAATTACTCATGTATTCCCCCTCAATTTTGGGGGAAACAAAAGTTGGGCATTTGAGGAGAAGAGGGAGGAAATGATTCTACATATGTTCTGTTCCATTCCCATGTATTTTAAAACTACCAAATAAGAGAAGTTATTTCCGTTTCCCTCATTTCCTTTCCGTTCCCCTCATTACTTATCATCCAAACATAGTGTTAGGTCCGAGGAAGAAACATAAAGTCCATGCTCTATGATTGTAAAGGCTATTATATTGATCACAAGTCACAACCAAACTCAAACGTAAGAAAGCTAACTCAATCATACCATAGACCCCAACATGTTCCAGTGCGTGCAGCAGTGCAGTGGAGGAGGACGCTGTAACACCCCTCGATTTAATAATCATTGTACAATCATCATTATCCCGCGATCACTAAATTTTTGGCGTGCTACAACTTCTTCATAATACTTTTCCAAATTTGAATATATATATATAAAGGAAATATGAGCCACGAATGCAATAATACATAATTTTTCGTTAACAAATATGATTTAAGAGAATATATATAAAATACAGTACGTAAGACTAAATTAATTAAGTTAAAGCATATAGAACATGGCGCATTCCTCATATCACTCACAATGAAATACATCAAGATTTACTTCAAAATGTAAATATATTAAAAATACACCATAACAGAATTAATGCAGAAGAAAACATAAACTACCCATAAGACATCCCTGTCTAAGGAGTTGGGTACTCCATCGGATCTACCTCGGGATCCTCCCCGGGCCATCTGAAGATATAAGGACAGGACCGAGTGCGGTCCCACGGGTAGGTGCCCTAGCAGCTGATGCCATGGAATCCTCATCATCACGGGGAGTGCGAATCGGATCGCCCCATAGCTCCCAGATGGGCAGAGCAAACTCTAAATGCACAGATGTAGTAAGCGTCAGGATAAGATCTCCATCACGAGTCCTCCTAACAGTCAGTCTCAGAATCCCCAACATATCGTACCCGCTCTCCAGCCCAGTCGACTCGCCACGCGTTAGCACCACTAGTGAACACAATTCGAACGAACCCAATAGAACCCCCTTTGTGACGACATCACCGAATGCAGTGGGTCAAACCAAGAAAGTCCAAAAGAATCCAACCTCCTACCCACTTACAGTCTTTATCCAAGAATTTACATAGAACAAGAAAAGTACAAGAAAGAGGTGAGACATCCTACTTCATTACCAATTATGGCAGTAAGAAACAGAAACGGCATAGGACACCCACGTAGCATTACAAGAAATATAAACAGTATCAAGAGGCAGATATTAAACAACTTAGCAGTTGCAGGCAATTATAACATCGATAAGATAGCAAATCCAATCATCGCATAAATTAAATGCTAAGTAATATATATGTGTTCACTATGCACATGTACGTGATAATCAAAATCCTACTCCATGGAGCTAGACACGAACATCGAAGTGAATGATCAGGGAGACATGCCAGTATCTCGTCCGCCTTGGACCAAGTGCTTACCATAAATGGTCAATCAATAATGTTGCGCATAGGCTCTATACACCGGCATTCTCACAAGATCGCGATATAGGACAGTGTCCGGTCAGGATCGTCAGTGCGTTTTCATCGGTTTGTCCCACGGTCCAGCGGGGCTACCGACTGCCTGCTGTGAGACGCCTGCGCCCCGACGCCCTCAAGGTCAACAGCAGGACCCATACTAGTCTATTCGCACCCGCACTAAGGTGTGATTCAACTCCTAGGCAACATGGCCTTGACAAATAGTCCACTGGACTTTCACAATGCATGATGACTCCATGCATATATCAGGTAATGTTTATTATTACATACTTTTTTGCAATGTGTCACAATTGGCCAAAGTAAGCATCAACACATCATTGGTCCCTCACATGGACCCACAAGATCATATTATCAGTATTCAAATGAAATAATACACTTCCAAGGTTTATTATGAATTCTCACTTACACTCTTAATTCTTGTTTCTCTTATTTGATTAATCCTCAATTAATACATTATACTTTTAGGCACATTATGAAATTACGCTTAACTTTCTATACCCTTCTTAATAAGTTTCTCTTTTTGAGAAATGCTATCACATTATTTATTTACTTATTATTATTTTAATTACATAAGTCCGTCATTAAATCTTAAACCTAATTCCCTTAGCATTATTTAAATTGGATCATTTGTCATTCTTACTTGCACTCATAGTCTTACTTTAATTAAAATTTATTCTAAGTCTTTAGATAAATCTTCATTCTTGGTTCTTTCCATTTTATGAAGCCATAATTGCTTCCTAAATAATCATTTAATTAAATATCACTTTAATTTAATTTTTCTTATGAAGTTCCTTTCGTTATTGGGTTCTTACTTTAAACTTAATCTTATTCACATGAGGAAATTATTTCTATGTCTTACCAAGTCTCAAACACCCTTATTTATCTTTAGGGTCCAAAGAATTCCTTTAAGTTACTAGATTTATTTCCTTCCATTACATAATTCTCTTATTTATTTACTTGGTTAATTAAATGCCATAGTTGTATAAAGTTACATGATTAGGCCATTTTGAACCCTAGAGGTCGTGAGCCTCACTAATTCTTAGGATTTCAATTTTTCATTCCATTAATTACATGTTGTCAACTTGATTAGCTATGTCTTCCACTTGTTATAAATTTTCACCAAGAACCCTAATTTAGGGCCCCAAAACCGTGAGTCTCATGGAAGAGGACCAAGTCATTTTTACTTCCAAACCAAGATTCCAATCCATCTAAACACATACATATACATAATCAATCAATCAAATAACTTAAACAATTTAACAACAACATGTAATCATATAAATTATACAAACAAAGAATAATCCTCAATAGAATTTTCTCACAATCAATCACAACACAATGTTCCTTACTACCAAGAGAGGTTGAAGAGGATTATCTCCCTCTTACCTACAGGAGAAAACAAACAATAGAACTCCCTTGAATTTTCAGATTCCACCAACACCAAAACCCTAGGGCATCAAACTTTCACAAGAATCACAATCAAAGCTTGAAAAAGGCATCCATGGTCACCATAGTGACCATGGATCACGAAAATGAAAAGAAAAAGAAAGAAGGATGGAAGCTTTACCTTAAAGCTTGAAGCTTTGTCTTAGATGACAATGGAGGAAAAGTTAGTTTTTGAAGAAAACCTTTCAAATAGAAGTTGTAGAGGAGGTTGAGAGGAGTATAGAAATGGTGTTTGTGAAGAGAAAAGTGAAGAAAAATGGTGGAAGAGGGGCTGCAATTTCGTGGCTATGGAGGAAGGTAGAGAGAAGGAGGAGAAAAAACTTGAAAGAGATGAAGGTAGAGAGAGAAAGTGCATAGGAAAGTGAATGAACACTTTTTGGTTTTTGAAATTAAAGTAGTATAATTAATTGCATGAAAGCACCACTTTTCCCCCTCTAAAGTGTGCAGCAGCCGTGAGTGGAGTGTGAGGGAGGAGAGAGAAAAATTGGTTAGCTTCCTTGGGAAGCTTGGAAGAAATTTCCTAGAAGCTTCCTTGAGAAACTTTGCACATTTCTCAATAAAGTGCAAAGTAAGCTTGTTTCCTAAATTAAATACTCTTGAGCAGATGATTAATTATACGGTTAGAATTATTTTTCCAGTGAATAAATGTTACAGTTAATGAAAATAATATTTTATTATTCATCGGATAATTTTATGATACAGCGATTTTATTTATCAGATAAAACCTCAAAGAACGCAAACCTCGTGAACTGTGTTCGGTCTCGGGTTTAGTAAGATCTCCCGTTGACACATCTACAGTTCAAGGTTTACCAGTCTCAGAAAAAATATTTTGTTATCCCGGCTCTGCTCAGCGCGCACACAAAACGAGAAATATACTAAAATATTTGACATTTTCAGAAAAATCCACAAAAATTCTCAAAAATTACAAATATTAAAAAAAGGCTATTCATGAAAAAACAAATGATTTCTGGAGTGTTTACACTGACTCTGCTCAGTGTGCATGTAAAATAAGAAATATATTAAAATATTCAACGTTTTCGAAAAAATTCATAAAATTTCTCAAAAATCACAAATATTATAAAATGACTATTTGTGATGAAACAAATAATTTTTGGAGCGTTATACCGGTTCTGCTCAGTATGCACGTAAAATGAGAAATATATTAAAATATTCATCATTTCTGAAAAAATTCAAAAAAATTCTTAAAAATCTCAAATATTATAAAATGACTATTTATGATGAATGAGATAATTTTTGGAATGTTACAGACACAAGAGTACATACTCAGTTCTAAATACACGCGCTTATGACTTTATGGTTGATGAACCATTAACATGTCATATTTTTACGGTTTAATTCCTTAGTTTTTCATATTCTTTTTATTCATTTTTAATGAATTTTGTTCGTAAGTTTTGTTATATTTTTAGTATTGTTTAATTGTGTTTTTATTTTGTGTTTTGTGTGTTTTTTGTCACGTAATTGCACGTGAAAAAGACTGGACGTTCAAAGGAGCAAAAGAAAAGAAGAATTTTGCATCAGTCGCTAGCGCTTGAGCACTCAGAGTTATAGCGCTTCAGCGCCTAGAGAGCCTGAGCGGTGAGATTTGAGTGCCTGAGCGCTTGAGCGCTCAGAACTGAGCGCTTAAGCGTTGGATGCGTAACAGAACACGTGATTTTCAATAAAATGAGAAAATTATGCCAAATTCAACACAGACAACACATTGAGCATATTACACAGGAAATCCCTAATCCTGAGAGTTGTTTTACGGTAGCAGACCTTGGAGAGCAGCTTCGAAGGAGGATTCAATTCTTGAAGGCTTGAAGATCATAAACTCCATTAAAGATGTTTTGATTTCTTTTTCCCTCTAGTTTTTCCCTTTTCTTTGGATTTTCTTTCCATGAGTTTGTATCTTGATATAAGTTTGTTTGTATTGAACATGAGTAGCTAAACTCATAGCTAGGGCTATGAGGGATCTTGTTTCCCTAACTATTTGAGTTTGATTTCTAATTTGATTAAAGTAATTTATTTAGGGTTCATTATATTACTTGCATTCTTGTCATAACTTGATCACTTTTGGCATGTGTTAATTCATTGTTTGATCGGTGACCATCTGCATTCAATGAGTGGATCTATATGGTAAGCCTAGGATTAGATTGGTGAATGATCAAACATCAATTTTTTCTACCAATGGAATTGACAAGTATGTTAATTCATCTCTTGAATTGAAGCTTAATACATTCCTAATTAATTTAACTAAACAACCAAATAGGTGATTTAATTTAGGAATATAATATTATTTCATCCATGACCATTGAGATTCAATAGTAAACAAGAGAATATTAGTAAAAGAATTACCTTACATCATAATTAAAAGAAAATCTGAATAATTGGATTCAAGTGAACCTTGCGCCCTAGTCTCTTTCTCATCGATCATCTATTCTTTGTTTGATTGCTCATTGTTTTTCTTTATTTGTTATTTTAAATTTTATTTTGAATTTATTCATACACTTCGATTGTCTAGATAACAAAGAGTTTAGAGAATCTAGTAATTACTAATTATTCCTCATGAGATCGATAACTGAGACTTAAGTTTTATATTACTTGGCGATAGAGTGCACTTGCTTTTAGTGTATTTTACGCGCATCAAGTTTTTGATGCCATTACCGGGGAATAAGTTTAGTAATATTAAAAGCAAAAAACTCTAGTTAATTTAGACGCCTTTTTATTCTTTATTTTATTTTTATTTCTTATTTTATTTTATTTTTTATTTTATTTTTAATTATTTTTTATTTTATTTTTAATTATTTTTTTTACTTCCTATTTCTTGTTTATGTTTACTCGATTTCAGTTTCCTGATTTGGCTTTTGATCCAGAAATTAAGAAAATAGCACGCAGGTTAAAGAAGCAGTCTTTTATTACAACTGTGACAGAATATATAAACAGGATGGAGAGACAACCAGTTGTTGAGGCCAACCGTGAAGAAAGAGCTACCCCAACAGAGCAAACCATTTTGAATACTCTATGCCTACTACTGAAGGGTATGGATGGAGTATTATAAGACCAGCTGTGGCGGCTAATAATTTTGAGATCAAACCAGCATTGATCTCCATGATTCAGAATTCAATTTAGTTTGGTGGATTGCCTTCAAATGATCCTAATTAGCATTTGGTTAGGTTATTGCAGTTGTGTGATACTATCAAGTACAATGGAGTGACAGATGATGCAATCCAATTGCGACTCTTTCCTTTCTCTCTTAGGGATAGAGCAAGCTAATGATTAACGTCACTACCAAGGGGTTCCATCACTACATGAGATCAATTGACATAACAATTTCTGGCTAAGTATTTTCCTCCTTCTAAATCTGCTAAATTAAGGAATGATATATATTCTTTTGTGCAGTTTGAGATGGACACTCTTTATAAAGCTTGGGAGTGCTTTCAGGAGTTGTTGAGGAGATATCCACATCATGGGTTTCCTGTATGGCAGCAGGTTCAGATTTTTTACAATAGTTTGTCGCCTGCAAATCGTTCACTCATTGATGCTGTTGTGGGAGGTACTATATGGAGGAAAACACCTACTGAGAGCCAAGTATTGATTGAAGAAATGGCGCTGAATAGTTAGCAGTGGCAGAATGAGCGCCAGGCTCCTAAGAAATAAGCAGGTGTATATGCTGTTGATTCTTCTACAGTAATTCTGAGTCAATTAGAAGCTTTGACGAAGAAGGTGGAGATTCTGATGGTGACAACTAGTGCAGTCCTATCAATCATTTGTGAGGTATGTGGCGGACAGGGTCATACAAGTGTAAATTGTCAAGTTGGTAATCCTTTTGCCCCCGAGCCTGAAGTAGCAAATTTTGTTAGTAATTCCAACTAGCAACAGTACAATCCGTATTCAAATACGTACAATCCCAATTGGAGGGACCACCCAAATTTCAAATGAAAAAATCAGCAAGGCTATCAGCAGAATCAACAGATAGTTCCACCACCACCTCCTGGTTTCCAAGCACCTATAGAGAAGCCGAGTTTTGAAGATCTGGTAATGAAGTACATGCAGAATTCTGATGCCAAAATGAAGAATATGGAGACTCAGATTAGTCAGTTGACTACATTGGTGACAGCGAGGGCACCAGGGACATTGCCTAGCACTACTGAGACTAATCCAAAGGAACAGGCCGATGCAATTTTCCTTAGAAGTGGTAAGGAACTTGAGGAGTCCTCTCAAGAGAAGGAAATGCCAGAGCTTAGAAATTCTCTTGTTCAGTCAGTGCATGAAGATGAGAAGGCAACTGAAGCATATAGATCCTCAAGAATTGAGACAAAGAGGAATGATGTCATTACTAAAGACGTCAATCAAGAAAGAGAGGTTGAGAAGAAAGCACCAAAGTGGCAGAGAGCGAAGAAGGATCGTGAGTAAAGCACAATTTATGAACCATCACCATATACTAAGATCCTATTTCCTCAGAGACTCAAGAACAATCAACCAGACCAGCAATTTGCCAAATTCTTAGAGATATTCAAGAAGTTACAGATCAATATTCTGGTTGTTGAAGTCATCTCTCAAATGCCCAGGTATGCGAAGTTTCTTAAGGAAATATTTATTAGCAAACTGAAACATGGTGCGATAGTTGAGGTAGTATGCCGAAAATTTCACCATATATTAATTAATTTAGAACCAAGAAGAAAAATTCCAGCTTATGTTGAAGAACTTTTAGAAAAAATATGTAGTGAAAATTCATTAGATCCAAAAATTAATAATAAAAATATGAAACTAATTAAGTTAAAACTAAAAGAACCAACAAAAGAAATAAAATGTAAACATATGATTTAAACAAAATAGGATAAAGATGAATTTGCAAGGATATTAAAGAAATGGAAGATAAAGAATTAGTAAGACGACCATCAAAAAATAAACATTCTTCACCAGCATTTTATGTTGAAAATCATAATGAAATCAAAAGAGAAGAAAGACGAATGGTAATTAATTATAAGCAAATGAATGATACTATGGAAGGAAATGCATATTATTTGTCAAGAAAAGACTTAATTATTGAACAAATAAGAAATATGAATTGGTTTAACACATTTGATTACAAGTCAGAATTTTATCAAATATGGTTTACAGAAGAATCTAAAACTCTAACAGCTTTTAGTTGTCCTCAAGGACAATATGAATGGAATGTACTACCAATGGGAATGAAACAATCTCCAGGTATTTTTCAACGAAGAATGAATTCAATACTTAAGGAATTCAAAGATTTTTGTCCTATCTATATTGATGATATATTAGTTTTTACTAACAAATATTTAAATGATCATTTTAAAAAGGTAGAATTAATACTTAATAAGTGTCTCGAACTTGGAATAGTATTAAGTAAGAAAAAAGTTGTTTTAGCTCAAAACAGAATTAACTATTTAGGATTAGAAATTGAAAAAGGGAAAATAATAATGCAAAAACATGTATTAGAAAAACTTCAAAATTTTCTAACTACCCTAAAAGATAAAAAAGATTTATAGAGATTTCTTGGTTTACTAACATATATTTCCAATGAAGGTTTTATAAAGAATATTACTGCAGAAAGGAAAGTACTTCAGCAAAAATTAAAGAAAGATGCCATCTGGCCCTGGACAGAGGAAGACAAAGAAATTATTACTAAATTAAAGTACTTATGTTAGGATCTTCCTGAATTATATCATTCGTCGGATGATGATTTAATTATAATTGAAACTGATGCATCTAATGAACACTAGGGTGGTGTCATGAAAGCAAAACCTCTTGGTCAAAAGAAAGAATTACTATGTCGATACATGTCTGAAACATTTTCAGGCAGTGAAATTAATTATCCTACACATGACAAAGAAACTTTTGCACTAATTCGGATGTTAGATAAACATTGGATTTATGTGCTTAATAAAGAATTTATTGTCCGAACAGACTCTTCTTACGTTGCAAGTTTTAAAAACATCAATCACAAAGGTACGTACAAGCAAGGAAGATTGATCAGATGGCAAATGAAGCTTGTTAAATACAATTACTCAATCTCACATATTAAAAGCGAAAAGAACGTTCTTACAGACATATTATCAAGAGAATGGAGTGAAGCACCTTAGAAATGATTAAGTAACAATTGGAATTAAAGTAAGCACTAAAAGCCCAAAAACTCAAGGAGTTAGAACTTATTGAAGCAGACATTAAAGTTCTGAATCTTCAACTAAAGGCAGAAGGATTTCTAGCAGAAGGATTTCTAGCGGAAGCATTTCAACAAGAAGAGAAAAAAATCAACAAGTGGTATGTAGTCTTCAACGAACCATTTCAAGGAATTTATGACGAATGGTTCAAAGCAGCACCATACTGATAGACTATCTCAGGAGTTCTACATAAGTCATATTCAATCAAAGAAGAAGCTGAAAAGGTGATGAACCGTCAACATGTCCTATTTTTACGGTTCAATTCCTTAGTTTTTCATATTCCTTTTATTTATTTTTATTGAATTTTGTTTGTTAGTTTTGTTATATTTTTAGTTTTGTTTAAATGTGTTTTTATTAAGTGTTTTGTGTATTTTTGTCAGGTACTTGTGTGAAGAAAAGGATGGATGTGTAAAGGAGCAAGAAAAAGAGAAAATTTCACCAGAAACCAGCGCTTGAGCGCTGGTGTGTAGCGCCTGAGCGCGCAAGAGGTGCAGCAGAGCATTTAGGCTTTAGTGACTGAGTGCCCAAGCGCCCAGTAACCAGCGCCTAAGCACTGGTTGTGCAACAGTAGGCCTGACTTTCTTTAAATTAAAGAGTTACACCACACAGGAAAAAATACTGAGCACATTGCGCAGAAAATCCCTAATTCTGAGAGAGTTGTTTTGCGGTAGCAGACCTTGGAGGGCGAATTCAAAGGAGGATTTTTGAAGGCTTGAAGATCTTAATCTCCATTAAAGGGGTTTTGATTTCTTTTTTTTTTTTAGTTTCCATTTTTCTTTGGGTTTTCTTTTTATGGGTTTGTATTCTGATATGAGTTTATTTTTATTGAACATGAGTAACTAAACCCATAGTTATGGTAATTTCTATGGGGATCTTGTTTTCCTTATTATTTGGATTTAATTTCTAATTTGATTATGGTAATTTCTTTTTGAGTTTATCATATTATTTGTATTCTTGTCAAAATTTGATCACTTTTGACATGTGTTAATTCATTGTTTGACCGGTGACCATCCACATTTAATGAGTGGATCTATATGGTAAGCCTAGGATTAGATTGGTGAATGACCAAACATCGATTTATCCTACCAATGGAATTGACGGTGTGTTAGTTCATCTCTTGAATTGAAGCTTAATGCATTCTTGATTAATTCAACTAAATGACCAAATAGGTGAATTAAATTAGGAATAAAATATTATTTCATCCATGACCATTGGGATTCAATAGCAAATAAGAGAATATTGGCAAAAGAATTACCTTAATCATAATTAAAAGAAAATATGAATAATTGGATTCAAGTGAACCTTGTGCCCTAGTCTCTTTCTCATTGATTACATTTTCCTTGTTTAATCGTTCATTGTTTTTCTTTAATTGTTTATTTTGATTTTAATTTGAATTTATTCATACACTTTCGATTGTCTGAATAACAAAGAGTTTAGCGAATCTAGTAATTATCAATTATTCCTCGTGGGATCGATAATTGGGACTCAAGTCCTATATTACTTGGCGATAGAGTGCACTTGTTCTTAGTGTATTTACGCGTACCAAGTTTTTGGTGTCGTTGTCAGAAAATAAATTGGTAATATTAGAAGTGAAAAACTCTAGTTAATTTAGACGCTTTTTCTTTTATTCCTTATTTTATTTTTATTTCTTATTTTATTTTATTTTTTTATTTATTATTTTGATTTATGATTTTATTTTAATTATTTTTATTTTTTATTTTCTTTATTTATTTATTTATTTTTATTTTTATTTTTTCATTTTTTTTTTTTCACTTCTTATTTTTGTTTATGCTTACTCGGTCTCAGTATCCTGATTTGGCTTTTGATTCAGAAATTGAGAAAACAGCCCGCAGGTTAAAGAAACAGTCTTTTATTACAGCTGTGACAGAAGACATAAACAGGATGGAGAGGCAACCAGTTATTGAGGCCAATCGTGAAGAAAGAGCTATCCCAACAGAACGGACCATGTTTGAGTACTCTATGCCCATTGCTGAAGGGTATGGAGGAAGTATAATAAGACCAGCTGTGGCAGCAAATAATTTTGAGATCAAACCAGCACTGATCTCCATGATTCAGAATTCAGTTCAGTTTGGTGGATTGCTGTCGGATGATCCTAATCAGCATTTGGCTAGATTCTTGTAGTTGTGTGATACTATCAAGTACAATGGGGTGACAGATGATGCAATTTGATTGCGACTCTTTTCTTTTTCTCTCAGGGACAGAGCAAGCCAATGGTTAACGTCACTTCCAAGGGGTTCCATCACTACATGGGATCAATTGACACAACAGTTTTTGGCTAAGTATTTTCCTCCTTCTAAATCTGCTAAGTTGAGAAATGATATATCTTCTTTTGTACAGTTTGAGACGGACACTCTTTATGAAGCTTGGGAGCGCTTTCAGGAGTTATTGAGGAGATGTCCACATCATGGATTTCCTGTATGACAGCAGGTTCAGACTTTTTATAATGGTTTGTCGCCTGTAAATCGTTCACTCATTGATGCTGCTGCAGGAGGTACTATATGGAAGAAAACACCTACTGAGAGCCAAGCTTTGATTGAAGAAATGGCGCTGAACAGTTATTAGTGGCAGAATGAGCGCCAGGCTCCTAAGAAACAAGCAGGTGTACATGCTGTTGATTCTTCAACTGCAATTCTGAGTCAATTGGAAGCTTTGACCAAGAAGGTGGAGACTTTGATGGTGACAAATAATGCAGCCCCACCTATCATCTGTGAAGCATGTGGAGGACAAGGTCATTCAAGTGCAAATTGTCAAGTTGGTAGTCCTTTTGCCCCCGAGCCTGAAGGAGTTAATTTTGTTGGTAATTCTAACCGGCAGTAATACAATCCGTATTCCAATACATATAATCCTGGTTGGAGGGACCACCCAAATTTTAAATGAAAAAATCAGCAAGGCTATCAGTAGAATCAGCAGAGAGCTCCACCACCACCTCCTGGTTTCCAAGCACCTACAAAGAAGCCAAGTTTTTAAGATCTAGTTATGAAATACATGCAGAATTCTAATGCCAGAATAAAGAACATGGAGACTCAGATCAGTCAGCTAACTACATTGATGACAGTGAGGGCACCAGGGACATTGCCTAGCACTACTGAGACTAATCATAGGGAACATGCCCATGCAATTTTCTTGAGAAGTGGTAAGGAACTTGGGGAGTCTCTGCAGAAGAAGGAAATGTTAAAGCCTAGAGATACTATTGTTCAGTCAGTGCATGAAGATGAGAAGGCAACTGACGATGTCCTTACTGAAGATGTCAACCAAGAGAGAAAGGTTGAGAAGAAAGCACCAAAGTGGCAGAGAGCAAAGAAGGATCGTGAGCAGAGCATAGTCTATGAACCATCACCATATGTCAAGATCTCATTCCCTCAGAGGCTCAAGAACAATCATCCAGATCAATAATTTGCCAAATTCTTAGAGATATTCAAGAAATTACAAATTAATATTCCGTTTGTTGAAGTCATATCTCAAATGCCCAAGTATGCGAAGTTTCTGAAGGAAATACTTACCAAGAAACGCAAGCTTGAGGAATTTGAGACTATATGTCTTACTGAGAAGTGTTCTGCCATTCTTTTGAAGAAGTTACCTCCGAAATTGAAAGATCCATGGAGTTTTACTATTCCTTGCACTATTGGTAACTCTTATTTTGATAAGGCATTATGTGATTTGGGTGCTAGTATTAATTTGATGCCTTTTTCTGTGTTTAAGAAATTGGGAATGCAGGAACCGAAACTCACCAATATTTCACTACAGTTGGCTGATAGATGCTTCGCGTACCCGCGCAGTGTGGTGGAGGAAGTTTTAGTGAAGGTGGATAAATTCATTTTCTCAGTTGATTTTGTGGTGCTAGATATGGAAGAGGATTCTAATATTCCTCTCATTCTTGGAAGACTGTTTTTGGCCACTTCTGGAGCTGTGATTGATGTACCTCGGGGTGAGCTCATCTTGAGAGTGGATGGAGATCATGTGACCATTAATGTCGTTAGGGAAGCTAAATCTTCTCCAATGTCAAATCTTCATGCCCCTATTAATTTTGTTCAAGCTAAGAAGCAGGAAATCTTAGCTATCAAAGACCCCTCGCCATCATACAGTATTGATGTTGATCTTTTGGGAAGTCAAGCTGCTGAGACAGATAAAGGTCCTCCTAAGATCCATGTTTCTTTATAGATTGGTCCTTCATTTGTTGATCAAGTGCAACCACCTTGGCCTAGTGGAGTTAAGGAGCAATTGGGACAATCAAGCTCTTGTCAAGTTCACATTTCTGTTAGAAGGAGTCCCAAAGCCATTGTTGAAGGGAGGAAGAACTGTTTTGAAAAGAAGAAGACATCCTCATATTTCTCTTGCTTTAAGCCACCTTGATTCTTCTGAAAAGACAACGTCGAGCTAATGACGTTAAACAAGCGCTGCACAGGAGGCAACCTGTGTTTTTTCTTCTTTTATTTTATTTTAGTTGTTTTTGTTATTTTTATTTTTCTTTTAGATTCTACTCATGTCTTTTGGGATTTTATTTTTCAGATTGTGTTGTTGTGCTGACTCTTGTGTTTCTCTTTTGCCTGACATTGAATCTTTGTCTATCAGGTTGTGTTGTTCTTTTCTTTCCTGCTTTTTCTTTCCCCCTTTTTGTTTCATTTTCTTCTACATTGAGGACAATGTTTATCTTAAGTATGAGGGGGTACTTTTATAATTTTTGTCAAAAAATTTTCTTTTTGTTGAAACACTTGAGTAATGTTAGTAATTAAGCTGGAATTGTGTATTAATTTCTTGATTTATTCTGAGTTAATGGAGATATGTTTTTAAAGGGGATTCCATTAATCATAAGCTGATAATGTGTGAAGTAATCTTTTTCATTGAAGTAAAGTGAAATTTAGCATCTTAGTTAGAAATTAGTCATGTTTGCTTGCTTTTGTTCTCTTTATCAACTTAGCCAGAAAGTGAGTTTTGAGCCTTAATGATTGGATTTTTTTTCTTGAGTGAGTTTTCTCTTAATTGATGTGCGCTAGAACTTACTTTGATATCTTGTTAAAGCTTTAATGATTCACATGCATACTTGAAAATGATTAAGGCAATTAAGCTTAATTCTTTCTTGAATTACAGAGTTGTATTGATTAAATAATCATTTAGTTGCCCCATTTGAGCCTGAAATTAATTTCTTTAAATACTTAATTGAATAATCAGGTTGAATTTTTTTTTGGAGCAATTAATGTGTTGATTGAAAAGTCTTGAAAGGTTGCTTTTATCTTCAAGGGTTGAAAAAAAAAAAGAAAAAAAAGGGTTTGAAAATGGAAAAAAAAGAAAAAAAAAGAGAAAAAAAATGAAAAGAAAAGAATTGTTGGTGAAGAATAATGAAAATATTGGGTTGAAAGTTAGAAGTTATTATATTCTTATGCATCATGCTCTATCTGTCATCTTTTTAGTCTGATTCTACTTTGTATTGATTTTTTCATGAGCATTCTTTACCCTATTTTATCATTTCTTCCTACCTTCCATTATACCCTTGGCCCCGTTACAACCAAAGGAAAATCCTTTTGATTCTTGTATTGTATGTGACCTTGAAAGTGGAGATGAGATTGATAAGCAAGCCTATGGTATTGCATTTTTTTCAACAGAAATTTGAGTGATCTATTTGTCCTTTAAACACTTGAGCGATGGAAAGTTGAGTGATCTCAGATGTTTGATGAAGAGAACAGTTGCAAGTTAGACTCAAACCTTTAATTGTTTAAGTGCTAAATGATCTTACTTAATTGAATTTGATTACTGAACTTGAATTTCTTTTAATTATGGAATTTCCCTTTGATTCATGTTTCTTGATATTGAGTTTGATCTTGTTGTTGATTCTTATTCTTCGCTTGAGGACAAGCAAAGCTCAAGTGTGGGGGAGTTGATGAACCGTCAACATGTCCTATTTTTATGGTTCAATTTCTTAGTTTTTCATATTCCTTTTATTTATTTTTATTGAATTCTATTTGTTAGTTTTGTTATATTTTTAGTTTTGTTTAAATGTGTTTTTATTAAGTGTTTTGTGTATTTTTGTCAGGTACTTGTGTGGAGAAAAGGCTGGACGTGCAAAGGAGTAAGAAAAAGAGAAAATTTCACCAGAAACTAGCGCTTGAGCGTTGGTGTGTAGCGCCTGAGCGTTGGAAACGTATGTAACAACGGTGAATTAATGTTTCAGCGCTTGAGCGCTGGTGTGTAGCGCCTGAGCGCACAAGAGGTGCAGTAGAGCATGTGGGCTTTAGTGACGGAGCACCCAAGCGCCAAAGTAACAGCGCCCTAAGCGGCCCAGTTCTGCGCAACAACAACAGAACTCGACTTTCTTTAAATTAAAGAGTTACATTATAAAGGAAAAAACACTGAGCACATTGCACAGAAAATTCCTAATCCTGAGAGAGTTGTTTTGCGGTAGCAGACCTTGGAGGGCGAATTCAAAGGAGGATTCTTGAAGACTTGAAGATCTTAATCTCCATTAAAGGGGTTTTGATTTCTCTTTCTTTTTAGTTTCTCTTTTTCTTTGAGTTTTCTTTCTATGAGTTTGTATTTTGATATGAGTTTGTTTTTATTGAACATGAGTAACTAATCTCATAGCTAGGGTTATGGGGGATCTTGTTTTCCTTATTATTTGGATTTAATTTCTAATTTGATTATGGTAATTTCTTTTTGAGTTTATCATATTATTTGTATTCTTATCAGAATTTGATCACTTTTGGCATGTGTTAATTCATTGTTTGACCGGTGACCATCTGCATTCAATGAGTGGATCTATATGGTAAGCCTAGGATTAGATTGGTGAATGACCAAACATCGATTTATCCTACCAATGGAATTGACGGTATGTTAATTCATCTCTTGAATTGAAGCTTAATGCATTCTTGATTAATTTAACTAAATGACCAAATAGGTGAATTAAATTAGGAATAAAATATTGTTTCATCCATAACCATTGGGATTCAATAGCAAATAAGAGAATATTGGCAAAAGAATTATCTTAATCATAATTGAAAGAAAATCTGAATAATTGGATTCAAGTGAACTTTGCGCCCTAGTCTCTTTCTCATTGATTACATTTTCCTTGTTTAATTGTTCATTGGTTTTCTTTAATTGTTTATTTTGATTTTAATTTGAATTTTTTCATACACTTTCAATTGTCTGAATAACAAAGAGTTTAGCGAATCTAGTAATTACTAATTATTTCTCGTGGGATCGATAATTGGGACTCATGCCCTATATTACTTGGCAATAGAGTACACTTGTTCTTAGTGTATTTTACGCGTACCAAAAGGCGTTGAAAGAATATTCAGAAAAAGAAAAAGAGAAAGAAATTTATTTCGGACCAAGAACTTTTTCAGAAGCTACTAAGAATCCACCAGTAAAGCAATCACTACTTAAAATCTTAGGGAGAATCCTTTCTTCCTTAGATAATTTTCAAATTACTTCCAGGAAGGAACATGAATTACAAGTCTAATTCTCAGAAAATGATTTCTGGGAAAACTTCAAAAGACTAGTTAATTGGAGCGACAAGGAAAATGTCAATTGTTTTTATATGGTTGATTGAAAGCTCTTTGGCATCAAAGCAATCATCCTTCCAGGAGCACCACCAATACTGACATTTAATATGTTCCAGTTTGATTTTATTGTTTGTCTTTATTTAAGTTTGAATTTAGAAGAAATCAATATGTTTCCTCATAATTTCAAGGATGCAGTTCAGATGTTCGAAAATAATATAGCCAAGGAACGAAGTATATTCCTAAAATTCTACTCAGCTTATCCAAACTTCATCACAAAGCAGCAGGCCAAACACTTAGTCTATGTAGGAGTAAGTAACAATAATTTTCCACTCAAGGACGAACCACATGGAGTTATCTATGAAGAAGATCAAATCACTCAAATATTGACAAACCAACTTGCCAGCATCTACTCACAGTGTCAGAGCATTGAAAATGAATCATTTATTAAGACCCTATACAAAGCACCGATAACTTTACTACCCAGCAAAACAAATGATAAAATAATAAAGGAGAAAGATATAAATCTCTTGACAAGTTTTGAATTTCCTTTTTACGCATTCCAAGGACCTCTAATGGAATATAGACAAGCTGTCCTCAGAGACTTATGCGCCATGATAAGGACTAGTGGGAACCATGTATGTGAACAATGTGTAAAGGAGAAGGAAGTGGCAGACAAAATGGCCAGCACTTTTAAAGAAGATGGCTCATCAGACGAAGCAATAATAGAAGAGTGATGTAAGCCCTTACGTCACTATGTAAATTATTAAGTATATGATGTAAGCATTTACGTTTGTAAGTATACTTTTGTAAATTAGTCCTAGGCACTCTTGCCTATAAATAAAACCTCTTATGCTGAGGCAAGACAGAGTTTTTCACACTGAAAATTCTCAAGTTTTGAGAGTGTTTTCTTGAAGAAAACATTGTGCTAGTGGGCTTGAGAGTGTGTCCATATCCTTGTACTTATAATCATTTATCAATAAAATTTCCTATTTCAAATCAGTTCTTTGAATTATTTTTCTCTACTCAAATTTTAAACAAACAATTCAATCAATTACGGAAGCAGCAGTGGGCTTGCAGATTTTTCAGAAGGATAATTTAAAGACAGAAGGAGAATAGTAGAAATTCATAATCCTTGAACAGGTATGTTTATCAAACTCATTTCTAATAATTATTCTCAATATCATATACTAGGAAGAGTAAATGGAATCATTATACCTATAATCAGTTATACTGGATCATGCCTTAGCTATGTAAGTTGTGATCTGACAAGTAAAATAGAAGAAACAAAACCTAGAATAATAGTAAATTTTAATCAAGAAAAAGATATATTTAAAGAAAAAACTAATATAGAAATATATTTCAATTCAACTGTAAAAGTTCAAACTGAATTGTATATTTCAAATCAAGAAAATACTAGTCTATTATTAGGAATAGATTTTTTAGAAGTAGTAAAACCATATGAAATTAAATCATAAGAACTAATTATATTTTTAGAAGAGAGAAAGCTAGTAATCCCAATAATTAATTTAAGTATTTATGCTATAAAGGATTATTTAAATAAAATACTATAAATGGAAGTGAAAAGAATAGACGATATAGAACATTTACATACTAATGAAGAAGAAGAAAGTTTTGAGGGAAGCATTTTAATAAATAAAACGATATTCAGAAAAATACAAAAAAAAAAAACTTGACTTAACAAAAAATGCGAATATGGAAGGAAAAGGAAAATTTAAAGGAATATTAAAAAATTTTAATCAGAGAAAAATATTATATACTATAGAAAATTAAATAATGAAACGTCCATGGATATAATAGACACTTAAGGAAATATGTGTTTACAATTACTAAATAAGAAAAAACTTATGGAACTAAGAGGAAAAATAAAGAAAGAAGAAGATAGAAGAAAAATTGGATATATTCATATAGGAAGCGATACAAGTATTAATTAAATCAACTTTTCAAAAAGAAATTAATTCACCAATAGAATTAATTTTAAAAAATGATAGAATTAATGACTCAAAAAGATAAAGTATTAGGTATAATAGAAGAAAACTTAACATATGAAAAACTAAAATTTGAAGTCAGACCAAATATTGAAATACCATTAACAACTCAAAGATTAGAACAAACTCTACATAAATTTTTAAGAAAGAACTTAATGAGACCAGGAGATAAAATATTCTCAGTAACCTATTGTGTTAGTTATGCATTAACAAATTCACATCATAATATTATATTCAAAGAAAATGATAAAATAGATATTTCATATTTATTTACGATATTGAAAAAATTTATTACCCTAAAAAAATGAAATAACAGAAATTAAAATTTTTTACTAACAAACCAAAACTATTAAGATTTAAAGAAGAACAAATTCTAAAACCAATTAGATTTAATAATCCCAAAAAAGTCAAGAAAATGAAATTAATAAATTAGCGAAATCAAGTAAATGATTTATCGTAATATTTAAAACAAAGAATATGAATAAACTAACAAAAATGTGACAAAAAACTAAGGAAACAATAATTGGTATCGAGTTGGTATAAAAAGTACAAAAATAAAGAAGATAAAAGTTAAAATAGATAAAAAGAATATTTAAATAAAGAAAATAAAAATAAAAATTGAAAGGAAAACAATAAAATAATGAATATAATAAAAAAAAAAAGACAAAAAGAATTAAAAATACAAATCCAAATAACCACAGAAGCTCTCAAAGAATTAGATGAAAAGTTAAAATATTATATAAAAACAAAAAGATCAAACTGAAAAAAAGAAATAAAAAGAATAAATTATCATTTAAAAAAAATAGATAATCGACTACACCAATAAAAAGAAGAATTAAGACAATTAAAAAAAAATTTTAAAAATTTTTAAAATTAATTTTAAAAAAAAAGTCACCGATAAACACACATTTTGTATTCCGAAAAAGCCACCATAAAAAAAATAGATATTATAAAAATTTCCATGTTAAAAGCGTTCAAAAGTCAGTTCCAAAAGTCTTAGTCATGTTTGGAAACCCGTTGGGGTGACCAAATTGACTTTTACTCCATCTTGAACAACGTAAATGTTGGTTTGGGTAAATTAAATTTTGTTTTCTTCAACAGACTTTTGCTTCAAACGGCCATTTGACCAAAAGCAAGAAATTTTTGTGTTGAAGTTCATTTTCTTTATTATTTATTTTTTTAAATTCACTTTTGAGATAAAATTTTTTAAATATAAATTACATTATTATAAACTCACTTTTAATTAAACTTAAATTTATAAACATACTTTCAACCAAACTTAAATTTACCAACTGTACTTGCTGATCATAACAAAACAAAACAGAAGCTATTAACTTCCTCATTCAGACACGACCAAGTCATTAGTTGGACCCATTCTCCCATTGCTTATCTCTACTTCCTCCCCCAGCAAGCACATAATATCTAGCTTCTCTGAGTAAGTTCAGAAGTTGCAGTGTGGAGCCATGGACAACATGAACAAACCATGGTTCTGGCTTTCTCTTCTCATCATCTGCTTCTTCTCTTTTCACACCCACACCTCCCTTGCAGCTTTGACCACCATATCAGCAAACCAATCTCTTTCCGGTGATCAAACTCTTGTCTCAACAGGTGGGAACTTTGAATTGGGTTTCATCAAGACAGGTAATTCCTCTAATTACTACATAGGCATGTGGTACAAAAAGGTTTCTGAAAGGACATATGTTTGGGTAGCAAATAGAGATAACCCAATTTCTGATAAGAATTCTGCCATGTTAACATATCTGGGGGTAATTTAGTGCTCTTTGACCAGTCTCAAAATCTAGTTTGGTCAACAAATTTGAGTTCTCCTAGCTCAGGCTCTGTAGTAGCTGTCCTTCTAGATAGTGGGAATCTTATATTAAGCAATAGGCCTAATGCATCAGAATCAGAAGCTCTTTGGCAGAGTTTTGATCATCCAACACATACATGGCTTCCCGGTGGCAAAATTAGACTGGATAACAAAACAAAGAAGCCTCAATATCTCACTGCATGGAAGAATAATGAAGATCCTGCAACAGGCATATTCTCTCTGGAACTAGACCCCAATGGATCCAGTGCATATCAAATTCTTTGGAATAAATCTGAAAAATATTGGACAAGTGGTGCTTGGAATGGACACATTTTCAGCTTGGTTCCTGAAATGAGATTAAATTATATTTACAATTTCACCTTTCAGTCCAATGAGAACGAGAGCTACTTTACCTATTCCTTGTATAACTCTTCTATTATATCTCGTTTCGTGATGGATGTCTCGGGCCAGATCAAGCAACTCTCATGGTTGGAAAGTACTCAGCAATGGAACTTGTTTTGGTCACAGCCAAGACAACAGTGTGACGTTTATGCTTTCTGTGGTGCATTTGGGAGCTGCACTGAGAACTCAATGCAATATTGTACCTGTTTGACTGGTTATGAGCCAAGGTCACAGTCTGATTGGGATCTGGGGTATCACTCTGGAGGGTGTGTGAGAAAAACCAAGTTTCAATGTGAGACATCCAGTCCCTCTAACGGTGCCAAGGACAGGTTCCTAGAAATCCCCTACATGGCATTGCCTAACCATACACAATCTGTGGGAGCAGGGAATGAAGGGGAATGTGAGCCAACCTGCTTGAGCAACTGCTCCTGCACTGCTTATGCTTATGACAGTAACGGGTGTTCAATTTGGAATGGAGATCTCTTGAATCTGCAACAGCTTAGTCAAGGTGGTAGTAGTGGTGAGACTTTGTTTCTCAGACTTGCAGCATCAGAGTTTCATGATCATAAAAGCAATAAGGGGACAATCATTGGTGTTGTTGCTGGTGCTGTTGGTGGCATAGTGGTTATCCTAGCCCTTCTTCTAATTGTCATGCTGAGAAGAAGAAAGAGTCGAGTTGGAACAGGAACATCTGTGGAGGGATCGTTGATGGCTTTTGGGTACAGAGATTTGCAAAATGCTACAAAGAATTTCTCAGAGAAATTGGGAGGAGGAGGTTTTGGTTCTGTCTTCAAAGGAACATTGCCTGATTCAAGTGTCATAGCAGTGAAGAAGCTTGAAAGCATTAGCCAAGGTGAGAAGCAGTTCAGAACAGAAGTGAGCACAATTGGGACAGTCCAACATGTCAATCTTGTTAGGCTTCGTGGGTTCTGCTCTGAAGGTGCAAGGAAGCTGCTGGTATATGATTACATGCCAAATGGTTCCTTGGATTCCAAACTGTTTCAGGAAAAGAACTCCAAGGTGTTGGACTGGAAAATCAGATACCAAATTGCTCTTGGAACAGCTAGGGGATTAACTTATCTCCATGAGAAGTGCAGGGACTGCATCATACACTGTGATGTGAAACCAGAAAACATTCTTCTAGATGCTGATTTTTGTCCAAAAGTGGCAGACTTTGGCCTTGCAAAGATAGTTGGAAGGGATTTCAGCAGGGTTCTCACAACCATGAGAGGAACAAGAGGTTATCTTGCCCCAGAGTGGATTTCAGGAGTGGCTATCACTGCCAAAGCTGATGTTTACAGCTATGGAATGTGCTTTTTGAGTTTGTGTCAGGTAGGAGGAACTCTGAGCCATCAGAAGATGGCCAAGTTAGGTTCTTCCCTACCTGGGCTGCAAACATAGTGAACCAAGGTGGTAGTGTACTTAGCCTGTTGGACCCTAGGTTGGAGGGAAATGCTGACATTGAGGAGGTCACTCGAGTCATAAAAGTTGCTTCATGGTGTGTCCAAGACGATGAGACTCACAGGCCATCCATGGGTCAGGTAGTTCAAATCCTTGAGGGGGTCTTGGATGTGGCTTTGCCTCCAATTCCAAGATCCCTTCAAGCCTTTGTTGACAACCAGGAGAACATTGTTTTCTTCACTGACTCAAGCTCCACTCAGAGTTCACAGGTAAAGAGCAATGTCTCAACAGCCTCCTCTCAAGCCAAAAGCAACATCTCATCCGCAAGCCCCTAGTCCTGAAGACAAAATTAGGAGGACACATTTAGCTGTTTCTCTTAGTCTCTATAGTTACAATATGTTGTGCCGTATTTTGATTTTGGGGTATTAATTGTAATGTATGGTTTGAATAATGAGGAACTCGTGCCAAGATGCTTGTATACTCAACCAAAATATGAAAATAATGTATTATTCAGTTCAATTATTCCTGTATTTTTGTGCATCGGTGGGTGGTTTGGGAGATCAGACAAGAAGGCACGTTGGAGGTTGGAGCTGCTATATATATTGCCTCCAATTTCTCTTCAATCTCAATTGAACATGAGTTATGTGAGATTCCGCGGACAACTCTTTGTAATATAGTAGTTGCAGATTTCATTTTTTTTTTTTGGGAGTAAAGGTATTCTCAGGTCAATTTTCACTTTAACCAAGACTAAATCTATCTCTAATGTCAATTTACTTTATGTTCACAGACTTGCGAAACTGGACAAGTGTCTTCATCTCCGCTCAAGCTTATTGAAAGCAAGTTTTTCCTCAAAAAAGATTCGAGATTTTGTAGAAGCAAATCATAAAAGAAAGACGTAAAAGCAAAGATCATATATTACCACATGTAAATATATATATATATTACTATATGTAAAATATCTTTTATAAATATATGTCCTAAGTCAAAAGTAAACTATATAATCATTAAGTTCCAATAATTGTACATTTTTTTTTTGTTTGATGAGTCAATATTGTACATATAAATAGCCTAAATTCCCTCTAACAAAGAAAAAATTTGTTAGTTTTGGGACACTATTCATTATTTTTTATAAGTATAATATATTTAAAATTTTAATGTATAATTTTTTAAAAAATATTTATTTATAAAAAATATTAAAAAAATAACTCACCTTTACAATTGTATGTGAATATGAATTTTCCCATCGCAATGAATTACATCGTTAGGTGATTTCTCTGCGATAACACATCGTTTGAAACATTGGTTTTTGGTTAAGTTAACGTGTTGAAGCTGCCAGCCTGCTACAACGCACCATCTTAAATAAACCAACGAAGTGGTTCTGCAAACGGGAAAGCAAATTCCACTTGCCAAAGGATGATATTTTCTCCATCTTATTATTTAAATGCATTTTGTATAAAGCATGGTTCTCCATTACTTTTCCTTGTCTTTCTTTTATTAGTTTTCTCCTTTTCAAATAATACAAACTTCAGTGACTGCACTATATTAATAGCCACTTTCTTTTGGCTTTTCAGTTTTTTTTTTCTTTCTAAAAAGAACAAAGAAGAAGTTATGTTTTATCGAAACCAAACTATGGGAACTTGTTTAATATCATAAAGCTTACACGTATCTGGATGTTTCTAACATGTTCAAAATTAATAATTTAAGGCATGAAACCTGCATAAACAAGCTAAAGTTATGATTGCCTCGAATGTTGGTAAGAGTAAGATTGAGTGTGAATCAGATTCTATAGATGCGGTCCTGTTAGTACTAGACTACTAGACCTCACTACTGGATCCAAAAATACGAAGAGGTCAATCTTATCCATGTTCTTTGTGAGGCATATGCTTGTACAAAATTTCTTGCTCAGCAGGGCGCTTTTAGTGATGAGGAGTTTGCCTTGTTTCATGCTCTTCCTGCTGGCTTGGAAAGATAAATGTAAGAGGGATAGAATCGATGTCTCTTGTCAGGACCTAGTCGCTCCTGTTTTTCTGTTAGCACCAAAAGAGAGAGAGAGAGAAAGAGAGCTAAAATTGCTAGTGAGAGTACAAAGTCCATGTCTGGATTAGATCAATATTTAGGAAAAAATGTTTTTCTTAAAAGCATTGTCAGTAAGTAAGATTCTGATTATAATATATTTTAACATAAAGTAAAAAATATAAACATACACTAAGTATCCATACGTTAATATAAACACACTCTAAATCCTAAAATGGTAGGAAGGATATGCTACTCTAAAATTAATAGAGATGTTAAAATAGGTTAGCTTAACTCATGTGAATTAAGTAAACTTTTGGGTAAGGCTAAAATTATTATAAGTTAACAATTTGTTAACTCAACTCGACTTTATGCGAGTTGCTGATTGGGCCTGAATTTTTTTTTTAACATTTTAAATTTTTTTCTTTATGAATTATCATTATATATATATATTTGTATACTTTAAATATTAATAAATATCAAATAAATTTATTTTTGTGGGACAAATATTAATTTATATTAAAAAAGTTAGAATAAAATTATTATATATCATAAAAATTAATAAAATAATTAAATACCAGGCTAACAAGTTGACCCCACTCACGTTAAGCCAAGTCAAAATCGAATCAACTCAACTGGACTAAAATGAATTTAAATTTAAATTTTCTTGACCCAACTCACATTTCATCAAATTGGGCGAGCTTATTTTAACATCATTTCATGTTAAGGATACCAGAAGACAAGTAAAAGTCCATCCAAAGGATTGCCTTATGGCCCTTATAACTATCAAAACGGGTCGGGTCAGTCCATTCAAGCTGACCTAACTCGAATCGAGTCATTTTTGAGTAGTGTGAGATCAGGTTATGTGAGTTTTAAGCTGACATTTTATTAGCCTAACCCGCCCTTATATAATGTAAACTAGTCAGCCTGGCCCGACCTAACTCGTTGTGTGCTAGTCCAACTCAGCCCATTACAGGCCAGCTCATTCGAATCGAGTTAATTCGGACTATTTCTAATTTTAAATTGATATTTTATTAACCCAAACTTTTTTTGTTGAGCTATTCGGGCAAACTCATCGAGCTCGGCCCATTTTGACAACTCTAGATTGCCTCCAAAGTACTCATACAAAGAGTTTTCTCACATGAAACCTACCCATCTGTAGCCCTAGGTGCTAGGAGATTTTCCTACGGAAGAATAACCACCAAGCGAAGCTAATGGCTTCTGGCTACGAGAGAATTCAAACCAATATACTTGGAAAGTCCAGAGGCTTATCCGAATTTCTTAAACAAGTTAAGCCAACCTGTGTTAGCTTATGCATCCATAAGCTACACTTATTATAAGTGCCTCAAGTACTTCAGGCGCATCTAAAACTATTTCTTGAAAAATTCTGCAAATATCGAACTACAACCAATAATTATTTTCCTTTGAACCTTAACATTTGCACACGATTACTTTGTGTAAATTTTATACTATTTCAATTATTCTAAGACAAATGGTCTAATTTCTGTACATATAAGAGTCTAATTTCTATACATGGAAGAGTCAACATATTCATATGTACATGAACCAATCACTTATAGAAAGAGTGTAATAATTATTTCCTTTTCCTTTGTTGTTCCTTTCATGATTTGTAGTCTAGTTTTACCTTTCAGTGAAGTAAAGTAGGCCGTCCATGTTTTCCTTACTTGCTTTTTAAATAGAATAGCATTCACCTGATCTTTTGTTTTTTTGCTTTATTATATATTAACTTTTGTTGGAAAATCTTTTTCTAAACTTGTAAAAACCAAAAAATTGTACAGCAACTTTAATAAAAAATATGTACAAATCTTTAAAGGTGTATTTGAACACAGTCCTTTAGGTTAAATTTGTTCCACAAATTCTTTTATTGAATGTAAATGGATATCAATGAATTTCTTTTATGATACAATAAAAAACACTCAATTTGTTTTGTACTAATATAAAACAAATCAATGAAACCAAAAGTATTTTTTAAAATGATATTTCTCAAAAAACTCCTTGAGCATTAGAAGAAAATTTGAGATGAAATTAATGATTTTATTAGCAAATCATGTCTTTATATAAATGTTCAGAGACCTCTTTATAGGAGCTGCAACCCGCATAACTATCCTCCATGCATTTTTGTTTGAACAAGAATCGATGCACCATTTCAAAGAATTTTGAACGTTGCATTTGATTTTGACCTATGCATGTGCATGACAGAAACATTTAAGGTTCCATTACATATACCACTGCTTAAGCAGTGGTTTTTGGCCGCTTAAACGCACACCACCCAAAACCTTTATGGTTCTAATAAGCGGTGGTTTTCAGTTGCTTAGGCGCTCAAGGTCCAAAAAGGACCTCTCTTTATGCAGCACCGACACATTTAAGTGGTGAAAAGTGACCGCTTAAGCGCCAGGGTTCTAGAATTCATAGATACTTGCTAGGTTGTGGGGGCTTAAGTGCCCAATTTGGGTGCTTAGATTCTCAATAATTAAAGAGCAATTTTTGTAATTTTCATCATTTTGAAAATCCTCTCACAGTTTTTTAAATATATTTTTATTATTTTCATCATCTTAATCTCTCTCTCTCACTAGATTTGCAGGAGCAAGAGCCACAACCTAAGCCAATTTTAGGGAGTGGCCAGACAGCCTTCTAGTTGTTAAGTTTTAAAAGGAGAAAAACATGTATTATTTCAATCACATGATCAACATTGACAAATATTTTATTTTATCCTATATTTGGATGTTTTTTCATTAATGGAAATGAACGGAATAGGTGGAGATGGAACGGAAAGGAAAGGAATGAAATGGAAATAGTTTTCATTCTCTTTGTTTGGAAGTTTCATTAATGAAATAGAACGGAACGGAATTACTCATGTATTCCCCTTCAATTTTGGGGGAAACAAAAGTTGGGCATTTGAGGAGAAGAGGGGGGAAATGATTCTCCATATGTTCCGTTCCCTTCCCATGTATTTTTAAACTACCAAACAAGGGAAGTTATTTCCGTTTCCCTCATTCCCTTTCCATTTCCCTCATTACTTATCATCCAAACATAGTATTAGGTCCGAGGAAGAAACATAAAGTCCATGCTCTATGATTGCAAAGGCTATTATATTGATCACAAGTCACAACCAAACTCAAACGTAAGAAAGCTAACTCAATCATACCATAGACCCCAACATGTTCCAGTGCGTGCAGCAGTGCAGTGGAGGAGGACGCTGTAACACCCCTCGATTTAATAGTTATGGTACAATCGTCATTATCCCGCGATCACTAAATTTTTGGCGTGCTACAACTTCTTCATAATACTTTTCCAAATTTGAATATATATATAAAGGAAATATGAGCCACGAATGCAATAATACATAATTCGTCATTAACAAATATGATTTAAGAGAATATATATAAAATACAGTACGTAGGGACTAAATTAATTAAGTTAAAGCATATAGAACATGGCGCATTCCTCATACCACTCACAATGAAATACATCAAGATTTACTTCAAAATGTAAATATATTAAAAATACACCATAACAGAATTAATGCAGAAGAAAACATAAACTACCCATAAGACATCCCTGTCTAAGGAGTTGGGTACTCCATCGGATCTACCTCGGGATCCTCCCCGGGTCATCTGAAGATATAAGGACAGGACCGAGTGCGGTCCCACGAGTAGGTGCCCTAGCAGCTGATGCCATGGAATCCTCATCATCACGGGGAGTGCGAATCGGATCGCCCCATAGCTCCCAGATGGGCAGAGCAAACTCTAAATGCACAGATGTAGTAAGCGTCAGGATAAGATCTCCATCACGAGTCCTCCTTACAGTCAGTCTCAGAATCCCCAACATATCGTACCCGCTCTCCAAATTTTGGTCCGACTCGCCACGCGTTAGCACCACTAGTGAACACAATTCGAATGAACCCAATAGAACCCCCTTTGTGACGACATCATCGAATGCAGTGGGTCAAACCAAGAAAGTCTAAAAGAATCCAACATCCTACCCATTTACAGTCTTTATCCAAGAATTTACATAGAACAAGAAAAGTACAAGAAAGAGGTGAGACATCCTACTTCATTACCAATTATGGCAGTAAGAAATAGAAATGGCGTAGGACACCCACGTAGCATTACAAGAAATATAAACAGTATCAAGAGGCAGATATAAAACAACTTAGCAGTTGCAGGCAATTATAACATCGATAAGATAGCAAATCCAATCATCGCATAAATTAAATGCCAAGTAATATATATGTGTTCACTATGCATATGTACGTGATAATCAAAATCCTACTCCATGGAGTTAGACACGAACATCTGAGTGAATGATCAAGGAGACATGCCAGTATCCCGTCCGCCTTGGACCAAGTGCTTACCATAAATGGTCAATCAATAATGTTGCGCATAGGCTCTATACACCGACATTCTCACAAGATCGCGATATCGGACAGTGTCCGGTCAGGATCGTCAGTGCGTTTTCATCGGTTTGTCCTACGGTCCGGCGGGGCTATCGACTGCCTGCTGTGAGACGCCCGCGCCCCGACGCCCTCAAGTTCAACAGCAGGACCCACACTAGTCTATTAGCACCCGCACTAAGGTGTGATTTAACTCCTAGGCAACATGGCCTTGACAAATAGTCCACTGGACTTTCACAATGCATGATGACTCCATGCATATATCAGGTAATGTTTATTATTACATACTTTTTTGCAATGTGTCACAATTGGCCAAAGTAAGCATCAACACATCATTGGTCCCTCACATGGACCCACAAGATCATATTATCAGTATTCAAATGAAATAATACACTTCCAAGGTTTACTATGAATTCTCACTTACACTCTTAATTCTTGTTTCTCTTATTCGATTAATCCTCAATTAATACATTATACTTTTAGGCACATTATGAAATTACGCTTAACTTTCTATATCCTTCTTAATAAATTTCTCTTTCTGAGAAATGCTATCACATTATTTATTTACTTATTATTATTTTAATTACATAAGTCCATCATTAAATCTTAAACCTAATTCCCTTAGCATGATTTAAATTGGATCATTTGTTATTCTTACTTGCACTCATAGTCTTACTTTAATTAAAATTTATTCTAAGTCTTTGGATAAATCTTCATTCTTGGTTCTTTCCATTTTATGAAGCCCTAATTGCTTCTTAATTAATCATTTAATTAAATATCACTTTAATTTAATTTTTCTTATGAAGTTCCTTTCGTTATTGGGTTCTTACTTTAAACTTAATCTTATTCACATGAGGAATTTATTTCTATGTCTTACCAAGTCTCAAACACCCTTATTTATCTTTAGGGTCCAAAGAATTCCTTTAAGTTACTAGATTTATTTCCTTCTATTACATAATTCTCTTATTTACTTACTTGGTTAATTAAATGTCATAGTTGTATAAAGTTACATGATTAGGCCATTTTGAACCCTAGAGGCCGTGAGCCTCACTAATTCTTAGGATTTCAATTTTTCATTCCATTAATTACATGTTGTCAACTTGATTAGCTATGTCTTCCACTTGTTATAAATTTTCACCAAGAACCCTAATTTAGGGCCCCAAAACCGTGAGTCTCATGGAAGAGGACCAAGTCATTTTTGCTTCCAAACCAAGATTCCAATCCATCCAAACAAATACATATACATAATCAATCAATCAAATAACTTAAACAATTTAACAACAACATGTAATCATATAAATCATACAAACAAAGAATAATCCTCAATAGGATTTTCTCACAATCAATCACAACACAATGTTCCTTACTACCAAGAGAGGTTGAAGAGGATTATCTCCCTCTTACCTAGAGGAGAAAACAAACAATAGAACTCCCTTGAAGCTCCCTTGAATTTTCGGATTCCACCAACACCAAAACCCTAGGGCATCAAACTTTCACAAGAATCACAATCAAAGCTTGAAAAAGGCATCCATGGTTACCATAGTGACCATGGATCACGAAAATGAAAAGAAAAAGAAAGAAGGATGGAAGCTTTACCTTAAAGCTTGAAGCTTTGTCTTGGATGACAATGGAGGAAAAGTTAGTTTTTGAAGAAAACCTTTCAAATAGAAGTTGTAGAGGAGGTTGAGAGGAGTATAGAAATGGTGTTTGTGAAGAGAAAAGTGAAGAAAAATAGTGGAAGAGGGACTGCAATTTCGTGGCTATGGAGGAGGGTAGAGAGAAGGAGGAGAAAAAGCTTGAAAGAGATGAAGGTAGAGAGAAAAAGTGCATAGGAAAGTGAATGAACACTTTTTGGTTTTTGAAATTAAAGTAGTATAATTAATTGCATGAAAGCACCACTTTTCCCCCTCTAAAGTGTGCAGCAGCCGTGAGTGGAGTGTGAGGGAGGAGAGAGAAAAATTGGTTAGCTTCCTTGGGAAGTTTGGAAGAAATTTCTTAGAAGCTTCCTTGAGAAGCTTTGCACATTTCTCAATAAAGTGCAAAGTAAACTTATTTCCTAAATTAAATACTCTTGAGCAGATGATTAATTATACGGTTAGAATTATTTTTCCAGTGAATAAATGTTACAGTTAATGAAAATAATATTTTATTATTTCTCTGATAATTTTATGATACAGCGATTTTATTTATCAGATAAAACCTCAAAGAACGCAAACCTCGTGAACTGTGTTCGGCCTTGGGTTTAGTAAGATCTCCTGTCGACATATCTACAGTTCAAGGTTTACCAGCCTCAGGAAAAATATTTCGTTATCCCGGCTCTGCTCAGCGCGCACGTAAAATGAGAAATATACTAAAATATTTGATATTTTTAAAAAAATTCACAAAAATTCTCAAAAATCACAAATATTAGAAAAAGGCTATTCATGAAAAAATAAACGATTTCTGGAGTGTTTACACTGACTCTGTTCAATGTGCATGTAAAATAAGAAATATATTAAAATATTCAACATTTTCGAAAAAATTCATAAAATTTCTCAAAAATCACAAATATTATAAAATAACTATTTGTGATGAAACAAATAATTTTTGGAGCATTATACCGGTTCTGCTCAGTATGCACGTAAAATGAAAAATATATTAAAATATTCATCATTTCTGAAAAAATCCAGAAAAATTCCTAAAAATCTCAAATATTTATGATGAATGAGATAATTTTTGGAATGTTATAGACACAAGAGTACATACTCAGTTCTAAATACACGCGCTTATGACTTTATGGTTGATGAACCATTAACATGTCATATTTTTACGGTTCAATTCATTAGTTTTTCATATTCCTTTTATTCATTTTTAATGAATTTTGTTCGTAAGTTTTGTTATATTTTTAGTATTGTTTAATTGTGTTTTTATTTTGTGTTTTGTGTGTTTTTTGTCACGTAATTGCACATGAAAAAGACTGGACGTTCAAAGGAGCAAAAGAAAAGAAGAATTTTGCATCAGTCGCTAGTGCTTGAGCGCTCAGAGTTATAGCGCTTGAGCGCCCAGAGAGCCTGAGCGGTGAGATTTGAGCGCCTGAGTGCCCAGGAGTAAGTGGCTGAGCGCTTAAGTGTTGGATGCGTAACAGAACACGTGATTTTCAATAAAATGGAAAAATTATGCCAAATTCAACACAGACAACACATTGAGCATATTACACAGGAAATCCCTAATCCTGAGAGTTGTTTTACAGTAGCAGACCTTGGAGAGCAGCTTCGAAGGAGGATTCAATTCTTGAAAGCTTGAAGATCATAAACTCCATTAAAGAGGTTTTGATTTCTTTTTCCCTCTAGTTTTTCCCTTTTCTTTGGATTTTCTTTCCATGAGTTTGTATCTTGATATGAGTTTGTTTGTATTGAACATGAGTAGCTAAACTCATAGCTAGGGCTATGGGGGATCTTGTTTCCCTAATTATTTGAGCTTGATTTCTAATTTGATTAATGTAATTTATTTAGGATTCATTATATTACTTGCATTCTTGTCATAACTTGATCACTTTTGGCATGTGTTAATTCATTGTTTGATCGGTGATCATCCGCATTCAATGAGTGGATCTATATGGTAAGCCTAGGATTAGATTGGTGAATGACCAAACATCAATTTTTTCTACCAATGGAATTGACAAGTATCTTAATTCATCTCTTGAATTGAAGCTTAATACATTCCTAATTAATTTAACTAAACGACCAAATAAGTGATTTAATTTAAGAATATAATATTATTTCATCCATGACCATTGAGATTCAATAGTAAATAAGAGAATATTGACAAAAGAATTACCTTACATCATAATTAAAAGAAAATCTGAATAATTGGATTCAAGTGAACCTTGCGCCCTAGTCTCTTTCTCATCGATCATCTATTCTTTGTTTGATTGCTCATTGCTTTTCTTTATTTGTTATTTTAAATTTTATTTTGAATTTATTCATACACTTCGATTGTCTAGATAACAAAGAGTTTAGCGAATCTAGTAATTACTAATTATTCCTCATGAGATCGATAACTGAGACTCAAGTCTTATATTACTTGGCGATAGAGTGCACTTACTTTTAGTGTATTTTACGCGCATCAAGTTTTTGATACCGTTACCGGGGAATAAGTTTAGTAATATTAAAAGCGAAAAGCTCTAGTTAATTTAGACGCTTCTTTTATTCTTTATTTTATTTTTATTTTTATTTTTATTTTATTTTATTTTATTTTATTTTTAATTATTTTTTATTTTATTTTTAATTATTTTTTTTACTTCCTATTTCTTGTTTATGTTTACTCGATTTCAGTTTCCTGATTTGGCTTTTGATCCAGAAATTAAGAAAATAGCACGCAGGTTAAAGAAACAGTCTTTTATTACAACTATAACAGAATATATAAACAGGATGGAGAGACAACCAGTTGTTGAGGCCAACTGTGAAGAAAGAGCTACCCCAACAGAGCAAACCATTTTGAATACTCTATGCCCACTGCTGAAGGGTATGGATGGAGTATTATAAGACCAGCTGTGGAGGCTAATAATTTTGAGATCAAACCAGCATTGATCTCCATGATTCAGAATTCAATTTAGTTTGGTGGATTGCCTTCAAATGATCCTAATTAGCATTTGGTCTGGTTCTTGCAGTTGTGTGATACTATCACGTATAATGGAGTGACAGATGATGCAATCCGATTGCGACTCTTTCCTTTCTCTCTTAGGGATAGAGCAAGCTAATGATTAACGTCACTACTAAGGGGTTCCATCACTACATGAGATCAATTGACATAACAGTTTTTGGCTAAGTATTTTCCTCCTTCTAAATCTGCTAAATTAAGGAATGATATATCTTCTTTTGTGCAGTTTGAGATGGACACTCCTTATAAAGCTTGGGAGTGCTTTCAGGAGTTGTTGAGGAGATGTCCACATCATGGGTTTCCTGTATGGCAGTAGGTTCAGATTTTTTACAATAATTTGTCGCCTGCAAACCGTTCACTCATTGATACTGTTGTGGGAGGTACTATATGGAGGAATACACCTACTGAGAGCTAAGCATTGATTGAAGAAATGGTGCTGAATAGTTAGCAGTGGCAGAATGAGCGCCAGGCTCTTAAGAAATAAGCAGGTGTACATGCTGTTGATTCTTCTACAGTAATTCTGAGTCAATTAGAAGCTTTGACGAAGAAGGTGGAGATTCTGATGGTGACAACTAGTGCAGTCCTATCAATCATTTGTGAGGTATGTGGCGGACAGGGTCATACAAGTGTAAATTGTCAAGTTGGTAGTCCTTTTGCCCCCAAGCCTGAAGTAGCAAATTTTGTTAGTAATTCCAATTAGCAACAGTACAATCCATATTCAAATACGTACAATCCCGATTGGAGGGACCACCCAAATTTCAAATGAGAAAATCAGCAAGCTATCAGCAGAATCAACAGATAGTTCCACCACCACCTCCTGGTTTCCAAGCACCTACAGAGAAGCCGAGTTTTGAAGATCTGGTAATGAAGTACATGCAAAATTCTAATGCCAAAATGAGAATATAGAGACTCTAATTAGTCAGTTGACTACATTGGTGACAGCGAGGGCACCAGGGACATTGCCTAGCACTACTGAGACTAATCCAAGGGAACAGGCCGATGCAATTTTCCTTAGAAGTGGTAAGGAACTTGAGGAGTCCTCTCAAGAGAAGGAAATGCCAGAGCTTAGAGGTTCTCTTGTTCAGTCAGTGCATGAAGATGATAAGGCAACTGAAACATATAGATCCTCAAGAATTGAGACAAAGAGGAATGATGTCATTACTAAAGATGTCAATCAAGAAAGAGAGGTTGAGAAGGAAGCACCAAAGTGGCAGAGAGCGAAGAAGGATCGTGAGTAAAGCACAATTTATGAACCATCACCATATACTAAGATCCTATTTCCTCAGAAACTCAAGAACAATCAACTAGACCAGCAATTTGCCAAATTCTTAGAGATATTCAAGAAGTTGCAGATCAATATTCTGGTTATTGAAGTCATCTCTCAAATGCCCAGGTATGCGAAGTTTCTTAAGGAAATATTTATTAGCAAACTGAAACATGGTGAGATAGTTGAGGTAGTATGCCAAAAATTTTGCCATATATTAATTAATTTAGAACCAGGAAGAAAAATTCCAGCTTATGTTGAAGAACTTTTAGAAAAAATATGTAGTGAAAATTCATTAGATCCAAAAATTAATAATAAAATATGAAACTAATTAAGTTAAAACTAAAAAAACCAACAAAAGAAATAAAATGTAAACATATGATTTATACAAAATAGGATAAAGATGAATTTGCCAAGGATATTAAAGAAATGGAAGATAAAGAATTAGTAAGACCATCAAAAAGTAAACATTCTTCACCAGCATTTTATGTTGAAAATCATAATGAAATCCAAAGAGAAGAAAGACGAATGGTAATTAATTATAAGCAAATGAATGATACTATAGAAGGAAATGCATATTATTTGCCAAGAAAAGACTTAATTATTGAACAAATAAGAAATATGAATTGGTTTAACACATTTGATTATAAGTTAGAATTTTATCAAATACGATTTACAGAAGAATCTAAAACTCTAACAGCTTTTAGTTGTCCTCAAGGACAATATGAATGGAATGTACTACCAATGGGAATGAAACAATCTCCAGGTATTTTTCAACGAAGAATGAATTCAATACTTAAGGAATTCAAAGATTTTTGTCCTATCTATATTGATGATATATTAGTTTTTACTAACAAATATTTAAATGATCATTTTAAAAAGGTAGAATTAATACTTAATAAGTGTCTCGAACTTGGAATAGTATTAAGTAAGAAAAAAGTTGTTTTAGCTCAAAACAGAATTAACTATTTAGGATTAGAAATTGAAAAAGGTAAAATAATAATGCAAAAATATGTATTAGAAAAACTTCAAAATTTTCTAACTACCCTAAAAGATAAAAAAGATTTATAGAGATTTCTTGGTTTACTAACATATATTTCCAATGAAGGTTTTATAAAGAATATTACTGCAGAAAGGAAAGTACTTCAACAAAAATTAAAGAAAGATGCCATCTACTCCTGGACAGAGGAAGACAAAGAAATTACTACTAAATTAAAGTACTTATGTTAGGATCTTCCTGAATTATATCATTCGTCGGATGATGATTTAATTATAATTGAAACTGATGCATCTAATGAACACTAGGGTGGTGTCATGAAAGCAAAACATCTTGGTCAAAAGAAAGAATTACTATGTCGATACATGTCTGAAACATTTTCAGACAGTGAAATTAATTATCCTACACATGACAAAGAAACTTTTGCACTAATTCGGATGTTTGATAAACATTGGATTTATGTGCTTAATAAAGAATTTATTGTCCGAACAGACTCTTCTTATGTTGCAGGTTTTAAAAACATCAATCACAAAGGTACGTACAAGCAAGGAAGATTGATCAGATGGCAAATGAAGCTTATCGAATACAATTACTCAATCTCACATATTAAAGGTGAAAAGAACGTTCTTACAGACATATTATCAAGAGAATGGAGTGAAGCACCTTAGAAATGATTAAGTAACAATTGGAATTAAAGTAAGCACTAAAAGCCCAAAAACTCAAGGAGTTAGAACTTATTGAAGTAGACATTAAAGTTCTGAATCTTCAACTAAAGGCAGAAGGATTTCTAGCGGAAGGATTTTTAGCGGAAGCATTTCAACAAGAAGAGAAAAAAATCAACAAGTGGTATGTAGTCTTCAACGAACCATTTCAAGGAATTTATGACGAATGGTTCAAAGCAGCACCATACTGATAGACTATCTCAGGAGTTCTACATAAGTCATATTCAATCAAAGAAGAAGCTGAAAAGGTGATAAACCGTCAACATGTCCTATTTTTACGGTTCAATTCCTTAGTTTTTCATATTCCTTTTATTTATTTTTATTGAATTTTGTTTGTTAGTTTTGTAATATTTTTAGTTTTGTTTAAATGTGTTTTTATTAAGTGTTTTGTGTATTTTTGTCTGGTACTTGTGTGAAGAAAAGGATGGATGTGCAAAGGAGCAAGAAAAAAAGAAAATTTCACCAGAAACCAGTGCTTGAGCGCTAGTGTGTAGCGCCTGAGCGCGCAAGAGGTGCAGTAGAGCATTTGGGCTTTAGTGACTGAGTGCCCAAGCGCCCAGTAACCAGCGCCTAAGCGCTGGTTGTGCAACAGCAGGCCTGACTTTCTTTAAATTAAAGAGTTACACCACACAGGAAAAAACACTGAGCACATTACGCAGAAAATTCCTAATCCTGAGAGAGTTGTTTTGCGGTAGCAGACCTTAGAGGGCGAATTCAAAGGAGGATTTTTGAAGGCTTGAATATCTTAATCTCCATTAAAGGGGTTTTGATTTCTTTTTCTTTTTAGTTTCTTTTTTTCTTTGGGTTTTCTTTTTATGAGTTTGTATTCTGATATGAGTTTGTTTTTATTGAACATGAGTAACTAAACCCATAGTTATGGTAATTTCTATGGGGATCTTGTTTTCCTTATTATTTGGATTTAATTTCTAATTTGATTATGGTAATTTCTTTTTGAGTTTATCATATTGTTTGTATTCTTGTCAGAATTTGATCACTTTTGGCATGCGTTAATTCATTGTTTGACCGGTGACCATCCACATTCAATGAGTGGATCTATATGGTAAGCCTAGGATTAGATTGGTGAATGACCAAACATCGATTTATCCTACCAATGGAATTGATGGTATGTTAGTTCATCTCTTGAATTGAAGCTTAATACATTCTTGATTAATTCAACTAAATGACCAAATAGGTGAATTAAATTAGGAATAAAATATTATTTCATCCATGACCATTGGGATTCAATAGCAAATAAGAGAATATTGGCAAAAGAATTACCTTAATCATAATTAAAAGAAAATATGAATAATTGGATTCAAGTGAACCTTGCGCCCTAGTCTCTTTCTCATTGATTACATTTTCCTTGTTTAATTGTTCATTGCTTTTCTTTAATTGTTTATTTTGATTTTAATTTGAATTTCTTCATACACTTTCGATTATCTGAATAACAAAGAGTTTAGCGAATCTAGTAATTACCAATTATTCCTCGTTGGATCGATAATTGGGACTCAAGTCCTATATTACTTGGCGATAGAGTGCACTTGCTCTTAGTATATTTTACGCGTACCAAGTTTTTGGTGCCGTTGTCGGGAAATAAATTGGTAATATTAGAAGCGAAAAACTCTAGTTAATTTAGACGCTTTTTCTTTTATTCCTTATTTTATTTTTATGTTTATTTTTATTTTATTTTATTTTTTATTTATTATTTTGATTTTTGATTTTATTTTTATTATTTTTATTTTTTATTTATTTATTTTTATTTTTATTTTTTCATTTAATTTTTTTTTCACTTCTTATTTTTGTTTATGCTTACTCGGTCTCAAGATCCGATTTGGCTTTTGATTCAAATTGAGAAAACAAATTTCGAGTTAAAGAAATGATCTTTTATTACAACATTGTGATAAGACATAAACAGGATGGAGAAACCGCTATTGAGGCCAATCATGAAGAAGAGCTATCCCAACGTAACGGACCATGTTTGAGTACTCTATGCCCATTCTTTGAAGGGTATGGAGGAAGTATAATAAGACCAAATTGTGGCGGCAAAAATAATTTTGAGATCAAACCAAAGACTGATCTCCATGATTCAATTCGGTTCATTGGTGGATTGTCATTTGTCGGATGATCCTAATCAGCATTTGGCTAGATTCTTGTAGTTGTGTGATACTATCAAGTACAATGGGGTGACAGATGATGCAATTTGATTGCGACTCTTTTCTTTTTCTCTCAGGGACAGAGCAAGCCAATGGTTAACGTCACTTCCAAGGGGTTCCATCACTACATGGGATCAATTGACACAACAGTTTTTGGCTAAGTATTTTCCTCCTTCTAAATCTGCTAAGTTGAGAAATGATATATCTTCTTTTGTGCAGTTTGAGATGGACACTCTTTATGAAGCTTGGGAGCGCTTTCAGGAGTTGTTGAGGAGATGTCCACATCATAGATTTCCTGTATGGCAGCAGGTTCAGACTTTTTATAATGGTTTGTCGCCTGCAAATCGTTCACTCATTGATGCTGCTGCAGGAGAGGTACTATATGGAAGAAAACACCTACCGAGAGCCAAGCTTTGATTGAAGAAATGGCGCTGAACAGTTATTAGTGGCAGAATGAGCGCCAGGCTCCTAAGAAACAAGCAGGTGTACATGCTGTTGATTCTTCTACTGCAATTCTGAGTCAATTGGAAGCTTTGACCAAGAAGGTGGAGACTTTGATGGTGACAAATAGTGCAGCCCCACCTATCATCTGTGAAGCATGTGGAGGACAAGGTCATTCAAGTGCAAATTGTCAAGTTTGTAGTCCTTTTGCCCCCGAGCCTGAAGGAGTTAATTTTGTTGGTAATTCTAACCGGCAGTAATACAATCCGTATTCCAATATGTATAATCCTGGTTGGAGGGACCACTGGTGTGGTGTGGATTGTGATTAAATATAATATCAAAAACAGTTGCCAAGTTCCACCAAAAATATAAAAACCTTGCAACCAGTTGTAGTAAGCAAGGGTCGATCCACAGAGAACCAATTCAATTAACACTATCAATCCAATTCCTAAATTAAACTCTCATGAAAAATAAACAGTAAAAGTAAAAGGGGGGTTTTGTTGATTAAAACTAAAAAGAGAAATTAAACTTAAACCAAAACAGTAAACACAAATTGAATTACCAAGTTAAAGACACTGGTTAAGAGATGGAATCCACCAGTAGATTTATATGATTATGCCAACTTACATACCCTTTATATCAACATGATCAATTATGTTCTTATGTGATTGTGAGATAAATCCCATGTCTTCCTTAAGTTTCGCTTAATTCAAGAACCACTTCAAATCCTAACCATTAGTTATTTGTAAAGCAACCGCTCTTACACCTACCTAATGATTGCATTAAGAATTAGAAAACCAATCACACTAAGATCTAATCACACACCGGGATTAAATTACTTAGATCATATGTCTCACTAGTCATACCACCGCAAATCACAAGCATAGCAATCCTAGTTTTACCACTCTCGAAATTTGGCAAGAATATAAAAATCTTTATATTGATTTAAGAATAGAAACATATGAATAAAAACATAATTGTATTAATATAAAGAAGTATGCAAAATTCACATAATCAAAACTAGAGTTTCATCTTCCCTTAACCAATCAAGAAGTTTAGTCACACATGGCAAATTCAAAATCACAAGAAAAATAGAAGAAAAACATAGTTCAAAACGAAAGTGCAAAAGAAAACTAAAGATCAAACTAGTTTCCAAAAGTTGGGGATGATCAATCTCCGATTGCTCTAACCCGAGACTCCAATCTTCGATCCAATCTCCCTTCCCCTTGGTCTTTGTGTTTCCCTCAGTTCCCTTGACGGCTCTCCTTGTCCAAACCTCTTTTAAGGACTCTAAGCAACCCTATTTATAGGTTTGGATACCTAATTTAACATCAAAATACGAATTTAACTTTCTGGTGCGACGACACGGGCCGTGTCATATGACACGGCCCAGTGCCCCGTACTTTTCTGTCGCCCCAATTCCATGTATTTCACAAGTCGAGAAGGACACGACCTGTGCCCCAATTTGACACGGCCGTGTTGTTTGACACGGCCCACCCCCTGTCAGGTGACATGGGCCCTGTAATTTGACACGGCCCAGGCCCTGTAATTCGACATGGGCCCTGTAATTCGACACCTTCATTTTCAGCCCGAATTCTTTACAAATGATTTTCTTTCATTGCTTCAAGAGGTGATATTGATCTCCTTAAGCATCATCTCTCTCCTTAAATGGTCATCAAGCTCGGTTCAATGCTAATGGACTCAAACACTCAAAGATATCCTAAAAAGCATAATTCATTTATGAGTGTTTATAACCACATTTAAGCATAGTTTCACAATAAACATCAAAAGACAACTCTAAATCAGAAACTTAGCTAAATGTCAATAATTGAACACATATGGAGTTCAATTAGATCAAACAAAAGACATTTAAGGACTGAAATTATTAACAGATCAAATACCCCCACACTTAGCCTTTTGCACTCCTGGGCAAAACATAAGACCAAACCAAGAAACAGAGAAAACAAAACAAATTCAAAACCTAACAATTTAAAGAACTCAATTTTCAATGATATTCAAGAGAGGTTTGTGAGCAAGAAGAGTAAGAAAAGAATCAAGGGATCAAAACATTCAAGAGATAACAATTCTTCACATTTCCAACCAACAAGCAAGGTATCTTCAATTTGAGAAGCATGAATTAAGAATGATAGATTCTCACAAGATACACTCTCAATCTCTCAAGTGTTTACAAGGCAAGTATTTCACTCAATTCAACCCATGAAAAATGCACTACCATAAGCTTGCTTATCTTCTACTTCTCCACTACTCAAACACATGCACACACAAATCAAGAGGACTTTATTTAAGGTTGTAATGAGGCTAAGGTAAGGGAAAGAAATAATATGAGTATGGTAAGATGAGCACCCAAGAGAATGAAAGAATATTGGGGAGGAACTCAATTGACAAACATGAAATTTTTATCACCGCTCTTACACCTACCTAATGATTGCATTAAGAATTAGAAAACCAATCACACTAAGATCTAATCACACACCGGGATTAAATTACTTAGATCATATGTCTCACTAGTCATACCACCGCAACCGCGCATAGCAATCCTAGTTTTACCACTCTCGAAATTTGGCAAGAATATAAAAATCTTTATATTGATTTAAGAATAGAAACATATGAATAAAAACATAATTGTATTAATATAAAGAAGTATGCAAAATTCACATAATCAAAACTAGAGTTTCATCTTCCCTTAACCAATCAAGAAGTTTAGTCACACATGGCAAATTCAAAATCACAAGAAAAATAGAAGAAAAACATAGTTCAAAACGAAAGTGCAAAAGAAAACTAAAGATCAAACTAGTTTCCAAAAGTTGGGGATGATCAATCTCCGATTGCTCTAACCCGAGACTCCAATCTTCGATCCAATCTCCCTTCCCCTTGGTCTTTGTGTTTCCCTCACCCTTGACGGCTCTCCCTGTCCAAACCTCTTTTAAGGACTCTAAGCAACCCTATTTATAGGTTTGGATACCTAATTTAACATCAAAATACGAATTTAACTTTCTGGTGCGACGACACGGGCCGTGTCATATGACACGGCCCAGGCCCTGTACTTTTCTGTCAGCCCAATTCCATGTATTTCACAAGTCAGAGAAGGACACGGCCCAGGCCCTGTAATTTGACACGGGCCGTGTTGTTTGACACGGCCCACCCCCTGTCAGGTGACATGGGCCCTATAAATTGACACGGCCCAGGCCCTGTAATTCGACATGGGCCCTGTAATTTGACACCTTCATTTTCAGCCCGGATTCTTTACAAATGATTTTCTTTCATTGCTTCAAGAGGTGATATTGATCTCCTTAAGCATCATCTTTCTCCTTAAATGGTCATCAAGCTCGGTTCAATGCTAATGGACTCAAACACTCAAAGATATCCTGAAAAGCATAATTCATTTATGAGTGTTTATAACCACATTTAAGCATAGTTTCACAATAAACATCAAAAGACAACTCTAAATCAGAAACTTAGCTAAATGTCAATAATTGAACACATATGGAGTTCAATTAGATCAAACAAAAGACATTTAAGGACTGAAATTATTAACAGATCAACCACCCAAATTTTAAATGGAAAAATCAGCAAGGCTATCAGCAGAATCAGTAGAGAGCTCCACCACCACTCCTGGTTTCCAAGCACCTACAGAGAAGCCAAGTTTTGAAGATCTAGTTATGAAATACATGCAGAATTCTAATGCCAGAATAAAGAACATGGAGACTCAGATCGGTCAGCTAACTACATTGATGACAGTGAAGGCACCAAGGACATTGCCTAGCACTACTGAGACTAATCATAGGGAACATGCCCATGCAATTTTCTTGAGAAGTGGTAAGGAACTTAAGGAGTCTCCGCAGACGAAGGAAATGTTAGAGCCTAGAGATACTATTGTTCAGTCAGTGCATGAAGATGAGAAGGCAGCTGACGATGTCCTTACTGAATATGTCAACCAAGAGAGAGAGGTTGAAAAGAAAGCACCAAAATGGCAGAGAGTAAAGAAGGATCGTGAGCAGAGCGTAGTCTATGAACCATCACCATATGTCAAGATCTCATTCCCTCAGAGGCTCAAGAACAATCATCCAGATCAACAATTTGCCAAATTCTTAAGATATTCAAGAAATTATAAATTAATATTCCGTTCGTTGAAGTCATATCTCAAATGCCCAAGTATGCGAAGTTTCTGAAGGAAATACTTACAAAGAAACGCAAGCTTGAGGAATTTGAGACTATATGTCTTACTGAGGAGTGTTCTACCATTCTTTTGAAGAAGTTACCTCCAAAATTGAAAGATCTAGGTAGTTTTACTATTTCTTGCACTATTGGTAACTCTTATTTTGATAAGGCATTATGTGATTTGGGTGCTAGTATTAATTTGATGCCTTTTTCTATGTTTAAGAAATTGGAAATGCAGGAACCGAAACCCACCAACATTTCACTACAGTTGGCTGATAGATGCTTTGCGTACCCACGCGGTGTGGTGGAGGAAGTTTTAGTGAAGGTGGATAAATTCATTTTCTCAGTTGATTTTGTGGTGCTAGATATGGAAGAGGATGCTGATATTCCTCTCATTCTTGGAAGACTGTTTTTGGCCACTTCTGGAGTTGTGATTGATATACCTCGGGGTGAGCTCATCTTGAGAGTGGATGGAGATCATGTGACTATCAATGTCTTTAGGGAAGCTAAATCTTCTCCAATGTCAAATCTTCATGCCCCGATTAAATTTGTTTAAGCTAAGAAGCAGGAAATCTTAGCTATCAAAGACCCCCCGCCATCATACAGTGTTGATGTTGATCTTTTGGGAAGTCAAGCTGCTGAGACAGATAAAGGTCCTCCTAAGATCCATGTTTCTTCACAAATTGGTCCTTCATCTGTTGATCGAGTGCAACCACCTTGGCCTAGTGGAGTTAAGGAGCAATTGGGACAGTCAAGCTCTTGTCAAGTTCACAATTCTGTTGGAAGGAGTCCCAAAGCCATTGTTGAAGGGAGGAAGAACTGTTTTGAAAAGAAGAAGACATCCTCCTCATATTTCTCTTGCTTTAAGCCACCTTGATTCTTCTGAAAAGATAACGTCGAGCAAATGACGTTAAACAAGCGCTGCACAAGAGGCAACCTGTGTTTCTTCTTCTTTTATTTTATTTTAATTGTTTTTGTTATTTTTTTTTTTTTTAGATTCTACTCATGTGTTTTGAGATTTTATTTTTCAGATTGTGTTGCTGCGCTGACTCTTGTGCTTCTCCTTTGCCTGACATTGAATCTTTGTCTATCAGGTTGTGTTGTTCTTTTCTTTCCCGCTTTTTCTTTCCCCCTTTTTGTTTCTTTTTCTTCTACATTGAGGACAATGTTTATCTTAAGTATGATGGGGTACTTTTACAATTTTTGTCAAAAAAATTTCTTTTTGTTGAAACACTTGAGTAATGTTGGTAATTAAGCTGGAATTGTGTGTTGATTTCTTGATTTATTCTGAGCTAATGGAGATATGTTTTTAAAGGGGATTCCATTAATCATAAGCTGATAATGTGTGAAGCAATCTTTTTCATTGAAGTAAAGTGAAATTTAGCATCTTAGTTAGAAATTAGTCATGTTTGCTTGCTTTTGTTCTCTTTATCAATTTAGCCAGAAAGTGAGTTTTGAACCTTAATGATTGGATTTTTCTTCTTGAGTGAGTTTTCTCTTGATTGATGTGCGCTAGAACTTACTTTGATATCTTGTTAAAGCTTTAATGATTCACATGCATACTTGAAAATGATTAAGGCAATTAAGCTTAATTCTTTCTTGACTTATAGAGTTGTATTGATTAAATAATCCTTTAGTTGCCCCATTTGAGCCTGAAATTGATTTCTTTGAATACTCAATTGAATAATCAGGTTTAATTTTTTTTGGAGCAATTAATGTGTTGATTGAAAAGTCTTAAAAGGTTGCTTTTATCTTCAAGGGTTGAAAAAAAAAAAAGAAAAAAAAGGTTTGAAAATGGAAAAAAAGAAAGAAAAAAAGAGAAAAAAAATGAAAAGAAAAGAATTATTGGTGAAGAATAATGAAAATATTGGGTTGAAAGTTAGAAGTTATTATATTCTTATGCATCATGCTCTATCTGTCATCTTTTTAGCCTGATTCTACTTTGTATTGATTTATTCATGAGCATTCTTTACCCTATTTTATCATTTCTTCCTACCTTCCATTATACCCTTGGCCCCGTTATAACCAAAGGAAAGTCCTTTTGATTATTGTGTTATATGTGAACTTGAAAGTGGAGATGAGATTGATAAGCAAGCCTATGGTATTACATTTTTTTCAACAGAAATTTGAGTGATCTATTTATCCTTTAAACACTTGAGCGATGGAAAGTTGAGTGATCTCAGATGTTTGATGAAGAGAACAGTTGCAAGTTAGACTCAAGCCTTTAATTGTTTAAGTGCTAAATGATCTTACTTGATTGAATTTGATTACTGAACTTGAATTTCTTTTAATTGTGGAATTTCCCTTTGATTCATGTTTCTTGATATTGAGTTTAATCTTGTTGTTGATTCTTATTCTTCGCTTGAGGACAAGCAAAGCTCAAGTGTGGGGGAGTTGATGAACCGTCAACATGTCCTATTTTTACGGTTCAATTTCTTAGTTTTTCATATTTCTTTTATTTATTTTTATTGAATTCTATTTGTTAGTTTTGTTATATTTTTAGTTTTGTTTAAATGTGTTTTTATTAAGTGTTTTGTGTATTTTTGTCGGTACTTATATGGAGAAAAGGCTGGACGTGCAAAGGAGCAAGAAAAAGAAAAATTTCACCAGAAACTAACGCTTGAGCGTTGGTGTGTAGCGCCTGAGCGTTGGAAACGTATGCAACAACGGTGAATTAATGTTTCAGCGCTTGAGCGCTGGTGTGTAGCGCCTGAGCGCACAAGAGGTGCAGTAGAGCATGTGGGCTTTAGTGACGGAGCACCCAAGCGCCCAGTAACCAGCGCCTAAGCGCTGGTTGCGCAACAGCAGGCCTGACTTTCTTTAAATTAAAGAGTTACATTATAAAGGAAAAAACACTGAGCACATTGCACAGAAAATTCCTAATCCTGAGAGAGTTGTTTTGCGGTAGCAGACCTTGGAGGGCGAATTCAAAGGAGGATTCTTGAAGGCTTGAAGATCTTAATCTCCATTAAAGGGGTTTTGATTTCTCTTTCTTTTTAGTTTCTCTTTTTCTTTGAGTTTTCTTTCTATATGTTTGTATTTTGATATGAGTTTGTTTTTATTGAACATGAGTAACTAAACTCATAGCTAGGGTTATGGGAGATCTTGTTTTCCTTATTATTTGGATTTAATTTCTAATTTGATTATGATAATTTCTTTTTGAGTTTATCATATTATTTGTATTCTTATCAGAATTTGATCACTTTTGACATATGTTAATTTATTGTTTGACCGGTGACCATCCGCATTCAATGAGTGGATCTATATGGTAAGCTTAGGATTAGATTGGTGAATGACCAAATATCGATTTATCCTACCAATGGAATTGACAGAATGTTAGTTCATCTCTTGAATTGAAGCTAAATGCATTCTTGATTAATTTAACTAAATGACCAAATAGGTGAATTAAATTAGGAATAAAATATTGTTTCATCCATTACCATTGGGATTCAATAGCAAATAAGAGAATATTGGCAAAAGAATTATCTTAATCATAATTGAAAGAAAATCTGAATAATTGGATTCAAGTGAACCTTGCGCCCTAGTCTCTTTCTCATTGATTACATTTTCCTTGTTTAATTGTTTATTGCTTTTCTTTAATTGTTTATTTTGATTTTAATTTGAATTTTTTCATACACTTTCAATTGTCTGAATAACAAAGAGTTTAGCGAATCTAGTAATTACCAATTATTTCTCGTGGGATCGATAATTGGGACTCATGCCCTATATTACTTGGCAATAGAGTACACTTGCTCTTAATGTATTTTACGGGTACCAAAAGGCGTTGAAAGAATATTCAGAAAAAAAAGAGAAAGAAATTTATTTCGGACCAAGAACTTTTTCAGAAGCTACTAAGAATCCACCAGTAAAGCAATCACCACTTAAAATCTTAGGGAGAATCCTTTCTTCCTTAGATAATTTTCAAATTACTTCCAAGAAGGAACATGAATTACAAGTCTAATTCTCAGAAAATGATTTCTGGGAAAACTTCAAAAGACTAGTTAATTGGAGCGACAAGGAAAATGTCAATTGTTTTTATATGGTTGATTGAAAGCTCTTTGGCATCAAAGCAATCATCCTTCCAGGAGCACCACCAATACTGACATTTAATATGTTCCAGTTTGATTTTATTGATTGTCTTTATTTAAGTTTGAATTTAGAAGAAATCAATCTGTTTCCTCATAATTTCAAGGATGCAGTTCAGATGTTCAAAAATAATATAGCCAAGGAACGAAGTATATTCCTAAAATTCTACTCAGCTTATCCAAACTTCATCACAAAGCAGCAGGCCAAACACTTAGTCTATGTAAGAGTAAGTAACAATAATTTTTCACTCAAGGACGAACCACATGGAGTTGTCTATAAAGAAGATCAAATCACTCAAATATTGACAAACTAACTTGCCAGCATCTACTCACAGTGTCAGAGCATTGAAAATGAATCATTTATTAAGACCCTATACAAAGCACCGATAACTTTACTACCCAGCAAAACAAGTGATAAAATAATAAAGGAGAAAGATATGAATCTCTTGACAAGTTTTGAATTTTCTTTTTACGCATTCCAAGGACCTCTAATGGAATATAGACAAGCTGTCCTCAGAGACTTATGTGCCATGATAAGGACTAGTGGGAACCACGCATGTGAACAATGTGTAAAGGAGAAGGAAGTGGCAGACAAAATGGCCAACACTTTTAAAGAAGATGGCTCATCAGACGAAGCAATAATAGAAGAGTGATGTAAGCCCTTATGTCACTATGTAAATTATTAAGTATCTGATGTAAGCACTTATGTTTGTAAGTATACTTTTGTAAATTAGTCCTAGGCACTCTTGCCTATAAATAAAACCTCTTATGTTGAGGCAAGACAGAGTTTTTCACACCGAAAATTCTCAGGTTTTGAGAATGTTTTCTTGAAGAAAACATTGTGCTAGTGGGCTTGAGAGTGTGTCCATATCCTTGTACTTATAATCATTTATCAATAAAATTTCCTATTTCAAATCAGTTCTTTGAATTATTTTTCTCTACTCAAATTTTAAACAAACAATTCAATCAATTACGGAAGCAGCAGTGGGCTTACAAATTTTTTAGAAGGATAATTTAAAGACAGAAGGAGAATAGTAGAAATTCATAATCGTTGAACAGGTATGTTTATCAAACTCATTTCTAATAATTATTCTCAATATCATATACTAGGAAGAGTAAATAGAATCATTATACCTATAATCAGTTATACTGGATCATGCCTTAGCTATGTAAGTTGTGATCTGACAAGTAAAATAGAAGAAACAAAACCTAGAATAATAGTAAATTTTAATCAAGAAAAAGATATATTTAAAGAAAAAACTAATATAGAAATATATTTCAATTTAACTCAAAAGTTCAAACCGAATTGTATATTTCAAATCAAGAAAATACTAGTCTATTATTAGGAATAGATTTTTTAGAAGTAGTAAAACCATATGAAATTAAATCATAAGAACTAATTATATTTTTAAAAGAGAAAGCTAGTAATCCTAATAATTAATTTAAGTATTTATGCTATAAAGGATTATTTAAATAAAATACTATAAATGGAAGTGAAAAGAATAGACGATATAGAACATTTACATACTAATTGTCGCAACCGGAATCGCGACGGGACGACCGAAAAAATATAAAATCAATGGAGTCGCCACCAATGTTTATTTAAATTGGGAAAACATTAGAAAAAACTTTTTATCAGGAAAACTGGTCTTTTAAAAATGAGTTTGAGTCCGGGAGTCGATTACAGATAGGGAAGGTGTTAGCACCCTATACTGCCCGTTCCAAGAACGGTACCTTATGTTAGTTGTGCAAATTTTAATAATATCAAATATATTTATTTTAACCCTCTAAACAAAAGACTTTGTAATTATTTATTATTTTTTCATTTTTTTTATTTTTGAAAAGAAATAAAAGAAACAACTAAATTATGAAAATTTATTTTTTTGGCTTGACAGAAATGGATTTCTGCTCCTACGTATCTCCTGGTGCAATGGAGAACTCAAAGTCACGTAGTTCTTTATAAAATAAGTGTGGGTTGGTTGATTTTATTTAAAAAAAGATTTTATTTGAAAGCGAATCCATTTTTTGCACAGGATTCAAGTTAGCACTAGGCTACTCAATAAACCCTTATGATCCAAAAGATAATGAAGATAGCATCCGCTATTCAATCATCATCATTGGTCATTGCATGGATTAAAAGATTTTTTTATTTGCTATTTTTATATTCTTTTACCCTTTTTTTGCCAAAAAAGTATCATTATTGCCTTAATATGAAATGGCAAAGAAATTTCACGAGATTCAAACTCAAATCCCAAAAGACAACAATTCAAATTTAAAAAAGAGTTTGAAACCTTGAGCACCAATAACGAGCACATACAGAGGACGTTTGGGGAAGGATTTGGAAATTGGTTCGACGGTCGGTTTAGGGAGATTGAGTGATTCTGTTTTCGAGTTCGACAGTCGGTGGGGATAAGGATGGGATGGATTCGACGGTCGGTTGGAAAGGGGTGATTCTGTTTTGGAGTTTGACAGTCGGTTGGGGGTAAGGATGGGATGGATTCGACGGTCGGTTGGAAAGGGGTGATGGATTCGACGGTCGGTTGCAATTGATGAAGATGGTGGAGGTCACGCTTTTTAGGGTCCGACGGTCGGATGGGACGGGGACGAGTTTGGTTGATGGTGTGAAGGTTTGGATGGGTTGTCGGTGAGGGGTAGTAGGCCGGTGTGGTTCGACGGTCGAGTGAGGTGAAGGTGAATTCGTGAAGTTGGTTGAGGGTCACAATGGTGCGGTTCGACGGTCGAGTGAGGTGAAGGTCACCGATGTAGTTCGACGGTCGGTAGAGGAATGATGGTATTTTGTGAAGTGGGTTGAGGGTCCAATGGTGTGGTTCGACGGTCGAATGAAGTGAAGGTGGGCTTTGTGAAGGGGTTGAGGGTCACAATGGTGAGGTTCGACGGTCGAATGGGGTGAAGGTCAGTGATGTAGTTCGACGGTCGGTAGAGGGAATGATGGTATTTTGTGAAGTGGGTTGAGAGTCCAATGGTGTGGTTCGACGGTCGAATGAGGTGAAGGTCACTGATGTAGTTCGACAGTCGGTAGAGGAATGATGGTATTTTGTGAAGTGGGTTGAGGGTCCAATGGTGTGGTTCGACGGTCGAATGAAGTGAAGGTGGGCTTTGTGAAGGGGTTGAGGGTCACAATGGTGCGGTTCGACGGTCGAATGGGGTGAAGGTCAGTGATGTAGTTCGACGGTCGGTAGAGGGAATGATGGTATTTTGTGAAGTGGGTTGAGAGTCCAATGGTGTGGTTCGTGGGGTCGACGGTCGGTTAAAGGTATGATGGATCCCGTGCTTGGGTTCGACGGTCGAAAAAGGGAAGGATGTGGCTCTTTGGATTTCGACGGTCGAATGGGGAATGATGGTGTTTTGTGAAGTTATTGAAGGTGGTGGTTACGGTTTTCTGGAAAAGGTTGAATGTGGGTAGTTGAAGATGAAAGTAATAAAAGGGAGATGGGTTCACGGTTGGAGAGTGGATATTGGGTTTCAGTCAGGGAGGCTTGAGTGGATACGTAGTATTCATTTCAGGTTGAGTGCAGAGGGATCAAGGGGTCGTGTGCAAGTGAGAATAGTTAGCAGAAATGAGCTACATGACATAAATGCAGAAGGTTACCTGTTGAGTTCAAGGTGGAACAGTTGAAGTAAATGTTATTCCTCAGCAAGGCTTCTGTCTCCTTCTTGTTCCCTTCTCTCTGTCTCCCTTGTGATGGCTGTGCTCTTGGAAGTTTATGGTGATGAAGGATTAATAAAGACGATGGTCACAGTGGAGAATGGGTGAAGGTGCTGTTTTTGGTGATGAGGGTGGTGAAAATGGAATGTGTTTTTCTGGTTCTTGAAGGTGGAAAAATGTGTGAAAAAAAAGATCCCCCCTTTTCTGATGCTCTTCTCTTTTAAATACCTCCACCCTTTCATCATTTCTCCCCTGACATTTCCTTCTTTTTTCTTTGCGTGAGCCTTCCTACGTTGAGCCCCCCATTTTCTCCTTTATCAGAACCTTTTCTTTTCTTTCCATCCTTTTAGCCCCTCTTTTCTCTGCTTGCTGCCTCAATGCATTTAATGCCCTCTTCTTTGCGTGTGCAAGTATCAGGTATTAAATGCAATGCCCCCTTTTAAAATTTTTTATTTTAAAACGAGATCAGTGTTCTCCTTTTTAGTAGGCTTACAATTGGGCCAAAAAAGAAGAGTAAAAGAATTTGTTAGCCCGTTCCAAATTGAGTTTTCACAGTATATGTTCAAAATATTGTAATTAAGTATAAAAATTTTTATGGACAAAATTGGGTATCAACAGCTGCCCCCCTTTGCTTTACATTTAAAATAAATGAGAAGCAAAGGAATTGATTTAATTTTGTCCATAAAAAATTTCATTTCTTTTTTCCTTTTTTTTCCTTTTTTTTTCTTCCTTTTTTTTTTCTTTTTTTTTGGAAAACAAAATGACGTAAAAGGTAATGGACATTAAACGAGAGAGAAAGTTCGCGGAGTCGGGCATCCATCGAAACTGGACAAAAGGGTGAAAAGGCACAAAGCCTGCGGAGTCGAGTATTCGCTGAGGCTTGACAGAAAACTTAAAGCAAAAAGATAAAAAGCTTGCGGAGTCGGGTATCCGCTGAAACTTGACAGAAAACTTAAAGCAAAAAAGACACAAAGCTTGCAGAGTCGGGTATCCGCTGAAGCTTAACAGAAAGGAAAAAAAGCTTACGGAGTCGGGTATCCGCTGAAGCTTAACAGAAAAGAAAAAGCTTACGGAGTCGGGTATCCGCTGAAGCTTAACAGAAAGGAAAAAAAAAAACTTACTTGAGTCAGTTATCCGCTGAAGCTTAACAGAAAGGAAAAAAGCTTACTGAGTCGGGTATCCGCCGAAGCTTAACAGAAAAGAAAAAAACTTAAAATGGAAAAGACACAAAGCTTGCGAAGTCGGGTATCCGCTGAAGCTTGACAGAAAAGAAAAAAACTTAAAACAGAAAAGACACAAAGCTTGCGAAGTCGGGTATCCGCTGAAGCTTAACAGAAAGGAAAAAAAGCTTACGGAGTCGGGTATCCGCTGAAGCTTAACAGAAAAGAAAAAGCTTACGGAGTCAGGTATCCGCTGAAGCTTAACAGAAAACTTAAAGCAAAAGATAAAAAACTACATGAGTCTGTATCCGCCGAAGCTTAACAGAAAAAAAAAAAAAACTTACTGGAGTCGGTTATCCGCCGAAGCTTAACAGAAAGGTGAACAACAAACAGCTTGTGGGGTAGAGTGCCCATCAAAGCTGGACGGAAAGGTAAAAGGCAATGGGCACAAGGCCCTGACTTGTTGTGGAAGCGATGGGTACGAGGACCCGAAAACTAAAAAGCAATGGGTGTGGGGACCCGGGGATTAAAAGACAACGGGTGCGGGGACCCGGAAACCAAAAGACAATGGGTGCGGGGACCCAGAAACTAAAAGACAATGGGTGCGGGGACCCAAAAAGAAAGACAACGGGTACGGGGACTCGAAAACTAAAAGACAATGGGTGCGGGGACCCAGAAACTAAAGGCAAATGGGTGCGGGGACCCGAAAACTAAAAGACAATGGGTACGGGGACCCGGAAACTAAAAGACAATGGGTGCGGGGACCCGGAATTAAAAGACAACGGGTGCGGGGACCCGAAAACTAAAAGACAATGGGTGCGGGGACCCAGAAACTAAAGGCAATGGGTGCGGGGACCCGGGAATTAAAAGGCAATGGGTGCGAGGACCCGGGAATTAAAGGCGATGGGTGCGGGGACCCGAAAACTAAAAGGCAATGGGTGCGGGGACCCAGAAACAAAAAGGCAATGGATTGACTTTGTAAATGCATGTGATGGCAGAGATGGTGCATGATGTAATGGATGCATGGTGATGCAATGGATGTGATGCTTGAAGGCAATACATGTGATGCCAGAAAATGATGCATGATGCAATGGATGCCCTACTGTAGGAGTCCTCATGAACCAATTGAGTAAGCAATTTTTGTTTCTTTTTTCATTTTTTCATTTTTTCATTTTTTTTGTTTTGTTTTGTTTTTTTTGTTTTTTTTTTTTTTTTTTTTTTGCACATCGGAGCTTTGATTCCGCAACCCTTAAGGACTTTTTCCCACAAGCAGATCGCGATTGAACAGCAAAATTCGTTGATTGGCCTTATGATTTGTCTAGTCATCCTTTTTTCTCATCAACACTTAAAGGGCCTCGAGCCAGAAAACTTTATGCAATGGGCCTTGAGCCTAAAAACTCATGAAGTGGGCCTTGAGCCCAAGAATTTGTGCAATGGGTCATGAGCCAAAGAAATGAATGTACTTGAGGAACTAAACGCTTCTTGGAAAACTTTGACCAACCAAACTCATATTCAAAAGGGATCATTGTTGAATTTCTCTTCATTAAATATGACTCGTGTAGAAGCTTGTGACTTTCTTCCCCCAAAAGTTCCTATTTCCACCGGACATACTTCAATATGAATTAGCCGCTGAGGATGTCATTTCCTTCATCGATTGAAACTCTAGAGCTCCTTTGGCTTGAGTTGTTCATCAAGAGGCTACCATTAGATGGTTAAATTGTACTATTGTGCTCATGTTCACCCAACCTGAAACATCATGTACCAGATATGCATGGATTCAAAAGTACAACATGAAAGAGATTTACTACCCGAGTGACCTTTTTTGACTGATTTCGGGAGCATGACTACACGAAGGACATTTACAAAGGATAAAAACACTAGTAGTGGAATAGTACAAAAGTCAAGAGGTTTTTTTTTTTGCTTTTTTTGCTCTTTTTTTTTTTACCCAGTTTAGATGTGATTGATCTTTACTTGACAACTAGACATCATGACCATTGTTTTATCAGGTATCTACAAAAATATGCCCCTGTGTAAGGTATCAAATGAATGTGACTCAAACTATGTCCTTTGAGAACAAAGATGCCCAGTGTAGGCCATTTGACAACAAAAAAGGTCCCCGTGAGGATTTTTTTTTTTTTTGCGTAAGGCCAAATAAGACAAAGCAAACTGTCCCAGTTTAGAACTGAATTGAACATGGTAGAGACTTGTCCCAATATAGAGACAGATTGAACCAAAAGGAAACATGCCCCAGTGCAGAGCCAGCTTGAACACAGCAACAATTTGCCCTAACGTAAGTCCCCCTTTTTTTTTTTAGACCGCCCTTGCGGGTTTTCAGCCTAACAATTTTGTTGTTTTTTTTATTTTTTATTTTTAAGAGCAAAGATTGAAAATTGAGCAGTGCATAACCTTTTTGTCTCAAAATTAAAGTTGATGAAAATGAAAACGACCTTTCATTGATCAGAATAGACTTTTTAAGGCTTGTAATGTGGCCAAAGTTAGGGTTTATGAAATGAAAGATATAAGGCTCAAATAAGTGTTTAAAGGTTAAGTGGGACCAAGGATCCTTATTCAAACTTAAACTTTGCCAATTGCTTTTACGCATTCAAGCACACTTTTCTCTTATTGCTCTCCCTCTTTTTTGTTCTCCATCATTGTTCAAACTTGAACTTTGTCAAATTTTCTGCTTTTACTTTCCGCCCCTTTCACTTTTCTTCATTTTCCATTTTTCATTATGCTTCAAAATAGTCACCGTGACAATCAACATTTGTTTTGTTCTTTCCCTTACTGTAGGGGTGATCCTTGTCCAGGGTCTATTGAAGAAAACTCCCAAGCTCAAAATGGGACAACGAGGGATAATAAAAAGATGAATTCTTGTGGAGGATAGAGAAAGATGGTCAATCTTCATTTCAAATCTTGATTGCTCATTTTCAAACATTTTAATTTAGAGACAAAAGGACCATACACACCAAATGATTATTTATTTGCTCCTTTTATTTTTTCTCTTTTTTTTTATTTTTTTATTTTTTGGGCAAAGAACACCTGCACACACGAGTCTCATGACCACGAAAATTCTCAGAATGAGAGTTCTATGAGATCCAAACCAAAAGAAGGCAAGTAAAGAGAGGAAAATAATGACAAGAAAGATCTGGCAAGAACAAGAGTGCCAAGAACATAGGAAAAGAAAACAAAGTAAACTGATATCCACACAAATCCATCACATTAATGCTTCAAGAAAGTTCACATAAGTTAAAAAACCCAAACGGCTTTAATCGAGCATAGGGTCAATACAATTAAACCATTGTTTCATGGTAACAACTTGGTAAACAAATCAGAATGTCAATCGCTCAAGAATTCCCCAGTGCTGAAGAACTCTAGGGTACAGTTCATTCTTGACGGTTAGAAAAATGAATCACCACTTTGTCAAACTTTCTAAGGTTACCCCTGATCAACCATTGTAAACATTCGTTCCTATTGCAGATGTGTAGAAACCTCTGACAATGCTTGGTGATTTAGGTAACCGTTGTAGTCCATGAGTTTTTTTGAAGTCCCATTTAACTCATTCGACTTGAAGTTCACCCTCAGTTGGTTCAACATTCTTCATACTTGCCTGTCCGGCATTCATTTGGTGCAGTCTTCCCTTTTTCATTTCCCTTTCAATCATTTCACCAATTACCACGATATCTGAAAAATTCGCTGACACACTTCCAATCATATGATCATAGAATGGCGCATATAGTGTATCAGTGAACATAGCAACCATCTCTTTCTCTGACAAAGGGGGTTCTACTTGCGCAGCTATTTCCCTCCACTTCTGAGCATATTCCTTGAAGGTCTCCGCATCTTTCTTAGACATGCCTCGCAGTTGCATTCTATCTGGTACCATGTCAATGTTGTATTTATACTGCTTTAGAAAGGTATCAGCTAAATCCTTAAAACTCCTTATATGGGCACGCTCAAGACGTGTGTACCAATTTAAAGCTGCCCCAGTTAAACTGTCTTGGAAGAAATGGATTAACAGTTTGTCATCGTGAGCTTGTGAAGCCATCTTGCGAATGTACGTTGTCAAGTGATTCTTTGGACAAGTAATCTCCTTATATTTATCAAAATCTGGGACCTTAAACTTTGGGGGAATGACAACGTCAGGGACAAGACAAAGCTCAGTAGCATCCTTGAGGCCATAACAATCTGCTCTTTCAATGACCCGTATTCTCTCTTCCAAAGTTTCAAACCTCTTTTTGAACTGAGAATTTTCAGCAAAAGAATTCAATGGGTATTGAGGCATGACAGTGGGGACAAAATGTTGTACTGGTAGAGTTCCACTAGTACCTGGGTAATGGGCATATGGTTGGGTTGTACTCAATGAGTTTGAAGCAGGCATGCCACTGTCAGGGGAATTTGCAACCCATGGTGGTACAAAGTGGAAGGGAAGCCATATGGTGGGATGAAGAAAGGGAATGAGTCTTTGTCAGCGGGTTTCATTAGCATTGAGCCGAGTGACTTGAGTTTGGGTATTGTTCAGCAGGTTTGCATTTGGTGTCACTGCTTGCATGCTATTACCAGGGGAATTGGTGGTTAATGATGGTACATAGCTGGGATGGAAGCCATAAGGAGGGAAGGGTGGCACTTGGATTTCTTGAGAACTGGTGACTGAGGGTTGAGTAGTGATTGGCATCACAACTCCTTGAGGATTGAAGCCTTGGTATTGCAGAAGGGTTGGAGAGAAACCAGACAGGTGAGGAGGTGTGGTCAGATGTCCCTCGTTTGCCACTGAGGGATTCCCATTTGTGCTCCTTCTATTTTCTATAGACTGTAACATCTCCATCATCTTGAACACTTGTTCTCTGAGTTGATTCACCTCATCCTTCAGCTTTTGAGTTCGTTCTATTTTGTCCATGATCCTTGCCTGAGAACGAGTACTGTAAGGGTGTCGCGGAAGCAATTTTTCGTTATAGTGCCCACTTTTCTGCTCATGATGTGAATATGCAATTATTAGTATTAATTGCAAAATTGGCAACATGCATGCATGCAAAGTATTATGCAAAAAAAAAAATTGTTTTTTTTTATTTTTTAAAAAGAATGCTATGAATGTCATGGTAATGCAAAATGATGCATTTTTTTTCTTTTCTTTTTTAGAGTTAGGAATGCGATGACAATGCAAGATGGTATTTTTTATGGGGATGTAATGCAGATGCAAGATAATGTATCTCTTTTTTTTATGCTAAGAATGCTATGAAAATGCAAGATACTGTATATTTTTCTTTTGTTTTTGAATGCTAAGAATACTATGAAAATACAGGATGATGTTTTTTTTTTGTCTTTTTTTTTATGCTAGGATTGTCATGAAATGATATTTTTCATCCTTTTTATGAATGCTAGGAATGTAATGAAAGTTCAAAATGATCTATCCTAAAAAGCAAGTATGAATGACATGAGAGATAGGTGACTAAAAAGTTAGGAATGAAAATGCTACATGATGTATTTTTCTTTTTTGAATTTTTTTTTTACCCAAAAATGATGCATGGATGAATGACATAAAGGATAGGTAAAGCAAAAAAGTATGCTCCATTTGTGTCCTAATGGGGTGCAACCTAAGGAGGTGGATGACTATAAATCTTCTATGTTCATTCTATCAGTGCAAGGTTTTTTAGGACGAATCTATCTTCTAGAAAGTCATGGTCCCCAGATTGCCCCCATCTCAAAAGATAAGGACCCAGTTCATGAATTAATCACAAGTAGGGATAAACCCTCTCAATGTGACTAGTCCATGATACTGGTAACAATCTGAGTGGTGTCTCAACGAATGTCAAGTGAGCATAAAGCTCCTCAATAACAAAAGTCGAGACCCCTCCTATACCTCGGGTTCGCACAGACTCGGGTATAGAGCCCAAAAAGTGTGTGAGGTAAGTGATTAGTGACGTGTGTGAAGGAGCATAAAACCTGTATAAAAACTTAAAAGACAAAAATACCCCTAACCAGCAAAACATATATACAACAGCCAGCCAACAATTATCTACCCTAGGGTTTTAACAATTAAGTACAAAATATATATACAAGTCACAATATACATGGAATAATCCTATCAGATATTTACATAAAAGTACTAAATTAAATACATTTACAAAACAAATAAAAAAACAAAAACAAAGACAAAGAGGGTAAAATAAATAAATAAAAGATTATTAAAAATTTGCACAACTAACAACAATAGGCCCGACTCTCTCGAAAGTCCCAGTGGAGTCGCCAGCTGTCGCAACCGGGATCGCGACGGGACGACCGAAAAAATATAAAATCAATGGAGTCGCCACCAATGTTTATTTAAATTGGGAAAACATTAGAAAAACCCTTTTATCAGGAAAACTGGTCTTTTAAAAATGAGTTTGAGTCCGGGAGTCGATTACAGATAGGGAAGATGTTAGCACCCTATACTGCCCGTTCCAAGAACGGTACCTTATGTTAGTTGTGTAAATTTTAATAATATCAAATATATTTATTTTAACCCTCTAAACAAAAGACTTTGTAATTATTTATTATTTTTTCATTTTTTATTTTTGAAAAGAAATAAAAGAAACAACCAAATTATGAAAATTTATTTTTTTGGCTTGACAAAAATGGATTTCTGCTCCTACGTATCTCCTGGTGCAATGGAGAACTCAAAGTCACGTAGTTCTTTATAAAATAAGTGTGGGTTAGTTGATTTTAATTAAAAAAGATTTTATTTGAAAGCGAATCCATTTTTTGCACAGGATTCAAGTTAGCACTAGGCTACTCAATAAACCCTTATGATCCAAAAGATAATGAAGATAGCATCCGCTATTCAATCATCATTATTGGTCATTGCATGGATTAAAAGATTTTTTTTATTTGCTATTTTTATATTCTTTTACCCTTTTTTTTTTGCCAAAAAAAGGATCATTATTGCCTTAATATGAAATGGGCAGCAGCCCACGAGATTCAAACTCAAATCCCAAAAGACAGTCAACAATTCAAATTTAAAAAAAGAGTTTGAAACCTTGAGCACCAATAATAGAGCACATACAGAGGACGTTTGGGGAAGGATTTGGAAATTGGTTCGACGGTCGGTTTAGGGAGATTGAGTGATTCTGTTTTTGAGTTCGACAGTCGGTGGGGATAAGGATGGGATGGATTCGACGGTCGGTTGGAAAGGGGTGATTCTGTTTTGGAGTTTGACAGTCGGTTGGGGGTAAGGATGGGATGGATTCGACGGTCGGTTGGGAAGGGGGTGATGGATTCGACGGGCGGTTGCAATTGATGAAGATGGTGGAGGTCACGCTTTTTGGGGTCCGACGGTCGGATGGGACGGAGTTTGGTTGATGGTGTGAAGGTTTGGATGGGTTGTCGGTGAGGGGGTAGTAGGCGGGTGTGGTTCGACGGTCGAGTGAGGTGAAGGTGAATTGGATGTTGAGGGTCACAATGGTGCGGTTCGACGGTCGAGTGAGGTGAAGGTCACCGATGTAGTTCGACGGTCGGTAGAGGGAATGATGGTATTTTGTGAAGTGGGTTGAGGTCCAATGGTGTGGTTCGACGGTCGAATGAAGTGAAGGTGGGCTTTGTGAAGGGGTTGAGGGTCACAATGGTGCGGTTCGACGGTCGAATGGGGTGAAGGTCACCGATGTAGTTCGACGGTCGGTAGAGGGAATGATGGTATTTTGTGAAGTGGGTTGAGAGTCCAATGGTGTGGTTCGACGGTCGAATGAGGTGAAGGTCACTGATGTAGTTCGACAGTCGGTAGAGGGAATGATGGTATTTTGTGAAGTGGGTTGAGGGTCCAATGGTGTGGTTCGACGGTCGAATGAAGTGAAGGTGGGCTTTGTGAAGGGGTTGAGGGTCACAATGGTGCGGTTCGACGGTCGAATGGGGTGAAGGTCAGTGATGTAGTTCGACGGTCGGTAGAGGGAATGATGGTATTTTGTGAAGTGGGTTGAGAGTCCAATGGTGTGGTTCGTGGGGTCCGACGGTCGGTTAAAGGTATGATGGATCCCGTGCTTGGGTTCGACGACCGGAAAAAGGAAGGATGTGGCTCTTTGGATTTCGACGGTCGAATGGGGAATGATGGTGTTTTGTGAAGTTATTGAAGGTGGTGGTTACGGTTTTCTGAAAAAGGTTGAATGTGGGTAGTTGAAGATGAAAGTAATAAAAGGGAGATGGGTTCACGGGTTCACGGTTGGAGAGTGGATATTGGGTTTCGGTCGGGAGGCTTGAGTGGATACGTAGTATTCATTTCGTGTTGAGTGCGAGGGGATCAAGGGTCGTGTGCAAGTGAGAATAGTTAGCGAAATGAGCTACATGACATAAATGCAGAAGGTTACCTGTTGAGTTCAAGGTGGAACAGTTGAAGTAAATGTTATTCCTCAGCAAGGCTTCTGTCTCCTTCTTGTTCCCTTCTCTCTGTCTCCTTGTGATGGTCATGTGCTCTTGGAAGTTTATGGTGATGAAGGATTAATAAAGACGATGGTCACAGTGGAGAATGGGTGAAGGTGCTGTTTTTGGTGATGAGGGTGGTGAAAATGGAAGGTGTTTTTCTGGTTCTTGAAGGTGAAAAAATGTGTGAAAAAAAGATCCCCCCTTTTCTGATGCTCTTCTCTTTTAAATACCTCCACCCTTTCATCATTTCTCCCCTGACATTTCCTTCTTTTTTCTTTGCGTGAGCCTTCCTACGTTGAGCCCCCCATTTTCTCCTTTATCAGAACCTTTTCTTTTCTTTCCATCCTTTTAGCCCCCCTTTTCTCTGCTTGCTGCCTCAATGCATTTAATGCCCTCTTCTTTGCGTGTGCAAGTATCAGGTATTAAATGCAATGCCCCCTTTTAAAATTTTTTATTTTAAAACGAGATCAGTGTTCCCCTTTTTAGTAGGCTTACAATTGGGTCAAAAAAGAAGAGTAAAAGAATTTGTTAGCTCGTTCCAAATTGAGTTTTCACAGTATATGTTCAAAATATTGTAATTAAGTATAAAAATTTTTATGGACAAAATTGGGTATCAACACTAATGAAGAAGAAGGAAGTTATGAGGGAAGCATTTTAATAAATAAAACGCTATTCAAAAAAATACAAAAAAAAACTTGACTTAACAAAAAATGCGAATATGAAAGGAAAAGGAAAATTTAAAGGAATATTAAAAAATTTTAATCAGAGAAAAAATATCATATACTATGGAAAATTAAATAATGAAACGTCCATGGATATAATAGACACTTAAGGAAATATGTGTTTACAATTACTAAATAAGAAAAAACTTATGGAACTAAGAGGAAAAATAAAGAAAGAAGAAGATAGAAGAAAAATTGGATATATTCATATAGGAACAGTACAAGTATTAATTAAATCAACTTTTCAAGAAGAAATTAATTCACTAATATAATTAATTTTAAAAGATGATAGAATTAATGACTCAAAAAGATAAAGTATTAGGTATAATAGAAGAAAACTTAACATATGAAAAACTAAAATTTGAAGTCAGACCAAATATTGAAATACCATTAACAACTCAAAGATTAGAACAAACTCTACATAAATTTTTAAGAAAGAACTTAATGAGATCAGGAGATAAAATATTCTCAGTAACCTATTGTGTTAGTTATGCATTAACAAATTCACATCATAATATTACATTCAAAGAAAATGATAAAATAGATATTTCATATTTTTTTACAGATATTGAAAAAATTTATTACCCTAAAAAAATAAAATAACAGAATTAGAAATTTTTACTAACAAACCAAAACTATTAAGATTTAAAGAAGAACAAATTCTAAAACCAATTAGATTTAATAATCCCAAAAAAGTTGAAGAAAATGAAATTAATAAATTAGCGGTCTGAAGTAAATGATTTATCGTAATATTTAAAGTAAAGAATATGAATAAACTAATAAAAATGTGACAAAAAACTAAGGAAACAATAATTGGTATCAGAGTCGGTATAAAAAGTACAAAAATAAAGAAGATAAAAGTTAAAATAGATAAAAAGAATATTAAAATAAAAAAAATAAAAATAAAAATTGAAAGGAAAACAATAAAATAATAAATATAATAGAAAGAAAAAGACAAAAAGAAATAAAAATACGAATCTAAATAACAACAGAAACTTTCAAAGAATTAAGTGAAAAATTAAAATATTATCTAAAAACAAAAAGATCAAACTAAAAAAAAAAAAAAAGAATAAATTATCATTTGAAAAAATAGATAATCGACTGCACCAATAAAAAGAAGAATTAAGACAATTAAAAAAAAAAATTTTAAAATTTATTTAAAAAAAAAAAAGTCACCGATAAACACACATTTTGTGTTCCGAAAAAGCCACCATAAAAAAAAATAGATATTATAAAAATTTCCATGTTAAAAGCGTTCAAAAGTCAGTTCCAAAAGTCTTAGTTGACTTGCTGATCATAACAAAACAAAACAGAAGCTATTAACTTCCTCATTCAGACACGACCAAGTCATTAGTTGGACCCATTCTCCCATTGCTTATCTCTACTTCCTCCCCCAGCAAGCACATAATATCTAGCTTCTCTGAGTAAGTTCAGAAGTTGCAGTGTGGAGCCATGGACAACATGAACAAACCATGGTTCTGGCTTTCTCTTCTCATCATCTGCTTCTTCTCTTTTCACACCCACACCTCCCTTGCAGCTTTGACCACCATATCAGCAAACCAATCTCTTTCCGGTGATCAAACTCTTGTCTCAACAGGTGGGAACTTTGAATTGGGTTTCATCAAGACAGGTAATTCCTCTAATTACTACATAGGCATGTGGTACAAAAAGGTTTCTGAAAGGACATATGTTTGGGTAGCAAATAGAGATAACCCAATTTCTGATAAGAATTCTGCCATGTTAACAATATCTGGGGGTAATTTAGTGCTCTTTGACCAGTCTCAAAATCTAGTCTGGTCAACAAATTTGAGTTCTCCTAGCTCAGGTTCTGTAATAGCTGTCCTTCTAGATAGTGGGAATCTTATATTAAGCAATAGGCCTAATGCATCAGAATCAGAAGCTCTTTGGCAGAGTTTTGATCATCCAACAAATACATGGCTTCCCGGTGGCAAAATTAAACTGGATAACAAAACAAAGAAGCCTCAATATCTCACTGCATGGAAGAATAATGAAGATCCTGCAACAGGCATATTCTCTCTGGAACTAGACCCCAATGGATCCAGTGCATATCAAATTCTTTGGAATAAATCTGAAAAATATTGGTCATGTGGTGCTTGGAATGAACACATTTTCAGCTTGGTTCCTGAAATGAGATTAAATTATATTTACAATTTCACTTTTCAGACCAATGAGAACGAGAGCTACTTTACCTATTCCTTGTATAATACTTCTATTATATCTCGTTTCGTGATGCATGTCTCGGGGCAGATCAAGCAACTCTCATGGTTGGAAAGTACTCAGCAATGGAACTTGTTTTGGTCACAGCCAAGACAACAGTGTGACGTTTATGCTTTCTGTGGTGCATTTGGGAGCTGCACTGAGAACTCAATGCAATATTGTACCTGTTTGACTGGTTATGAGCCAAGGTCACAGTCTGATTGGGATCTGGGGGATCACTCTGGAGGGTGTGTGAGAAAAACCAAGTTTCAATGTGAGACATCCAATCCCTCTAACAGTGCCAAGGACAGGTTCCTAGAAATCCCCTACATGGCATTGCCTAACCATACACAATCTGTGGGAGCAGGGAATGAAGGGGAATGTGAGTCAACCTGCTTGAGCAACTGCTCCTGCACTGCTTATGCTTATGACAGTAACGGGTGTTCAATTTGGAATGGAGATCTCTTGAATCTGCAACAGCTTAGTCAAGGTGGTAGTAGTGGTGAGACTTTGTTTCTCAGACTTGCAGCATCTGAGTTTCATGATCATAAAAGCAATAAGGGGACAATCATTGGTGTTGTTGCTGGTGCTGTTGGTGGCATAGTGGTTATCCTAGCCCTTCTTCTAATTGTCATGCTGAGAAGAAGAAAGAGTCGAGTTGGAACAGGAACATCTGTGGAGGGATCGTTGATGGCTTTTGGGTACAGAGATTTGCAAAATGCTACAAAGAATTTCTCAGAGAAATTGGGAGGAGGAGGTTTTGGTTCTGTCTTCAAAGGAACATTGCCTGATTCAAGTGTCATAGCAGTGAAGAAGCTTGAAAGCATTAGCCAAGGTGAGAAGCAGTTCAGAACAGAAGTGAGCACAATTGGGACAGTCCAACATGTCAATCTTGTTAGGCTTCGTGGGTTCTGCTCTGAAGGTGCAAGGAAGCTGCTGGTATATGATTACATGCCAAATGGTTCCTTGGATTCCAAACTGTTTCAGGAAAAGAACTCCAAGGTGTTGGACTGGAAAATCAGATACCAAATTGCTCTTGGAACAGCTAGGGGATTAACTTATCTCCATGAGAAGTGCAGGGACTGCATCATACACTGTGATGTGAAACCAGAAAACATTCTTCTAGATGCTGATTTTTGTCCAAAAGTGGCAGACTTTGGCCTTGCAAAGCTAGTTGGAAGGGATTTCAGCAGGGTTCTCACAACCATGAGAGGAACAAGAGGTTATCTTGCCCCAGAGTGGATTTCAGGAGTGGCTATCACTGCCAAAGCTGATGTTTACAGCTATGGAATGATGCTTTTTGAGTTTGTGTCAGGTAGGAGGAACTCTGAGCCATCAGAAGATGGCCAAGTTAGGTTCTTCCCTACCTGGGCTGCAAACATAGTGAACCAAGGTGGTAGTGTACTTAGCCTGTTGGACCCTAGGTTGGAGGGAAATGCTGACATTGAGGAGGTCACTCGAGTCATAAAAGTTGCTTCATGGTGTGTCCAAGACGATGAGACTCACAGGCCATCCATGGGTCAGGTAGTTCAAATCCTTGAGGGGGTCTTGGATGTGGCTTTGCCTCCAATTCCAAGATCCCTTCAAGCCTTTGTTGACAACCAGGAGAACATTGTTTTCTTCACTGACTCAAGCTCCACTCAGAGTTCACAGGTAAAGAGCAATGTCTCAACAGCCTCCTCTCAAGCCAAAAGCAACATCTCATCCGCAAGCCCCTAGTCCTGAAGACAAAATTAGGAGGACCCATTTAGCTGTTTCTCTTGGTCTCTATAGTTACAATATGTTGTGCCGTATTTTGATTTTGGGGTATTAATTGTAATGTATGGTTTGAATAATGAGGAACTCGTGCCAAGATGCTTGTATACTCAACCAAAATATGAAAATAATGTTGTCTGATATAGTTATTCAGTTCAATTATTCCTGTAATTTTGTGCATCGGTGGGTGGTTTGGGAGATCAGACAAGAAGGCACGTTGGAGGTTGGAGCTGCTATATATATTGCCCCCAATTTCTCTTCAATCTCAATTGAACATGAGTTATGTGAGATTCCGCGGACAACTCTTTGTAATATAGTAGTTGCAGATTTCTTTTTTTTTTTTGGAGTAGAGGTATTCTCAGGTCAATTTTCCCTTTAACCAAGACTAAATCTATCTCTAATGTCAATTTACTTTATGTTCACAGAGTTGCGAAACTGGACAAGTGTCTTCATCTCCGCTCAAGCTTATTGAAAGCAAGTTTTTCCTCAAAAAAGATTTGAGACTTTGTAAAAGCAAATCATAAAAGAAAGGCGTAAAAGCAAAGATTATATATTACCACGTGTAAATATATATATATATATATATATATATATATATATATTACCATATGTAAAATATCTTTTATAAATATATGTCCTAAGTCAAAAGTAAACTGTATAATCATTAAGTTCCAATAATTGTACATTATTTTTGTTTGACGAGTCAACATTGTACATATAAATAGCCTAAATTCCCTCTAACAATGAAAAAAATTGTTAGTTTTGGGACACTCTATTCATTAATTTTTATAAGTATAATATATTTTAAATTTTAATGTATAATTTTTTTAAAAATATTAAAAAAATAACTCACCTTTACAATTGTATGTGAATATGAATTTTCTCATCGCAATGAATTACATTGTTAGGTGATTTCTCTGCGATAACACATCGTTTGAAACATTAGTTTTTGGTTAACGTGTTGAAGCTGCCAGCCTGCTACAACGCACCATCTTAAATAAACCAACGAAGTGGTTATGCAAACGGGAAAGCAAATTCCACTAGCCAAAGGATGATATTTTCTCCATCTTATTATTTAAATGCATTTTGTATAAAGCATGGCTCTCCATTACTTTTCCTTGTCTTTCTTCTATTAGTTTTCTCCTTTTCAAATAATACAAACTTCAGTGACTGCGCTATATTAATAGCCACTTTCTTTTGGCTTTTCAATTTTTTTTTTCCCAAAAAGAACAAAGAAGAAGTTATGTTTTATCGAAACCAAACTATGGGAACTTGTTTAATATCATAAAGCTTACACGTATCTGGATGTTTCTAACATATGTTCAAAATTAATAATTTAAGGTATGAAACCTGCATAAACAAGCTAAAGTTATGATTGCCTCGAATGTTGGTAAGAGTACGATTGAGTGTGAATCAGATTCTATAGATGCGGTTCTGTTAGTACTAGACTACTAGACCTCAGTACTGGATCCAAAAATACGAAGAGGTCAATCTTATCCGTGTTCTTTGTGAGGCATATGCTTGTACAAATTTTCTTGCTCAGCAGGGCGCTCTTAGTGATGAGGTGCTTGCCATGTTTCATGCTCTTCCTGTTGGTTTGGGAAGATAATTGTAAGAGGGATAGAATGGGTGTCTCTTGTCAGGACCTAGTCGCTCCTGTTTTTATGATAGCACCAAGAGAGAGAGAGAGAGAGAGTACAGAGTCCATGTCTGGATTAGATTAGTATTTAGGAAAAAATGTTTTTCTTAAAACCTTTGTCAGTGAGTAAGATTCTGATTATAATATATTTTAACATAAAGTAAGAAATACAAACATACACTAAATATCCATACGTTAATATAAACACACTCTAAATCCTAAAATAGTAGGAAGGATATGTTATTCTAAAGTTATATATCGATAGAGGTGTTAAAATAAGTTACCTCAACTTCATGCGGACCAAGTCAATTTTTGTGTCAAGCCAAAATTATTGCAAACTAACAATATGTTAGCTCAACTCGACTTTATGCGACCTCCGGTTAGGTCTGAATTTTTTTATTTTTATTTTTATATTTTTAACACTTCAATTTTTTATCTTTATGAATTATCATTATATATATATATATATATATATATATATATATATTTTTATACTTTAAATATTAATAAATATCAAATAAATTTATTTTTGTGGAACAAATATTAATTTATATTAAAAAAAATTATGATAAAATTCTTTATATATCATAAAAATTATTAAAATAATTAAATATCAAACTAACAAGTTGACTCCACTCACGTCAAGCCAAGTCAAAATCAAACCAACCTAATCGAACTAAAATGAATTTAAATTTAAATTTTATTGACTCAACTCACATATTTCATCGAATTAGGCGGGCTCATTTTAGCATCCTTTCATGTCAAGGATACCAAAGGACAAGTAAAAGTCCATCCAAAGGATTGCTTTATAGCTGTTAAAACGGGTCGGGTTGATCCATTTGGGTTGACCCGGTGTAAATTGGGTCATTTTCTAGTCAGGGTAGATCGAGTCATGTGAATTTTGAACTGACATTTTATTAGCCTAATCCGCTCTTATGTAATGTAAACGAATCTGGTAAGGCCAGTAGATCAGATTGTTGAATCACCATTTAGATCGGGCTAATTCAAATTTTATTTCTAATTTTAGACTGACATTTTGTTAACTCAACTAACTCATTTATCGAGCTACTCGGGCCAATCCATTGAGCTCGGCTCATTTTTACAGCTTTAGATTACCTCCAAAGTACTCATACAAAGAGTTCTCTCACATGAAATCTACCCACATCTGTAGCCCTAAGTGTTAGGAGATTTTCCTACGGAAGGATAACCACCAAGGGAAGCTAATGGCTTCTGGCTAAGAGAGAATTCAAACCAATATACTTGGATGGTCTAGAGGCTTATCCGAATTTCTTAAACAAGTTAAGCCAACCTGTGTTAGCTTATGCATCCATAAGCTACACTTATTATAAGTGCCTCAAGTACTTCAGGCGCATCTAAAACTATTTCTTAAAAAATTATGCAAATATCGAACTACAAGCAATAATTACTTTCCTTTGAACCTTAACATTTGCACACGGTTACTTTGCGTAAATTTTATACTATTTCAATTATTCTAAGAAAAATGGTCTAATTTCTGTAAATATAAGAGTCTAATTTCTGTACATATAAGAGTCAACATATTTATATGTACACGAACCAATCACTTATAGAAAGAGTGTAATAATTATTTCCTTTTCCTTTGTTGTTCCTTTCATGATTTGTAGTCTAGTTTTACTTTTCAGTGAAGTAAAGTAGGCCATCCATGTTTTCCTTACTTGCTTTTTAAATCCAATTGCATTCACCTGATCTTTTGTTTTTTTGCTTTATTATATATTAACTTTTGCTGGAAAATCTTTTCCTAAACTTGTAAAAACCAAAAAATTATACAGCAACTTTAATGAAAAATATGCACTAATCTTTAAGGTGTATTTGAACACAGTCCTTTAGGTTTAATTTATCCCACAAATCCTTTTATTGAATGTAAGTGGATATCAACAAATTTATTTTATGATACAATGAAAAACACTCAATTTGTTTTGCACTAATATAAACAAATCAATGAAACCAAAAATATTTTTCAGAATGATAATTCTCAAACAAACTCCTTGTGCATTAGAAGAAAATTTGAGGTGAAATTAATGATTTTATTGGTAAATCATGTCTAATGTTGAGAGACCTCTTTATAGGAGTTGCAACTCTTCATGCATAACTACCTTTCATGTATTTTCATTTGAACAAGAATAGATGCACCATTTCAAAGAATTTTGAACGTTGCATTTGATTTTGACCGCCTATGTGCGTGTATGACAGAAACTTTTAAGGTTCTATTACATATACCACCGCTTAAGCAGTGGTTTTTGGCTGCTTAAACGCGCGGCACCCAAAACCTTCATGGTTCTAATAAGTGGTGGTTTTCGGCCGCTTAGGCGCTCAAGGTCTAAAAAGGACCTATTTTTGTGCAACACCAACACATTTAAGCTGTGGAAAGTGACCGCTTAAGCGCTAGGGTGCTAGAATTCATAGATACTTGTTAGGTTGTGGGGGCTTAAGTGTCCAATTTGGGTGCTTAGGTTCTCAATAATCAGAGAGCAATTTTTGTAATTTTCATCATTTTGAAAATTCTCTCACAGTTTTTCTAATATATTTTTATTATTTTTATCATCTTAATCTCTCTCTCTCTCTCACTAGATTTGCAGGAGCAGGAGCCACTACCTAAGCCAATTTTTGGGACTGGCCAGACAGCCTTCTAGTTGTAAAGTTTTAAAAGGATAAAAACATGTATTATTTCAATCACATGATCAACAATGCCAAATATTTCATTTTAGGTCCGAGGAAGAAACATAAAGCCCATGTTCTATGATTGCAAAGGCTATTATATTGATCACAAGTCACAACCAAACTCAAACGTAAGAAAGCCAACTCAATCATACCATAGACCCCAACATGTTCCAGTGCGTGCAGCAGTGCAGGGGAGGAGGACGCAAGAGTACAGACTCAGTTCTGACTACACGCGCTTATGACTTTATGGCTACAAAGCCTAACAAGGAAAATTGTTCTCCTTAGGAATTGAAAATTGGAAAAGTTTTTTTTCCCCCTTCAATTATAATTGGGCCTTTGCTTTATGAAGACTAATTGTAAAAAGCTGTAGAATTTCCTTAAAATGTGATGAGGGACAAACGTGTAGGTAATGTCAAAGTAGTCAAGCTACAGCAAAACCCAAGGTTCTCAAACAACTTCTGCAAGCAACGAAGATGGCTAGAAAACTGAGAAACCAACTTCTGAATGCAAGAACCGAAAGTACTTGAATTGCTCATATGTACATAGGTGGCTTGGATTTTAATCTTCCATTCTTCTTTAAGGATATAACTTGCTTCAATACTAGTTGGAGGGAATCTCTTCAACCCCCATTTAATTTGTTATCACATATTTATTATCTATATAATCTGTTATCATATATCAATTAACTTAATTAAATAAAATTAAAAATAACATATAACAAATTAAATAAATAATGAATACATAATAATAATAAATGAAATAAAAATTGGAAGTACTCACTTCAACTTGGAGCCAAATTCAATCATTTCCTTATAATAACCTTTCTTAATGGAAAGAAAAACCACTTAAATTTGGCAACTTGTTTATTCACCTCAATTTATAGGCTAGATCTACTCGTAGCAAAATGCTACTTTAGAGAAAGCTTGTTTTTAAAGTGAATATTCTCTTTGATATAACTATAACTAAGTGTATCGTTAATTTAATCTATTAAATAATTTAAAATTAAATACATTTTTACTCACTTTATAAATAAATTTATTTTAAAGTAATTATATTTTAAGAATTGATTACCAAATATTTTTTTAAAAATATCATTAATGTTCATTTTAGTAAATATTATTTTATGATATGTGTTTATTAATGTTTTTTCTTCTACTCTCTCTATTAAAAAAATACACATATATTGGAACTTGATTAATAAAATAAATATAATCAACGTACAAAAAAATAGGTCTCAAGTTTTTTCCATTCATCAACTATTTTTTCTACCTTCCACTTGTTAGATATGTAATGTCAGAAAAAGAAAAGGCAAGGGAAATAAATGTGGATCGGTTTCTTCAGCTTCTCCCACCTCTCGGATCCTTCCCTAAATGTTAAAAAGATAACAACTGCAAGAAAAATTGTGTCACTGTCATTTGTGCCTAAGAAAGCTTCGGTTCAGGAAGCTCAGAGCAGCAGAGAATGAAGAAGCACCAAGCACGAAGAAGAGAATTCACACGTCAAAAATTTAATGCCCATTATGATAGTTCCCTTGGAGCAGACCTTCCATAATGACCCCTATCCTTAGCTTGTAGACTTTGTCTCTGTCTTGGACAACTTGGCAACCTCTTTTTGCAGCCAGAGCTTGAGCTCCAAAGAGAGAAAAAGTAGAGCCATATCGATGTCAAAATAATACCAAATAGCTTCCCCCAAAACACCGTAAATGCTAGGCTTATGAGAACCACGTATATTCCATAGCATTCAAACTTCTTTTGCTTCTCTAGTGGGCTCCCGTGGCTGTTTACCTTTTGTTGTTCTTTTGTGGAATTGTAATTGGTTAAACTCTTTGATCCTGATGCATGTGGACTTGAACAAGATGAAACTGAACCATGTGAAGATAAACTTGGCAAAGGTGATTGAGGGTCTTTGGTTTCTTTACACGTCGAATAACTGTGCTTTGATCCGAAAGAATCATGGCCATAACGATTTTTATGGCGAGCTCTTCTATTCTGCAAGCCAAAGATATTCAATTCAAGCTAATAATCAAAAACCGTTCAAATATAACATTCAATTTCTTTATACAAAAGCATAAGAAGAATACGTGGATTTAAGAGACTAACCAATATGGTTTCGAACACCACCGCTTTAATCACCCGAGAAAGCGTTTGTTTTGGAGGCTGCTGCATGATCCATTTCTCTGAATACTTCTGGGACCGTTGTTGGAAAAACACGGATTTGGTCTCTGAATTCTTCTTCATCTCATGCTTGTGTGCAACTTTGGACTCGAGCATGGCATCTATGTCCACGACAGGGCGAAAACAGAGTAAGAACTTGTTCTTTGAAACGTTCCTCATAACTTCGCTGGTTGAGTAACTCACGAAGAAAAGGAAGGTCTTGGTTGGAGTTGGAGATAGTAATTATGGGTTTTGAAGAGTTACAGATGAAGATATTTTTCGCTCCAAAGCATGGGAGGATCACGAAAAGGAACAGGGAAACTCTGCTTTTGACATGAAGATTTTGGGTGAAAGAAGCAACGATGTTTGTTTCAATAGCTAGACAAAGCAGCACCTAGTGGACATTATATATAACGTTGGCATGGACGTGTGTCTGGTTTTCTATTAACCTGAGGTGACCGTTCATTGGTTTTTTTCCCCCCTTCTTTGTTTTTTGAGTGAATGGGTTGAAAGTGGGAAGAAGGAAAAAGGGAAGGGCACTTTGGGGCTCTCTGTGAGGGACAGGTTGAAGGATGTAACAACAACTTTATTTTGAGAAAGAGCGATGGTGAGAAAGAAAGAGGCTTTTTCATTCACTTTAATATTCTAATACTATAAAGGAGACAGAGAGAGAGAGAAGAGCCTTTATGAATTGTGGTTGGTTGGTGGGGTTGAGAATATGAACTATGATATGAACGAAGGGTTTTGCGTGGCCGTGTATTAAATTTGAAGGTATGCATGATTTTGCACAATTTAAGATGGTTTAATTGGGATTCGGATTGAGATCATGATAGAAAACCTGTTAATTTTCATAGCCCGTGTCATCAGATCCAAACTCATGCTCTATCTGATAGCATGTTTAGTTGGTATGATTTGGCAGACTCAATACGCGAGGGGTTGTCCACTAGTGATAACTACGTATCAAAACTAAGTGGGATACTACTGTTTCTTCACATAATATCAAGTGGAATCTTAAAAAATATAAATTAAAAGAAAAAAATTTAAAATTATAAAAAATATATGACATTAATTTAAAATAAAATTTAAATTTAAAATACCATAAGTCATTTTTTTAAGAAAATTAAAAAGTCATTCTCATATGACGTAGTTTGAGAATTTAGTATTAAGAGTCTCACACGATGTTGTCTCAAATTTTTGAGTATAATTTATATATGCGTTAGGTCAATTCATTTAATATTAATTAAGTTTAAATTAAAATATCATGCTTGAAACTCACTTTGTAAGTTTACTTTGTAAATCTATTTTGAGTTACAGGTCATTTTGAAAATTTGATGTTGGTCTTTTTTATTGTTTCTTTTTCTTGGAAGAAAATCTTTTAAAATAATTTATGAATAATTAAGTATCTATTAATTATTGATAAATGGATTCACTCATTTATTAACGATGAATAGATATTTATTAACTCATAAATTATTTTAAAAAATTCAAATTTTCTCGGTGCTGGTTCTGTTTATGGATTTTATTTTGTAGAGTAAAAAACTGAGTCTTAAGATCAACAGTGGCTGGTGACTTGCCTTCAACCAAATAAATAAATGTCATACTCTGATCCTTGTTCTCTGTATTTTCATTTCCTCAATACGAGCCTCTTTCTTGTATCTCTTCGTCTCAATTTTTCTTTCCTAGTCCTTTCCTCTCTCTCAGTCCACCGTTTCCACACTAAATTTTCATATCCCCAAATTAGGGGTAAGAAATGGAACACTTCCCTCTTCTATTTAATAGCCATTTAATTCATCCTACTACGTTCGGTGCTAACTGCTATTGCAACCTCTCACTGTGCTTGATATTGCATTTCTACTGAGTCTTTTGTGATTCACATAAAATAAACTTAAAACAATTGCGAGCATTAGTTAGGCCTAAAATAGTTTAGTTAATGTTAATCTGGTTTGTTGGGTATAGATGCCAAAATTTTGTTCCCTTCCCATTACGAATGGCATAAGAGACATTGTATATGTCTTTCACCTTTGACGATGAAAGCAGAAACTAAAGCTTCCCTTGTTCCTTTCTTCATCCTCTCATTTTCACCGCAAGATTCATGAGTCACGGCCCTATCATTATTTTATGGCAGCAAAACTGAATCTGAGAGAATGCTTTTGGAATGATTTCTTTGAATATTTAACAGTTAGTTCAAACAAGCATGTTTTTTTTTTTCTTTTAACTTTCCTTCTTCCTTTTTGTGCTTTAAGACCATATACGTTAAATTCTAGCACATGTTTAATGAGTAATATATATGCTCAAAGGAAAAACACTTGCCGATAGGTTGTACACTGCTTTTTCCTCTTTTTTTAACTTTTTTTTGGTGTGTTTAAAAGTTTAAGGAGGAGGAATGTTAACCCATTTCAAGATCATAACCCTTTGGGATCAATGAATGACCTAAAATTTCTTACGCAACTATGAAGTAATTTTTTTTTTTAATGAAAAACGATTGAATTTACCAATTTCGCTAACATGAAAGTACTCGGATTTCTTGTACAAGTACAAGTTAAGTATTTCATTTTATTATTTCTTTGTTAACTTTTTTTTTTTTGGGTCGCATGTTAACTTATTTCTTCAAAATATTAATTAGTTAGCTAAATCATCTAAACGGATCAAGAAAAGATCTTACGGCCCAACAGTCATATATCACACCCATGGCCTATGGCATAAAATAAAATCCCTTGCGGTCTTCTACCCATTCTTAGTAGTCATGGGAAGTGATGTGGGCTGGTCTTGGATTCTTGAGACGGCCGTTGTTAATATACACCCCATTAAGTTGGGGTGTATGATACACCATTGATTATGACCTGTAATAGTAAGTTTTTTTTTTTGAGCAGGTTTTTTTTTTTTTTACAAAATTATGTGATCGCTCATATTAGCGAATGTATTGTTTCTGAAAAAAATTACTGTTCATACCAAAAAATCACTGTTTATACCAGAAAAATTACTGTTTATGCCAAAAAATTACTGTTCATTCCAAAAAAGACACTGTTTACATCAGAAAAGAATACTGTTTATATAATTTAAAATTACACTACTCTGTAAATAATACCTGTTAAAATTATATCAATCAGTCTTTATATTTTTTCATAAATAATCATATACTAAATTTTTTCTAAAATTATTACTTGTTGAAAAAATATAAATTTTAACTAATGATATTTATACGCTGATTATACAATTTAAAAAAATTAGAAGTGAACGAGTTTTCTAAAATCATAATTGTATTTTTTGAAAAATCTTATAAATTTTAACTGATAATATTTATACAGCTTATACAATTTAAAAAAATTACAAGTGACAAGTGGTAGTTAGAAGCAGCAGTAACTGATGACAATGATGGTGATAGTATGTAAAAAAATATAATACTAAAAAAATTGAAAAAAATTAAATAAAAAAGAAACCTGCTAAGCAGGTTTCCTGGAATTAATCTAAACCATTGATTTATTTTATGAATAAATCAATAACTTATATTATAAGGTGTATGTTTGGAGGGTATATCTTAGAAACGGCCGATTGAAACACTAAACTCACTACTACAAGTATAACAGTGTTCCTTGCTTTTCAAAAGGAGGACTAAAGTTTTGACCCCAAAAAAATGAAAGGAGGACTAAAATTAGACAAGAATTGTAACCGGGAAAAAAAATTAATCAAAAGAAAAGGTCGCAAAATAAAACTGGTGACATGAGCTCGAACCCACAATTTTTCAGGGAACAATAATGATAATGTCAAGATTTTTTATCCTCCTAAACCTTTTACAGATCTCATAAAAATCATTTGATAACTCAATGTCACATTAACCTTTTTTTTTATAATACTCATAAATACCAATAAAGATTGGGTGTAATAATAAACAAATTATATTTTTAGAGAGAGAACTAAAATTTAAATTTTAAAGTAGATAATTATTGAAAAAGTCTCTTAGTTTTAACAGTGTCTCATAATTAATTTCATAATAATACAAAATATTAAATAAAAAATTACATATATTTAATATGATAGAAACATAAAAAACATGCAACACATTTTTTCATTTAGTAATTACAAAAATTATTAAGAGAACTAATTCGAAGAATTTAGAATTATTCATTTAAATATATGTTAGTGAATATCCAACTCATGATATCAAATATAACACAGACCTTTTGTTATAAATTTGAGTTGGCTAATCAAGAAAGAAAGAGTGAAAAGCACTCTCATGAAACCATAAAAAATTAAAGTGGATTTTGTAATGTGGTAAATTTATGCAACTAACACCACTCTATAAGGAATGGGCCATAATTTTTTACTGAAGTATACGTAAATTTTTACAAATTAAATATTGTCACCCCTAATGCAGCATCACAAAAAAAAAAAACCTAATTAGCCCGTTCATGCATTCTTCCTTACCATTTGATTCTGGATGATTCAACCAGTGGTGCTAGTGACACGTTCATCTTTGAAGTGTTGTTCAATTTTATTTAGTAATAATTAGAGCTATCTTAATTAGTTGAACGGTTACTCATTTGGAACTACCTTTTAAGATTTGATCCAATTGTTATTATAAAAATAATTATAGTATTTTAAAATTACCACAATTGGGCTTTTGACTGCTCGCACATTTTTAATTAGTTGCTTTCCACCGTTGGCTTATCATGGGATTCATTTTTAACTGTATACACTTCTTACTCAGATAAGTCAATCCATATCAAGACATTATACATATATAAATACTACTACATGTTTGCATTATCTTATTTTATGTTTAGAAAAATTTATAAACAAAATGATGTTGATAAAACTTTTAGCTGGAAAGCTGTTTTTATGTGAAAATTAAGTAAAATTAAACATGTGTTAAAATTAATCCTATATGTAGTTAAGTTAATTTTCTATTAATTGTGTATAAGGGTTAATTAACTCATTTCAAATCCCTGTTTCATGTTTTCCATTTCTGTTCCAACATTAGAAGCAAAATAATTCATACAAATATGTGTTTTGCAAATAAAAAAAAGAATTCACCCGGTACAAGCTGCTACTTGTTGTGTTGATCAATATAACTATAAGAAAAGACCCATATATACACATGCAACGGCATAAATTTCAAAGAGGCTGAATGCTAATCAGTGAATCCATCGGAAAAGTTGAATCACGTAAATTCGATAATGTATATGTAAGTGCATGAATATCTTCCAAGTTTGTGGACTTTTATATCTGGTTCATGCATCGAGCTAAACATAATTTATGTATGCATACAAATCTAAAATGACTGGAAAACTTGGAGTCAAATTAATTATATCTAAATTTCGCAATTGAGTTCCCATTGGCCATTGCAATATATATTCCGCGGAGACAGTGTTATGATATGAGATTCGAAGCATATTTTAACTGGTGATGTTGTGATGCACACACCCATTGTTGCACAATTTGGACTTCCAAAGCAAATGAGAATTTATAAATATCAATCTTATTCATAACGAATCAAATGGATGCTTAAAAAAATGCAAGTGGTGGATAATTAAAGACTGGAAGAAAGAAAGAAAGAAAGAAAAGAAACTTCTTCCACAACTACCATATATATTATATTTTGTGTGTCTACATACATAAATATTAATGTTGATTAGCCGAATATATAACTAAGAACGATAATTTCCGACTGGATTGTGATATCTAAATTTGTCCATCATAAATAACTTTTTAGTTTCCTGTTTATTTTGGATAGCTGATGTAATTAAGATAAAATGGGCTTATGCCTGTGACATGTTTAGGTTTTTTAAACCATGATTTATCTAAATGCAGCTGGTCTAACTAGCTTGACATGCATAACTAATTAGCTTGCAACTCGAACTAATTTAGGAATGATAAAATCTCTCTACATTTAGAGATATTTGTGAAAACCAACTTATTTGGAGAATTTTTCCCTATGGGAACAAGGACGGAGACGGGGATAAAAATTCTCCCAAAACAGACGTGGGGATGGGACGAAGATTGTATCCTCCATCCTGCAGAATTTTTATTTTTGAGAAATTATTAAATTATCCTTAATGATTCTATCATATATATGTATTAAAAACTTTGTTCCCTTTAATAATTTATATATATATTATTTTTATTTATTTAAAATTTAAAAAATACCACTAGGTAAAAAACTTGTTGTTTTTATTTGTTAATATTGTAATTTAAATTAAAATTGTTTACAATTTTTTATATATTTTTTTATTTTTTAAATATAATTTTTGGACCTTGTGAGTAGAATCTTCCCGTCAAGAATGTTGACAAAGGAAATTTTTCTGCCGAGACAAAGATCGAGGGTAAGGATGATGAGAAACTAACAAGGCGAGGACGGGGAGTTGAAAGATACTCCTCGCCCTCGTCCTGTGCATGTGTCATCCTTAGACTAACTCATATAAGTTACAACAAAAAACACTAGATACAGGTTTAATGGGTCCATAAATAGCTTAAACTCATATATTGACCAATCTAACCAGTAACTATTTTTTTTTTCATGTAATTATTCATTGTTAAAAATCATATTATATTTGAATTTTTGGTATTTTTTTGGACACAATTAAGGTTAACATATGACGATTTCTAAGATTAGATATTAAAAATTTAACAGAATTATAGTTTTAGCGAGTATTAGTATTAGTTAATTTTGAGTTAAGAAAAATAAATAATTAAGATATTCAAGAGAGATTTTACTTGAAAATCCTTTTTTTAATGTAAAATAAAATTCAAACATGTACTTAGTCTTCAGATATTCGATTTTCAAAATTCTTTTCAGATGATTTGGAAATTTGATATTCGATATTTGAAATATTCAAAAAGTTATCTTAAAATACCAGATGCCCAGTATACTAAATATCTTTAAATTATATAATAATCATAATTTTTTGTGAAAAATATCTAAAGTTTTTACTGGGTACTATTTTTATATCCAAATATATCCATTATTTAATAGTTTGTTCAATTAATACGATCAAACAGTATTGATTAAAAGGTCTCGAATTTCATTCCTGTTATTAATTATTAAATGTTACTTCATTAAAACTTTGTGCCTATTTACTCTTGTTTGGGTAATGGGCATTTGATTTAAATGTTACAAGCATACAACTCTTGTCTTCGTTACTTCATTTGACATGTTTCTTTGCTTTTTCTTTTAATAATAATAATAATTATTATTATTAAGCGATGAATAAGAATAAAGTTTCATCTAATTGTGTTTTCTTTATTTGTTTATGTGCTGATTGACTTGTAGTAATTTAGTAATCTAGATCCAGTAAAAAACTAAAAAAGAATATAAATTTCTTCATTTATTATTACTTTTTTATATATGTGTGTATTTTTTTATCATTTTATTCCCAATTCTTTTTTGATTCTGAATATTAAAATTCTATAATCAAATTAAAGAGCTCAATGGTGTAATTGGATCCTTATTTGGACATAGCTTGAAAGGTTAATGTTATTATGTACCGTCTTAGGTTATGGTGCATCAATGCACCCTAAAAAATACCTGTAATTACAGGTAGCCTCTTCTCTAGTTGGTTTTTTTTTGGGGTCTCTTTGTTACAATTTTTTTTTTAAAACATTGAATAAAGCCACCACTCTTCCTTCGCTTTCGCCATCGCTGTCGGTCGTAAGATTAGAGTCGCTATTGATCTCTCCAACGAGAGCACTTATGTTATCGCCACTGGCAAACCTCGAGCTCAAATTTGAATCCATTGTTCCACTATCAACCTTTCTAAAAAACTTCCACGAAGACCTAATGCCTTCCTCACCACCAGCAAAACTGCCCAGATGCAATGTAACACCCAACCACCTCACCATGCCGCCTAGCCCATCGAACTCCACCATGCACAACCACACACCAAACCAAACCCAAATATGAATCCACTATCCAACCTTGAGCCATTGAGCCATTGTCAAGCCCAAACCCCACCATATCACCCATCTGAAACACACCACTCATTTGAATCGATATGCAACCAAGCCGTCGTCAATCGCCCGTACTCCACAATGAGCTATCGTACTACGTCCGCCCCCTACAACCCATAGCCACTGCACCAAATTTTCCTAGTCATAGATCCGCCTAACCACCAAGACCTTTAACCAAAAAACCATGCCAGAGCTTCACCGCAGCGAGAGAGAGAAAATGTGTGTGAGAAATAGCACCCCAAATATAGATCTAATTTTAATTGAAATTAATGGTCATGATTGAAGTAGCATTTACGCTCTCTTATGACAAGGGAGCATCATAGGCAGAGTCATTGACAGATAGTGCTGGTAACCACATGCATATTCAAATCGGGGACACACACTGATTTCGAATATAGTTTTATATTGACAATTTTAAGAATTTATTGTGACTTTATTTACTATATATCATTTAAATAACGAATATTAGTGGACCACTTAATCTTTATTAAAGGACAATAAATTTATGATGTTTTAATAACGAATATCCATTTAACTCTTATATTTAGAAGTGTAAAACTTTGTACTTTGTATATAAAAATTGTAATTATTTCTTTTAGTATACATAATTTTACATTTTTCATAATAACATTTTATAAAATATTGAAAATTTATAACTATTTGACGAATATTATGAATGACCTATCAATATATTGCTTTTTTAAATTTTGTACCATAATAAATTTGTACCTTTATAGCTATATTTTGTTAGCTTGATTACTATAAAATATTATTATTTCTAAAACTACTCCGAACAAAATCGTGAAAAATAGTCATGAAACTTTGAAAAAGAAACTAAAAGAAGAATAAAAGAAAAAGGATATATAATCCAAAAGAATAATAATCTTAGGGGGGATGAAACAAAGACGAAAATGAATAACACTAACTAGAAAGGGAGTCAAGTTACGCGGTCGGGGAGTTAAATGCTAGACTAATATAGTATTGACTAAAGTACGTACTAAACCATATTGCTCAATCAAAATACTAGTTTCTATCAAGTAGTTTCCTAAACTAAAATTTATTCAATAATTATGTATTATATGAATGGTAATCAATCTTCGACCATTATGGGCCCTCATGTGGAAATGATTTTTTTTTTTCCGTTATAGGTAGTATATAACTACATCAATTGTATCTAACTTATTGACATTTTTTTAAAAATAGATAACATGAAGCATAAAGAGAAAGAAATTTAAAAAAAATGTTGTTAAAAGATTTTGAACTCGAATTTATGCATATCTTCTCAAACTTTAAGCTTGATAACGATATGTTCCATTAGGGTAGAAAGGGCATTCGGTCGTCAACAGCTTTGTCATTTAAAAATAAAAAAAAATTAACTAATAATATATCAACTATCCAATCTCTAATTTTATTTAATAATCTAATTAATTTTGATTAAATTCACACTCCGATGCACACTGTTAGTACAATATGTTTTACCAAGTCATAAATGCATTTCTCCTAATTATATTAGGTTTTACAAGTTATTTTTATGAAATAGTTGTAATCAAAATTTACATTTTTGTTATTTTCATGGAACAGTTAAATTTCCAGTCGGTCCACATTGAACACAGAGACATGCATGGTTGAAAGTTGAAACCAATCCCTGGCTTCACTATTTGTCGTTTCCTGCAATGCTGATAAATAGATAACAATACCCCAAGAATAGTCCAGTTCTAGAATCTGACTTGGACGCCAAGGAAAGTAGACTGACTGACTTCGGACATGCATGTGGGACCTAATCAAATATTAAGTAATTAATACTTGTTGTAAATTCTTGGGTTCATATAAACTTTATCATATAATAATATTGTGCAGGTGACCTCACTTTTGGAAAGAAATGTTTAGGCGGACCGTGTGAATTTGTAGGACTATAAGCTATTTGCATACTTAGGCAATTAGCATTGCTCTTAATTACTTATTTTACAAATGCATTTAAAATGTCATTTGGGTATTGAGAAATTTCTTAACGCTAAAGTTTAAAACCTATTAGTTGCGAGCCAGCATCTTGATTTAGCTAGGCTTAAGTAGGGTAAGAATTACATCGAACAGTATTACTTGCTAATGAATTTATGTAGAATAAGTTACAATTAACTAATAATTATAGTTTATGACTTAGTGGTATAAGATGACAAAAACTAATAGTGACATGTAGTATTTATTCATAATCGTAGTGTTGTTAATGCTGACTTGACACTCTTTTCTCTTATGGAATTTCATATAATAAATGTAAACAGGATATCCATAGATATCCCTATTCTCTGCTGAAAGCAGCCATTTTATTAAAGAAAGAAAAAAAAGCTAAGATCTATTCCTAACATTCAAGAAGTGATTGATGACAAACCAAAACCAAGTTTAAGAGTAGGCATCAAAGCACAAAACATTCTTGTTCCGAGTATTGAGCAGGGTAAATAGATTCGTTCCATGCAAGATTCTTAACTTTTGTCTTCTTTTTCTTACTAGGCTCACCGTCCTCTGATATAGGATGGGGGAGCTTGAAACTGGAAGTTGGATCTTTATTACGTAAGTTATGAGAATGTTTCTCACAAATTATTGTTTAACTTAAATTGTCAAAGCTTAATTATAAAGTACATGGACTTTAATTAATTTCCAGAAGAATCCACATAAGCATGTTTTCATATCCTTTGAAATCAAGAGTTTGAGAAAACAACATAAAAATATTGAGAGAATTTATTTAGACTTAAAACGAATTGTATTCCAAGAGGTCAAGACACATGGCGGGACAAATAGAATTTTCCGAACGAGGAGAAAATAAGGGGGCAAAAAATGATTTTTGAATGAATCATGATTATAATTGTTAATTGATGACACGGTTTTCTCCCTTTTTCCCTCTCTTTTCTTGGTAATCAGTACAGCATTATCCCTATTTCAATTGTTTACTGACATGCATGGTGCTGATATATGCTATGCTCTTGATGCCAAGGAATTTCTTAAGATTTTAATTTTCCTGGTTACATGGAAGAGGATCAACCTGGGCCCGGGGAGAGTAGGAACATTCAACTGGGTGGTTGGGTAATGACCTAGTGGCACCGAGGAAGACGGCTTCTAGTTTCCCACAGGAAGACAAAAATTGCAGGTGGCCACTATCTAATTCTCAATTGTTTAATTCCTCTTTCCATAGCCGTAGTTTGTTGGGAATAAGTGTGTGTTTCACATGGATTTTTTCACTATACAATTAGTTTTTTTTTTTTAAAAGTTATTTGCATATTATTATAACATGTTTGTTAAAATTAACTTTAAATTTTATACAAAATTTAATGTAAAATAAAAAATTTTTGAAGTTAATTTTCATAATGTTGAATATTGAAACTTATGATTCTATTTTATAAATTATTTCTTACACTTTGAGATATAAATATTATTTTATCCTCAATTAAATAATTTTTTAATCATTTTATACTTATTTTAATAATTTAATACATAAAAATAATTTTTTTATACCATCTAAACGAATCAGATTAACTTAAAATTACTTTTCAACTAATGTATCCAAACATAAAAATAATTTGATTATAATCGATTATAATAAAAAAAATTTATACAATAATTAATTATTAAGTATAATCAAATTTTCGTAATTTTCTCAAACATACACTAAATCTTTTCATATGATTTTTCACGTGATAAGTTAATATGGAAGATAGAGATAGATACAAAATTTTATCAGTAGAGCTCAACAAAATATGTAATTTTTGTTTTATATAATCTTTATCTCTAAATGTCTCCTCCATATAACATTATGATGTGAAAAATCATATAATAGTATTCGGTAGCTTTATATAAAATTGAATACCGTCATATTTTGTAGGCCCGAAACCTGTTGTCTTTCTCGTTCTCATTCGCATGTTATATATAGGGAAACTGCTGTTGGAAATATATATCCTTCAACTGTGTGGCTGCTTAAAGTCCATCTTCAGCGGACTTTCTCTCTTTCTCTCTTTCTCTCTATCTCTCTAACACACATTGACACACGGACAATCAACCGAGATAGCTAGATACCTCACCTTAACAAATACAGACTTTGACTCTGAGAAAGATGGTGAGAACACCTAGCTGTGACAAAAGTGGACTGAAGAAAGGAACGTGGACACCAGAGGAAGACAGGAAGTTGATTGCTTATGTTACTAGGTATGGCCACTGGAATTGGCGCCAACTGCCCAAGTTTGCAGGTGATTATAATTGAACATGTGTACTCGTGCAGTCAAGCATTCATATCAATTAATAACAACTTAAATTGTTAACAATAATGATCAACCGGAAAGTCATCGTGCTTTTATGTCCCCCAAATTTACTTTTGAACCTCTTCCACAGCGTCACTGATTCCCTTCGTCTTAGCTAGCTGCATCTCCGTTCTAATTTGGCTTTAAATTCTGGTAGCATATACATAGCCACCATAGGTTATCAATTTTCTACTTATTCCCCTATTCATAATAATCTATGGTCAATCGTCGAAAGAGGGATGAATTACACTCAAATTCTCTCCTGCTTGAATCCATCGGTGATGTTCACAAACCAAATTATTTGTGCAATATATTTTCAGGTCTTGCAAGGTGTGGAAAGAGCTGCAGATTGAGGTGGAAGAATTATTTAAGACCAGACATCAAAAGAGGGAACTACACTCAAGAAGAAGAAGCTACTATAGTCAAACTACACGCAAAGTTTGGTAATAGGTATGACACACCCCAACCCAACATATATATGGTTGCTTCTTCTTCATTTCTCCACAAGTTAATTTGCACAGCAGCAAAAAGCTTGAAATCTGGTGCACGTGATGCAAATCATCATTCCCTGGCTGTGTGTTTTGAAAATAAAGAATCTCTAACATGTTTTTGGCTTATCTTAATGATTCAACATTAAATTATAAATATCATATATTGTGCCATATTCGGATTGAACATAGACTTGATTCCATGTAAATCTTCGCTTAATGGCAAGGTGGAGAACCAATTCTAGTCATCACAATGTTGATTGCTTCTCAGTCAAATTATAATTTCTTTGTGGTGAAATGAATCGTATAATTAATATTGATTAATACGAAATGTGTAGAAATCATAGGTAATTAAGTCTAATAATTTCCCTTCACTTGTAGATGGTCTATGATTGCCTCTCAGTTACCTGGAAGATCAGACAACGAGATAAAAAACCAGTGGCACGCCCATCTAAAAAAGCGCTTTCAACACAGTTTAGCAACGAATGAAAAAGCTGATCAGGCCTCCAAGTCAAAGCATCACTCCCCAGTTGAATCAAGGCAAGAGAAGGACTCGCTGGAAATCACTGACCCTTATCACAACAGTGCTGCAGCCAGTTCTCAGACACAGACACCTGATGCTTCTCCATCGTCCCAGCAGACATCACCAAGTGATTTTTTGTGCGTAACAGCGGAACCTGCACCAGCCGGTAACAAGAATTTGGTTCTGGATGACTCTGCTAATTTTCTGGACGCAAACACAGTGCCTGTAAGTGCAGATTTTTGGACACAACTTTATGTGGCTGACATTTCTTACTTCCCAGGCGAATTACTGGCACCTTTCGTGACTGAACCCGAATGTTTAAGTCCTCTCTATGATCCACAACTTTGGGGTCTGTCCGAATAATTTGTACGAGGAATATATTTCAGCTTCCTCCTCTTCTTCTTCTTCTTCTTTTTGGGTTAATATATATGAGCTTATACTATTGAGAGGAATGTCTGTGCGGGTTTAGGGGGGGAAATACGTTAAGATACACATACACTTTATATTACCCAATTCAATGCCTTTAATAAATTTCTTTTTATTTCCTTCAATCACTCAGTTTGTAGGAAGATTAATTTAATCTCATCTCTATAACTTTAATTGTTGCAATTTAGTTCTTTCCAGTTTCATAAATGAGTTTATTTTCATCCCTCTATTAAACATGTTGTTTTTGTGTGGACATTTATCTCTGTGTTTGATGAAAAGACATTCAAATATTCTCTAAATAAATTTTTTTCAACATAATAACAAAATTAATTATTAAAGAGATAGAACAAAAATGTAACCAAAAAAACAAAAAAAGAGAGAGATGGAACAAAAAGAAATTAAACTGAGATAAGATTGAGTCAATTAAAAAAATTGGAAATGAAAGAGTTTTATTTGATCAAAATTACAAGAACTAAAATGTATCTTCATTGTGTTTGACATAATACACTAAATAAACTGAATAATCTCTTGAAAACCAGATGTTTTTAACGCTAGATAACACCAAAAGATAAGGACTTCACAAATGGATGGCAATGCAGTGTGCGGCATAGTTGACGCTAACCCCATTTTTCATCTAAATAAATAAATACATAGTTACATTCATGTATATGCTCACTTCATTGCCTGACTAATATTTGTATATAAATGTAAAGAGTATGAAATCAATCTTTTATTTTTATTTCTTCCATAAAACTTTAGAAAAATTCTTACTTTATTCACATTAAAAGAATATAGGATTGAAATTAAATATACAATTAAATTTTTTTACGATAAATATACTATTATAATTAAAAGTCACTCAAGTGTAATAATTGATTTACTCTCTTTATTTTCTTCTTAAATTTTCTCTCTTTCATTTTTTTCTTTAATTCTTCAAAAATATCAAGTATGTGTTCACGGTCACGGTTATGTTTTTATGAAATAAGAGCCTATTTGTTTCCACTTGTTGCCATTTTTATCAATATTAACATAAAAAACAAAACAAAAAAATCAAAATGACTACGTGCATCAAAATCTGCCATATTTATGAAGATTGCCAATATTAATTAATTTGTGTACAAGTTTTTGTTAAGAACATAGATGGAACGGATCAAGTAAGGGAAAAATCATTATGTGCATATTTAATGCATGTATATAAAATATATAATTTGGATCTTAGCTATACATAAGAACAGGGATGGGTCTAGGAATTATCTACTGGGAAAAAATATAAAAGTTAATATAATTGAATAAAAATTTATAGTTCAAAATTAAATATATTATGCATTCATCAAAGTTGCAGATAAAAGACATGTTCTTTCATATCATAAAATATGGATTAACACAAATTATAATATATTTGATTATAGAACCGTCATACTTATTTTTCTGATGCTTTATTTCACTTTTAAGGTCAATTTATTGTTGTTCTTCATTTTTTGTTTGCTTTTTTGAAATCAATAAGTAGTATTGTAAACTTAAGAATTAGAGACGTGAAAAGAATGAACACAAAAAGTAGTATTCTACCCTCTGGAATATATTGCCCATGCATAGCGCAAGTCTATAATAAAGAAAATGGGCCTACATAAAAGAAAGCGTTACTGGTTACAGTAAGTATATCTGTAGGGTGTATTGTGGACTCAGATCATTTAATTGCGAGGCCCTATGCAGCTAGCGAGCCAGCGACATCCAAAATTGCATTATAAGCATATGATAGATAACCCAATGAAGAAAAATCCCATTACCAACGAATGGATTCCCATTTTTAAATAAAAAAATTAATAACATTGATTCCACAGGAATGTATTGTTTGTTGTACCCATCCAAAACTACAAAAACCTTAGACTGTGTACAATGATGTCTATCTGGTTTTGACCATATATTCCACATTGTATTTATCTCTCGGAAACCTAGAAGTAAATTACGTAATTGTTTAAACTACGTATATAGCTTTATTAATCGGACCGGGCAAAGAATAATCACATTGGAAAAAGACAACTATTTTTATGTGTGTGTATCTATGTCACTGTGTGTGATGGACACTCCCAATTTCAAAGGGTATAATTGATATAGATGCATTTTTAGACGCAGACATAAATAACTTGTCAAACGGTTGCTTGAAGAAATAAAATATATACGCAAGTTGCGATTAGCATTGGTGATGGCACCAACAAAGATCTTTTTATAGCAATATGATTAGGAAGATGCTATTATACGCTCAAGTGCATATGCGCTAGCTCGAGTTAATTGACCTTAGGATGGAAAAGAAAAAAAAAATAACAGTGGGATATGAATGTGGAAAAAAAAATTCCACGGCATATCCCTTGCGTTTATTATTTCTAATCAGAAGAATAACCCCAAGATCAAATAAAGGTGACCCCATTTTAACATTCCTAAATTAAAAATATGATTGGGAGTTGAGAAGATAAGAGAGGAAAAACTATCAAAAGAAAATGAGAGAAAAGAAAATAGAAGATGCAAAATTAAGTAATATGTTTTCTTTCTTTAATTTGTTTAGATGTTTAAAATCTTTTATATTATGAGAACTTGAAAATATTTATAAAAGTGAATAAAAGATGATTTTAGAGAGTTACATGATAATATCTTATTTTTTTCTTTAATTTTTTTAAAAAAATCCCAAACAAGACAAATTCTTGTAAATTCTGAGAGTATTACACTACTTTACTAAAAATGTAATATGTGGCAATAAATAATTATATACGTCATTAGATTAAAAATAAAATATTATTTAATTAGATTTAGACATTATAAAGCTAAGTATCTAAGTATTCTTTAACAAACAATAACAATGTTTACTTACAATAATGCCCCTCCATTTTTCTCTTTTTTCTTCCGTCGAAGCACGCTGTAAACTCTGAATGCTAAAACTGAATTTAAAAATAACAGCTCACCAATACTTCTAAATTTCTAAGCTTAGTTTTTGGTTGCTTGACCGTTGACCCTCAACTGAACATATATAATCAAAGTAATATTTAATTAAATGCAGGTTTAGTTCAGAATATTTTAATAAAAATAGTGGCTTATTTTTTAAAAACTCTCTTAAAAAGTTTGTAATTATAAACTGTTCTAAACACAAAATAAACTAATTTGAATCCACACTAACTTAAAAACATGTAACAAAATCTCAATTTTCGTGTTTATGCAAAGATAGAATTTGGAAAATTATGCTCATTTATGTAACTTGACTTCTATCTACGATCAAATTAATAACATGCACCTAAAATTAATACTATATATCTTCGATCAAATCGTATCGCGTGAGAGTTTGATCAACACAAAATTGCTATGAAGTTTATTTTATTTTTATTAGAATAAAAAGCATATAAAACTACCTGTTGTAAGACACATAATTGAAGGGAAAATGTTCATTTACACGAAGAATTTACACGAAATACGCGTCTTTCTTGTTTCGTTACTAAATGTAAGGTGTCCTTTCTGTTTTATTTATTTTTTCCCCTAATTTTGTGTTGCTACCTGAGTCGTGATCTAATTTGGAAGGGTAATGTTATATATACATTTTTTTCCACATTCTTTGCATCTAATCAATTATTAATATTCTTTTCGTTCTCCTTTTCTCGTTCTCTATTTTCTTCCTCAAGACTATCGGTCTATAGAAAATATGTAATTAAGGAATGTAGAAAAAAATTATTATGTGCATATATTTCCGAATTTGGAAAGTTTCTTTCGTGTTATACAGCACTTCTCATTTCTAAAAGCATATGCAGATAACCGTGCTCCCATACAAAACGTTTTTGTGGAAGCAAATGGTTGAATTGAAAAAACAGTCAAACACGTTTTCCATGTTTTTACCATCTTTAGGTTTTGCTTTAAGAGGTGGCACTTTTTTTTTTTTTTTTATTTTGCTGAGATTCAGATTTCATTATTTCAACTGAGAGTTGTGTCATTATAAAGATAATTTTTATTCTTTTTTAGGAATGTATTATTATTTATATTATTTTTAATAAATGTGATTGAATAAGAAAAATTAATAAAAAAATATGTATAATAAATAATATTAAATAAAATATAAAAAATGTATATACTATTTAATGGAAGAATATAATGATGGTATATTAAATACAGTCAAGAGCATGGTAATGGGTCAAATTGGAGGACACCTATTTCTGAGGTTATTTTCTTAGACTGGGATGTATGATATACATAGGTATAGCTATGGACCGTTACTGCAATAAAGGCCATGCTATTATTCAGTCATGCCACAAACCCACGCTTGATAATGTACCCCCGAGCAATGATATATAGTATAAAGGAGTTTATCTAATATCAAAGTCAAAATATATGGATCAGTGATGAATTAGTAATACTTACATTTTAATTAGTAATATTTAAATTTGTGTATAAATTTATTCAAATTATTTTTTTAATAAATAATTATATATACAAAAAATTTATAAATTTTAGTTGATAATATTTATATATATTCAAATCTACATATAATTTTTGTCAAATAAAAAAAGTAATATATCCATGGTCTCAAACATAATGGATCTATAATAATAAACTCTAGCTTACAAAGGGTTTATCTAATATGAACTTTAAAATATATAGTTCATTCATTGACCAACAATAATAAATCATTGGTTTATTAATTAAAAACAATAATTAAGATTAATTACTTAAAACTCTACATATATATTTCAATTAATAATACTCAAATTTATACACAAATTTAATTAGATAATTTTATTTTTTTATGAATGATTATACATAAAAAAATTATAAATTTTAATTAATAATATTTATATACACTTAAATATGTATACATATCTTATCAAATAAAAAATACATGTATGAACCCAAATATAATGGGTCGATAATAACAAGTTATATATACAGAAATATTTTACTAAACATTTAAAAAGTGGCTAAAAGGATTTCAATAATTACTTTATGAAAAATGGTTCATGCAGGAATCAGACTGAGTGTAAATAAAAAAATATTTTTATACCCCTAATATAACACTTATATAGGACATTGTATCTAATATAATTATGGTGAGATACTATCATATATCATATATCATGGATATACAATATATAAATGTGAATAGAGTATTATTTACGTATCATTTTTTAATTATTTAAATAATAGATCTCTATGAAAAAAGAGATAAGAATTTTTATAATCAAATAATAATAAAAATGTGTAATAAAAAAATTGTGTAATATATATATATAATATAAAAAGTCTAGGCCACAATTTTTTTTCTGTTTCTTTCCTGTGAGAGGTTTGCGTACATTCTACATATATATTTTTGGAACAAGAATCTTTTAAGTTAATGTGACTAGATCTATTAATAATTAATATAAATTTACTTAATTATTTTATAAGAATTTTTATTTTAAATAATTATTGTCTATATTATTTGATTCCCCTCTATATATACGTCTGTACACTCTACTCTTCCTAGTTCCCAGCATTCCAAAGTCAAACATGACAATCACAGGACTCGTATATCTTTCTTGGCCATAGAATAACAGAAAAGCTTATCTGTACCGTACAGACTGTACGAAACCCTTTCAATCACAAATCTGGCTTTCGGTACGTATTGCTTTCTCTAAGTAATGAATAGAGACATCCCGTGATCCGCAGGAATATAAATCCTGTTATGGGGATTAATTATTCAACTTTTATATTTTTATATCAAATAATATATATATATATTTTTTATATTTTATTTAATATTATTTATTATATATATATATATATTTTTTTTTTTTTATCTCACTTAATTATATCTATAAAAAATAATATAAATAATAATATGTTTTTAAAAAAGAACATAAGACTATTTTTTTCCTTAATTATTTATAAGAAAAAGGTGATAATGTATATATATTTTTTAAAGTGTGTAATTGGAAAAAATAATAATAAATAATATTAAATAAAATATAAAAAAATATGTATTATTTATAATAAAAATATTAGAGTTGTTATTTATAAGTAAAGAGTTAGCTTGAGAGAACTCTTCTGAGCAATAGCTGGCTAGCCAAACAATTTGAGAAAATGCCATATATAATTATATATGCAATCATTGAATATGAGATGGTTCCAACTTTTCCATAATCTCCAAAGAAGGCAAGCGACTGAATTCAGTAATTGAAGTCACTTTCTTGAGCTTGGACATCGAAGACCAAATGTAACCAGTAATCTTGAAAAGAATCACAACGAAAGGCAGCTGATAGTAATTCTTACGTACTCTAAGAATAATAATACATTTACCGGTTTAGAATTTGTTATAAATTATTGTAAAATTTATTTAATGATACAGATTAAATTTTTATATATGCCATGTGTATATATTTAATTGGATTAATGTATTACTTTCTTAGTATATAAGATTTTCTGACATTAGAGACAGCAAGCAGTCTTCTTGGAGCAGTCAACAAATAAATGGAAAATTGATTCATTTTGATGCTTTCATATAAGTTCTTAAAACATTTTTTAAATGTACGTAACCTTGACTGTTATTTGTAGGTATAAAGTTTGGTAACATTTGTATATAACAAATTATAAACATATTTTATTAAAGATATAAAAGTTACATACCGTCAAAAAAAAGTTACATATGATTTTTTTAAATAAAAAAGTCACACGAGTTTTTTAAAAAAATATCAAAGTTTATACTTATTTAGTAAATATTTGAAGTGACCTATAGACGGATCACTTTTCTAATATTATTGTAACTAATAAGCTCCTAAATTTCAGAAAAATTAAGATGTTGTGAGATTTTTTTAAAATAATAAAAATGATAGATTACTTCAAAGTCATCGATTATGGTATATGTAGCATGCTTAGAGTTTTAGAGGAGTAGGTAATGACTCATCTAGAGGCAATGTTAACTTACGTCACATAGCAAAAATATTATATCAAATTAGTAGTTTCTTGATTGATGTAATAGATTAGATTTAAGTTCAGATTAAAAAAATATCTAAGCTCTATTTTTTTATACGAGATTTAAGCGTTTATATTAATTTAGAGATAATTTTATATATTTAATATAGCTCTATCACCTTATAAAAAGGAAATATTATAAAACTTATATGACCCTTTTTTATTACAAATATATTTTTTATAATAAATTATTATATATTATTTTATGTATTTATCTTTTATAATGCAATGCATCACACAAATATTAATATCAATTTCGATATTCTTATCATAAATAGTATATACACTTTTTTCACATATTTTTTAATACTATTTATTATATTTATTTTTTTATCACTTTCTTTCACTTAATTATAATTTTTAAAAATAGTATGAATAATAATACATCTCTTTTTAAAAGTGTAAAAATATTATTTTTCTACTAATATTTACTAGTTTTGAAACTCACACTAGTGAAAGAGTAATTTTCAACATAAATAGTATATCAACATTGTTTTTTCACACACAGTGCTCAAAGCCATATGGATGTAATTTTCATTTTTGTACAATTATTAAAAAAAAAAAATAATGAATGGACTTTTTAATCCTTTTAAAAATTCGGGGATAAATAAATGTATGTTAGTAAAATAAATGTATGTTGGATCAGGATTCTTTATTTTTGCATTAATTAATAAAATGTAAGAGCCATGTCTTTGGTCTAGTGGTCACTTACTTTGGTGATAAGTGAATGTTTCCCGTTTATGAAAGCTTAAACCTTTAACATTGTAGAGACTCTTAATCACGTAAATCAAAATTGCTTACTACTTAAGTGGTAACTTGTAGCTAGCCAGCTAGATAATCAAGAGAATAAATTACATATAGTCTTTTTTTAATTTAATTTGGCTTTAACTTTAGCCTTAATTTTTACTTGAGTTTCAGCAATTAATGCTATATATATATTCTCGTTCGGTTTATATAATAGGAAAAAAAAGGATAATGATTCATTAGGGAATAATATTTAATTTAAAGGAACCAAAAAAATTAAAATTATTAATAAGAATTATTTAAATTTTAATTAAAATGAAGAACTATATAATTTATTTAAGGGTCAAAATTATCCTTAATAAATTATCAATCATCCATCTCTTTTCATGTTCTCTTTTCACACAACTTCTTCTCTTTTTTCCTCAAGTCCTCTCTTCTCTAACGACGCTCTCACCAAGCTAGACCAAGGGCATGTTTCTTTCTCTCATTTTCTATGATTTTCAATGAAGTTTTATGTGTAAAGTTTTATGAAATAAAAAAAAAATTGTAAGTAATAATTACTTTTTACTTTATTGTCATTTATTATCACTAAGCAGTTAACAATTTTAAATAAAATTTATGTGTAAAGTTTCATAAAATTAAAAAGAAATAATTGTTACCTTTTATTGAGTTATCATTTAGTACTAAGTGGCTAGTGGTTTAAAATGAAGTTTCATGTATAAAGTTTTATGAAATTAAGATGAAATTTGTGAGTAACAATTACTTTTTACTGAGTGACCATTTGTTATCACTTTATCATTGAGAGGCTAATGATTTTAAATGAGGTTCTATGTGTAAAGTTTCATGAAATTAAGAAGAAGTTTGTGAGTGATTATTATTTTTTAATAAATGGTAAATTGTTAACATTGAGTCATTAACAATTTTAAATAAAATTTTATGTGTAAAGTTTCATGAAATTAAGAAGAAATTTATGAGCGGTCATTACTTTTTATTGAATGGTCATTTGTTAACACTGAATGACTAACAATTTTAAATAAAGTTCCACATATAGAGTTTTATAAAACTAAGAAGGAATTTTGTGAGCGACCCCTGTTTTTTATTGAATGATCATTTGTTACTACTGAGCGATTAATAATTTTAAATGAAGTTTCATGAGCAAGGTTTTATGAAATTAAGAATAAATTTGTGAGTGATTATTATTTTTTATTGAATGATTATTTGTTAATATTAAGTGACTAATAATTTTAAATAAAGTTTCATGTATAAAGTTGCAAAAAATTAAGAGATTTTGTTAGTGGCCATTGTTTTTTTATTGAATAATCATTTATTAACATTGAGCAGTTAATAATTTTAAATGAAATTCTGAGTGTGAAATTTTATAAAATTAATAAGAAATTTGTGAGTAGTCTCTACTTTTTATTACATGTTCATTTATTACTACTTGAAAGCATCTAATAGTTTTAAATAAAATTATATGTACAAAGTTTTATAAAATTAAAAAAAATTGTAAGTAATTATTACTTTCTATTGAGTGATTATTTATTACTACTAAACAACTAATAATTTTAAATGAAATGATCATTACTTTTTATTAAAAATAATTTTGACTATTAAATAAAATAAAATGACCTTTTATTTTAATTAAAACTTAAAAAGTCTTTTTTAACAATTTTATTTTTTTATTCTTTTAAATTAAATATTGCTCCTTAATATCTTTATCATTATTTTTTCCTATATAATATGCTAATTATCAACGTTTGTTGAATAGACTTTGTTTAATGCTTTTAGCAGAATGCCATACACATGCAGAAAACTAGAGAAGTGTATGCATTAACTCTTAATTCAAATCAGGGCAGACAGTGACGGACTCAGAAAATTTTGTTAGTGACAGTAAAATTTTTAATTTTTATTAGTGGAGACAAAATTTTTTATTTTATTTGATAAATAATTTTTATTTAAAAATTATAATATTTATTATACTTTTTTATATATAGTATTAATGTGATTATTATTATTTTTTAATGTGTATAAGTATTAGTTTATTTAAGAAGAATTTACATATAAATTATCTAAGATTAGTTCATAATTATCCACATAAATATGATTCTATACAATAAAATTAAAATTTATTTAATTAACTTTATATTTAAATAATTTTTTTCAAATTTTATGAGAAATAAAAATAATATATTACATATATATTAATAGATATATTTTTTAATGGGAGCATGTGCTTGTGCCGAATCAGATCCTCTCCAGTAACTAGAGGAATCTAATTTTTTTTTATATGTATGTTATAAATAAAATAAAATGTAATAAAATATATGTTATAAATAAAATATAATATAATAAAATATATAATAAATTTTTACATGTAAAAAATTACTAAATCCTCTAATTACTGGAGGGGATCCCGGCACGTGCCCCCAAACCCACTAACGCGGGTCCGTCCCTGAGGGCAGATGAAAACAGTATAAACATGCAGCAGCGACCAACCGTTTATCTGGATCAAAGTATAACCCACAAGAATGGTCCAGCAAATTGATGCTCCAACGACATCTGCCTTCCTTTCCAACCCCAATAATGCTTACTGGTCTGATCAAGCTGATACCTTGAACCTTAGCCTCATATTTTCTCAGTATATTATCGACTATTAATATAAAGAAGAGTACATAATCGTACATGTCCCATCATTCACGTGAACAATCATAATAGCCACATAATTTCGAAATAGAAACTGATTTTTATTTTATTTTGTGTGTGTGTGATGAAATGACTAGGGTAAGAAAAAGTTTTTTCCATTTTATGGAGAGGGGATCCTCTCAAGTCTTAACTTCACATGATGAGGTCAAGTTTACAAATATGAGCAATTCATAATTTCTAAAAACCAATTAACGATGAGTAATTGGAATAACGTGGAACGGCGTTGTTTTATGACACAGTAAAACAACGCCATCTTGACTTCACAGAAGCGTAAGCACAGCTTTGGGGATTTCTATAAGGCACTCCATCGCACCTCCTTTGTGTCACCCAGCCACCGTGAACTGCCCCAGGGACCAATTCCACTACCCACCGAATCACCGCACGCCTTACAGCCGCGAGCACCTCCATCTCAGACCATGAATATTCACACAGACCACCAATCTCTTTCAAGCTATTCGCACCATAGCCACTCACCGTCCCATCTTTGTTGTTTTCGTTCCCAACAACTCTCTAGCATGGTTTGATTTGAGGTCATGGGTGGAATTTCACGATGTAAGGAAAATGATGTTGCTCCATATGCTTTGAATTAATTACCGTTGATTTGTCTTAAGTAATTATGAATGGCTCAGATTTGTGCACACGACCAGGTCATGTGTAGCTAAGACATAAGAGAATCCTCTCTCCATTTTAGGGAGATTTAGATTCTCGTATTATTATTTTTTTTCTTATGTAGTTAAATGAAAGAGATAAATAAATATAAATATTATAATTTTTTTTACAAATTATGATTAAGTCTTTCTAATAAATATATTTATATTTTTTTTTTTATTTAATCACATAAAAATGATATAAGAAGATTTAAATCATTATTCTACGATATGTTTTAGTATCATAGGAGAAAAAAAAAAAGAATAGATGTAATAGAAGAGAGAGAGAGAGAGAAAGAAAGGAAGAAATGAAGGATTTATCTTCCTCTTATATGATATTATTTATAGAAAAAATATATTTTTTTCTTTTATTTGGTTTTAATAAGAAAATAAAAATAAAAATGCATGTAAATGAATTAAGATATATGGTGGGGCTATAAAAATATTTTTTTCTTTTTTTTTCCTTCTTTTTATCCATGTGGTATAATGGAGGGATAAAGAATATCATAAAAAAGAAAAGAAAAAAAAAAAAAGAAGAAGGAAGTTGATGAGCTATTACTTTCTTTGTTTGGTATATTCAATGGAAAAGAAGGAATGTTTCCCTTCCTTTATTTGATTTTATCAAGAAAAATAATAGAAATATATGTTAATAATGGTGAGATGAATGAAAATGTTTGGGACCACCTTACTTTTTTCCTTTCATTCCCCATCCTCCCAAAAAGTGAGGGATGGAATATTGTGATGTCCACATAAATTGTATCCTTCCATTTCCCTTCTTTTCTATTGTTTTTATCAATACCATATAAGGGATGATAATTTAGAGCTGTCAAAATGGATTCTGACCTGTGAGCCAACTTGGCTCAACCCACCAAATTGGTGGGTTGGGTTACTAAAATTACAGCTCACTAAAACCCTGGGTTGATATGATCCGACTCATTTAACTCACGAGTTAAGCGGATTAGAATCATGTTAGATACATGTTGACAAATATTTTTATAGTTAAAGAAAAAACCTAGAGATAATGACTAAAGACTCAAAGACCAAGTGGGTTATGCATGAAATCAGAAAACTCAAAATTGATCACAATACAAATTGAAACTCCATCTTCACTTTCTCTCTCACTTTCTAATCTCTACAGTTGCCACTATCACCACTGAGCACCGCCATCGGCCACCACAAGTCAACAGTCACTTGCTAGTGTTGCGCGCAGATCACAGCCACTCGTCTGTTGAACTTGAATGCCCCACCAAGAAGCACAAAATCGAGTGCGAACCGACCATTATCAATGTGAACAAATGACTCTGCAATTAGCCATCGTCGTCGTTGTCGATGGAACTAGAGAGCTTGTGTTACCAGCCATAATTGATGTCACCAGAGGGCAGAGCCACAAAGTCCACCACAAAAAGAATTTTTTCAAAAAATATATATACAGAGTGGTGACCCCTCAAGCTACACAAGCTGCAGCAGCTAAATTAGTAATTGTGTTTTACAAATTATAAAATTTATATTTTTTTATGAAATTTATTTTTACATCTTTTGGTGCAACTAATTCTCGCTCAAGTAATGAATATGTTCCTCTTTACAAGTATTTTTCAGCAAACTTGAACTCTTGATAGTAAAAAACATATTAATTATTAAGCTCAACATTACTTATCACTTAAACAACCCTCGTACATTATAAATAATTTACAAACTATTCTTAATTGGATTCAGATGGTTACCTAAATGAGATTGATGAAAGTAATTTCTTCTGATGCACGGTGGTTGTGACAGTGGTGCGAGGCCGAGTCTTTCGTCCCAATCATGAATGTTTACTACTTCTTTGTTAAACTAGGATATATAATATCAGATGGACTCTTCCTTTTCCTATTTGATATAGGAAAGACATGAAATGGATTTCAACTACACCTTACTAGTAGTGAAGTACAACAAAAATCTCGATGGCAAGTCTTCCCAATCGAAAATGGACTTTGGAGCCAAAGTGGTGAATCATCTCAATGCGGCTTTCTTCAAAAGAGAGAGGAAAACTACGACACATGAGCAGGTTATCCCCTCCAGCAAATAGTAAAGTAGAAATGTAAGCATCAAAATGTTCTTAAAGGTCTGTGGTCCCATCATAGACTTCAATATTAGTTGGATATTTGAAGTGCTTAGGGATCTCGAAGGCCATCAACTCATCAGAGAAAGGTTGAGTCTACTTAACCGACTTTCTTCGTCTTTGATCCTACTCTCTATTTTCTCGTACTGGGTTCTCAACCCTTTTTTTGGGTTCCATGATCTTTGAAATATTCGGATTATGTATCTTGTCATGGACTGGCTCCTTCCCGTCGTCACGATTCCTGGAGGGGACTCGATTTTCATCCTCATTTTCCTGGTTAGTAGCTTTGTCTAGGTCATGAATGCGTTCATCCTAAAGTATGACCAAGGAGATCAGTTTTTCTCGTGATAGCTCTAGGAGACATGGTTCGCCCTGTTGGGAGCAAACTCCATCGTTATTCTCCCGCGCTTCTAGACACTACAACACTGATACCCACTATCTGACCTCTCCTGAGGGGGTTCCGCATTGATCAAGTTTCTGTGTCGCCGCAACCTGCTGCAACTAAGGGGAGGGGTTTTTGCTAGTATGCGAAGTCTCTTCTCCATCTCGCTTGAGTTCCAGTTAGGCAACAATTGGATCTTGGACTGGAGTGGAGGCCGGACGATAGCCAGAGAATGGATGATTTTGCATGGTAAACGTGTGACTTCGTCTAGTGGTAATCATAATGATAATGATGAGAATCAAAATTTATCATTCCCACAGATGACGTCAATGTTGTAAACTAATTTCAGATGAATACCTGAATGAGATTAATGAAAGTGATTTCCTCCGATGCACAGTAGTTGCGATGGTGGTACAAGGGATGGGTACTTGCAAATGACACTCTGTCATTCAAGTCATACCATGCACGAGTGGGTAGTGTTTGGAATTAGATGAATACCTTTATTACCTTATGTGGTATTTATAGGAGCGTCTTGATAGATAAGAATCATGTTTAAATTTATATTAAATATTATTAATAAGTATAAAAATCTATTAAGATCGTTAACTTTATTAACTAATTTCTCTATTTATGAGAAATTCGATGAAAGATTTATTCATTATTAATAGACTTATTTACTTATTAAATAACAGTCATAAATATTTGATATTCAACTTTAATAGGTCGAATTACTCTTAAACCGCTAACCTGAAACTTAGTTCAGAACACAAACCATTGAATGATTAATTATCTTTCACCCCTATATTCTTATTTGAGTAATTATTTTGACATTATAATTGTGACACAAACATTACTCCTAAACTGCTTGTGACATTTGTAGTTTTATAAGTACTTCCCTCACCTCCTTTTTTTTCTTTGCTTATTTCTTTAAATGGCAGTGAAAATAGGTTATTCCAATAGTATAGTGAAGGCATTAGTGACATGTTTGAGATTTTGAAAAGTAGGCATAATGACACTTATTGCTTCTAAAATATTCATTCAACAAAAGATTTCCTCACATCAAGAAGGAATTTAAACTTGTACACTTAAAAAAATTCTTATGTGCTCTTAAATTAAGAAAAAGTTATTGTTATTTAACATTCAATCAATATATGCTACTTTAATTATGTCATTAAAATTGTAGTTAAATTGAGCGGTAATAACAATTCACATAACTAATCGAAGTGGTACACAATGAATGATAAAAAATAAAAACTTTTTTTATTATTTCAAGATTTTCCTAAAATTCTAGAAAATGGCATAGCTTTGTCCAAAATTTTTGACCAATTAACTCAACTTACATTGACACCTTCATTTTTCTTTTGACTTTCATAACACCGGCAGAGCTTATGGGGGGACCAGGCACGCTCCCCCAAACCCCCTCAAAATTTGAAAATTCTTTATGAATACTTAAAAAAAATTACATATTATTCTCATAAAATTATTAAAACATAATATGCTCCACAAGATTTTTAAAAGTTTCATAATTGTACTTAGAAGTTAGATATTGCTCTTTTAAATAATATCAAAAAATTATATGGCACCTCAAAATTTTAACCAAAGATCCCCCACTACTTTTACATAATTGCCAATACATCTCAAAATTTTATCATCTCTGAATTTTTTTTATATTAAAAGAAATAATTAATGTAAGGATTACACTTGTACTCACAAAACATCACGACAAAACCTTATATAATGAGTATAATCATTAGTTATCCTGCAATATTTAGAGACTAATTGTAATTTTTTTGTACGCCTATAATTGTTATACTAGTAAGACTTTTAAAAAAGAAAAGACAATAACAAAATATTTTAAAGTCTTTTTATTTTGTGATATCATTCACTATAATGTATTAATAACAAGTTTGATTGGACTATATTTATTTTCAATTTTACGCATGCATGTCTAGTTTCTTACACAGCTATTACTGGAAAAAAAAAGTAAAGAATTGACTTTTTTGTATACAATGAAGTAAAGAATTGACTATTATTCATAATTAACATATCATTATAAGTTTTTCAAGTATAGGCTATAATTTCCAGTAAAAAAAAAAGTATAGGTTACAATTCTAATTTAACCAAAATTATAATATTTTAAATTTTTATGACTTTTTACCTATAAAAATCGTACCCCCTAAATTTTAGTCTTAACTCCGCCACGAGTTAACTTTGACCGTCTAACTACATATATCACATTTTGGCTCATATTACATGTTTCATGTAATATCTGAACACCACCAATTTTTTTCAAAACTGTGGGCAATTGAATTTGTCATATTATGTCATAAAGTGATGAGAATACCCTTTGAATGGAGAGGACTTTATTGGCCGATACATCTGAAATCAATTTATGAGAATACCCTTTGAATGGAGAGGACTTTATAGGCCGATACATCTGAAATCAACTTATGAGAATACCTTTGAATGGAGAGGACCTGATAGACCGTTACATCTGAAATCAATTTATCCATGATCATTGATATATATATATATATATAAGTTGGACTAATTTGGTGCTGAGGAATGGTCGCCAGCCTCACATATGCAAGCTAAACTTGTGATTAATCCGTATCTCGTACGTGTTACATGAGAACTGACACCCAGATTAAATCTGCACCACACGCTGTCTAAGTAAGAAATATATACACACACACATATGAATCATGACCCACGTTTGTATCTTTTGTCTTTTTGGTATCGTGATACACGTTTTGGTTGTGAAGGCATGGTATATCTATAAGTGAGGGTATGCAAGGTTTTCTGGTCAGGTGCAAAAGAAGCAAACTCAGTATCTAGTCTTTCGTTCGATCGGTCTGTGTGTCACTCACTTTTAAGAAGACACACATTCACACACACACAGAGTGGGAGAGAGAAGCAGTAGAGATTGATGGTGAGAACCCCTTGCAGTGGCAAAAATGGACTTACGAAAGGAACATGGACACCAGAGGAAGACAAGAAGTTGGTTGATTATGTTACTAGGTATGGCCACTGGAATTGGCGCCTACTCCCCAAGTTTGCAGGTAATACAAATTATCTATTCTATTCAGCTGCCTCTATTTTCATCGTTTTCAACCAATTCTGGTGGAGAACGAAACTTTTCCAGTAATTTGATCAGGAACAAATTATGCACCTAAGTACCATCAACATATAACCACCAATGTGGCTTTCTTCGTTTTTTGGTATATAGGGACTAATGCATATTTATATATGTAGGGACTACCTTGGCTGTTCAGAAACCATCATAATTGGTTTTACTTACTTGTCAGGTCTTGCGAGATGTGGAAAGAGTTGCAGACTTAGGTGGCTGAATTACCTAAGGCCAAACCTCAAAAGAGGGAACTACACTCAAGAAGAGGAGGAAACTATTATAAAGCTACACCAACATCTTGGTAACAGGTGTGAAACCTTCTCTAGTAAGCTTTTGCAAACCAAAAACTCATGCTATGAAATGGGAACTATGATAAATAAATGGTGGTTTTTTTAGCTACTTTCAACTTTTTGTAGTGCTTTTCTTTATTCTTTGTTATTGGATTCGGCATCTAAATACAATTTTGTTATTTGCACCACATTTCTGAACAATACTTTTACACTTGGTTAGCATCTATTATATAGGCAACAGCCGTTAGCCACATAATACACCTTAACCAAAATTTTGTACATACTAGGCGGAAAAATGATGCACAAGCATAATTTCCATCACAATATGTCCAATAATCATGCTACCACCAATAACGTACAGCTAAACACTGTTAATTGGGTAAAAGGTACTAAACCATAAACAGTGTCATAAAATGTTTCCAATAATTAAAAATGTACTTACCTAATAATTTGTTTGCATCATTAATCATCACAGTTGATTAATGTGGAGAGCTAATTCTGAGTTTCTTTCTAGTAGTACATAATGAGGTAATGTATAGATATAATACTTAGAGGTTTCTCTTCACTAGCAGATGGTCTGCCATTGCAGCTCAGATACCAGGAAGAACGGACAACGAAATAAAAAATCACTGGCACACCAAACTCAAGAAGCAATTTCAACAGAACTCAGTCACACAAGCTCAGGTCTCCAAGTCAAAGGAGCAGTCCCCAGTTGAACCAATGCCAAACAACATAATTGATCCATTCCAAAGCCTTCCAGCTACCACCCAATTCGACGATTCTTCCCAGCATTCATCCTCGAGCGAATCCTCCTCCATAAGCACAGAGCATACCAGTGTTACCAGCAACGAAAATCTGGTTCTGGAAGATGAATTTACCTTTCTGGATGCAGACACATTTCCTATGAGCGAGAACTACTGGTTAGAGCCATATATGGTTGACATTTCCTACTTCCCAAGTGAGCCCGAATACTTTAGCCCAGTCTTTGATGCTGAATTATGGAGTCATGATAATTAATTTGTATGGTGAATACAAAGAAGAGGGGCTGTTACACACAGTTTGATACTTTTTACTCTAATTAATGAGCAAAAGAAAATAAAAGAAGGTGAAGAGGACATTTTCTACCCCCAACCAACATTTATTTGCTTCTATGGGACTTACGGACTTTTGCGATTATATGAATAGGTGATATGCTGTTCTCTTCTCACAATAAGGACAATGATGTGAAGTGATTAATATATTATGGTCATAATGGTGGGTCACCATAAGCAGTCAATCGTAATCTTGATGCGCAACACGCATATTTTACCAAATGAATAATACCAGTAGTTACTATTATCCCTTATCCGCGAGCTTGATAATAAAAATCACTCTTGCTTTGTTACTTGAAGTGCTAGTAAATTTTCCATCAACAGTAAAGGGACTTTTTAATTCTTTCTTCACCAATTAGCAACGTTCAACCCTCTGAAACCCAAATTATAATTCATTCAGTATCAGTACAAGGCTGTCACAGTGGTTAATCTGAATAAATTCTTCTATTAAATCAAATCATGAATGCAAGGACGGTTAATTCCTAGCTATATGGCCAACTTTCCTAATAATAATTAAGATATAATTGTGAGGGGTTTAATTTGGTCTAAAGCATGATTTAGACCAGATATATACAATAAGAAAGAGTGGGTGGTTCGTGTAACTCATGCTTTGAGTGGATCCAACCGAGTTGCAGATTACTTGGCCAATCATGCTCATTCTCATCCGATTGGGTTGCACTTTTTGTCTCTTTTGGAACATCCCCATGTGGATGTAGTTCCTACCTGTTGGATAATTTAGCTGGAGTGACTTTTCTTTGTAGAGTTCCTGTATATGACGGCTTATGTAAAGTGATTAAAATAGGTTAAGTTTAATGGATTGACTTAAATAGTTTAATAAAATGTGTAGATTGAATTAATAAAAATAAATATAAAATTAAAAATAGTTTAATAAAATTCAATACGAATTAGCCCAGTCCAAATTCAAATTGACTCGATTAGTTTTTTTCTCTTTCAACCAGTAGAAAGAATAAATAAAAAAATGAAAAAAAAAAAACTTTGAAGGGTGTAATGCATTTAAAGCAACACAGTAAAGGGGAAAATGAGAAGAAATGAAAAGAAAGTGATAGATGGGAGGCTTTATAAACAAGTATAACTACTATCAAATTACTTAAATTATGCTGAAATGTTTTGGTTAATCAATTCTGAAGATTTGGGTGTTATGCTTATATATATATATATGTATAAGCTAGTTTTCTTGTAAAATTAGTCTTCAATGAAAGTGGAGAAAGCAATATATAAGACATAGCAGCCTGGTTTTGTGTTAGTCAAATTAATGGTGATAGGTGCAAATGTAATTTAGTATTTGATTTGAATCAAAATGTTATTCCCACTAAATAATTGATGACAAAGATTTTTTTTATTTTTTAATTTATTTCTTTCTATTTCTTAAAAAACAGATTTGTTCTATCTTAATATATATATATATATATATATATATCATATATATATTTTTAACTATTAGATCTACTTTCATCTAATGGTTACTTTTAATGAAATAATCTCAACCATTAGATGAAAGTAGAACTAACGGTTGAAAATGAGTGTAAGAGAAAAAAATTTATATTGGTGTAAGCTGATCCCTCCTCATATATATATATAGGATATGCATCAGGTAAGAGGAGTATTTATTGTAAGATGTGAGAGGAGTGAATCTTGACTATTAGATCTTACATAAATGGTCAAAATTAGAACATAAATACATGTGACTTTTTTAAGTGGTCACATGACTTTCAAATAACTTTTAATCTTGACCATCTATATATGATTGTATGATTAAGATTTACTAATCTCATCCTCTTACAATAAAAACTTCTCTCACTAGATATGTCCTATATATATATATAGTGGACTGGTCCATAACACACATAAAATTGGATTAGGCTGAGCTAATAAAATATTAATCCAAAATTTACGTAATCTAATTTAGCTCAGCTCGAAAATAGCTCAGCCTAAGCTGGCCTGGCCAACCCAATCCACTTTGACAACTCTAAGCTTAGGCCTCCACGCAAACCAAAAATAAAAAATAAAAAATGGTCTAAAGCAATTGAAGATTTGAATACTTTCAATTACACATGTTACATCATAGTTGAACTGATGCTGTTAAATAATTATTTCAACTATTTTAAAATGACTTTCGTTTAAGGTAATTGTATAATGATTAAGAAATACTATTAAATAGTTTTAATTGTAGAAAAATATAATTATATTTGATTAAATTATCTCTATTAAAATATTCAAAATATTAACACTCCTTTAATATATATTCTTTTCCATTCTATTTAGTGTAAATGGCAAGAGATAAAAATAAAAGAAAAATTAATGTTTTCTTAATTTTCTAAAACGATAGATATAATGAAATAAAACTCATTCTTTAAAATAAAAAATATTTTAAACTAGATGGAGTATTAAAGATTTACTATGACAGAGCTTTTTTTTCAAAATTCATTGAAATTTAATTTTAAATAATAAAAAACTTAAGGAAGACTAGAGTCGATACTTTTCCTTATTATGCAAGGCTATATTATTTTTCCAAATAATGAAATAATTCGAAACACTTAAAACATGGATTGAAAAAATTTTATTTATAGAATAATGTGTTAACTAAAAGTTAATTTAATTACACTAACTGTTGGAGCTTATACTCACACGTGCTATATATTTAAGTCAGTTATTTTGCAACATGACCAAAACGGCTTTGTGTTGCTCAGGGGTAAATCCCAGTTGCATCATGTTTCTATATTCTCTTTGTGACTTAGCATGTGACTTGATAGAGATCAAGCTTTGAGAATCATCATCACTTTCATCATCCTCCACTGCACAATTCACATTTCCTCTTTTGTAATTCAGAGGATATCCATGCTTCTTATAGCATGTGTCAACAGTGTGTCCACTCCTATTACAGTAGGTACACATTTTGCTACCTCTACCATTTCCTGATCTGTTTCCATACTAGTTTCTATAGCCAGATTTGTCTTTCCCTCTGGATTTCATATCCATAACATTAGAAATAAGCCTCGATTCATCTAGAACACAATTCATCCGCCTTTCTTGTTGTATTAACAGGGAAAAAGTTTGATCTATAGGAAGAAGAGGCTGCATCAGCATTATCTGAGATCTTATAACAACATATTGTTCATTTAATCCTTTTAAGAATCGTATCACATAGTCATTATCCCTATAACCCTGAATAGTAGGAATTAAATGACAAGTACATGCAACTTGACACAAACAAGGAGGAATAGGTCTAAAATTTTCCAATTCTTGCCATAAAGACATCAACTCAGTGTAAAAATCTGTGATTGAAAGATCACCTTGCTTAAGAACATAAACTTGCTCTTGCAAATCTGCAATTCTGAAAACATCACCTTGGTAAAATCTCTTCTTGAGATCACACCAAACCACATATGCTGTATCCATCCATAGAACACTTCTTACAATCGATGGATCTAAAGCATGTCTGATCCAAGAAAGAATTGTGATGTTGCACCTATCCCAAGCTCATTACAACGGATCATTTAGCGCAGGTTTCTGAATCATTCCATCAACAAATTGCATCTTGTTCTTCGATCTCAAAGCCAAGGACATTGCCATTGACCATTCATGATAGTTGTTCTTCGTGAGTTATGTGGACACAAGAACGGCTCCAGCACTATCATTTGCGTGGAAAAAATAAGGATTCTTATAAGGATTGTTGAATTCAAGATTAGCCATATCAATCAAGAGGAAGAACAGAGAACGAGGACGAAGAATCAAGGAGTAATGTAAAGACGAAAAGAAGAAGGATCAGAGGTGCAGCAGAGCTCCAATTAATGGAGCTCTGATACCATGTTGAAGTTCATGGTAATGAAACCAAAAACGGAAGAACAAGAAAGATATTGAAGAAATGCACTCTGCATTCTTACTATTGAAAGAGATGAAAACTATTACAAAACTGAATTGATTAATTGATCTACTTGCTAATCTAGCTATTTATAGTTGTCTAAGTACAGCTGTATCACCTAACTAACTGATAACAAATCTAATAATCTAACTAACTCTCTTAATAATAAACAGAAAATAACTGACTTAAATATACAGCACGTGTGAGTATAAGCTCCAACTGTTGAAGTTCATGGTAATGAAACCAAAAAAGGAAGAACAAGAAAGATATTGAAGAAATGCACTCTACATTCTTACTATTGAAAGAGATGAAAACTATTACAAAATTGAATTGATTAATTAATCTACTTGCTAATCTAGCTATTTATAGTTGTCTAAGTACAGCTGTATCACCTAACTAACTGATAACAAATCTAACAATCTAACTAACTCTCTTAACAATAAACAGAAAATAACTGACTTAAATATACAACACGTGTGAGTATAAGCTCCAACACCCCCCTCAAGCTGGAATGTACATGCCTACCTTGGAATGAAGATGTTTGAAGGGACCAGAGGCTAAGGGCTTAGTCAATATATTATCAATTTGTTGCTGAGATAGTATAGGCAGTAAGTGTAAAGTGCCTTCTTAAACTTTATCCCGCACTAGATGGCAATCCATTTCTATGTGCTTGGTTCTCTCATGGAAAACCGGGTTGAGTGCTATATGTCTGGCTGCTTGATTGTCACAATAGATGATAACTAGTGTAGAATGCTGAGATTGTAAATCAAAAAGCAGGTAGAGCAGCCATTGTGCTTCACATGTGGCTTGAGCCAATGCCCTGTATTCTGCCTCAGATGAGGACCGTGAGACTGTGGGTTGTTTCTTGCTCTTCCAAGACACAAGAGAAGAGCCAAGAAAGAAACAAAATCCTGTAATTGACCGGCGAGTATCCAGACATGCACCCCAGTCAGAGTCACTGAAACCTTTGAGCTTGCAATCATTAGATGCTGAGAAGAATAACCCTTCAGTTGGAGGGCCCTTAATATATCGTAGGACTCTCAATGCTGCTTGGTAATGAATGGATGTAGGGCAATCCAGAAACTGACTTAATTGGCTCACAACAAAGCAAATATCAGGCCTGGTATGTGTGAGATATAAAAGTCTACCAATAAAGCGCCTATAAACAGTAACATCGGGTAGAAGGTCTCCTGATCCCTTTTGTAGTTTAAGAGTACTATCCATTGGTGTGCTGCAAGGCTTTGCACCAAGTAAACCTGCATCATTGAGTAAGTCCAGGGCATATTTTCTTTGGTACACAGTTATTCCTTTACTAGATCGAGCAACCTCAAACCCAAGGAAGAATTTCAGTTTCCCTAAATCCTTGATGCTAAATCTTTGATCCAAGTATTGTTTGACTTGAGATATTTCTTCTAAGTCATCACCAGCCATCACAAGGTCATCTACATATACCAAAATTGCTGTGAAACCCGAGCTATTCCTTTTTGTGAATAAGCTATAATCTGATTTAGATTGAGAATAGCCATAGGAAATGAGAGCCTCGGTGAGTTTGGCATTCCATTGCCTACTTGCTTGTTTCAATCCATACAAAGACTTATCTAACTTGCAAACAAGTTTAAGATCAGAAACTTGAAGACCTTGTGGTAGTTCCATAAACACTTCTTCATGTAAATCACCATGCAAGAAGGCTGTATTGACATCAAGTTGTTCCAAGTACCAGTTGTTTGCAGCTGCAAGGGAGAGAAGGACTCTGACAGTAGCCATTTTGACAACTTGACTGAAGGTCTCAAGGTAATCAATTCCAGCAGTTTGGGTGTAGCCTTTTGCAACCAATCGGGCTTTGTATCTTTCTATGGAACCATCTGCCTTTTGTTTTGTCTTGAACACCCATTTGCATCCTATTATGCACTTCCCAGGTGGTAATGGAGTGAGTGTCCAGGTGTGATTCTCTTCAAGTGCTTTAAGTTATGAATAAATAGCATCCTGCTAATGTGTATGTTAGGTGGTTTCTTGGAAATTTTTAGGCTCAGTAATAGCAGAAAGGTTGAGAGAAAAATGTTTCTAGTAATACTAAATGCTCTAATTGGATTCTTGATACTGGTGCAATAGATCACATCTGTCACACCTTATCCGAATTTCAATGTTATAGGAAAATCAGACTCGTGTTGGTCAAATTACTTGATGGTACAAAGATCCTAACCTAATTTGCTGGAACTATTTTGTTTTCTGAAAATCTCTTCTTAAATGATGTCCTCTACATACCCACTTTTAGTTTCAACTTGGTTTCTGTGTCAAAGCTTGTTAATTCCTTAAATTGCAAACTCACTTTCACTAAATCTGCATGCTTAATGAAGGATGCTAGCTCATCGAAGATGATTAGTGCAGCTGAGCTTAAGGGAGGACTATATGTTCTATCCACAGATAGTTTTACTTTGTTTCCTAAAGAGTTTTTGCCCTCTTTACCTACTATTGTAATCAATAACATTTATTCTTTTGATTCAAATGTATGTCATACTCGATTAGGACACCTTTCAATTAATAAAATGTTCATTCTACACAAGTCTTTTTCTTTTATTAAAGCAATTAATTCCAATAAACCATGTGATGTATGTCATTTCTCTAGACAAAAAAAATTGCCTTTTCCTGATAGTCATTCCAAATTTGTTAATTGTTTTGACTTGATGCACATGGATGTATGGGGTCCTTTTGCTTGGCCTTCTATCTTTGGTCATAAATACTTTCTCACAGTGGTTGATGATAGATAATCAGAGACTGGAGAGTTGATAAAATCCTTTGTTGCCATGGCTGATACTCAATTTGAAGTCAAGGTTAAAATAGTAAGGACAGACAATGGTAGTGAATTTGTGAATAAGGATCTGTAGGAGTTCTTTGATACCAATGGCATTCTACACCAATGCTCTTGTGTGGAGATTCCTTAGCAAAATGGCATTGCTGAAAGGAAGCATCAGCACATCTTAGCAATAACAAGAGCTCTCATGTTCCAAGCAGGTTTTCCAAAGACATTCTGGAACTATGCAATTGCATATGGTGTTTTCCTGATAAACATAATCCCTTCGAGATTCCTTGGTAATGTTTCCCCTTATGAAGTTCTCTACAGTAAGCTACTTGCTCTTTCCCATTTAACGTCATTTGGATGCTTATTCACATCCTTGAACCTGAAATCAATCAACACATTGAACCTGTACCTAATCCTTTACCCCAGCCTATAGAGTATCCACTAGAAATCGAAGAAGACCTTCATAACTGAATGATTATCACTGCAGCCTTGCTGCTCAAACCCTGCCACCTAACACCAACAACAAGTATCCTCTTTCCAACTATTTGTCCTATCACCAACTTTCTGCCTAACAGAAACATTTTTCTCTCAACCTTTCTGCTATTACTGAGCCTAAAAATTTCTAAGAAGCCACCCAACATACACATTGGCAGGATGCTATTTATTCAGAACTTAAAGCACTTGAAGAGAATCACACCTGGACACTCACTCCATTACCATCTGGGAATAGCACAATAGGATGCAAATGGGTGTTCAAGACAAAACAAAAGGCAGATGGTTCCATAGAAAGATACAAAGCCCGGTTGGTTGCAAAAGGCTACACCCAAACTGCTGGAATTGATTACCTTGAGACCTTCAGTCCAGTTGTCAAAATGACTACTGTCAGAGTCCTTCTCTCCCTTGCAGCTGCAAACAACTGGTACTTGGAACAACTTGATGTCAATACAGCCTTCTTGCATGGTGATTTACATGAAGAAGTGTTTATGGAACTACCACAAGGTCTTCAAGTTTCTGATCCTAAACTTGTTTGCAAGTTAGATAAGTCTTTGTATGGATTGAAACAAGCAAGTAGGCAATGGAATGCCAAACTCACTGAGGCTCTCATTTCCTATGGCTATTCTCAATCTAAATCAGATTATAGCTTATTCACAAAAAGGAATAGCTCGGGTTTCACAGCAATTTTGGTATATGTAGATGACCTTGTGATGGCTGGTGATGACTTAGAAGAAATATCTCAAGTCAAACAATACTTGGATAAAAGATTTAGCATCAAGGACTTGGGGAAACTGAAATTCTTCCTTGGATTTGAGGTTGCTCGATCCAGTAAAGGAATAACTATGTAACAAAGAAAATATGCCCTAGACTTACTCAATGATGCAGGTTTATTTGGTGCAAAGCCTTGCAGCACACCAATGGATAGTACTCTTAAACTACAAAAAGGATCAGGAGACCTTCTACCTGATGTTACTGTTTATAGGTGCTTTATTGGTAGACTTTTATATCTCACATATACTAGGCCTGATATTTGCTTTGTTGTGAGCCAATTAAGTCAGTTTCTGGATTGCCCTACATCCATTCATTACCAAGCAGCATTGAGAGTCTTACGATATATTAAGGGCCCTCCAGCTGAAGGGTTATTCTTCTCAGCATCTAATGATTGCAAGCTCAAAGGTTTCAGTGACTCTGACAGGGGTGCATGTCTGGATACTCACCGGTCAATTACAGGATTTTGTTTCTTTCTTGGCTCTTCTCTTGTGTCTTGGAAGAGCAAGAAACAACCCATAGTCTCACGGTCCTCATCTGAGGCAGAATACAGGGCATTGGCTCAAGCCACATGTGAAGCATAATGGCTGCTCTACCTGCTTTCTGATTTACAATCTCAGCATTCTACACCAGTTATCATCTATTGTGACAATCAAACAGCCAGACACATAGCACTCAACCTGGTTTTCCATGAGAGAACCAAGCACATAGATATGGATTGGCATCTAGTGCGGGATAAGGTTCAAGAAGGCACTTTATACTTATTGCCTATACTATCTCAGCAACAAATTGCTGATATATTGACTAAGCCCTTAGCCTTCGGTCCCTTCAAACATCTTCATTCCAAGCTAGGCATGTTCAACATACACATTCCAGCTTGAGGGGGGTGTTGGAGCTTATACTCACACATGCTGTATATTTAAGTTAGTTATTTTCTATTTATTGTTAAGAGAGTTAGTTAGATTGTTAGATTTGTTATCAGTTAGTTAGGTGATACAACTATACTTAGACAACTATAAATAGCTAGATTAGCAAGTAGATCAATTAATCAATTCAGTTTTGTAATAGTTTTCATCTCTTTCAATAGTAAGAATGCAGAGTGCATTTCTTCAATATCTTTCTTGTTCATCCTTTTTTGGTTTCATTACCATGAACTTCAACACTAACCAGTCATATTGATATGAATCAAGTAGACTGAATGCCCAAATCTAGATAACCTATTCTCTAGCCAATAAGATTTTAAATTTTATTTTACAAATGAATCATCTAATGTGTTATTTAGGACTCTAAAGTCTTATTTGTATAAATAGTCAACATTAACTAACTATCAAATTTCCTGACTAATAGCAACTACCTACAAACTTATATTAATTAAGGGTGTTTAAATCCAATCTAAATCGAAAACTAAATTGAAAATTAAATTGAAAAATCAAAATCCAACAAAAACAAATAAATTTGATTCTTTTTTGTTTAATTTTTTGAAAATTGATTGAATTAGATGGGTTTTTAGTTTTGAAAATCAAAATTAATTCAATCTAATTCAAACTGATTATTATATATATAAAATTTTATTTGTTATTGAGTTTATTTTTTATTTATAATAATTATAATTTTTCACATACTTCTCTTACTTTATATAATCAAATATTATTTTAAACATGTGAAATATATTTTTTTATTTTTTTATTTCTTTTATTTCATATTTTTTCCTTTTTAAAGGTTAAATAACTTTTAACTCACAACATTTTATGCTTAAATTTTTTTAATCAAAAACCGATTAAATCAATTTAGTTTAAATTAGATCGATTTTCAAAATGTAATCAATCAAATCTAATTTAAACTAATGTAAAAAATATTATTTCAAAACTTATAATTTAAGACTATATGCTAAAAAGATCCGAACCCTTCTATTCAAACAAACACATTGATTTACGAACACCCCTAATACTAACTACTTACAATCATATCACATATTTTTATATAAAATGTGTTATATGTCATGTAAAGCTAACAGAGGTCTACCACTTCCGATCGCAAAACCTTGTTTCACTTAAACATTGTCCCTAGTCCTGTGTCGAACGGGGGAAAAAAACAATGATATTTACATATTAAAAAATTTATATCATTTTTATACTTATTTAAAAAAATAAAGTGGAGAGAGAAAATATTGAAAAGTGTATTTTTCTTGATTTATTATCTAAAAAGAGAATAATATAAAAATGATGTAATTTTTTTATATGCAAATATCATTTCTCGGAGAAAAAAAAAAGCGCAGTGTTTTATAGTTTGCTTTGTCTTCTTTTTGTTTTTTTCGAGGTTTTAATCTGACTTGATTGGGCTTGCTATAGGCCATAATATTGGGTCTTTCTGAAGCTTAAACTTGTAAGTTTGCTACAAAGGCTATTTGTTCCTTTACTTGGATATCAATAAGCAATTTAAGACTCGTCTTCCCTTTCAACTCAAATAAAAAGACCACTGTTGCACAATTAATTTCTTATATGTGTATGTATAATTTTATTATGTAATTGTAATTTCTGTTTTTGAAGTGAATATTAATTATAGATATGTTATTAGTTTTTTTTTTCATTTATGCTGCATATTAAGTATCTTTTACTACAGGTATTATATATTCTTTATAAGTTATTTAGTACTAAAGTATATAAAGGAAGTAAGGAACGACCGAACAAGGATGAGTTTATGAGTTACTAACGATCAGAATAGGTGACACAATCTTTCAAAATCTATTCGCCTAACATATTTTCAGCTTATTTTATCTTAGTCTATTTAGTAAATAATTATGTCAAGTTTAAACTTAGTGAGGCATATTTAATTAAGTAAACTAAGGTTAGGCTTTTTAAAAAGATTTATCTGATCTACTAAACTAGTTTATTTATTGATTATGTAGATATATAATCAAGTTTTATTATAACTATACATGATTTATTAATTACATATTAATATAATATATTCATTTTATACTAAATATATTAATTATATTAAAAGTTATATCTATTTGAAAATTAAAAATCTAAGTTTCTTGACTTATTTAAAAGTCTTCATGTAATATCAAAAAAGATTTTCATGCCTCGTCAAGCTTTATATTAGATTAAAAGCATATGGCTCACGAGAGGTATAAAAGGACAAAGGCCGGTGGAAAGATAAACCAAAAATAGTTGCATACAGCGGGGGGTATTCAAGCCACGCAGCTGCTTGACCCTGACTTTCTAAATCCACCACCAATAACCATGCCTGTCTTTCTCACGACAAGTCTTCCACCTTTCCAACAAAATGTTAGTTCAATTGTGAAAAAATCACGAAACTATTGTCTATATTGGGGTTTTCATGATTTCCCATTCACGTGCATTCTCTTTGCTTTTTTTCTTGTTTTTGTTTTTCCTTTTGGTCTTTTTTTCTGAGGACTAAACCAGTTGTCGTTTTGAAGTCATCCTACTGCGTAACTGCATTGCACAGTGTCAAATTGGAACATTTCTTAATGGGGTCCTCTGATAGACAACATACGTTCAAAGCTCTGTTTACTCATGGCGAGAAATCTTATATGGTTGATCCTCTCCAAACAATTATTTATTTGTGACAATAAGTTTATTTAAGTAATCAGTTAATTACCACGAGTTTTTACGATAATTTTAAAATTTTGTAACTATTAATTATTTTTTTCAACTTATATAATCTCACGATTTTGCTGTAAAAAAAAATCTCATAATTTGTTTTAATATAGCAGTGCCTTTTGTGACAATCTTTTTGCGATGCTACTTTAGTGATAATATTTATTTGGCTAAACTTCTTTTTGCGTCCCTAATACTTAAAGAAGTTTTAATTTAATCTCAATTTTTTTGTTTTAATTATGTTCTAAATATTGTTAAATCGTTTTATTGTTATCTTTTTGCCAAATACTGTTTAAATTACTAATGGATAGAGTTGATGTGGAGCCTATGGGATTAATTGAGATCATATATGGATCTCACATGTCTAATTTGAGATTAAATTAAAATTTTGATCAAAAGTTAAGGACAAAAATAGCGTTTTAACCTTAGATTTATTTAAATCTAATGCATCTCTATTTCCCCCCAAATTTATGACCTATGGTTTTCAGTTACATAAGTTTAAATACACTCCAAAACAATTTCCCAAAAATCAGAATACTTAACATTTTTGTATCCTTTCACTAAACCAAATACACCACACTCCATGCACCAACTTCACAACCAAAACAAAAACCTCTTGAATAATTGTAAATCACCTTACCTCTAACATCCCCTTTGCTATCCTTTGAGCTATTGATTCCATGAGGTCACCACCATCGTCCCTTTTTTCTCTATATGTATCTCTTCATTATCTCTAATTCTAACAACTAAAATCAGTTAAGTAATGGAAGTGGATTTGTAGATTGTTGAGGAAATATAAAGATATTGAGTATTTTGATTTATTTGAAAATGATTTGAAGTATGCTTAAACTTCTGCAATTGAAAATCTTAATTCATGAAGATGCATATAATTTTAAATAAATTCAAGGCTAAAATTGATTTTTGTCTCTAATGTTTAACAAAAGTTTCATTTTAGTCTCAAATTGGGTGTTGGGATCCACACGTGATCCTAATTAATACACTCTGTAAGTGGTTTAGATGGTGTTAGATGAAAAGATAGCATTACAACGATTGGTAACATTTCGGATATAATTGAAATAAAACAAATTTTTGGAACTAAATTAAAACTTTGCTTAAACGTTAGGGACAAAAAAAATTAGTTGCTTGTTTTAGTTTAATTTTGATATATTGTAAATATAAAATCATTTTTATAATTAATTAAATATTACATTAACATATCATTATAAGGAAAATTTGTGAAAAATCAAATTAAAAATAAATTCTTCATCCCTTTCAAAATATCTATCACTTGAGAAAAATAGTTTTGTTTCAATTTATTTGTTGTGGAAATAAATCAAGGAAGTATTAAATTTTTTTTTTAATCTTATCGTTGTCTCTTTGTATATATTTGTTAAGTGGAAAGGGAGAGTGCATTAATAAAGTGATAATATTTTTAATATTTTAAGAAAGAATAATTTAGTCAAATATAATTATATTTTCATATAATTAAGGTTTCTTAATAATTTTTTAATTATTGTAAAATTTTCTTAAACGACAAATATTTTAAAAATGATGCAATATATGTTAATTAATGTATTACTGATTCCAAAAAGGACTCATTGAGACTGAAAATACGTCACGGTAAAAACCAATTTTGTTGTGCAGAACTCAGTGAACGTTAAATCATAGAAGTTTGCTGTTGATAAGCTAAATAAGTGTTAATTATATAGCATGTCATTAATTATTAAGGGTTTCTAGAGAGTCAAGTATGCTTCAATTCTGTTGATTTTTTAAAGAAAAAAAATGATCAAGTTGAATTCTATCTGAGAATTAGTTTTAGACACGCTTTCAATTATCAGAATTAATAAGTCAAAAGCCAACGTGCTTCACACATCCCATGCCTTAATATCAAATTGCATTTAATAAAAAAAAAAGAGCTTAATTTTTTCTTTCTTCTTCTTTTATATTTTTATAAATGTTGACTACTGATTCTATTCCATTGTCTTTGATGTGGAGGGGTTAATACCTTTTAGACCATATTATATAGATTTCCCTTATCTTGCAGTTGGAGAAACCTATATTTTCTTATGAGCTAACAAGACTTTTGACCAAAGACTTCGATAAAATGAAGAAAGTTTTCTAAAGTAGATAAAATGTTAACCTAATTAGTTAATTAGTATACAAACAGAGCCTGTCCCAGGCAGTACACCAATTTCTGTTTTCAAATCCCGGGAAGGGAACCTGCTTTTATATTCTGAGTAATATATTGTACTGATTTATGTACCAGAAACCGCGTTGCTTTGATACATACATGAATTGTAAAGAAAGAATGAGTATCCAAAACCTGACCCCCATGGCATTGAAAAAAATTCTATACTTGACTCTATCAATTAGCACATGATAATTTGGAATCCTAAAAACGACAGATAAATATAAGAAACATATATCTATATTATAATCGCAGTGGGGGAATCCTCACGCTGAGCAACGTTTGAATTATTCTGCTTTGGTATTTCCATATGCTGACAAAACGACTTCCGAACGATAACTTCTCTTACCACTACTTTAATAATGTCCAATCTCAATCTAACTACTGATTATCTCATTGCTTCTGACGTCGTGAGTATGCTGACAAAAAAATTGAGTTGAAAAGAATAAGAAACAACATCATTACAAGAAAAAAAAGGGAAAGACTAATAGGATAATTGATCTAATACCAAAGTTCGGAGCACGGAAGTAACTACAAATTACGGCTTAAAATCTTTAGCCGTACACAAGAGTTACACTTATGTAAGAATATCTGTTTATTTATATGTGAGTAAAAACTAGATAATAAGAGGTATTTTTTATTATCAAAAAGAAATTATCTCCGATTATGTGAGGTTCGATCCTACTTAAGTAAACCGATAGTTATTACCTTATGAATAATTAAAGACGACCAAAACATCTTTTTCCTGTGGTATACTTGGCAAAACACATTAGAAGACATATTAATATATGTGTGGTTCTTCAATATTTTTTTTTTAATTATTACTCATATATTGGTGTAGAACCAGTTATCATAGATTTTACTAATATCATTTGATTAAATCATTTGGACAAGCTCCTATACAAACTTTTCTGTAAAATGATCAAATAAATATATATTCACTTTTAAATTATTTAGTTAGTTAAGATCATGATAAATTTTAGATAAAATAAAAAGTGAATACACTTTTATTTATTCATTTTATATACAGATTCATTCCAAAAAAACTTTTTCCAAATTTTATTTTCAGCTAATAGAGCGAATTAGAATGCTGTGCAATACACTTAAGTTGTGTGGGTAATACACAGATTAAACCTTATATGTGAAATAAAATTTAAACCGTCAACGCGGAGGTCAAAGATGGAGGCCACCACTTTGGTGTTTCGGTGTTTCCCCTTGGTGTTAAGTTCCTTCAAATTCAAACCGTGTCGCAAAAACTTGCTCGAGTGTTTAAGTGGAGTCCATACATGAATGAACACTTGCTTGTTTCAGCAGCTGTTGACAAAGAAGAACGAAAAAAATATATATGCTTTAATAAAGTTTACTTTTCTTTATTAATTATTTTATCTCAAGTCACGAAATATATTATAGAATTCACCCTATTAAAATATATTATTGGCAACAGAGAAAGTCCACTTGTTGGAGGGATCTTCATATGCAAGCCGCAGACTGCAGAGGCAGTTTGATTTTCAGCAGGCTTTATACCACACTGCCACATTACATACGACACTGTTCCAAGTGCTGCAACGCAACCCTGATGACGAAATTTTTTCTCAAGAAATAACCGTACAAATTACAAATCTTCCTTTTCAGTATAGTTAATACTTAATAGGTAATAGCTAAATTTCTAAATCGGAAAAGCCTACGCGTTTGATGGTCATGGAGGTGGAGCTCATTCCCGTCTCGAATTTTAGGTACCAAATGAATATTTTTAATACAACCTACGGTCAAATGGTATTGAATGTGAACGCTTGCATGAAAATAAAATAAGCAATTATAGGTTATTTTGAAAGAAAACATTTACATATTTTATGACAAATATAGAAGTTAGAACTGAATCTGGTTGTATTATTTCTTTGTATTTTGAATGTACAAGGAAAGTTCAATTTATACACAAAAAAAAAGATAAATTCTAAATTCTAATTGAATACACAAGTAAACAAACATGCAGCATAAATCATGCTAGTCATGCAACATAAATCATGCTGAATTTGTTCAGCATAAATCATGCTGACGTCCCCCCTCAAACTCAAGTAGGTGTGGAAGGAATTAACTTGAGTTTGGAAACTAGTGTACAAAAGCGACCTGGATGATGAGTTTTAGTAAAAATATCAACAGGCTGATCGAGAGTGCCAATGGAGAGAAGACGAAGAGCACGATCAAGAATATGTTGACGAATAAAATGACAATCAACCTCAATGTGCTTGGTGCGTTCATGAAAGATATCATTGTGAGCAATTTGAATAGCACTGCGATTGTCACAATAGAGATCAGTGGAAGAAGACTGAGAGACGCCCAAGTCATCAAGAAGCTAATGGAGCAAGAGTATTTCAGAAGTGGTGTCAGCAAGAGCTCAATATTCGGCTTTAGTACTAGAACGAGCAATCAATGTTTGTTTCTTGCTGCGCCATGAGATAAGAGCATCACTAAGAAAAATACAATAACCAGTGGTGGAACGACGATCAGTAGGATTTCCTCCCCAATCAACATCAGAATAAGCTCGGAGGATTAAGGAGGAGTTGACAGAGAAATGAAGTCCATGAAACAAAGTACCTTTCACATAGCGAATAATGCAAATGACAACAGCATAATGAGTAGAGTGCGGAGCAGACATGAACTGACTGACTAAGTGAACCGCATAGGAAATGTCTGGATGAGTAACAGTGAGATAAATCAGGCTGCCTGCCAACTGCCGATATAGGGTTGGATTATCAAGTACAGTACCGTCCATAGGAGTAAGGCGAACATTGGGCTCGAGAGGAGTGGACTCAGTGCGACTATCTGTAAGACTAGCTCGAGAAATGAGATCTGAGACATATTTAGCTTGGGACAAGAAAAGTTCATCAGCAGAAGAAAGAACTTCAAGTCCCAAAAAATAATTAAGAGGTCCAAGATCTTTCATTTCAAAGTTGCGACTCAAGGAGGCTTTAAGATCTGCAATGCCAGAATTGTCATCACCAGTAATGATCATGTCATCAACATAAAGAAGCAAAATTACAGTATCTTGATTAGTCTGATGAATGAACATAACTGAGTCATGAAGACTAGATGAGAACCCAAGCTGATTGATGGTAGAACTAAATTTAGCAAACCATGCTCGAGGAGCCTGTTTAAGACCATACAAAGCCTTATGGAGAAGACAGACCTTATTAGGTGGACAAGTATAACCTCGGGGGGGTCGCACATAGATTTCTTCTTCCAAGTCACCATTGAGAAAAGTAATTTTCACATCCATCTGATTAAGAGACCACTTTTGAGTAGCGACAATAGCAAGAAGAGTGCGAACTGAGGTGATATGAGCAACAGGGGCAAAGGTCTCCTCATAGTCAATACCACATTCTTGAGTAAATCCCTTAGCAACTAAACGAGCCTTGTATCGTTCAATAGAGCCATCAAAATGAGTCTTGATTTTGTATACCCATTTACATCCCACAAGAACCTTGCCAGTAGGAGGATCAACCAGGTCCCAAGTCCAAAGCTATTAGTCTTTAGGCTTCTTGATAAGCCCGATGGTTGGTGGAAAAATAATGATAATCACGAAATAGTAGGATGGGTTCTTATCCTAGTTGGACGCTCAGAAGGAGGTGGAGTTCACTATGTCCGGGAACAAAGTAAAGTTCACCGGATCACTCAGGAAGGAAAAAGATCTACAGAGGGGTTAGTGAAAAAATGAGTTGAAGTGGAAGGAATGGACTTGAATTTAGATAGAGATGAAAACATAATATGCTCCCAAAAAATGACATGACGGGAAATACGAATACGCTGAGAGATGGGATCCCAACAACGGTAACCTTTTTGTTCTGTCCCATAACCTAGAAAGCAACAAAGACGGGCACGAGGTTCGAGTTTAGTGTATTCATAGGATTGAAGAAGTACAAAACAAGCACAACTAAATACTTTGAGAGAACTGTAATCTGGGAGATTATTATGAAGACGCTCAAAGGGAGAGATGTTAGCAATAACAGAGGATGGAAGCCGATTAATGACATAAACTGCAGTGAGAGCGGTTTCACCCCAAGCTCGCTCTGGACAAGAGGAAGAGATAAGCATAGTGCGAACAGAGTTAAGAATATGACGATGTTTTCTCTCAGCACGACCATTTTGTTGAGAGGTACCAGGACATGAAAATTCTGAGAGGGTACCCTGTGTAGCAAAAAAAGTCAAAAGCTTTGAGTCATGATATTCCATAACATTATCACGACGAAAAACTTTAATAACTTTTGAAAATTGTGTTTTGATCATTGTGGCAAAATCAATATAAATTTGAGGCAATTCATGACGATGTTTCATAAAGTTAATCCAAGTAAAACGTGAATAATCATCAATAAATAACACAAAATATCTAGACCCTCCCATTGTGAGTGTAGAAGCGGGTCCCCAAACATCAGAATGCACAAGATCAAAAGAGGAATCAGAAACAGAAGTACTTTGATTAAAAGATAATGCTGGTTGCTTAGCAATTTGACAAGAAGTGCAATTAAGAGACTCATTACTGACTGAACCTAGAGTTCCTTGAGAAATAAGAGATCGCATTTTCCCAAGTGAACTGTGAGCAAGACGTTGATGCCATAGCTGAAGGGAGGAGGAAGGAGAAGCAGCACAAAGGTTGGACATATTAGGAACATGAAGTCTAGTGAGCTCAAATAATTTTTCGATCTTACATCCAGTCTCTATGACTTGTCCCTTCCATGGATCCTCCACACGAAAACCAAAAGAAGAAAATGTGAGTTCATAGCCAAGATCACACAGTTGTCCCACAGAAATAAGGGTAAAATTTAATTTGGGAATGAGATAAGCATCAGACAAATTAAGGGTGGGTAGAGAGATGGATCCCTTATGACTTACGTTCATAAGAGACCCATCAGCGATATGTATGAAGTAAGTAGAATCATTAATAAATAATGAAGAAAAGAGATGGGATACAGATGTCATGTGGTTACAACATACAGAGTCAAAATATCATTTAGGATTACCTGGTGTAGTAGATAAAGTAACAGAGGGATTACCAGAAGTGGAAGGAATTTGCTTAAGGAGAGACTCAAGGTCACTGGGAGAAAAGGCTGTCCGGGAGGCAATGGAAGAAGAAGCTGGAGAATCATTGACAGCAGCAGTAGCAAGAGCAAGTTTGGAACAACTGAAACGAGGCTGAGTCCTATGCTGATCAGGCCTTGGTGGATGAGTATGGCAGTGCTCGATCAAATATCCTGGTTGTTTACAATATCGACAGATCAGGGAAGGACAATTGAGTGCAATGTGACCTTTCCTTTTGCAGGTATGACATTCTACATTAGGGCATTCAAGAAAAATATGCCTAGGACAGTGACAGTGATGACATAATTTTCTCTTTTTATTAGTAACTGCAAATGCTGAATCTATTTTAGATTGAAGAAGACCTAATCTGGTTTCTTCAGACTTGAGATGAGGGAGAGCATCCTCAAGAGTAGGCAAGGGATCCTAGTGCAGCAGAGATGCTCGAACAGGCTCATAATCATCAGTGAGGGCCATCAAAAACTGGATGAGCCTGGTGCGGTCACAGTACTCCTGATACAACTTGATATCACTGTTATCCTTCAAGTTTGGTTCACGTAAGATCAACTGATCCCAAATAGCTTCCATCTGAGTCAGAAATTCATATATGGCTTATCCGGACCCTTGTTTCAGATTATTGAGTTCCTTCAGCAACTGATATTGATGAGATAAATCAGAAATGATGTATCAATTTTTCAAATAATCCCAAACTTCTTTGGCAGTCTCGAAACGCCCAAACTGCAAGTGAATACTTAGAGTAGAGGTATTCTGAAACCAGGTGATGATTTGATGATTTTTACTGTCCCAATCTTCTAATCTGTCAGCATACTTTTCGTCAGACTCATCTGTAGCTTTGATTAGAATTTTTATGTCACCTGTCACATATCTCCAGAGTTTACGGCCTTTCAAAAAGTTGCGTATAGCCTCGACCCAATGTGTGTAATTAGTACCATTGAGCAAAATAGCGATGGGAAGAGTAATATCAGACTTTTCTATATTTTGTTTTTGTTTTTGTTTTTATTTTTTTTTGTATTAAAAAAAATCAGAATGACAATAAAAATGAAATGAATTTTTGTTTGGACAGAACCAAAGGAGGACGTTCACAAATGGGGTGACCGGATCTGGCTCGTAGGTGCCGATTTTGGCAAATCTGAGCAGCTGGGGTCGTGGGAGTCGCGGGGCGACGTGCGGTGCTGCAGTCTGACGGGTTCGAGGAAGGTGGTCCGCTGGTTAGAGTGGTCCGCGAGTTACAGCTTGACGGAGCAAGTTTGGTCGGTTCTCTCGGTCTAGAGACGCGCGGATCTGGTGGATATCGGCGAGACCAAGGTGCGGCGGCTTCTGATGTGGCGGTGCGGGATGGTGATGGCTCGTTGGTCTTCGACGGCTACGGTGGATCTGGTCTGAGATGAACGAGTCATGCGGTTTAGGTGCGGGACGACGGCGCTACGCGCGGTTGTATCTGCAGTGCTAGACAACGACGACGGTTCACGACGTGGGTCTAGTCGAGCGGCGGCGTCTGGTGGTGGAGCTCTGGCCGGTTCGATTGGGTCACAGTGGTAGGTTGTTTTGCTTAGTTAGGTGTTGGCTTTTGGTGGTTAAGGAGAGTTGAAGAAGATGATGAAGTGTGGGTGGTAGCAGTGGAGACAATGGGTGGTTTTAACGGAGAGATGATGGAAAGCGGTGGAGCCAGCAGAGAAAAAGGCAGAATTCCAACAAGGATCGAGTGCCGGTCTGATACCAAGTTAGAATTGAATCTGGTTGTATTATTTCTCTGTATTTTGAATGTACAAAGAAAGCTTAATTTATACACAAAAAAAGATAAAATCTAAATTCTAATTGAATACATAAATCAACAAACATGTAGCATAAATCATGCAAGTCATGCATAAATCATGCTGAATTTGTTCAGCACAAATCATGTTGACAATAGATTTTTAAAACTTCCCTCCTGTAATACCAAGAAAACACAAATAAAATGTGTGAAAGAAGAAGGAAGAGCCAGAGATAAAATAAAAAATAAAAATAAAGGTCCTAGTGCTAGTGAGAGTGAAATAAAGCAGGGAGAAGTTTTAGCATGAAGAAATACTTGATAAACTTAATGTGCGTAAACTAGGCTCTGTTAAGAAGGGTGAGTCTAATATACATCCTCTAAAAAAAGGTGTATGGTACACCACCCAATCCAAGCCATTGATTTATTCATAAAATAAATCAATGACTTGGATCAATTACAAGAAACCTGCTTAGCATGTTTGTTTTTTTTTTTGGTTTTTTTTTCAAGTTTTTTTTAGTTTTCTTTTTTTTTTTACATACTATTATCACTATCGTCGGTTGGTAGTCACTCAGATGTTGCTTGCAGACACCTTTAATTTTTTTTTTAAGTTGTATAATCAGTATAAATATTATCGCTTAAAATTTATAAGATTTTTTAACAAATACGCTTATAGTTTTAGGAAAACCTAGCTACCTCTAATTTTTTTAAAGTTATATAACTGTATAAATATTATCAGTTAAAATTTATAAGATTTTTCAACTATTATAGTTATAGGAAAAAAATTTCAGTATGCACAGTTACTTATAAAAAATTATAAAGACTGATATAATTTTAACTGATATTATTTATACAGTTGTGTAATTTTAAAAAAGTAAATAGTAATCACTATTCATGCCAAAAAAATCATTGTTCAAAATCAAAAAATCACTATTCATACAAAAAAATCACTGTTTATACTGGAAAGAGTACTGTTCATGCCAAAAAGTACTGTTCATGTCGGTGAACAGTATCACCGTCAATAGTGGTGGTTGGCTGAAAAAAAACCAATCTGTAAAAAAAAACTATAACAAAAAAAAACCTACAATAACAGGTAAAAAATAAGGTATATGATACACTCAAAGTGAAGAGGGTGCACCATAACCTTCACCCTGTTAAGAGATATCTTTTAAGAATATAGCAAAACTCTTGTAAAATTAATTAGATTACCACTTTCTTCTATAGCTTTCTCAATCCTTGTCCTTTCCGTTCAAACATGTCTCGAGCTGCTTTCACATTGCAATTGCTTTGAAATAACATTCACGAATGTGTGAAAATCATTCAGTAGTAAGTGTTAAATTTATATTTTAAAAATTTAATGTATAATTTAAACATATTTTAAAAATATTAATACATGAACCAAAAAAAAAAAACAAATAGAATATGATTAACATAGCAACAATTGATATATATGGGGAAACGATGGAAGGCGCAAGTGAGTTTAGTTACCTAAGTATTTTCACAATCATTTTTATCAAATATTTTATAATTTAATAATCAATTAATTGTAAATCAAGCAACTTTGTCGCAGTCTCGCAGAACGTAGGATGTAATGACTCCTTTATGAAAAGTCACAGTTTTTTTTTTTTTTTTATGCCTTTTTCCAAGTTCACGAAATGCCTCAATATTATTTTAATGTGAGGCTAATTCGTGCTTAACTGCTTAAGTATTGATTTGACTTAACCTCAAAGTACTTTTACAGTAAAGTAAGAGGTTTTTTTATTAGTAGTGTTTGAGTGAATTTGTGTATATCTTAATTAATCTTTTTTTTTTGGTCTAGTAAAAAATAAGTCATTCATACTCAGTCAAGATATTCTTTATATTATGACTCCAAAAAATTGAAGTAATTAAAATTCAAACATGTAACTGTACATCTAACTATATATCATATGTTCATTTATCATTAAGCTAACCTCTTAGGATTAAAGTTACACTATTCTTAATTAAGGATATTAGTATTGAAGAACAAAAAGTAACTTCCAAAAGAAAAATTCTATTTTAAAAAAAGGATAGAACTCGAAGCTAATTGAAAATTTTACTTATTTTCGTGGAGATTCCGTTTACTATAAATAAAAATAGTTTTGCTAGATACTTTGTATAAAAATATTTTCACGTGTATGCTATTTTTTTGCTAAAACATATTATTAACATGATTTCTTTGATAAAAAATATTTATTTTCTAAATCTTTTAGTTTTTCTTTCAGACAAAAACAAAACGGAAAGTCATTTTCCTCTTTTCTTGAAGGTATTATAGAATTAACTAGGAAAACATTTTTTTTCTATGATTGTTACATTGAATTTCTTTAAATATTTTTTTGTACCAACCAATAAAAACACTTTAAAAATTACAGGGAAAAAGAAAATGCCGGTTAAATGGGCTGACGGTAATTTATGGTTAAGTTTGCGTTGGTACTTTGTGGATTGCCTCACGTGTTAATTTGCAAGCTAAAGAGGAAGGCAAGTTTCTTGTTGGTTTCCTGGAAGATAAGTAGTAGGTGGCAGATAGTGTAACTATTTCCCATTTTGATGTGAAAGAAAAGAGAGAGAAATTTTGACTGGTTTCAGCATGAGAAAAACAATAACTAGTAGTATCTGCTGAGAAAGACCCTTATTTGGAAGTCAGAGGAATCTTTTAATTATCGGTATATGTCAATTTTTTAGAGCATGAAACACGTTTTGGTTGTGAACGCGTCCAGTATAAATAAGTGACTGGTCTGAACGCAAAGAAACCATACTCATCATTTCTTCTTGTTTCCCTCTCTCTCTCTCTCTCTCACCACGGTCACTTACCAATAGAACCAAGATCGATATAACATTGCATAAACACAAATACTCACTCACTCAAAGTCTGAGTGCACTGCTTCACACAAAGATGGTGAGAACCCCTTCATGTGACAAAAGTGGACTGAGGAAAGGTACTTGGACTCCTGAGGAAGATAGGAAGTTAATTGCTTATGTCACTAGGTATGGCTGCTGGAATTGGCGCCAACTCCCCAGGTTTGCAGGTAATTGAACATGCACGTGTAGTTGTATTAATGTATTTTCATGACTTGTGAAAATTAAGCTAATTATTAAGGATTTATAATCATAAATCATAATAGAATATATTTTTTTCTCTCTCTTGCATTGATTTGCAGGTCTGGCAAGGTGTGGGAAGAGTTGCAGATTGAGGTGGATGAATTATCTGAGGCCAAACATCAAAAGAGGGAACTTCACTCAAGAAGAAGAAGAGGTTATTATCAGATTGCACGCAAAGCTGGGTAATAGGTATGATCACATCCTAATGATTGCGAGCTATCTTTTCCCACAACCACAAGTTTGCGCAGCATCAAATGCTAACTCAATGAAAACCATATCCTATATATATCAATACAAACAATTCAATTGTGGAATGCTAATTTAATGTTTCTTTCCTCCCTTCACTTGCAGATGGTCTGCCATTGCAGCAGAGTTACCAGGAAGAACAGATAACGAAGTAAAGAACCATTGGCATACCACCCTCAAGAAGTGCTTTCCACAGAACGCAATCACAAATGAAGAAGCCATAGCCTCCAAATCAGAAGATGATGAATCCATGACAAGAAGTGACTCGGTGCCCAATAACAATGGTGTTCTCCAAGTTACTACTCCTCCAGCTACTTATTCCCAGATCTCAGACAGTAGTACTGGCCCATTATCTCCACTATCATCCTCCAGCGAATTCTCCTCCATAACTTCAGATCATAGTAATACCACAACTGCCAGTAACGAAAAGTTGGTGCTTGAAGATGACTTCGCTTTTCTTGATGCATACACTGAGCCTGTGGATGGAAGTTTCTGGACAGAGCCATATCTGGTTGACATTTCCTACACTACTCCAAGTGAAATAGTACCAGGCCATTGTAATGCTGCTTTTCAGAGTCTAGATACTACTCAGATCCTTGATGCTTGTGCATTGTATCCCCATCAATCGTCCAGCGAAAGTTTGGTTCTGGAGACTGACTTTGCCAGCTTTCTCGATGCACACACAGAACCAACAATTGATAGTTTTTGGACACAGCCATATGTGCCTGACATGTCCCACGTTCCAAGCCAACTGCTGACACCCTTGGTGGCTGAATCTGAATATTTTTCTCCACCCTATGGTGCGGATCTTTGGACTCAAAATAATTTTTTGTGATGAACGGCTTAGCTTATTCTAATGAATATTACTACTTCATGCTTGGGGGGGGGGGGGGGGGATCAATAGTTTCACAGAGTATCGCTGCTTATAAAATGTTTTGAATAATGATTGTTACTCATATGAGGGTATGTGATGAATTTAGGTTAATAAATGAGATTAGAGTATTATTCTATAAATTTTGAAATAGTAGGTAACAATTATATGAGGAAAACAAATTTTGTGTGTAACTAATTAATATGATCTTTTAATTAGGAAAATTTAAGGGAGGGAGGTTTCCTCTTTCTATGATTAGGACATTGTCACAAGCGACAAGCGTCAGATGAAGGTTTACATTTATACTAATAAATGGCCTGCCAATAAAGGAATATACCGGCAAAAATTTAATATGATCTAAATAATTGGACTCCCAATTACTTACAATAATATATGGCTGTGTTTTCAATACAACTACGTAATAAAATGTTCTTAATTTATACTATTTATTTGTGAGTTTTTGAATTTTGTGAACATTAATAAATAATCTAGTTTGATACTTGCTATGTTTATTTGGATGGCTGCGTGATTTTTTGATAGAAACTTTTTGTTATAAACACTCAAATTAATATTTTAACATATATAAAATATTGCGGGTAATAATTAAGAACCACATGTTTTTAAAAAATGTCTCTGTACATATTAAATGTTTATTTAAATGCTCTTGGTATGAAGTTTTTCTCAAAAAAAATTTCTTGAATAGCTTCAGTACTTCCATTTTGTACTTGTTATTTAATCATAAAGATAGTGTGTATATGTGTTACCAAAAAAAAATAGTGTATAGGTGTGTATAAAGAGCTTTTATTAATCAAAATGTCATAATGCAGAATTATATAAAGATATATCCGTAATTGCTTTCAAAATTGGGGGAAATGATCTGCAAATAATTGTGTAATGAATATGAACCATTACTTATATAATAGTTAATTCAGATTGACTACACAATTATTTCTGTACCCAAAACAATCTGAACTATTATTATTTATGAAAAAATACGACCATCTTTGAATTCTTCCTTTTTTTTCCGGTCATACTGTAGGTAATAGTATTTATAACAAATGTCACCAAATGTGATTTGGGATGGGATGGTCACCTTTGATCTTAAATTTTTTTTTATAAAATAAATATATTAACAAAAATAGATAACATATAAGTTAAATAAACTTATAACAACTGTATTAAAAAAAACAAACAAACTTATAAAAAGATAGTGAAAATGATGATGACGACATTAATTGGTATTGGTAATATATTGTGGTGGGTGACGGTAGTGATAGGGGTGGGGGCGGTAAGTAACAAACAATGATGTGGAAACGAAAAGCAGTTAGAGTATCAGTTGCGTGTTACCTTAAATGTAGGCAATTAATCTTTTTGGCCACGCATTGTATGAGTGCAGCATATTAATATTTACAGTTAAATTTTGTATATATATATATATATATATATATATATATATATTGTAATATTGGAAATGAACTGATCTGTTTATTCATTAATGTAATATGAGTATATATACAACCATGTGAGTGAATAAGGATGTAATATATTTCTTTTTTTTTAATTTTGGAAAGGAATTATTTATGGATTAGTCGGGCGATAACGGAGGGTTTACACAAAAAAAGGATTTTTTTAATTTTACTTTATTTCTTTTCTTAATTGTGTGTCTTATTTTTTTTTTTTGTCATTAGATATCAAATAATCAAAAAAATTTATAAATTTTAATTGATAATTAACTCACATGACTAGCGCGCACACACGCTACACTTAGGATGAAGGTGGTTACAATGAGCTAAAAAAAATGAAGGCGAGGTTTGATCCCAAAATTTTGCAATCAACTACAATAATTTTTACCAATTAAGCTAGCTAACACTTTAAAAAATTGCACTTTTTTCATAATTGTGTGCCTTTAATTGCATGCATATTAAGATTTGAAATTAGTTTTTCTAGATAGAATTTATAAATATTTTTAATGATATATTTATTTTATGAATTGATTATGGGAGGTATATATTCCATTTCTTTAAAAAACTTTGATAAGAAATTATTTTTAAATTTATTTGTATAATTTTTCATGATTGTGTGTCATTAATTAAATGTTTTTGAAATGTGAATTTGATCTATATGTATTATTGAACCGTAACTTTAATTTATAGGGCAGAATTTAAAAAAATAATAATTTTTTTTTATAATTTCAAATTCAAATATAAGTTATCAAGTGTGCTGAGGACGATATACATAAAAGTATCACATGGGACACCTGTAGATTAATATTTGTAGTTATTTTTTAGTAAATTTTTTGAATATTTTTGTAATAGTACGTTAGTTAATCAATTGAATGCACGTAATATATATTTCACTTTTTACTTTTTTTGAAGTTTATTTTTACAATTTTGTTCATTTTTTACTTTGGTAGAGAATTTGTTTTTATAAATTATTTGTATTTGTTTGTCATTATAGTTTGCCATTAAATAGTTAAGAATCTATCTATAAGGTTGTTTCCTTAGAAGCTGCCACATCAACACTTGATATTATGTGATAGATGGCATCCAAATTAATATATAAGATTGTTTTGTGCTTTTTTTTTAAAGATGCCAATTCAATACTTTATCTAATGTGGCATGACCATTAGAATGTTTGTGGGAGTAGTCTACTTCGATATGGTTGCGTTTGGTGAATAGGATAAGGAGAATATAACAGTATTAGTTAATACTATCAGGTCTTATCAGGTGTTTAGTGTTTTAACCTGATAATATAATCAAATCAGGTCAAACGTTTTTATCTTACTTTAACCCGATTACTCTATTCTCCCCCACTCTCTTGATTAGACCTAATATGATATCTTTTTCCACTCTAATTATCAACTTCATTTCTCTCAATCCAAGCCTCTCTTCTGTGGACGGAATTAATAGACCTTGTTCCCCATCGACACAGGACAAAAGCAACACAAGCTTCCACAAATGGGCCAAATGTTCTGAGAAATCACACTCATTTTCTTCTTTCAATGAACTAATTAATTAGATTTCATTTATATTTATATTTATTCAATACAAGAGTTCTCAAAAAACGTTCCAGATCATGTTCTTGTTTCGCTGTGTGTGCATTCAAAATTTGTCATTGTGAATCAAAAACAATAGAAATGAGGATGAGATTGAAATTAATGGATTTGAGAGAGAGAGAGAAGAAGAAGAAAAGGACAGGTGGAAGGATGGATGTATTGATTGCATCAGAGAGAGAGAGAGAATGTGGAGGAGGTGGTGAGAAAGGTGAAGGATAGTATAGTCATATTAAATAGTTACATATACTATCAAGTTATTTATACTATTTGTACCAAATATTTGATATTATAAGAGTTTATCAGTTTGTTTATACTATCAAACATTATCTTATTATCTTATATTATCATGTCTTATACTATTATATGCACCAAATGCAATCTATATTGCATATAGATATATGGTTTTAGGATATAGAATACAATTTAGTTTTTTTTTTTAAATTGATATTTTTAAGGATTCAACTTAACACTTAAGAATTGTTCTAAAGTGGATTCAGAGGGTACCAAAGATAAGCACGTAACGATGATCTCCTCCTTGAACAACAACAGTTGAGCATGTTGAGACAGTAGGGTGGATACCTGCAAAAGGACTCCGACGCTCAAGTTAGGCTGTACACAAGTAAGGCAGTGTATATTAAGTAATTTACTGATACCTAATTAAGGTCACTTAGCCTTGTATTTATAGAGCGTATATAGAATCCTTATGCAATCTGTATTGAATGCAGGTATTTAGGATTAGTATTCTGGCAAGGATTACCTTCCCATTATTATTGGGATGAATCCCTATAAGTTAAGAACTCTTAATATAAGAGCTACTTATCAATTTGAGATAGTTATGAGTCCTATAATATCGTAAGTGGATGATTGACAGTCACGGATATTCAGGAATATATCATCCACACATATCTAGCAATCTTAATATTAAGGCCCAACGTCACTCAATGTGAATGGCTGCGAGGTTCGGAATGCCCTCAAGGCCTTAGCTAAGTCGTCTAGGGAGGAGTCTGGTTATATGTGTACCGAGTTGGTCTAACTAAACGGGATCCCGGATCACAGTTCAGAACAGTTGTCCCTAACTTGGCGCTTGGAACAACAGTCAAGTGTCAAGTTTAACAGGACAATCCGGGTATATGGTTTACGCAAGAGTCTGGAAAATTAACATCAGACCCTGAACGTTCCATGCGAAATGCCGGTGTCTTTGATATGTTGTTATGTCTTGCGAATTCATTATCCTCAAGTATTAATTCTCGAGAATTCCTTAGGCGTTCTCTGTCAAAACTCTGAATATAATCACTGAAACTGAAGGTGGTAACAGTGCGATCTTTTGGGAAACTGTTGCTTTAACTTTATTGAGAATTAAATATTATTTAAAGAGGATCTCAGTTTCGTACTGTTCCTCAACTGCCCGCTGCTCTCGTGACAAATCAAAAATTGGGAGCATTAAACGTGGTTGCCATCATGCGATCAGTTCACCCAATCAGAATGTTTCATTCTCTCTATAAATAGAGAATGTTTGCACTAAAGTTGGCATCCCTTTCGTTGTATTCCTTTCACTTTGCAACTTTGTCTGAGAATTATCCTTTTTCAGAGAGTATTTTCCCCTTCATTCTTTGCACTTTTATGGAGGGTTTTGCCACCTACAAGGGTTATTCTCTTAATTTTTTTACAATTCCTGAAGATAATTGATTTTCTACAAGCAACTTCCTTTTTTTCATAGAGGCCTTTCTTTCTTGGCGTAATGTTGAGTCGCTATGCATTTGGGGAGGCAAAAGTCTTTCTCTCCTGGCATACACGGGGGTCGTGTTATTAAGATGGAATGATGCTTCCGTCAACTGGTGCATGGGGACACTGGAGAGCACTCTGTCTCTCCCCTACCTTTTTCCTGAGTGATTTGGAGGCACCAGATCGGTCTTCTTCGTAGTGCGATTGGATATACAAGAATGCCACCCCGGTGGAAAGGAAAACCCTTTGGGAGTAACTTGGGGTGATTTGCTTTCTTGGACTTACTTTGCGAAGAAGTAATTGGCATCGGCTTTTATTATCACTGTGAATGAGGCAGGGAAGAGGAAATGAAGTGGCTTTAGTCTATTCCGGTGAAGAGAATAGAGGAATTGTGGATATGACAATACAACGGGGTGCCTTTGATGCAATGTTGGCTCTATCCTTAAACTCTTCTAGGAACACTATTTTTACTTTCCTTTTAATGTATTTTTCCTTTCTCCTTCGTAGTGAATTCCCAGAGTTGGTTTACTGAAACTCCTGATCTAGGATCTTGGAAGACTTTGGCCTCAGGGACCAATCAGGTCTTTACTGATTTAATGATTCTGTAACTAACCGAGGTAGTCTATTAAATTCTATGATCGGTGGAAGATGTCTGATATAAGTTGATAAACTCTACTAAGATTGCGTATCCCTTGGCCTGCTGCGCAACCGTCCTCTCAACTACCATGACAATTGTGAGGGTCGCGCGATGTGTTCTGGTTGAGTGGACATGCATAGTATTTTACGGGCCATAATGAGTATCTTTTCAAATCTGGACTGATCAGACAGAATTACCATTTAACCGTCTAACCCTTATAAATAGGGGTTTAAATTTCCTCTGTTCATCTCGCTATTTTTCTCTCGAAACTGGTGGCTTTAGATGACTTCCAACGATTTTCACAGCGGTGGAAGGCAGTTCTAGCACTTTTTTTCAACACTTTGGAATTCTGGTGGCTTGGTTTTTTTCACTTTCTTTCATTTTCCTCGAGGTATTCCATTCCCTCTGACTCATTTGTACTTATTTCGCTTTATAAGTGGTTGTGCACCCCTTTAATGAAGTGCACTTCCCTTTTCTCTCTGCGATCAAGGGTGGGAATACCATTTTCCTTCCTTTCAACGGTGTTGCCCTATGGATTACCTCCTCCATCTTATCCCGTGCAGCGAAGGTGTCCTTCTGAGGCTTTGAACTTGGTGGGAGTGGAGGCCAATGTGTGGGTGCGAGCAGTCTTCTGTTTGCCCACTTCTATGTCTGAATTTTTGAACTTGACTGGTTCTGACCACTGGCCTCTGTGTGTCTCCAAGAACTTTAAATGGCCAGAAGGAGAGTAGTAAGACTTGAAGAACTGGTTCCGGATGTTGCCCCGGTCCCAGAGGGAGGAGAGCCGATAGAAAGGGAAGCAGCTATAGAAGATGGGATCCGCATTCGCCTTAGTCCGAGAATAGTGTACCCTTAGGTCGTGGACGATGTCTATAACCGGATATCCCGTTTCCAACTGGGGGAACTTCTCGACGAGTTGAAAAGCTATCTGGTGTTGACTAAGGGGAAGAATAGGGACCATGAATTCCAAGTCCTGTCACCGAGGAGCGAAAGGGTGTGTTCTACTCGTTAGGCGGGGGAACACTTCACCTACATGTATGCGGACTTCTTTGTTAGATTTGGACTTCGGCTTCTTTTCACCGACTTCTACATTGCCGTTCTCCGGACTTTGAACGCTGCTTCGACTCAGATTCACCCCAATGGTTAGGCCAACATCATGGCATTTGAAAGGATATGTCGGTTGGCCGGGTTGCGATGCTCAGATAGAGTGTTTTTCTAGTTTCATACTCGGTATTATGTTCACGGTGCTAGGGCCCTTAAAAAACTTGGCTCTCGGTTCGATCTTGGCAAGGGTGGAAGTCTTCCATCCGTACCTTTAGAGTTATAAAGATTTCAAAGAGAAGTTCTTTAAGTTAAAGGTGGCTCGCGGCATGTACCCATTTTGGTTAAGCGGCAACGGGGAACCAACATTTAGTCTGTATTGGAATCCAGAGGCGTGGAGCATTTCCACTCAATCATTCGAGAGGGAAGCGAGTCTAAATGACGAGGAGCTAGAATGTATTGACTTCTTCAAAATGTGGGTCAAAGAGATTGGTTCGATTCAGCCCAAAGAAATCTTGGATACCCCGAATGACGAGACTTTTTGGGCTGTATTAGGTAGTTTTAAACTACTGTCCAAATGTTAATTTGCGTGCTTAGCATTTTTCATAACACCTCGTAGCAATTTCATAACTCTGATCCTCTGTTCTTTTTAATAGACAGTTTGGCCGAAATGTCAACTGGGAATGCCTTAGCAATTCTTGAAGCCTTTAAGGCCAGGAATGCAACCGAACCATTGGATCCTCCCGTGGATGTTGTTGCGGCTCCTTGGCCCTCACCAGTTGAAGTCCCAAGGGTGGATAGGGAGCCTATCCAGGTGGAGAACTGATAACTGCACAGAGTGTAATTATTTGTGCCCTATATCTGTGCTTTATGGCATGATTAGTCCTTGTTTGTAAGCATTAATGAAAGGTTTTAGCATCATTTATATCTAATTTCATTCTGATGACTTCCATTATGATCCTGAGCAAATACTTTCAAAACTATGATCAAATTGAGTACATTTGCATGATTTAATGAATTGATACTTTCTCTGTTATAGGTAGGTCTCAAATGAAGAATGGAAATGAAGAAATTGAAGTAGCTTTGGACCAAGAAGCCTAAGAGAAGGTTAAAAGTGAAGATAAGCACCCAACGCTGCGACGTGGATTGGTGGCGCCGCTGCGCTCCCCTGCTTCAGTACATAAAACCCGAGGTTGGAGCGCCGCAACGTTGAAGAGTGGGCGCCTCAGGCGCCTGTGACCTAATTGCATGCGCCCCGTGGCGTGACATTTTGGAAGCCGCGGCGTGACCCTGTTTTATTCAGCCTATAAATACATTTACACCGATTTTCTACGAGAGTTATCATCATTTTTTGGAGAGCAGCTGCTGGTTTTAGGTTTTTAGGCCTAGAGGAAGTGAAAAAGGCTAAGGTTGGAGGCCATCCTTCCTATGGAGGGTGAATCAAGCTTAAAGGACAAAATCTAATGAGCTTTCTTCCTTCCCTTTCTTTTTTTCTCTCTTATTGCTTCATGAACATGATTTGTTGTTTGTACTTTCATGTTTCATGGCTAGCTATGCTGTATATAAGTTTTCCTTTGTAGTTTCTCATAGATACTGATGAATATGTAATCTTTTGAGTATATATTGAAGTTTAGTTATTTTCAATCATATGGATCTTAATGCCCTTGAGAGTTTGATCAACTTTTGATTGATTTGATGAAATCTAATGAACCTAGACATAGGAATTTGGATTTTAGATCATACGTATGGTTGATGCATATTCTATTTCATTTAATTAGCTTGAATGCGATGATTCGTTAATAGGATAAAAATATACCTATTGGCCATGCATAGTGGGAGATTGAGAATAGATCATTAATGAGTGGAGTTTGCACTGGTTCTCAAGGAAACTTAATGAGCTGGGTAAATGAAACCAGGGTTGATTGACCTAGACATAGGCTTTTGACTAAATCAGATTCTCAAGCTAACTTAACAATTCTTTAATGTTGCTTGTAAGGATTGTAAGTCATTAGTTGAAGTAGGAGATGAAAGTAATTCTTATTTCTTTATTTATCTTAGATTTATTGCTTTTCAGTCTTTATATTTCTTTAAACATTCATTTATAAATTTAATGCTTTTGGATAGCATTAATTAGACTATTGGTTAATACTTAGCTTTTATATGAAATACGTATTCCTTGTGGGAACGATATCTGACTCCTAGTGATACTACAAGTGAGACCCGTGCACTTGCGATAAGTAAAGAGCGAATAAGTTTTTGGCGCCGTTGTCGGGAAAAATGGTTATTTCTGTTTAGTTGATATTAGCAACGAGTTTAGTTAATACTAATTCAAATTTTGTCTTGTACATATTAATCTAAGTTTTCAGATTATTTTGTTATAAGGTACTAAGATGGCAGACGATAACGCTACGTTCCAGTTGGAGGATGATAGTCATACAAGACCGTTAAGGGAGTTTGCAACCCCTCAAATGGAGAACTTGCAGTCTAGTATTAGATGGCCTGCCATCCGTGCTAATAATTTTGAAATTAAACTGGCCATCATTCAAATGATACAGACTTCTGTACAATTTGGCGGTTTGCCCAAGGAGGATCCCAATACTTATCTTTCAAACTTTCTGGAGATCTGTGATACGTTCAAGCATAATGGTGTCTCTGATGATGCTATTCGCTTACGGCTCTTTCCCTTCTCTCTTAGAGATAGAGCCAAGAGTTGGTTGCAGTCTCTACCTGCGGGATCCATCAGCACTTGGAATGATTTGTGCGGTAAATTCCTAAATAAGTATTTTCCACCTAGACTAAATGGTGAATGATATCTCATCATTCACCAATTTGAATCTGAAACCTTGTATGAAGCATGGGAGAGATACAAGGATTTGCTTCGTAGGTGCCCTCATCATGACATTCCATCGTGGCACTAAGTTTACTCATTTCACAAGGGATTGCTATCCCACCATCGCCCTATAGTAGATGCTGCTGCTGGAGGCTCTTTATTGAGCAAATCATTCGATGATGCATTCCAATTACTCGAGAAATTGGTAGCCAACAGCTACCAATGGCCTTTGGAAAGAAATACTTCAAGAAAGGTAGCTGGAGTGCATAATATTGATCCAATGGCAGCATTATCAGCTCAGGTGGCAACATTAGCAATTATAGTGGATCGTTTGGGGAACAGCCATCAACAAAGCCCCTTTGTGCTGTGTAACAAGTGTGGAGAGAATCATTCAAGTGATAGTTGCCTTTTCAGTACTGAAACTGCTTAATATGTTGGTAACTATCGCCCGCAACAAAATAATTCATACTCCAACCAGTACAACCCAGGATGGAGGAATCATCCCAATTTCTCCTGGAAGGACAATCAAGGAGCTTCCTTATCTGCTCCAGTGAATGACAGACCTTATAATCCTTCTGGATTCCCTTCCCAATCAAGACAACTGGGTCAAGATCGAAAACCCTCTTTGGAGGACATGTTCTCACAGTTTATGGTCAAGACAGATTCTCACATGACGAAAACTAATGCTCAGTTAGCAAACCATGAAATGATGTTGCAGAGTCAAACTGCTTCCCTGCGCGCATTGAAAACTCAAGTAGGGCAGTTGGCTAATGCCATCAATAATAGGCCTTCAGGCACCCTTCCTAGTGACACTGTAACCAATCCGAAGGGTGCTTCAAATGAAAATTGCCATTAATTCATGGGACAACATCTATGGAAGGGGGAGTAAGTGAGCCTGTGCTCATGGAGAAGGTTAAGTCATTCCTGATGGTGAAATGGGCCAGTTCAAAGCTGTTATGGTGGTAAATTTAATTGATACACTTATTGAGCAAGCTCCAAACTTGGAGCTAAACGGCTTGCCATTTCAAATGCATTAAATCTATTTTGTAAAACAAGAGGAAGAGCCTCCTCCTTTATAGAAATGCATTTGGAATAGCAAACAAGTCCTGTCAGGACTATAAATTAGACCCTTTTTTTGAGGGAACCCAAAATTTTTATTTTAAGTCTTAAATATGTAAATATATTGATTTTTTAAATTTTTGTATATTTTTGCATTCCATTTTGTAAATTAACCTTGTAGGTGAGTTTTTGAGGTGCTGAAGGCCACATTTGAGTAAAACTCACAGCTGAAGTGAGTTTGCTGCAAAATTATGCAGTTAGGCTCACAGCGCCGCGGCGTGATGTTGATTTGGGCTAAATTCCAATGAGCACGGCGCCGCGACTTAATAGACCCTCATATCGCGGCGTTATGAGTGAAATATATATATATATATATATATATAAATAGTAAATAGTAAATAGTAATAATTTAAATAATTAAATTAGGAGGGAATTAATTCACGCTACGATGCAGTGTATATAGTTTCACGCCGCGGCGCGCACGCGTGGCGTGGTGGTTTTATTTAGAGACGCTTTGGTCTCCTCATTTCGCAACCTCTTCCTCTCTCACTTTCGTTTTCTCTCTTCTCTCTTTTTTCAAGTTTTCTGCGTATCTCTCCTTTTTCATCCCCTTTTCACCATACATTTGCCTCCATTAAGGTATGTATTTAATTATTTGTAGCTCTATGTAAATTATTAGTTTAATTTTCCTGTTTTCTTCCGTTGTTTTGGGTCTCTATTTTTAGTTTTGTTTCTTAATTTGTTAAATAGATCTTTTTAGTTAATTATTCTTAGGTTTTAATTAGTTTTAAAAGTTATATAATGCCTATTTTGTATTTTGGGTTGATTGGACGCACTGAGGCCTGTGTACCTGGAAATTTTAGGGTTACGCGTCGCGGCGTTAGGTTGAATGTCGCGGCGTGAGTATGAACAGATTGAATATCGCGACGTGAGGTTGAATGTCGTGGCGCTAAGTTGAATTTTGAGCACCGCGGCACTGCAATGGCATGTCGCGGTGTAGAGTCTTAAAATTTTACAGAATTGTTTATCTTTCATATGTTTAATGCTTTTTATCATCCAAACTGATTTTTGACAATTCTTTTTCAGGTTACTATGGCTCCAAAGAGGGGACGAGTTATGCATCGAGGCTCATCTAGCCAGCAGCCAAGGGATCATTCTCCCCCTCCTGCTGATTTTGACAGGAGGAGATTTATCTCAGCCGATGCTGCTAAGCGTTACTCGACTCTCATCACCCGACCTCTCATTCTGGAGCACGGCTTCTCATTTTCACGCACTTTACATCCGAAGCTGGAGAGGCGCTTGAACCACCTTAATTGGAGTACATTTGCCCAGCATCCGGAGTCCTCAGGCTTGTTACCTATCGTTTGCGAGTTTTACGCGAATGCAGCTTTTCTAGGTGAGGGGGCCACTGCAGTTCGAGTTCGGGGACGTGTGGTCTCATTCTCTCCATCGACTATTCGTGCTGCGCTGGGACTTCCTCTACCCCCAGAGATTTGTGATTATACTGAGTTTTGTCGCTGGGAGCCGGTGGAGGGCATTGATGTTAACGTGGTCACAGCTCAGATATGCTTGGCTGAGTCTCAGCCTGTGATGTGGACTATGAGCATCCAGACTAACAGGCCTCGGTACTTTGCGCGCACTCATCTGACCCTAGAGGCCCGGACGTGGTACCATTTTATTAGTACGCGCATCCTGCCATCAACTAACCTCTCAGAGGTTACTAGAGATCGAGCCATACTGATTTATGCCATCATGGAGGGTCGCTCTATTGATGTTGCCACGCTCATCTTCCATCAGATTTTGAGATCTGCTCGGGAGTATAGGAGCCTATTCTTCCCCTTTCTCATTCACTCATTATGCAGCCGACATCATGTCCGCTGGGGACCTCATGAAGAGCTTACAGACGTTTGGCAGCCGCTGAACGACACTTTTATTGAGAGAGTGGGGGCGGCTCCAGCTGCAGCGCCAGCACGGCATCGACAGGCTCGTGGAGAGCCTCTACCAGCACCACCTCCAGCACCTGAGGCAGTAGCTCCATCTCAGGCCGCACCTACTGATGATACTGATTGGCGTGCCCGGATGGAAGCTATGTTAGTGTACCAGATGTAGACGCAGCAGTGGATGGCGGAGCGTCTTGGGCTACTGCTGGCTGACTATCCAGTTCCTTCCTTCCCACCCACAGCGGTAGCTGCTCCCTCCCAGGCTGGCCGTTCTCGCGCACCTGCTACAGAGGTTCCTGATAGAGACGAGGATGAGGACGAGGACGGTGATGGTTCTGCTGCAAAGGGTCCTGACAGTGATGATCCATCCTTTTAGTCATGCATTCAGGGCATTGTTTCTTTCATTGTATTTCTTTTTTGATATATATGTATCTATCTTTTGTACAGTGAGGACACTGTTTCCTTCAGGTTTAGGGGGTGTCTTTAACTTTATGTTTTGACTAAATATGCAATAGTATTATGTTTTTAGATTATTATGTTTATGTGCATATGTTTTGGTATTATGCATATTTGTTAGTTTTATATTTCTTTTTGAAGTGTATATATGTCCTTTAGTACCATGGTTTAAATATTAACTATAGGAGCAGTTATCTTGAAAAATTTGATGAAAAATCCATTCAAGATACAATAGTTGTTCCTTTTCACATTGTGAGTTATTTTGTTTGAAGACATGTTGTATAATGTTGAAAATGTGAAGAACATCATGTTGCTCAAAAGCTAGTGTGTATGATTGTCCAATGATAGATATGGATGCAAATGACCTTCATTTTTCTGTGAATCCATATGCAATCTTTGGCATATGCTGAAGCATTCTAGTTTCTTTTTATGCATGGTGAGTTTCCCAATTACATGCTTTTTGAACTTTGGAAAGGATAAAAATGTTAGCTTAGAGAAAGTTTATGGACAATACATGTGAAAAAATTGATTATCCTAAAAATTGTTTAGCAACTCTCTTGAGGCGAAATCCTAGGTTGTGCATGATTAGGGCATTATTTGGACTGTTTGAGCCTTAAAAAGCTTACCTGATATGATGATATCCTTAGGTCCCATTTTGAAGCCTTATACTATTTGGCCTTATTTATTTTTCATAACCATTGTGATCGTTAACCTGTTAACTGTTCTAATGCATGTGAAAAAATTACATTTTCTTCCTACCTTCTTTGTTGTTGAGTGCATGATATATGTTATTTCTTGAAGTGAGTCTTATGATTAGGGGTATGAATATTCAGTACAAAATAAGCTTGAAGGAACCATATGCAATTAAAGAAGAAAAAAAATTTATTACTTTTCAAAAGAAAAGAATAGAAAAAGAAAAAGAAAAAACAAATGAATGAATGAAAAAGAAAAGCAAAAGCAAAAGTGAAGTAAAGTCGAAAAGCATCAAAGTGGTTCTGGCAAGTTTTCTGATCTCATTGTTAAATACCCTGCTATTGTCATTATAGGCTCATGAATTGGAATATCGTATTTATGTTTCTTAATGTTTATGTTTAATCCTATCCTTTTATTCTGTTACCCATTACCCTTGGCCTGACATCATAAGCTAATAAAGACCATTTTGATCCTCAATCTTGCATGATTTACATTAGTGGAGAGAGAGTTATATTATAATTTTGTGGATTTTTTGAATTATGTTCATGTGTATATTCATAACCTCATTTGGGTGAATTTGAATTTAATGAAAAAGGTTTTTCTTGCATGATTTTGGGAAGAATATCTTGTATGAAAGGAAGCTATGAATGTTAGCATGATGAGGATTGTGTATGTGAAACTGATTCTGAGGTATATGTATTCTTTGAGGTTTATGTAATCATCATATACTAGCTTGAGTTAAGTGAAAGTGAAATGTTAAATATGGCTGAAAATAGGTTGCCAGTTGATCTTTATGAATGTACTTTGTTTTGCTCGAAGACTAGCAAAAATCTAGGTTTGGGGGTGTGATAACTGCACAGAGTATAGTTATTTGTGCCCTATAATTGTGCTTTATGGCATGATTAGTCCTTGTTTGTAAGCATTAATGGAAGGTTTTAGTATTATTTATATCTGATTTCATTCTGATAACTTCCATTGTGATCCTGAGCAAATACTTTCAAAACTATGATCAAATTGAGTACATTTGCATGATTTAATGAATTGATACTTTCTCTGTTATAGGCAGGTCTCAAATGAAGAATGGAAATGAAGAAATTGAAGTAGCTTTGGACCAGGAAGCCTAAGAGAAGGTTAAAAGTGAAGATCAGCACCCAACGCCGCGACGTGGATTGGTGGCGCCGCGGCGCTCCCCTGCTTCAGTACATAAAACCCGAGGCTGGAGCGCCGCAACGTTGAAGAGTGGGCGCCTCAGGCGCCTGTGACCTAATTGCACGCGCGCCGCGGCGTGACATGTTGGACGCCACGACGTGACCCTGTTTTATTTAGCCTATAAATACATTTGCACCGATTTTCTACGAGAGTTATCATCATTTTTTGGAGAGCAGCTACTGGTTTTAGGTTTTTAGACCTAGAGGAAGTGAAAAAGGCTAAGGTTGGAGGCCATCCTTCCTATGGAGGGTGAATCAAGCTTAAAGGACAAAATCTAATGAGCTTCCTTCCTTCCATTTCTTCTTTTCTCTCTTATTGCTTCATGAACATGATTTGTTGTTTGTACTTTCATGTTTCATGGCTAGCTAGGCTGTATATAAGTTTTCCTTTGTAGTTTCTCATAAATACTGATGAATATGTAATCTTTTGAGTATATATTGAAGTTTGGTTATTTTTATCATATGGATCTTAATGCCCTTGAGAGTTTGATAAATTTTTGATTGATTTGATGAAATCTAATGAACCTAGACATAGGAATTTGGATTTTAGATCATATGTATGGTTGATGCATGTTCTATTTCATTCAATTGGCTTGAATACGATGATTCGTTAATAGGATAGAAATATACCTATTGGCCATGCATAGTGGGAGATTAAGAATAGATCATTAATGAATGGAATTTGCACTGGTTCTAAAGGAAACTTAATGAGCTGGGTAAATGAAACCAGGTTTGATTGACCTAGACATAGGCTTTTGACTAAATCAGATTTTCAAGCTAACTTAACAATTTTTTTATGTTGCTTGTAAGGATTGCAAGTCATTAGTTGAAGTAGGAGATGAAAAGTAATTATTATTTCTTTATTTATCTATTTATCTTAGATTTATTACTTTTCAGTCTTTATATTTCTTTAAACATTTATTTATAAATTTAATACTTTTGGATAGCATTAATTAGACTATTAGTTAATACTTAGCTTTTATATGAAATACGTATTCCTCGTGGGAACGATATCTGACTCTTAGTGATACTACAAGTGCGACCCGTGCACTTGCGGTAAGCAAAGAGCGAACAAGAACTTTCTTTGGGCTATCGAGACGCGCAAGAGAAAAACAATGGAGGATGGGTCATCGAGTGGTCGAGATAAGAGGGCGGTGGTCGACTAAGTCAGCAGTCCAATTAGTCTGTATCATGAAGACTCAGACCCCTGGGAATTCATTGATTATAATCTTCTGGACAAACAAGTTACAAACCACCTTGCCTTTCGTAGCATGAAGGATACTTTTGCGTGGTTTGAGACTTTTGGTCTCTGCCTTGCCGCTGAGACTCGATATTTGGAACAAGTTTGTGAAGAGCATGAGCGTGAGATGGCGGAGAAAGTGGCGGCCATTGAGCGGGGTGAAAACCAAGCTCTTAAGGCCATGGAAGACGCCGTGAAGGCCAAAGGTGATGTTAAGTCTTGGGTTCAAGAATTAGAGTGAGAGGTAGTTGTCCTGAAAGATGTTGGGAAGCAAAAAGACTCCAATTTGGCCAAGTTTAAGTGGTACATGACCGTACTTCAGACTGAGAATAAGGTCTTCGTGCCAAGGATCGGCGGTCTGATGCTAAGATTAAGCTATTGCGAGATGATGTCCAGAAGCTTGTCACTGTTTGCACTGATATCAGTGGAGAGCAATTTCAGAACACCATTGATCAAGTCCAGCTCTTTAATCTCAGGATGGCTCTGGTCTTGAGCAGTCTGGATTCTGGGAATGTGGTATGGGATGGGCACCTCGTGCATCCTACGGTTAATCTAAGTGTTGCTGAAACTTCATTCGCAATGGTCATTGATCAGGGGACTATAGAGGAGTAGGGAAATGTTTTGTTTTGATTTTTGCCTCTGCCCCCTGCGTGGGGTTTATTGACTTTGTATAGACAATCGCCCTGGTACCTACTATTTTTAATTTATTTTCCTATATCTCCTTTTATTTTGCCTTGCATGCTTATTTATTTCTGTGTCGATCTTTTTGGGTCTAATGCCCATTATGGTTTTTACTTAGCGATCCTTGCATGACTTGGAAATTCTCCAGGTATTAGAATCTGTGGTCCGGGGTCTAACGCCTGTTCTGGACTTATGGTCCCTTTTAGGACTCAGGTTTTATTCGTACACTGAGAACCATGGTCTGGGGTTCAGTGCCCTTTTCTGGACTTGAGGCCCCCTCTAGGACTTAGGTTTTAGGGTAAAAAGACCTTCCCAGGGGTCTGTTGCCAATTATCTTGACTTTTAGGATCTTGTGTGGCCTTGTTTCAAGTAAGATCTTATCCAGGGTCCAATGCCTTTTAAAGGCTTGGGGATCCCCTTGAAACTTTTACCTAAAAGAAACCTTGTCTGTGGTCAATTACTAATCAATTTGACTTTTAAGATCCCTCTTGACCTTGGTATAAATGAAGTCTTATCTAGGGTCCGTCACCAATCATTTGGGTATTTGGGATCCTTCTTGACCTTGGCATAAATGAAGCTTTGTTTGGGGTATGTCACCAACTATTTAGGTGTTTGGGATCCCTCTTGACCTTAACATAAATGATCATTACCCTGGTCTTTTGTGCATATGGTTCAGTGTGAAAATTTTCCTAAGACTTGAGATTTTTTTACTGCACAACTTTTCCAACATAAGACATTCTTGGGGAGTACCATGATAGCTTGTCCGTACTAGAATGACCTTAGGGTAAATTAAAATATCACTTTGTTTTATTGGTTGAAGAAATGATTAAGGTCCATACAAAGTGTTCCCATAGTATTTGAGGCAAATTGAACACGAAGTAAACTAAGATTAGGCCTTAAAAGGCACTTAGCTATAGTACTTTTTGAGTTTATCCGCGTTCCAAAAATTCTTCACCATCTTGCCTATTAGCATTTCGATGGTGTAAGCTCATTTACCGATGCTAGTTACAATGCGGTAATGGTCTTCCCAATTAGGGGCCAACTTTCCCTAAGAGGCATTCTTTCCTCTGATGTCGGCCCTGCGGAGTACAAGATTGTCTGGATAGAATCTTATGGGGACAACTTTTAGGTTGTAGCGTGCTGTCATCTTCTGTTTGATAGGGGCATCGCGTATATGAGTGACGCGCCTTTTTTCTTCCAAGAGGTCTAGGTCCTCCTTGATCAGTCTGGGGTTACCGTCCTCTGAAAAAATGTTAGAGGCACCAACTGGGTTGTCCTATTTCTACCGAGATCATTGCCTCACACTCGTAAGTGAGCTTGAATAGAGTTTCACCTATCGTAGAGTGGGGCATAATCCAGTAGGCCCAGAGGACATGGTCAAGCTGTTTGGCCCAGTTTCCCTTCACTTCATCCAGCTTCCTTTTGAGTCTACAGACAATAACCTGGTTGGCAACTTCAGCTTGCCTATTTGTCCAGGGGTTTTCTATAGCGCTACAATGATGTTTGATTTTCAAACTAGCGAGTAGTTCTTCAAACCCCTTGTCCTTGAACTGCGTCCCGTTATCTGTCACAATGGACTCCGGGATTCCAAACCTTGTAATAATATGGCACCATATGAACTTTTGGATTCTGGCCGAGGTAATGGTGACCAGAGGTTCGACCTCGATCCATTTAGTAAAGTAGTCCACTACTACCACTAGAAACTTCAGTTATTCGGGTACTTGAGGGAATGGACCCAAAATGTCCATTCCCTACTTATAGATTGGTCAGGGTACGGATGTTGTGGAGAGTTCCTCGGGTGGGGCATGGTAGTGGTCCGAGTGGCGTTGGCACTTATCATAAACTTGGACGTGTGCTATTGCATCGGCCTCAATTGTGGGCTAATAATAACCAGCCCTAAGAACTTTCATCGCTAGGGATTTGCCTCCCAAATGGTTTCCAGAGCTCCCTTCATGGACCTTCACTAATACATACTCTACTTCTTTAGGGGTCAGACATTTGAGAAGAGGTGAAGAGAATCCTCGCTGGTATAACTTCCCATAGTAGATGGTGTACTGGACAACAGTTTTTATTAGCTTAGAAGCTTCTTTTGGGTCCTTGGGTTAGATGTCGGACTATGAGTACTTTACGATGGGAATGATCCATGTGGGCTCTAAATCTTCAATCTGGAAAATGGTTGACACCATGATTGAGGGTTGAGCTAAGGTCTCTTGGACCACCGAACGATTATTCCCCAGGCTTTTGGTGTTAGCCAACTTAGATAGGAGGTCGGCCTTTGAGTTTTGTTCCCAGGGGATATATTTCACTTTCACCGTTCGAAACCCCTTAAGGAGTCTTTGTACCTTAGCTAGATATCTCTGTAAGAGGGGTTCTTTAGTCTAGTAGTCGCCCTGGATCTGGGATGTCACGAGTTGGGAATCACTGCAAAATGTGATCCTTGTTGCACCTAGTTCCTCAGCCATCATCAATCCCGTAATGCACTATTCATATTCTACCTGATTATTCGAAGTGAGGAACTCGAACTTCAGGGAGCTTTTCGATTGTCATGCCTTTTGGATTTTCGAGGATTATCCTGGCTTCACTTCCCTTAGGGTTAGATGATCTGTCAATAACCACTGTCCACGACACTCCCTCAGGGTCACTGGGGTCCGATGTAAGTTCGGCAAGGAAGTTTGAAAGTGCTTGTGACTTAACTGCTAGTCTGGGCTCGTATGAAATTCTGAACTCAGAAAGCTTAATGGACCATGAAATCATCCTTCCTGCTAGATCTAGTTTATGCACTATTTGGCGGATTGATTGATTCGTTCTTACTACGACCGGATGACACTGAAAGTATTACCTTAGTCTCCTGGTTATGATGACTAAGGCAAGTGCGACCTTCTTGATCTTCTGATAACGGAGCTTGGGGCCTTGCAACACTTTCTCACGAAGTAAATCAGCTTTTGACCTTCAGCAGTTTCTCAGATAAGAACCAAACTAACGGCTTCTTCATGAACAGAAAGGTATACGTATAAAGTCTCTCCAAGTTCTGGCCTAGTCAAGATAAAGGAAGATGATAACAGATTCTTGAGAGATGTGAAGGCATCCTCACACTCCTAGGTCCACTCAAAATTCGTCCCCTTTTTCAATAGTTTGAAGAGTGGGAGAGATTTGTGAGCAGCTCTAGATAGGAAGCGTGTGAGTGTCACGATCCGCCCTGTAAGTTGTTAAACTTCCTTTACGTTCCGGGGGCTATGCATGTCAAGCACCACTTGACATTTTTCTGGATTTACCTCAATCCCGCGATGAATCAACATAAAGCCCAAAAACTTCTCGGCTCAGACCTCGAAAATGCATTTTTCAGGATTGAATCTCATATTATGCTTTCTAACTTCTACAAACACTTCTTCGAGGCCGGCAGTATGGGATCAAGACTCCGGGGTCTTGACGATCATGTCGTCAATGTATACTTTAAGCATTCTCCCTACTTGACTCCCAAAGACTCTATTCATCATCCACTGGTAGCCGATAGGTAGCTCCCACATTCTTTAAGCCAAAGGGCATAACCTTGTAGCAGTAGCTTGCCTTTTTGGTAATGAAAACAGTTTTATCTTCGTCTCTGAGGTACATCAAAATTTGATTATACCCGAAGTAGGCGTCCATAAAGGATAGTAGCTGAAATCTAGACGAGCTGTCAACCAATTTATCAACGTTGGGGAGGGGGTATGGATCTTTAGGGTATGCCTTATTCAGGTCTGTGTAGTCCATACACATCTTCCACTTTCCGTTTGACTTTTTCACTAAGACCACATTAGAGAGCCATGTGGTGTAAGAGATTTCCCTGATGAATTCGACATTGAGAAGTTCTTTGACTTGCTCCCCAACGATCTGCTATCTTTCTGGGCCGACTTTTCTCTTTTTTTCTGGGAGACTGGCTTCGCATCTTGTTTAATAGATAAACGATGGCAAACGAAAGCGAGGTCAAGCCCAGGCATGTCGGAGGACATCCATGCAAATAGGTCCTTATTTCGTTGAAGGAGCTCTATCAACTAGCGTTTCTTCTACTCTTCCAAATTTGTGCCTATTTAGGTGACTTGATCAGGCTTATCACCTAGTTGAAGCGGAAGTAGTTGTCCTTCGGGCTAGGGTCTGGTGCCCTGAATTTCGTCCCTAACATCCAACTCGATCATAAAGATGTTAACTTGATCCCAGGCCGGGGTAGACGTACGTACTCTTACTTTCTTGGGAGTCATGCAGATTTTGAGGCTCTCGTTATAACATTTGCGTGTCGTAATTTAGTCACCCTTGACCGTAACCACCTCATTATTTTTGTTAATGAATTTCATGGTCAAGTAAGCAGTGGACATTATAGCGGCGATACCGTTCAAAGCAAGTCGCCCCAGGATAATGTTGTAAGCAGAAGGACAATCTACTGCAAAAAATCTGACATTGATGGTTCTATAGATTTTGTTATCCCCGAGGGTCAGGAATGTTTCGAAATAGCCCACTGGAGTGATTTTCTCACCAGAGAACCCAGTGAGCTCGCCTTCATAGGGGGTTAAAGCGGACAAAAGGAACTCTAGCTTTTGGAAAGCATCCATGAACATTATATCTGTAGAGTTACCCTGGTCTACGAAAATACGTCGAACTTCGGAGTTGGATATTATTCTGGAAATGATGAGTGGATCATCGTGATCTCAGACAATATCACTGTAATCCTTAATGGTGAAAGATATCGACAGTTCTTCCCTGTCATCAGCACAAGGTCTGCGCGTAGAGCCAGAGACGCTCAATACCACAGGCCGTAGTGCTTTCTTCCAGGAATTACTGGATGAGTCTCCTCCTGTAAATCCTCCAGAGATTGTGTTGACCAATCAATTAGTCTTGTTAGTCCCATTCTGAATATCCTGGTTCCTATCTTGCCAGTTGTCCGCATCACGACGAGGTGGAGTTTAGGATTTTCTGGTTGGGCTACGCGTCCTCCTCCTCTGTCACGGGGTCAGACTTTGCCTGGGGCTATAACTATATCTTTGTTCCCTTTGCCTCCCAGGGTTATCATTATTCTGGATCTCGGCAATATGCTTTTGAAGTCGGCCTTATTTAATAAAAGACTAGATGACATCTCAGATATGGTAGCATTCTTCTGTTTCATGGTCATAACTTCTATACCACTTACAGTACTTGGAATAGTCATTCGCCTTTTTCAGAGGTGGTGGCCTCTTAATATGCCAGAACTCAATCTGAAGTACTTCTTTGAGAATTGTTTCTCACGGGGCATTCAATGGAGTGTAGTCAGAATATTTGGGCTGGTAAGCATCGCCTTTGGCAGAATTTTGAGATTGGTTAGAGCTTCAGTTATTTTTTTGGTGAGTGGGCTCATATTTTTCCAATGTCTCTTTGTCCTTAATAGCTTCCTCAAATTCAACGTATTTTACGGAACGAGCATAGAACTCATTCATAGCCTCCGCCTTTTTCTTTGCTAAGGATCAAAAGAAGTCTGAATCAGTCCGGAGACCACTCCAAGCATAGTGAAGGGTGATCCGGTCATCCGGGTTGGCCACATGAGCAAGGGCGGTGCTGAATCTCTTAATATATTCGCAAAGGGACTCATTACTCCCTTGACGAATCCCAGAAAAAGAGTCGACCGACTTGGGTTGCTCCTTCGCAGTGGTATAATGTGACAGGAAGCACTATGTGAGGTCATCCCATCCAACGATAAACCTTTGTTGCCAGGTGAAAAACCAATAGAGGGCATCTTTCTTTACAAAGAGGGGGAAAGCCAGATAAAGCAATTCTGGGGACCCCCCGTGGAACTGCATGGAGTAGATGTAGGCATCGAGGTGTTCCTGTGGGTCTGTTGTACCCTTATATTGTTCAAGATTAGAGGGGGGCTTGAAGCCTCTAGGGATCCTGTACGCCGTTAGTTCATCCGAGAGGGGCTATTGTTAGACGCCAGGAATCGGGATGTTGTTTTCGACAACATGGTTGTCTTCATCGCGTGGTGGCCTCCTCTGGTTGTTAGCCACATTTTGCCTCTCGTAGATATTCTCTATGTATACTGATCGTTCTAGCTCGTCAATCCGATGCCGTTGGTAATCTAACTGGTGGCGTTGTTCATCCAGCTGCTGCATTTGCTGGGCTACCAATTCTTGGAGGCGATTTCTGGTCATCTCAGAACGGTCATGGGCTCGGTTGGAAGCGTGGTCAGCAGTATCGTTATTCCGAGGGCCTAGGCATGATTGCACTGGGCCCCGTAGATACTTGAGTGGAGTTATTTACCTTCTCTCCAAGGCGGGAAAGCCTATCTAAGACAGACCTTCTGCGCGGTGGAAGTGGACTTTCGTCGAAAATTGAAGTTTCATGTCCATCGCGCAGACGTTCTAAGACGTGTTCTTGGTCTCTGACGGCTGAAGCTTCGGCCGCAACTGGTGGAGCTGGTTGAGGAGGGGGTTGCGCTGTTGGCTCTTGTCTCTGATCCACAGGAGGTTGTGCAGCGTCCCTCTTTGAGTGTGTTCACCATGTTTGCATGGGATTAGAAGTTTAGGGTTTCCCACAGACGACACCAATGTTTTGAAGTGGATTTAGAGCGTATCTGAGATAAGCATGTAACGATGATTTCCTCCTTGAACAACAGTAGTCAAGCGTGTTGAGACAGGGGGTGGGTACCTGCAAAGGGACTCCAACGCTCAAGTTAGGCTGTGCACAAGTAAGGCAGTGTATATTGAGTAATTTACTGATACCTGATTAAGGCCACTCAGTCTTGTATTTATAGAGCGTGTATAGAATCCTTATGCAATCTGTATTGAATACAAGTATTTAGGATTAGTATCTTGGCAATGATTACCTTCCATTATTATTGAAATGAACTCCTATAAGTTAAGAACTCTTGATATGAGAGCCACTTATCAATCTGAAACAGTTATGGGTCTTATAATATCGTAAGTGGAAGATTGGTAGTTATGAATATTTAGGAATATATCCTCCGCACATATCCAGCAATCTTGATATTATAGCCCAATGTCGCTCAATGTGCATGGCTCCGAGGTCCGAACTACCTTCAAGGCCTTAGTTACGTCATTTAGGGAGGAGTCTGACTATACATGTACCGAGTTGATCCAATTAGACGAAATCCCCGATCGCGATCTAGAACAAGAATTATTCTTATAGCCCAACTCACTTTAATATACACTTAATGATAATTAATCACAAATAATGTCAATTATTTTGCATCACCATCCAACCTTCTTTTAACCTCATTTTATCAAAAATGATTTTTTGGGTAGAGATTTTATTAAAGATGCTGACGCAATTTAGAATGTTCGAAATGATTTCAAATGGAGGGGTTTAAGACGCGCATTCAAAGAACTCACGAGACATCAACTTGCAGACTATTAATTACCATAAATTATATATTTGATCGATATATACTCATATGCCATTTTTTTCTCCCTTTGAACACTGTTCGTTTCATATCTGTGCGAGAAGGAGATAATTAAATCCATTGTCGTTAGATCGTTCACATTTGTGTTTGGATATAGTTGTTTTTATTCAGCACTTAAGAGAAAACAAAGTACATATTTTGTTTACCAAAAAAAAAAGTACCTATTTTGACTATAATAAATGATAAATAAGCTAGACTTTTGACCTCGAGTACTCGACCTTTTATTACCAAATATTAAGATAAGGAAAATGTTTATTTTATCATATTTTTTATCATATTTATTATTATTATTTTTATAATTATAATTAAGTAAGAAAAAATAATGTAATTAATGATATAAAAAATAGTATAATAAATAATATAAAGAATGTGATAAAAATATTATTATTGTTAAGATAACAAATCTTAAACATTGGCTAGAATTATTTATATTAGTTATAGTATTGAGGAAAATTCACGTGCCAGTGAAAAGCTTGGGAAGTTGGGATTAGTTCGTTGGATTTTCAAGGCAATGAAAAAGCGCAAAGCAAGTATTGTTAATATTCTAGCATATTGTTAGAGAAACAAATTGAAGCCTGGGAATATTATTTTGAATCTATTCCTAATTTCCTATAATGAATGACTTATATATTGGAAAACGGTTTACGTCCAACGAAATACGTCCAACGTATATCCACCGTATGTATATTTGCTGAGTCATCCGTATGTCTCCAACATTTTCCATTTCATTTCCCGCTTCTCATTTGGTTTTTTCTTTTCCATTTCACTCTCAATTCCTCTCAATCTGGTCTCTCCCTCTCAATCTCGTCTCCCTCCTCTCCCTTGTCTCCCCCTCTGAATCTCGTCCCCCTCGTCTCCCCTTCTCAATCTCGGCTCCCTCGTCTCCCTCTCATCTCATTTCTTTATTTCTTTATCAGATTTTAAAGACTACAAAATATCTAGGTTCCAACCTCACTAACTGGAAGTAAGACTCTTCATTTCTTCATCAACCTTATTCTACTTTCTCACTCTAGTCGACCACGCCTTCTCAAGGTAAGAGGAGATAAAAGCCCTCTCATTTTCTTCTTATTTCATCTCTTATAACTCATGACTATGGTTTACTTCATCTTTTTATTCTTAAAAATATTTTCTTTTGAAAAATTAATGATGGATACTGAACCGAGTTTGAAAAATCTTTTCTTTTATGTTTTTGAGTTTTTGTTTCTCAAAATGTTGTACAAATCGAGTTTAGATCATCATCCGATGATTTTCTTTTTCGTATGTGATACTGAAATTTTTTGTTAAACTGACAAATGGATGGAGTTTTGTTCTCTCGACATTTTCTAACATAGGATTTGAAGGAGGTCAGTAAGGAGAAGCCTCCATTGCATTTTATTCTTTTTTATTTTTTTATTTTTAGAAGAACCTGAAATGTGGGTTTAAAGGGGTGAACCGAGACTACCTAAATGTGTTGTATTGTGGACTATGGATTGTTCTTCTAATCCTTTTTGTTTCGGTGGAGTCCGTAGCTTAAAGCTCGACTTTTACCGTGATTAGTTATCAAACTTATTCACTAGGGCACTTGCATGATTTATACTTCCTTTCATTTTTTGGTTTACACAAGGCAAAACCTTGAAACCGAGATTGATGCATCTTGGAAATTGTGTAGGGATGGGAGTTTGGTTGAGATATGTGAATGAACTTTTTTTCTTTCATTCTGAAATGCATATTAAAGGACTACCTTTCAATTTGATTTTAAGGGCATGACTGAAAACTATGCTTTGAGATTGTTTTAAAATATAATTAATGGTTGAGTTGTGAGAAAGTTATACAATAAAAATGCGATGCTTTGACTGTTTTGTTCAAATTTCATTGTATAGAACCTCATAAAGGATGCTTTCCTTTCTTCGGGACCTTTCATATAATAATTTCACAGGAGATCTACCAAGGTCATTTGGTTTGTTAGCAAACGTGCTAGATTGTAAGTTTCTTCTTTCATATGCTTTTTTTTTTTCTACATAAACTTGATTTATGTTTTATGATATACTCAATGGCAGAACTTTTCTTTTCCTACCATACGATCCATATTATGATCTTCCAAGATACTCATATGATACCCACTGATTATATTTTCTAATTGCTATAACCCTTTGGTATTGATATTATAAAGTAGTGTTGATTGATTTAATAAGTGCAGTTGTTAATTTGATTTAGTGCTGGTTAATTTGAGTATGACTTCCTCAATGATACTTTTGAATTTGGAATTCTTGGTACTACCTGAATCTTGAGTTAATTTCTAGCCTCGGACAACATGATTATGAATGTTCAGAATATGGGCTCTGAGTTTAGTTTGTTCTTCTCTTGAGGTTTAATAACAAGATGCATGAGATTTATTGTTATTCCACGATTTATGTATCGTTATATTTGCCGTTATGTTTTATATATTGTTTTGATCAACTTTATAACCCATAAATTATGAAGCACATGCCTTTACTTTGTTATTTTGAGTTTGAAGGTTTCCAACATGTTTTGGTATGTTTGCATATCTTCTGCATTATATATTTTTTTTTATCTTTTGAATGGCTAATACACATTATTTTTGTGGGTGTTTGATTGCAAATGATAGAGGTTGAGTGCAACTGGATGAATCTAAATCTTTGGTGTTTTGTGTTTAAGTTCTGCTATGTCTCCATTTTTTTATTTTAAATATGAGGCACAATAATTTTGGTTCAAGATCCATGACAATATGATTTGCTTCTAAATGAATTTGATGGTCTTGTTTGTACTAGAATTGGAATAATTTGCTTGACAAAATGTCTGGGTTGAGTTTCATTGTCTTGCCACTCTTGGTTCTTGTATGCTCCTCTTCGTTAAGTGAACTAAATTTTTGAACTTGATTACAAATTGTCTTGTTTCTTGTTCGTAATATGAAAATGTATAAGTTGTGGTATGTTCTTTACAAGGGTCATTGGTGGTTTGTAAGTTGAGTCTAGATTATGTGCTTTTGAAGTAAGTGATGTCATTGATCAATATGCCTGCATAATTGTATTTTCTTTTTAGTAATGACTATGAAGTTGATGGTATTTGTAGATGATGGTATTTTAGTAATGACTGTGAAGTTGATGTATAAGTTTTAGTAATGACTGTGAAGTTGATGGTATTTTCTTTTCAAGTATGCAGATTTAAAAATGTGTTTCTAATGTATTGTTTGGCATAACCTTTAGCGGTATTTTTTATATATTAATGTTGTGACCTTTTTTATTTCATGGGTTGGAATTTGATGTGTGATTAATGGTAGATAGTATGCTTATTAGCTTTGAAATTGACAATAAATGGATGAGGAGTTGGGGAATTTTTTTGGTTTGTGATTAATTCTGTCATAAAGGAATGTTGGGGGATTTATTTGTTTGATTATTATTATTGATTAACTCGAGTGTCGAGAAATAATCTTGTCCATAAGTGGTTAATACACTACAAATAAGGGGTTAATATGAACATGTTTCTAGTTAATCCAAAAAAAGTTTCAAAGAGTGGAGGGGAATCTAGTTACAAACCAATTAATAGTGGAGTGGACGTGTGAAATATTGTTTTTACTAAGTAGGAGTAGATTGGCGAAAAAACTATGAAAAAAGAGTGAATCTCATGGATTTGGTGAGTTCAAAATTAAGTGGTTAATACACTATGAATAACTCAAGTTAATATGAACAAGTTTCTGGTTAATCCCAAAAAATTTCAAATAGTGGGGGGAAACTAGTTAGAAAAGAATCAGTAGTGAAGTGGACATTTGGAACATTGTTTTTACTAAGTTGGGAGTAGATTGGTAGAAAATCATGGAAAAAGTGGTGAATCTCATGAATTTGGTGAGTTCAAAATTAAGTGTTTAATACACATGAATAACTCGGTTAATATGAACAAGTTTCTCGGTTAATCTAAAAAATTCCAAATGGTAGGAGAAAACTAGTTAGAAACGAATCACCGTAATGTTGTTTTTAACAATATGTGAGCAGATTAGTAGAAAACCATACAAAAAGTGGTGTATCTCATGGATTTGTTGAGTTCAAAATTAGGTGGTTAATACATTATGAATAAGTGGTTAATATGAACAAGTTTCTCGTTAATCCAAAAAAATTTCTAAAGGGTGGGCGAAACTGTTAGAACTCGATCAATTAGACTAGAAACTACTAAAGAATTCGATATTATTGTAGAAATCTAGCTTGGTGTTAGTTTGTAATAACCACTTGTTGTTCTTAAATTTGAGACTTGTGAAATGCAAATAAGTGTGTGTGCTTATAATCGATTTGAGAAAATGTCTATTTGAATGGAGTGAATTGAACATAGAGATAATGATGTATGTGGTTTTTTTGTTAGACTCGTTGTTGATATACTATGGTAGTAGTGTGTATTTGGTTGAATGAAAAAGAGATATGATCCACAATATAATCGATAACCTCTTTCGGTGTAACTTTCCTTTTTCCTTGAAGTTCCATAGCTCATTAACAAGATACCCACCGCTTGAATTGTATTCATTTAATTCTTTCAAGGTCAGTAACAACAGGTAAATGTATGACATCTCCCATTCCTGCTTGAGACTTTGTAACTTCTCATCTTCCTCATCTATAATTTCCTATATCGATGCAAATAGTGTGTTCCGCATTTAAATGATTTATATAAGTTTTTAATTTGTTGTTCCTTAGGCTTAAGGAATTTTAAATGACACAATTGGTTCAAAATGATGAAGTTGGTGCATGTCTATGAGTTGTGACCAATACGATTGATTATTCATTTGTGCTTTTAATCGTCTTTGAATCTGGTGAAAATTCATTCTTTGTCTTCAGTATATGCGAGAATACTTACATGGACAGCTCACGGCAACACGGAGGCGTGATTTGTCCAAAGATCAATCAGGTAACTAACTTGGTTAAATCTGTTATACGTGTTTGGCTATGCGCATATGTTGACTAATATGTTCTCATAATGCAGAAGGTGCGAGTGAGGCATGTTTGCACACCACGGTTGTTGCTTGACGCGAATAGCACTTTGACGGATGTGCAGAAGTCCCGCATCGAGTCTACCCCATTCAAATCACTACTATGTATGCCTAAAAATTTAGAAATCAATTGTGTCTTGTTGTGGGAGTTAGCGTCTAGATGGATTGAAAGAGATGGGGGATTTCGAGTCAGAGGTAGGGTTATCCCTTTCAGTCCGTTAGACGTGTGCTTGACACTTGGATTGCGGATTGCTGGGGAAAGAACAACCCCACGTGACGATGGAGTGGGCCGAACTTTGTCCTTATTTAAGGGGGGCGATATAACCATTGGCACAATTTGGGCTGAGTTGTATCACCATGTAGGGGTCAATGAAGTCGATAATTTTTGTCGACTTTACATCCTGCTTGCTTTCGCGGAGTTCTACTTTCCCGTTACAGGTGTCAACGTGCATTCCGTCTTCGCACACCTGTTAGATGATTTGGACTCCTCGATAAGTATAGTGGGGTTGGCAGTGTACGATTTTTTGGTGGATGACTTGACACGAGTAGCACGTGCAGTGCACGAGGGTAAAAATATCTGCCAAGTCCATTTAACGGGATGTGTTGCACTTCTTCAGGTACATGTTTTATTATTTCCTGGTTGTTATAATTGTTTCATGCAATGTGGTAGTTTTGTTTTTGTTATTTTCCTGTTGCATCATTCTGATACCGTACATCTGATTTTCTTCAAGGTTTGGGCTTTTGAACACCTGTCGTTATGCCCCACATCAACTGTGATAAGTGCTCAATGCTTCCCACGTTTCTTGAACTGGCGCGTGTTTAGGGCGAGGAGGAGAAAGTGCGAACAACGTTCGAAAAAAACAAGGTAGCCTGCAACTTTTAAACAATGTTTGTATTGCTGCGACATTTGTATCAAAATGATTTTGTATTTCAAAAATTTATGTTATTTAACCATAGTAGTCCATTTTCACTATACTACTTAACTACGTATCTGGTGGTTACTTGACATGTAGGTAATGAAGATTTGGTTGCATCGAGCGAAGAGAACCAGATTGACATAGTTAGGGAAGCAATAGCACTGTGCGCGTTGTTAAGTGTTGGGCATCGGCGGCCGAGGCTATTTGATATGGAGGACGTTTCTCAGGTGGTTGCTGATAATGTGCAGGTGAAGAAACGGATTTCTGTTCTGGAAACGGAAATGAGCACAGTCAAACAACAATTGTTACATCAATCAGTGCCTCCACCTTCACGTTGTCTTATAGGCAGTCCAGAACCTGACCAAGGTACTCAATCATTGGATGTAGCGAGCACTCCTTTCTACGGATTCAGTGAAGGTGGTAAGCCGAGTGATCGACATCCGCCTGCACATGCCATCCCTCCAGGAGCACCTGTTGGCTACCCTGGTACACACATGAACCCAATCAAAAAGAACCCCGACTCCAACATTTGCACTCGGGTTAAGGCTCAGCCCAGGAACCGTGTGCTTGGGAAAAGCACCCGAACTCCTTACACTAAACTGCAGAAGAATAAGCATAAGAAAACGAATCAAGTACCCAACTTTTTACTTATTGCACCGAGTGCTTAAAAAGAGGACCACAATTCCACGTAAATTTTTGAATTACCATCATGACATGCTTGATACGTTTAAGACTGATTTTACTTGGTCTAACATTTGTCATTTGCATCTTATGTAATTTTAGCATCAGGCAATTTGTTTTGTGATTGTATTTAAACATTTTGTTTTGGGTTGCGGTGTAGGGCGGTGGTCAAACTATACGATCACTTCCTTACCATTGCAGACGCCTCTTGCATGAAACCAAGGGGGTGGGTCAGCAATATGGTAAGATCGAATGACATTCAACTCATAATTAAGATTATATATATCACACGTACTTAATTGTGTCGGTTCACATATAAGGACTTTTCTTAATTCACTCTTTCAGGTTATTATGTTGGCTACAAGGGTTTTTGTGGGAGATGAAATTGATCGATCACGAACAGTGACTCGTCACATGTTTTGTCCCACGTTCATGGTAACAACAACATGCTCAATTAACTTAGCACTATATGCATATTGACAATGTCAACCTTAACTTATTGTTGGTTATTTAAAAAATTTAGGATTTGGTGAAAAGTGGACTGGAGCGTTTCAAATCGTTCGCCACAGTGCCTGGCGAAGTATCAACGACTTCATGCCTCACGTTGAAGTGGGATATGACATCACTCAGTGCAACTTGGTAACTTTTAATCATTATGTGTCAAAAATTACATGTGTTTGGCTGCATACACTTTATTGGGCAACATCTGGGGTTAAACCCATCATTTATCTAGTATCATTGTGTCTAGTGATTTAATTTCTTAATACCACGTAAGACTTTATGTTCTAACTATAATGCACATCACTATCATATGTCTACATTATCAAATAACTATGTAACATAAAAAGCCATTTGAGGAATAGAAATACTTTATGTAAGCATATTATGTAATACCCTAGAAAATCATGTTAGGGTTGTATATGGTTCTTAAGTTAGTGATTAATGTTTCCTAAGTGTTAATGAACTAGTTAGGAACTTAAAATCACATAGAAAATGATCTTGAATGATTGAAATTGAGAATTGTTTCAAAGGAACCATTTTTGGATTCTGCAGAATTCTGCAGAATCCAGTGAGCAGTCAGCGATGTTTGCTGCATAACTCGAGCTACCGATATCGGAATGACCTGATTCTAGATCCATTTGAAAGCTAAGACATAAGGCTTCATGTGGTAAAAATTTCAGAATTTTGGAGCAAGCCAATCAATACCAGTTTCTGTTTGAATCCACGGCAGATTCTGTAGAAAAATGTATTCTGGCAGTCAGTAAACCAGATTGCATAATTTCTTGCTCCGATGTCGTATGGACATGAAACCAGTGCCATTTGAAAACTAAGACATGAGGCTTCATGTGGTAAAAATTTCAGAATTTTCCCACATGTAGTTTGTTCCCAGATTTAATTTAAAGTTAGGTCAGAAATGAGTAAAACAGAGAATGCTCTGTTTTGGCCTCTGCAAAATGTTGCATAACTTTGGCTACATTTATCCAAATGAGGCAAGGTTTGTGGAATTGGAAAGATATGAGAAAGATCTAGGTACTCATAAAATTTCAGAGTTTTATCAGTTAAAATGGATTTCCATTACTTTGTTCAAGTTTCATGCATTCATAACATATTACAAGGAACACATTTAATGAACTTGTACGCATTTTTTCATGTAGATATTCGCTCCAGTCGTGTTTGACGGCCATTGGTGGTGTTATGTGTTGCAGCCGAAATTTAAAAGTTGTATGTGTTGGATTCAATGGGCAGTCATATTGACACTGAAAAAGCTAGGCTGGACGTTCTGACGGTATCACACTCTCTAATGTCATTGTATTGATAGTGTATTAGTTGTGCCGTATGATTTGACTTTGAATTGTACTTTGAATTTGTAGAAGCGCCGGTTTGAAGAATTGTTGCAGATACTTAGTCCAACCTGGACGAATGATAATCATTTAGACCTAGTGGAGGTTGACTTGCCCCCGACAATGCAACTCGTGAGTACGGTTGCATTTCTCAACAAATATTAATTGTTATGTTGAGGCATATATGTTTAATTTATTCCCTTGTGCTTGTATGTCATTGAAATAGGGATGATTGTGGCATTTACGTTATCAAGTACATGGAGTCAGGGATGGACACAAGATGTTTGGGGACAAGACTATGCCCGAATGGGAAGTGGTGAGCAAATTAATTATTTTGTTTTTTGATTCAACAATTACATTATGTTAGAATTTTTATTTATTCGTACTATACCGGTAGGGAGAAGTCACACAAATGCGACGTGACTTATTATGTGGTGGGTCTTGCATCCAAAGAACGAGTGCAGAGAAGAAGTTTTGAGAGCTGCAAATGCCATGGAGTTGTTGTCTTGATTTGTAAATTTTATTCTACACTATTTAGCTTGGCCCTATGTACACTTATCCACTGATTTGGAATTGTATCTTATATAAGCAACTTTTTGTATAGATAGCAGTTTTGATGATAATTGGATAGATGCCTTTGAGATTTGTGCTTTGTCCATGGTTTTTTGATAATATACACCCAATGTGTTCAAAACAACATTACAAGTGTAAACTTTTGCTAGTACTTCATTCCTAAATAGTCTGCCCATTATTGGGAACTAATCCAATGATTAACCAGAAACTCGTTCATATTAACCACTTATTCATATTGTATTAACCACTTATTTTTGTAACTCACCAAATACATGAGATTCACCCTTTTTTTCAATGATTTTCTGCAAATCTAACTCCAACATGGCAAAAACAACATTACACTAGTCCACTGCACTAGTGATTCGTGTCTAACCACTTTCCCACCTTCAGTTGGACATTTGTTCATATTAACCAGATACTTGTTCTTATTAACCACTTATTCATAGTGTATTAACCACTTATATTTGAACTCACCAAATACATGAGTTTCACCCATTTTTCAATGGTTTTCTGCAGATCTACCTCCAACATGGCAAAATCAACATTACACTAGTCCACTGCACTAGTGATTCGTGTCTAACCAGTTTCCCACCTTCAGTTGGACATTTGTTCATATTAACCAGATACTTGTTCTTATTAACCACTTATTCATAGTGTATTAACCACTTATTTTTGAACTCACCAAATACATGAGTTTCACCCATTTTTCAATGATTTTCTGCAGATCTACCTCCAACATGGCAAAAACAACATTACACTAGTCCACTCCACCAGTGATTCGTGTCTAACCAGTTTCCCACCTTCAGTTGGAAATTTGTTCATATTAACCAGAAACTTGTTCTTATTAACCACTTATTCATAGTGTATTAACCACTTATATTTGAACTCACCAAATACATGAATTTCACCCATTTTTCAATGGTTTTCTGCAAATCTACCTCCAACATGGCAAAAATAACATTACACTAGTCCACTCCACCAGTGATTCGTGTCTAACCAGTTTCCCACCTTCAGTTGGACATTTGTTCATATTAACCAGATACTTGTTCTTATTAACCACTTATTCATAGTGTATTAACCACTTATATTTGAACTCACCAAATACATGAGTTTCACCCATTTTTCAATGGTTTTCTGCATATCTACCTCCAACATGGCAAAAACAACATTACACTAGTCCACTGCACTAGTGATTCGTGTCTAACCAGTTTCCCACCTTCAGTTGGACATTTGTTCATATTAACCAGATACTTGTTCTTATTAACCACTTATTCATAGTGTATTAACCACTTATTTTTGAACTCACCAAATACATGAGTTTCACCCATTTTTCAATGATTTTCTGCAGATCTACCTCCAACATGGCAAAAATAACATTACACTAGTCCACTCCACCAGTGATTCGTGTCTAACCAGTTTCCCACCTTCATTGAAAATTTGTTCATATTAACCACAAACTTGTTCTTATTAACCACTTATTCATAGTGTATTAACCACTTATATTTGAACTCACCAAATACATGAATTTCACCCATTTTTCAATGGTTTTCTCGCAAATCTACCTCCAACATGGCAAAAATAACATTACACTAGTCCACTCCACCGTGATTCGTGTCTAACCGCTTTCTCACCTTCGCTTGGAAATTTGTTCATATTAACCACAAACTTGTTCTTATTAACCACTTATTCATAGTGTATTAACCACTTATATTTGAACTCACCAAATACATGAATTTCACCCATTTTTCAATGGTTTTCTCGCAAATCTACCTCCAACATGGCAAAAACAACATTACACTAGTCCACTCCACCAGTGATTCGTGTCTAACCAGTTTCCCACCTTCAGTTGGAAATTTGTTCATATTAACCACTTATGCGTAGTTTATTAACCACTTATATTTGAACTCGCCAAATACATGAGTTTCACCCATTTTTCCATGGTTTTCTCGCAAATCTACCCGCAACATGGTAAAAACAACATTACATATGTCCAAAAATTCCCCCTCACCATTTGGATAATCCAAAAATTCAGTTCCTAATGGTGGGGGTAAATTTTATATTTCTTTTAACTTCAATTATTCTTAAAGTTGCAAGTAAAAATACACAAAAAATACACCTGAATTACAAAAGAGCCATTTAGTACATCACTAATATGGTGGCATTGCAATGATACATTCCTACCATTCACCCTAAGAAAATATATACATCCTCCCCCTCTACGTGTAATTACATGTATTCTATACACATTACATGTGAATCATAAATAACTATAGCACGTAAAACAATCCACTTAAAAGAACAAAAAAACTATCTAAGTGGGTTCCCGATGATCCACTAAGATCTATTTTCATGATTGCCACAAAAAAATTACGTAGGCAAAATCATATATGCATCACAATGTGAGCATGAGATTCACCAATTTGCTCCTAGGTATTTGTCAAGACACTTTGACCATGTAAATTATCCTATATACCAAAAAAAGGAAATCAACTCCGCAAAATAACAAGAGATGATGAGATTAGTGCTAATTTGAAGCATATACATGAAGTTACCTCGATATAATTTATACAAATCTAGACTTGTACTATGTCACCGATTCCCACCGAGTACCTTCAAATTGGCCTCGCATTACCACTAACCGAAAATTGGTGTATGACATTTGACAATGACAACCCTGGAAAAAAACATATAAAAATGTCAATTTCAATAATTACAATGAACTTGTTCAGCATATGTTGGACATGCTTGTGGCCTTTGACTGACATCATGATCAATTCCTTCTAATAATGATAAAAAACCAGCCGATGAGTTGTGTGATAGTTGCGAAACCCAATAGCTACCGTCACACATATGACAATTAAGCAACAATATACCAAACATCCCTTCATTAAAACAGATGACAATTCAAATGTAAGTAGCTTAAAACTTAACAAACATTTCAACAATGATTACACATGACAAATAGTTTTGGTGTATAGACACACCACAGTACAATCATCACGGCATTCTCCACAGCTGTTCACTTCTATAGATGACTCTATGCGCAACTTCTTTCCATCCATCTGACTCGAGCTTCCAACATTGCACTCCTACATGTTCATAATAAAATAACTTAATGCACAAATAAAAGGGGACGCTAATCAGTCTAAATAAAACATATACACAACCAAAACATCCCATACAATTATAATTAGCAAAATCATATATGCATACATCAATTATCAAAGTTTGACGACGCTGGTGCTTCCTTTTTCTCAAATTAGAAAATACTCGATCAACTTTCGACATTTTTCTATTGCTTGGTGGCCGTCCTTTACGAGGTACATGTAATGGACTACGAATGCCAGTGTTAGCAGTTTCAATGCCCGCAGTTAACTTCCTTTGACGGTCATCACCATTGCATGTTGTTCTAATAGCTTGCTTAGATGCAGCCATCAATTGCATCTTGCTTTTATATTCACATAATCCCCGGTAGAGATCTTCTGTGAGATCCTCAAACTCTGCAGAACTTCACCACCTCATAGAAATGCTTGCATAATTTATCAAACCTTTGCATTTGTGGCTTCAACAAGGTCACATCGTAACTGCTCTTTATGTATGCATGTCTCCATCTAATGTTTTTGCTCCATCTACGTAGAATATACTTTGACGACACTTCTTGAACCATCTCATTACCAAGAACACAAAGTGAATGTCTACACATAATTCCCTAAACTCAAACAACAAGCAATTGCAACTAACATCGTGATTGTCACGATAAAATACCACCTCAAAAATAGCATTCTTTGCTATCCCTCCAACTACCATATCCGCCCTCACATGGTAAGTACAAACCATTCCCTCCACACACTTAATGGACGCAAAACAGTCCATTCTTCCTCTGAATTCACTTGGACCTCAACGAACTTTGCATGGGTATACTCGAATTGAAACTGTCTTCAATAGGTGAGTTTGACCCACATTGAATGGTGGAGTCCATTGACTTGAAATCTGCCTCAAATTCCTTTTCTCGCCTTGCTTCTTAGAGCATTATCATACTTGCTTCACAAATTGTTGGAGGCTTGTTTTTGAGTTGATATATCCGTCAAAAGAAAGCATGTATGCTTTCACTGCGTTGTGTTGTTGACATCCCCGCCCAAAAATACTTCTTCAAGAAAATTGGCACCCATCTATGCCTCTCCATGTACAAACCACTCAACCAATTGTTATCTTCTAGCTCAAATTCTTTGATGAATGCGACCATTTTTCTTCAAAATCTTCCACTTTGTTAGGGTATCGTAAATGTACTACTTTAATTGCATTCTTTATATTGTTATATTCAATGTAACCTTTCAAATTCTCGAGAATTTTTTCATTATATGCCATAGACACCACCTATGTCGAGTAGTTGGAAAGACTATCTCAATAGCATTTTGCATGGCCCTGCACTGATCCGTGACAATACCATCAGGTGCCTTACCTGACATGCAACGAAGCCATGATTTAAATAACCACACAAATGACTCCGTGTCTTCAGTTGAAATTAGACCACATCCAAGCAAAACTGATTGGCCGTGATGATTCACACCGACAAAAGCAGCAAATGGCATATCATATTTATTTGTCAAATATGTTGTGTCAAAAGTCACAACATCTCCAAATGACTCATAGGTGGCTCTACTTCTAGCATCAGCCCAAAATACATTTTGCACATGAAAATCATCATCAACGTCTATATCGTAGAAAAAACTACTATTCTCCTCTTGCATTCTTGTAAAATAATTCTTCAAAGCCTTCCCATCACCTTCCTTGCCAATTGCACGTCTTTCCTTGTTGACATAATTTCTAGCATCTTGCTCATTAAATGATAAGTTCTCATAACCTCCCACCTCATAAGCAAGAGACCGAACTGTCTTATGTATTCTCACCCCTACATCATCATTCACTTGGATTGTTCTCTTCACGTGCATGCTAAGATTCTTGTTAACTCTCAACATTCTCGCCTTTGTTGGGCTAAGTTCATGAGAGTGTTCAAGTATAGTGCGTCTTGATAAACCATCGTCCATCTCCCATCTTCTTGACCGTAATTTTTGCTTCACAATTTGTCCGTCTAGTTGGAAGTGTCTTCAAAGTATTTGGTATTGTTGACACATGTTTTCCCCTGTCTTGAACAAGCTAGCATAATGTAATTTACTTTACCATCATCTCCTTTTTTTGAAGTTCTATTTACAATACCAAACCCTTTTGGTAAGCATATTTCCTATAAAATTCCTTAACATCATCTTCGATGCAAACAACATCCCTCGTTTTGGTTCATAACTTTCAAACTCGCCATCCAACGTATCACTCATAATGAAGTCACTTTCACATGCTTCTTCTACATTATCAACAGCCTCGGCTATATTGAGATTATTTGAACCCTCCATCAACTTCACTTTTGGGTTGCTACACACACACCGTAAGTTATCAAGTATCTACTGTCATGTTACAAGCATATTTTGTATTTCACCAACATCTAGATTTTATTATGAAAGTTAAGAAATGGCAGTGAAAAGTAAACATACAAATGACAATAGATAATGAGGATAGAGACCCATTCGAATGGGTCTCTTCTATAAAGGCCACACTTAACCTTTTGTGAGATGAAATAAAGCTTAAAAAGATAGCCTGAAATCATCTAGTTAATAAAATCGCGTACAATGGTAGTCATGTTAATCTTCTTTCACGTGTGCTCAAATAAGTCTCAAATGGCTAAGTGGCAATTTTAAAGTGTATAAAAACAGCATTCAAAACATGCCATTACTCTTTCTCTTCTAAAACAGGATATGTTTTACCTCTATAGCAACGCTTAGGTAAGAAATTAAGGATGCTCAATGGACCAACTATTTCTGCTATATGAACCAGTCCATAACCCATCCCAACTCCACTCCACTAGTAGTTCATTTGTAAGTAATTACCCCCACTGTTAGAAAGTCATTGTTGGACTCACCAGAAACGTGTGAAGATTAACCACTTATTCTAAACATATTAACCAGTTAATTTTAGATTCACCACAAACCACAAACCATGTCAATGGACTAACTATTTCTGCTATATGAACCAGCCCATAACCCATCCCAACTCCACTCCACTAGTAGTTCATTTGTAAGTAATTACCCCCACTATTGGAAAGTCATTGTTGGATTCACCAGAAACGTGTGAAGATTAACCACTTATTCCAAACACATTAACCAGTTAATTTTAGATTCACCACAAACCACAAACCATGTGAATGGACCAACTATTTCTGCTATATGAACCATTTTAAATCCTCCTAACAGAAACAAAATATACCAAATAAACCAATGAATGAACCAACAAGCATTCTCCTATTTACCTATTTAATCAACACACAGCCAACAAAAATAGATTTCATGGATTTGTACCCAACAAAAAATACAACTCACCAAACAGAGAGCATAATACGCAACATTTCACAGAAATTGCAAGTGTCCATATCAGAAAAGACGAAATATTATGGGGAGAAAAGTAGAGGATACTTACCGAAATTGTAGAAAATCCACAAAACTCGAACCCACGTGTGCGTGTGAAAGTCAGAGTGACGGAAGAGAGTGAGTGATGCCTGAAAATGGGGGAAAGAGAATGAGGACACGAGAACAAGAATTAAAATACTGTGGGTGGGTGCCCTAGTGAGTGAGACAATATCGAGAGAGAGGAGATGTAACAGAGATGAAAGAAAGAAAGAAATGAGAAATAGAGGGAAGAAAGGAGGGAAAACAAAATACAGATAAGCAGAAAATGAAAAGAGACAAATATACGTACGGAAGATACGGTGGATAAAAGTTGGATGTATATTTGGTGGACATATAGCGCGACCGTTATATATTCTTAAGGAATAGTATTTTGGATTGAGTTATGAGTCTATAAAATTAGAATGACTTGACTCGTTAGGCTGGTACCTAAATATATTACGCACATGAAATAGCTCATTCACTAAACATATTTTTCTCGACAGAAAAGATGAGACATTACTTTACACATAAAGAGAGAACAAATCATACGGAATAAAAATTTGTTGTACTACTCCAAGGGGACAACATATAACATGCATTAATTGCTCAGATCCCTCGTACTTTTTACACTCTCGTACGTCCATATATATATATATATATGCTAGGCAAGTGAACAAATGTATGCTCTAATTCTATTACATATTATTTTCCTTGCGCAACTACTGACTTTAGTGTCAGAATATCTTTTGCAGGTACTCACTCCATGACTGTGAAAGTTGCGCCTACAAAAGATACCATCATTTCTTACCTCTCCAATTAACCCTCAAAACTCAATTCTAAATAAGTAGTTAATTATGTTAATGCATATATATAATAAAACTTAATTATCTTTTTAGTCTCTTCAAATATAGTTATTTCTAGTTTTGATCACTCTAAAAATTTTTAGTCTATTTTATTTCCTTTAAACTTTGAGACTGATGAAGTTAGTCCTTAAAAAAAGTGTACAACAAAAACTAATTTCATTTGTCTCGAAATTTAAATAGACTAAAATAAGCTCAAAAATTTTAGAGAGACTAAAATCAGAAATAACTATATTTAAAAAGATTAAAAAAAATAATTAAACCATATAATAAATAAGCTCTTATCTTAGTTCTTACTTTTTTAAGACACTAGTAATATGTTATTATTCATTGAGTACTGTGGATAAATATAACCTTAAAACTCTTTCCCTCAATAGCAGTCAATGTTGGTATATCTTTGTAATCCACACAAGTTATGAAGACCATTAAAGTGCTGACAAAATATTATTCCCTTATAAATTTATTATTTACTATAATATAACAGATTAACAATTGTGAAAAAGAAAATCTTGAAATCATAAGCTGCTCAGCGGCATCATGGAACCATCTAGTTATATGTAGAGCCGTTAAAATGGGTCAAATTTACCTATAATTGTATGTAAAGTTATCAAAATAGATCAAGCGCACCTCTAATTATATGTAGAGCCGTCAAAATGAGTCAAGTCTAAAATAGTCTAACAAAATAGATAAATTAGATTAATAAATGACAATTCAAAACTAAAAATAATTTGAATAGATCATTCCAAATGGACTGGCCCACATCAAATTGAGTTCATCCAACCCGTTTACATTTAAAAAAAGTATATTAAATTAATAAAATATCAATTAAAAATTTACATAACCTGATTCGACTCGAGTAAAAAATGACCAACTCAAATTGGACCGTCCTTTGACAATTCTAATTGTATGTCTTCTTTTGTTTGTTTTTTGTATAAATGTATGTCTGCAATTTTTTTTATTAGAAAATAATAACAAGGATGCTCATATAATCTGTTGTAGTGTTGGTCCATCATCTGTTGTCCTATTGGTATTTCGTATGATTTTAGTTTTTATTTGTTTTTTAATTTGTTAATGGAATAAAAAAGAAGACTGGCTCTTGCTGACTCTTATTAGCACGTGATTCTGACTCACAACTACTGAACGGCCTTTGATAAATTCCTAGTAATACGGCCATTCATTGCAGCTGACAATGAAAACGACTTCAATAATCCAACGTTGTGTTGTTCATCTTTTTCATTTTCTAAAGGAAAAATGTTAATAATATAATATTTTTTAATATTTATTTTATTATTAATTTAAAAGTATATATTATTAATATATATTTATAATAATTATTTTTAATATAAAATAATTCAATAATAAAATAAATATAAAAAATTATTGAAAAAAGATGCTATTATCCTTCCTCTCTTTAAAGTTAACTAATTATTTATTCGCTGATTCGTTGAGTTCGAATGCAAGCAGGGTGATGAGATGATTACTTGTGACGGCATACGCTTACGCATTTGGCGCGTTCACATTGCGTCACCCCATCTAGTTTGTGCAGATGTCTTTAATAATTGGTGGTGGATGTTATATTTTTTATTTTTAAACCTACAGTATGCGAACATCGTATCTGACCCCGATCATTGACTTATACTAACCAGAAGGAAAATTCCACCTTAAAATAGTACTGTCCCATACGGAAATAACGAAACCTAGAAGAAATATCACTTTTCCTTTCTTCGCCTTTCTTTAGTAGTAGGTCGCCTGCGGTGCTAGTGGTAGGATATTGATTTATTAATTTTAATTGGACCAAATAAAGAATAAAGTGTAGTTGTATATAAATTAAAAATAATGTTTTCCACTGAGGGTGGAGCAATTGCCTTAATTAATATGATTGAACAATATTAACAAAAAAAAAAGTTTGGATTTGATTTCTACTAGTTTACTTTTATTTGTAAGTTAGTTGTAAGTCTTTGTTGAGGGTTCTCAATTGGTATGATCGAATAATATTAACAAAAAAAATTTAAGGTTAGATTTATACTGATTGACTTTTATTGGCTTGTGGGCATTTTTAAAAACATGTTTGATTCAGTTAAAATAGTAGAATCAACAATTCTTTTTTATCTATTTCAGCTATTACACAAATAAAATAACATGTTTAGGTGAATATTCAGAAAAAATCAATAGCTTATTTGGGGAGAAAAAAGCTAGTGCAGTATAAGTTTTTAGTTGAACATTTTATAAAAATGTTGTTAGGATTATTCTTAATAGTAATATGTAAATATTATTTTGTCTTCAATTAAATAATTTTTTAATTAATTAAATATATTTTTAATTATTTTATACTTATTTTAATAATTTAATATATAAAAACGATTCTTTTTATAAGATCCAAACGAAATAGATTTGTTTAAAATCGATTTTCAATTAACATATCAAAACATAAAATATTTTTCTTATAATCAATTATAACAAAAAAATTTATACAATAATCGATTATTGAAATAATATAATTTTTACAGATTATTCCAAATACGCACTAATTATAACATTGGAATGGAGTAACTTCTTTTCTTTTAAACTTTTTTTTTCAAAAAAAAATAAGTTTAAAAAGTCATCAAAATTGAGCACACTTGATCATTTTGTTAGAAAGTATTAATTAATCTAAACCCAATTAATTAACTTTAATCGATATACCCTCAATTGGATAGAGCTATCAAAATGTTGCTGACACTTTTGTATGATTGGTTTTGATTATTTTCACTCAAAAATATCCTTCCAGCTAAATTTCCTCTTTAATGATGAATGTTTGTGTTAGAAGATGAAATACTAACAAACTGAAGAGTTCGAACGGAAGATAGAGTTCCTAGGTGCTCCCAAAGAAAAAAATGTAAAGTTCTTATTGTGTATAATTCAATGTTTACTACCTTAATTTTATGCCTCATTATTGTCTCTCACTTTAACAATGTTTTTATTTTTAATATTATAATTGAGATTTCACACATTAAATGATATATATTAATAAGATTTTTTCTTACTCTAAAGGAACATCTAAAAATTTTTCAATCTAAATAATTCTGAATTCAGAAAATGATTAAAGACAACCTGAATTAATGCTAAAAATGAAACCAACAACTCCACTGTCTTTTGTGTTAAAGAAATTTTGAGATGATGAAAGGAAAAATGGATCAACATTGTCTTCTTTTGCTCTACATCAATTCAAAGGAGATAACATCGTTCACAGAGAACAGTATGAGTTTAAAGAAAATCAATTAAAGTATGATCGTATAACTCAATCCACTTTAATTGCACTATTTAAAAAGAGAAATGATACTTGTATAAACTCACATTCACTTTTCTTCACATATTTTCATGTAAGTCATTAGATAAAACCCTAATTTATATGCTCACATAAATTGTTCAAATATATTTTCCCATTCGAAAAGGTTGCGCGTTATACTCATTGTGACCAGTTCAAACCACAAGAGGAGACACACAAATTATTCGTATGTCCTTACCCACGTTTTTACTTCCGATTATGAGGCTGACTTTTTTATTATTATTTGCATAAGTTTTATCTAAAATCCAACAAATTTCATAGAGATATCCAACTGAAGATCCATAAAAAAATATTAGTTTTTCCGTAGGGGTTATTTATAATCTTCATTACATAATAGTTTTTTTATGTATGAAACATAAAAACATAGTGAAATAAAACATAATTGATTTCAAATGATATTGACATAACACGAAGCAGGTTGACCGTGACTTAATTTCCAAGTTCTCCACTGTGGCCTTCTCCTTCTCGGAAGGCGCCGTCGTTCAAAATAGTTGTCTCAATGTTTGTGCAAATTATTAGACAAAGATGCTTGAGGGAGTATCTGCTGAGACAGACGACCCTCATTTGGAGGTTAGGGGAATCTTTTAATCATCGGTTTATATATAAAATTTATAGAGCATGAAACACGTTTTGGTTGTGAACACGTTTTTGCTTTTATTCTTATCATAGTGCATATTCCTCTAATAGGATAAAGAGTTCGAAACTTTTTTTATTTTTATACAGTAAACTTTATTTAATAAGTTTGATTATATTAACACTTATATGAGATGACAAATTTATTAAATAATTTGATAACATATCACGAGATGTAAAATGTAACTTTTTTTTTACCTTGAGAGTTCATCGAAATTAATTCTTAAAAAAAATAATTCTTTAATATACAAGACGGAAGCATAATAATAGGAATTGGTTGCTATTCTGACATATTGTCGGAGAAAAATTCAAAATCAGAAAATCATTTTTTAAGATGTCATTTAAATAATTTACATAATTTAAAATCTTAAGATTGTTCAATCTTAAAGAAACGGAAAGTATAAAAGAGTAATTAAATGACAGATTAAAAAAAAATTAGTGTGGTTATGGATCCCTGGTTTATATACCGTTCATTTAGTCACTCAGTCTATCATAATCAAAGAGCAAGAATCCTTATACGAAACTCAAGTTTGTTTTGTTTTGTTTTTTTAAATAATTCTTTAATATACAAGACGGAAGCATAATAATTTATGAAGCATGGACACATTATTTTTGAAGAGTGTATGCTTGTCAGACACGTGTCCGTATCGGACACAATAGATACTTGTACGACACACGTGTCCTGTGTGTCTAAATATGTTCGATTAAAAAGATTATTTTTTCAATTTGAGCGCGTCTCAGACACACTTGAATACGTATTGGACACGCTTAGACACATGTAAGACATGACTTGGATACAACTCATTAATATTCTTTTAAAAAAAATATTAGTTTTCATGACTAACGTTCGATTAGTAAGCCCATAACCCACCCAAGTCCAATCATATAACTGATGTCTCAAGTCATGATTTTCACATATCAGTATTTTAAGTTTTATATTTTCACTCGTCACTATTAGACTTTTAAGTTTTATCTTTTCACACACCACTATTTTCATCTGCTCCTTCTACCTCTGCTCATACCAAGTTGTTCACTTCATCGTCATCGAAGTTTGCCTCACACCAATGTTCCCTCTAATTAATTTTTTTTAGATGCACATATACTTGTACATGGTTAGTTTTATTAGGAGAAGTTGGTTTAAGAAATTTTTTAAAAAATATCAATAAAAATTATGTTCCATATTTTTTAGGAGGAGCTTTCTAAGTAGCAAATATTGACACATATGACATATATTAAGATATTGTAAATCTTCAAGCTTATAAAATGATATTAATGAATTATGAATCTTTTTTCTTCTTAAATTTTGTAATTATATATATAAAAATCAAGTTCTTTAATTTACTTTGATATTAATTTATATATATATATGTGTGTGTGTGTGTGTGTTATAATTTTTTGAATTTGGTGTATCTCCGTATTTGTATCCATGCTATGTCCCGTGTTCGTGTTCGTGTATGTATTTCATAGATAATAATAGGAATTAGTTGCTATGACATATTGTCGGAGAAGAATTCAAAATCAGAAAATCATATTTTAAGATATAATTTAAATAATTTAAAATCTTAAGATTATTCAATCTTAAAGAATAGGAAAGTATAAAAGAGTAATCAAATGACAGATTAAAAAAAATTAGTGTGGTTATGGATCCCGGGTTTATATATCATTCATTTAGTCACTCTGTCTCTATCATAATCAAAGTGCAAGAATCCTTATATGAAACTCAAGTTTGTTTGTTTTTTTAATTATTATAGTTAGGTGGTATTCAGGTCAACTTACATACATTTTAATTAATTCACTTTCTTAGTTCGATCAAAAGTAGGCCATGAAATTAAGAAAATTACAAAGATATTTCTTATAACTTGACAATTCTAACCTTAAGAAATTGACATAGGTGATATTCGAACTTAATTATAAATTATATATCAATGAAAGTCCACCACCAAATTCAATCTTATGACCTCCTCCACAACGTTATCTGGTCCTATCTGATGAGTCAACAATTTATTTATATTCATATAACATATAAAGAGAAGGTTTATAAACCATGACAAGTGTCACTCTGACATGATAATGTATGTATAAAATGCTGTCATTTGATAAATACATGCTCTCAATAATTGTCATATGACACATCTTGCTACAATTTAAATGAAAATTGTACATGTGTTGCCACATTGAAAAAATCATGTCACGCGGGAAAAAAATTTAAAGATTAGAAAATAAATAAAAATTTTGAATTTATACATAGGTTATTGACAATAATGTGTTGACAACATTCCTCTTAGCAAACACTTTACACGGGTTTTTATTTGATAATTTTTTTCATGCCATCAACGAATTTGAGCTTCTGTTAAAGAAATTGTTCTTCATCTCTTCAAAAGTCTATTTTCTTCTTTCTAAAACCTACTTTATCTCTCTCAAAAAAAATCAAACTAGTAAAGTGCTTAAACAAAATGACTGCAAGTGAGTTACTCGATGAGGTGCATAGGTGAATAGCCCCCTTGATCGGACTCTTATTGCTAGCACCAGCTCCTGCAGACTGAGCCATCTTTCATTATCCATATGACCTGACGGATATGCTCTTCGGCCGTGAGAACCGCTCCACTTCGATCTCACATTACGGTGGCATTGTTGGCGGTGAAGCGGCTACCACACCATTTGTGCGACAACAGTGAGGTTGCGACTGCAGAGGAGATGCATTGGTTGAGGATTGCAACAAAGGAGGGGATGCAATGATTCAATGGATGGATGGAGCTAATGGCTACTATTGTGGGACTAGGAGTATAAGTATGAGCAGTTGAAGAATTAATGCATTCCTCACATTATTGCTCAAGCATATGTAATTGGTAAGTTTTTGTATTTATTTTGTATTTTATTTCAATTTTAAAATATGTGATTGATATATAATTTGTTTCATATAGTTGACTATATGATATTAATTATATTTATTATATCTTGATTATAGTATCCCTTAATTTGATTTGACAGAGATCTGATATCATTTATGCTATAGACATCATATAGCGAAAATAACAAATTAGGAAGGAATGAAATTATTATGTAATTGATTAAGTGTCTATTATTGTATGTCAATGCTTACCTTTTCAAGCCTTTGTTTCAATCATTTAATCCTTTAAAGTATTTTCCAATGATTTCTCCACTCTGATTATTTAAACACCTGAAGTTCAAGGGTTTTACAATAATTTGCTTAATTTTCAATTCTAAACACTCTATTTTGAAGGTTAGTTTCTTTATGCTATGTATTAAGCATTTACATGTCCATGTATTTTACCTTAATGTGACTTGATTATAAGTAAAAAATATTTTGTTGAAACACTATTGAAAATTGAAATTATGCTCTAAGGATATCTTTTACACTCATTGTCAAAATTCTCTGTAAATTGTAGAAGATGTTGTTAATTTTTTTTTTTTGACTTTTTGTTTTTATTGATTAAATATATATTAGAAAAATTACATACGATTTTTTTAACCTAATGTCCATGATTTGATATTTACCATTAGTAGTATGTGAAGATTGATTTTTATAGTTGTGTTGACTTTTTAATATCTTAAATTTTAAAAACTTTAATTATATTGCATTTTTTTTTCCTAAAAACATGTGTTAATGGTTTATACTTGTGGTCAATTTTAATGTTTTATTATTAGGAATATATATATATATATATATATATTCCTTATTAAATTTTTAACGTTATCGGATTATTTCCTAATTGATGTTATTATACACGTAAAATAGAATTTTCATATAATACATTGACAAATTTTCATTTGTAATTACCTTTTATATCTTATTTTAGCCTCCAATTTTACATTAGATTTTATATAATGGATAGCCTCTAATTGTGGTTTAGATTTTGTATAATGGATTGAATTTTTAAAATTTATTTACAATGTAAAAAGATATTAATATCTATAATTAGGAGAGTAAAAATTTTACATGAAAATATAACAAAGTTGAGATATAACTCACTATTAGAAAAATAATTAATTATGTCATTTAAAATTATTTTTCTTTAAATATTTAAATATATAATATTTTGATATTTTAATATCTACATTGCAAAGGATTAAAATTCTATATAGAAATATAATAAAGAATAAGTGAGTATAATTTATTTAACAAACTAAATTATTTAATTATAATTTTATTACAATAATTTTGGAGGAAAGTTTGTTGTTATTGTAGGAAAACATATCAAGAAAAGCGCACTTTATATGAAATTAGAACACCGATTTAATAACTTATTTGTTGAAGACATGATTTGATGAACTGGGAATTGTTTCTGTGTTGCACGTATCCTTGGAACGAAAAGCCAAGTCTTCCTTTGCCTGATCACTCACTCCAAATTCTAGGTTTTCAATGGGGCAAATCTAGAGAGCAATCTAAAGACATGGCAACAAAGGGGACCTAGCCACGCTATTTATTAACCCTAGGCACCTCCCATTATGGGCCTAGTGGTTAGGCACACACTGTCTCCCACACACATCAATATTAAGTGTCCAAAGCCCATTAACAATTAATCACGTTATTATTAGGCTTAAGTATCATAGAATGAATCATAATATTAGCTCATTTTTAGCAAAACAAAATGTCATAATTGATTGCAGCCCACTAGAATTTATAGGAAAATTCTAACATTCTCCCACTTGGGCAAAATCAATTGTGTATTTTCAATTTTGAAAAACATTTTGAAAACGACTCTCGAGCTAATAGCATATTATGGCTACAACACATATGATCCCAAGATACAACGCCTAATTAAAACTCCATCCAACAAAAAGCCATGTAACACCGAATCATGGCGGTAATTGCATCCCTTATTGATGCAACACCTTCCATGGTTACAAATATCACTGAATCTGTCGACTAGTCATGAATGTGAAGTGTGGCAAGAAAATGACGTGCTAACGTGATTAAATAGCCACACCGTCTTTTTCTTTGTCAGTCCTTAATTTCTCTCAAATGCATAAAAGCTAGAGAAATTACATGGTTTATCACCAAATCATTATGCCTCAGCTCCAAATCGGTATCAACTACGGGCACAGTAGTCCTAACGACACCGAGCTTTAACAATTTCACATTTGATATACATATTAAAATATTATAGCAAAATTCATCTCATCATTTATTTCATCAAATCAAATGTAAAATATCATCAATACATTATTTCCTAAAATTCAAAATAAGAATCCAACAACATAAAAGAGGAAATTACATAAAACTAAAGCTCCCACTAACCAAACACATGAAAAGAACTCACAATGCCCATGTTCTCAACATGTCTTTTGAAAACAACGGGCCTGAGTCCCTTGGTTAAGGGATCAGCCAACATGGAATCTATGTCAATGTGCTCTACCATTATAGAACCATCTTTCACAAGATCTCTAACAGTCAAGTACTTCAGCTCCAAGTGCTTAGAACTACTAGAATTCTTATTGTTCTTTGTATAGAACACTGCAGCACTGTTACCACAGAAAATTCTAAGTGGCCTAGCAATGGAGTCCACAATGCGAAGTCCCGTCATAAGATTCCTCAACCAAATGGCATGAGTAGCAGCAGTAAAGCAAGCAATGAACTCTGCTTGCACAGTAGAAGAGGCAACAAGAGTTTGTTTCTTGCTCTTCTAGGATATCGCACCCCTAGCCATCATAAAGATGTACCCAGAAGTCGATTTCCTATCATCAGAGCACCCACCAAGATCTGAATTTGTGTACCCCACAATCTCCAAGTTGTCAACTCTCCTATATACAAGCATATACTCTTTGGTCCTCTGTAAATACCTCATTACCTTCTTAGCAGCTATCCAATGATCATTCCCAGGATTTGATTGGTATCTACCAAGAACGCCAACTATGAAAGCGATGTCAGGCCTAGTGTATACCTGAGCATACATGAGACTGCCCAAAACACTACTAAAAGGTCTATCGTTCATTTCTACTTGCTCAATCTCATTCTTAGGACATTGATCCTTGTTGAATCTGTCACCTTTGACGACCAGAACATCTCCAGGTTTACAGTTTCGCATATTGAATCTCTCTATGACTCTATCAATGTAGGCCTTTTGAGATAACCCGAGTGTATGGTGTGATCTATCTCTGTGAATCTCAATCCCTAACACAAAAGAAGCCTCACCAATGTCTTTCATGTCAAAAGATCTAGTCAACATCTGTTTTGTCTCACGCAGCATGCCAAGGTCATTAGAAGCCAACAATATATCATCCACGTATAGCACAAGAAAGATAAATTTGCTCCCACTGACCTTAAGATATATACACTGATCTACCTTATTCTCCTCAAACCCCATAGAAGTCACCACCTTATCAAATTTCAGGTACTACTGCCTAGAAGCTTGTTTCAAGCCATAAATTGACCTCTTCAGTTTACAGACCAACTCCTTATTACCACCAATATGAAAATCCTCAGGTTGCTGCATGTATACTGTCTCACTCAAATCACCATTCAGAAAAGTAGTCTTCATATCCATTTGGTGCAACTCCAAATCAAAGTGAGCTACGAGAGCCATTATGATCCTAAAGGAATCCTTTGTTGATACAGGTGAAAATGTCTCAGTAAAGTCAATGCCCTCCTTCTGCATGAAACCATTTGCCACTAGTCTGACCTTAAATCTCTCAATATTACCCTTTGAATCTTTCTTTGTCTTGAAAACCCATTTACAACCAATTGCCTTACAATTCTCAGGCAGCTCAACAAGCTCCCATACATCATTAACTGACACAGATTGCATCTCTTCATTCATTGCACGTTTCCACATTTCGTACTGTGAACAAGATACAGCTTCCAGATAGCTCTTCGGATCAATAATATCCTCAATGTCATATGCATCCTCACTGAGATAGACCATAAACTCATCACCTATAGCTAGTCGCCTCTGTCTAGTTGACCTCCTAAAGGGAAACTGTGCAACTGGCTCAATAGGTTGTGGAAACTCAACCACAGCAGGAGGATCAAGTATATCATCAGTCTGAGAGCCAGCAATATCCTCAGTCTGAACCTCGGTCTCTACTGGAACAATTGGGACCCTAGTCTCAATGGGAAGAATACTGTCAACAAGAACAGGTAGTGGCAAAGAAACGGTCTCAAGTGAAAGAACATCGGTCACATCGGGTCGAACAATAGGATCTGCTACATCAAGCTCCAGAAATTTAGCATTCATAGACTCTACAATTCTGCTCCCCTTACCAGAATAGAAGAACCTGTATCCTTTAGCGCGATCCGGATATCCAATGAAAAAGCAACGACTCGTCTTGGGATCAGTCTTTTCTGCAAGGGATTATAAATTTTGACCTCACCTGGGCAACCCCAGACTCGAAGATGGTTCAGGCTAGGTTTTCTTCCTATCCAGAGTTCAAAAGGAGTTTTGGGAACAGATTTACTGGGAACTCTGTTAAGAATATAAAGGGCCATTTTTATCAAGGCTTCACCCCACAGATATTCTGACAAGTTACATCTACTCATCATGCTTCTCATCATATCTTTAAGTGTCCTGTTACGCCTTTCGGCTACACCATTTTGTTCAGGACTCCCAGGCATGGTGTATTGTAGAACTATTCTACAAGCCTACAAGTATAAAGCAAATGGTCCCATATGTTGCCCTGCGACACCATATTTACCATAATACTCTCCACCACGGTCAGATTTTACAATCTTGATCATTTTTTCCAATTGCTTTTCCACTTCAGTTTTAAAAATTTTAAATTTCTCAAGAGCTTCAGATTTTTCTTTAATCAAATAAAGATAGCCATATCGAGAAAAATCATCAATGAATGTAATGAAAAATCTATTATCATAAATTGTAGAAGTCAGGGGCCCACTAATGTCTGTATGAATGATCTCTAAGAGATCTGAACTTCTAGTTGCACCTACCTTTTTGGTCTTAGTAAACTTTTCCCTAATGCAATCCACACAAGTATCCAAATCATCAAAATTCAAGGAAGGTAGAATATTTGCCTTTGTCAACCTCTCAACCCTTTCCCTAGAAATGTGACCTAAGCGCTTGTGCCACAACATAAAGGATTTTTCCTTAACTTTAGACCTTTTAGCAACAGAATTCTCAACAACTAAAGATGAAGAAATATTATCATAAGCCAAAGATAAATTATATAAACCATCCACTAAAGATCCATTACCAACAATTTGGGAGTTCAACATCATATTTATTTTCTTATCACCAAAAATAAAATTGAAACCAAGTCTGTCTAAACAAGAAACAGAAATCAAATTTCTCCTAAAAGATGGTACATAAAAGGTATCCTTCAAAATTAATTCAAAACTATAATCTAAAACTAGGCTGAGGTCTCTTACTTTCTCTACAAAGACTTCAAGATCATTTCCTACCCTTGGCTTGTTTTCCCTCGGACTGGGCTCCTTCAGATTTTTGAACTCCTGTAAAGACACAGCAATATGGGTTGTGGAACCACTATCAAGCCACCAAGAATTCATAGAAACATCAACTAGATTAGACTCAAGACAGACAAAAGCTAAGTTATTACCTCCTGATTTATGCTTGTTCTCTAACCAAGCCTTGAACTTACTACAATCAGTTTTCTTATGCCCCTTCTCCTTACACCAAAAGCACCAAATACTCTTCTTAAAGATAGCTGGTTGAGGACCTCCTACATTGTGATGCTGACTCTTACCTGGTTTTCCTGAACCTCGATATCTATGAGAAGCATTAGATGCACTCTTTGTATATTTCCAATTTCCCTTACCAGAAGTGGGTTTGCCATGGACAGATAATAAGGCTATGTCACTCTTTTCTTTCTTGAGTTTCTCTTATTTAGCAACACATTTGGTAATGAGGTCATTCACAGTCCATTTCTCACCAATAGTATTGTGGGCAGTTTTAATTTGTGTGAAATCAGCAGGTAGGCAGTTTAGGGTATGTTCAACAATGAATTTTTCATTAAGGTCAATTTGGTGGGTTTTCAGTTTGGTTTGGATGTGAACCATCTTCATAATGAATTCCCTTACGCCTCCAATGTTGTCATATCTCATGTCCGTTAACTGTTTCATTAGACATCCAGACTCAGCGTTGTCAGATACTTAGTACCTCTCTCCTAGAGTGTTGAGGAACTCATTAGTTGTCCCTTTCTCTAGAAGACCACTCAAAAGATATTCAGAGACGGTCCTCTTGATAGCAATCAAACTCAACCTATCAGACCTCTCCCACTTAGCCAAAAGATCCTTCTGTTCAGGCGTGCTATTCTCATTGATCACAGGCTTGTCTTTGCGCAAAGCTAAATCAATATCAGCAGTTCCTAAAGAGAATTCCAAATCTTGCTTCCATTTCCCATAATTTGATCCATTCAAGATCTCAATAGAAGCAGAACAATTGTTCACAAAAAAGTTCACTGTTAAGTCAAAACAGGAATGCATTAGAACATATTACAAGGCAAGATATAGCTCAAAATGCAAATAAGCTATCACAATGAGGCCAATATCATGGCACATTCTCCTTTAGGCAGAATGCACAAAACAAGGTCATAACCTGGGCCAAAACCTCAGATGGGTTAATCCATGAGTATACACTGAGTTTAGAAAGTTGTCTCCTTTGGGCAGACAAGTCCCTTTAGCCCAATATATTCCCCAATAACTCCATCTCAAATCAACTTTCAATCATTACACACAATAACCCCCTTTGGGTAGGTAACTGCATGCAATGGTTAGAAGCATTCCTCAAATTACAAAGAGACTTCCATGAACTGATACAAGTGGCTCCACTTTAGTGGTAACGACTCATAGCAATCCATAAAAACTCTTGCACAGGAATCATCATCTTTTCTTGCCTAGAACCATGTATCAGCATTCCTAACATGTTTTGTACTCAAACAGTCTTAAAGGATTATTAAAGCATGTTAATTTCGGGATCCAACTTAATATATATATATCAACAATAAACTTACAGCAGCGAAAAAGAAAAAAATAGAATAAATAAATAATAGCAATCTTGAATAGTTGAAAATGCACATTCAAAATGTTAACGTGCCTTTATATATACATTTAGCGTAATAAAACCATAGTAGCACAATCTGGTCCAATGGTTATGCATTTTCATAATTCCTTGTGCACTTGTGTTCGAATCCCAGCAAAGGCAACGAAAAAATTTGAAAAACCCAAATCATAAAAACCCAAATCCAATTGTTGAATTGAAATATGTAGGCATAGGCATAAAAACCCAAATCCAATTGTTGATATAAAAAAAATGATAATTAACAATCAGGTCCTAAATCATATAAAACCTGCTCTGATACCAAATGTAGGAAAACATATCAAGAAAAGCTCACTTTATATGAAATTAGAACACCGATTTAATAACTTACTTGTTGAAGACATGATTTGATGAATCGGGAATTACTTCTATGTTGCACGTATCCTTAGAACGAAAAGTCAAGTCTTCCTTTACCTAATCACTCACTTCAAATTCTAAGTTTTCAATGGGGCAAACCTAGAGAGCAATCTAAAGACTTGACGGCAAAATGGACCTAGCCACGCTATTTATTAACCCTAGGCATCTCCCATTATGGGCCTAGTGGTTAGGCCCACACTGTCTCCCACACACATCAATATTAAGTGTCCAAAGTCCATTAACAATTAATCACGTTATTATTGGGCTTAAGTATCATAGAATGGATCATAATATTAGTTCGTTTTTAGCAAAACAAAATGTCACAATTAATTACAGCCCACTATAATTTATAAAAAAATTCTAACAGTTATATATATAAATTATTTTAGAAAAAATAGTGTTAATTATTTCAAGAGGAAGTAAATATGATGCAGTTGTAACAATTAAAATAACTAAAATTCTTATCCTCACGAAAAATATAAGGTTATTCATAAGAATATCTAACCTAATGTAGATGAAAAATAGAAGAAACCCTACTCATATCTTTCTTGAATGGATTCAAAATATATCCCAGTTTTTTCAAAAAAAATTACATTCCTATTCTTTCTTTAATTTTTATTTTATTAAATTTTTTATTCTTATGGTAAATATATCATTTATTTTATTATATTTTAATATTTCAAACACTACTAATTATCCCTGCATCGCACTGGTCGAAAATGCTAGTATTGAGGGAAAAAAAAAGTTTTGAAATCATAAGCTTCTCAGCACCATCGAGGAGCCCTCTAGTTCATTTTCTATTTTATATGCGAAAAACGTGTTACTCATATAATTAATCAAAAACCCGATTTAGTTAATTACTAGTAATTAGGAATATCTATTTTAATGGTCCGCCACCTATCTTTTTTTAAGGTATCTCTATAAGCATTAATGTAAGGCTAATTTTGTTACGCACCATTTTACTAAGTAAATAAAAAAAGTTGGGTTATCTTTTTGTTAATGGCATTATTGTAATTTCTCCACCAAATATGTTGTAGACCTCTGTTCTCTCCCACCTCCTCCTTTATTTTTCTTCTTCTTTTTCCCTTCTTCAATTTATGTTTCATGTTTTTTTTTCCTAATTATGAGTATTTCTAATTGTGAGTATTTTTTTACTCATTCTTTTATCCTTTTTGAGATTCTGTTAAAATTTTTAAATGTTATTTTATTTTCCTTTTCTCTCACACCTACTTTTGAAATGATTTTCTTGAGTTAGATATTACGATTTGAGAAGAGTGGTAGTTACCCACTCATTGGAATTTGCTTTTTTGGCTCTTTAAGGTAAACCTATAATCCAAAAACTCAAATAATTAATTTTATTTTTATAATTTTATAGTGGATAGGTTGGATAGCAAATTTAGAGCGATGTCATTTAGGGTTTATTAGGGATTTAAGAAAGTAAATTAACCAAATTATAATATGTAATTGATTTATGTGTTGATTTTTTTATGGCTATAGAACAGTACAAATAACTTTCAGTACAATTATACAAATTTTTGGGACAATGACCCAACTTGGGAATTGACAACTACTTTAAAAGTGGTTCTTACATATTATGTCTATTTGAACTTATCAATTTTAATTTTATTTTGTTATTGAATTTTAAATATAGTAGAGTCTTAGGGACTCTTGAGACAAGTAAGATTTTTAGGAAAGTCACTCTTAATTTTGACATTATCTTTGTTATCTTGAAATGTTTTGATATTAGTTATGGACCAAAGTTAATAAATAAATGTTTCATACAATGATTTATGCCAATAATGATAACTATTATGAGCATTGACTTGAGCCAATGATATTAATTGATATAGACAATGGATATCTTTATCGGAAGAATATTTAAATTTATTTGAGTGGGTTTCTCTAAATGGTAAAAATTGTTCTTCTTGAAATAAGTGTACTTAAATATATTGGAATTTTATTTTTGCTCACTTGAAGAATCATTTTCTTGAAAGCTATATTACTGTTTTTTTTAATTATTTTATTTGGGAGAAGACATTGATGGAACACTGTATCTAATAATAATAATAAATGTTAGCCTTAGTGCTCCTAGAATTAGATTACACCCTAGCTAACAATGTATATGTTGACCCTGTGTGTAGGCCAACACACGTGAGTTAGTTATGGTTTCGAACTAGACACTCATCAATTCAAACTTTGGGCTTGTCAGATGATTAGTTTACCCATGAGTTGCGTGTTCATCTTGTTTTAGTTCTGCCTAGTAAATTCTCTCGCATAAACTATGATTTTATCAAGTTATACTTTTTGTTATACAATTGAAATTTGTTCTTACTTAGCCATTGTATATCTTCATTTTTAGAATGAAGTTTTAATGATTTGATTGGAATAGTTCTACTAAGAAAATATTTTCTTTAATTTATATTTTACTTGATAAGAAAAACTTGTGTCTCGTTTGTCCTATTTCTGTAATAGTATGTGGTAATTACTCACTAAGTTTACGACTCATCTAAATCGTAATTATATGTTTTTCAGATTAAAAAAAAAAGAGATAACTTTCAGTTCTACTTCTTTGGTGATCGAGGGGGTTTGACAAAGTTACTATTGATGAGCCCAACACATTGTTCGTGTAGGCGAATTTTGAGAATTTATTTATGTTTTTTTTTGTTTTGAATTAATATTAGCTTAATTTTAGAGATTTTTCTTTTAAAAAATAGACATTATTATAACTCAATATAATTAATTTTAATTTTTTAATATTATTATTTAATTATTAAGAAAAATTAATTTTATTTAATTATTATTATAATTATAAAATTTAAAGAAAATGACAATTTTTAATAATGTACAATTATTAAAAGATACAATTGTCTCAAAGTCAAGTCCAAAAGTCCATTACTTGAAGCAAGTTAGCCCACATTCAAGTAAATGATCAAGCCCATGTTATACTTTGAATGAAAAGAAGAGAAGAAAACATGGAACAGCTGGACCACGTGAAGTAAAAGCCAATATTAGGCCGAAAGGAAAGCATTGGGCCCACGATCCATGAGCTTCAACTTGCAATTGTGAATTGTACTTGCACCTTATATATATAGATTGAAGAGCGCAACAGAAGGGAGGAACGAACAGGAGGAGAAGCGCCGCACAGAAAAGAAAGGGGAATAACAGCGCCATTCGATAGAAGAATTTTGAGCTTCAGTATTAATGGAGATTTTTAGTGAGATAATTTTGTTGTGTTTTAATTTTTCTATGTCTTGTTAAATTCTTTGTACTAAGAAGATGATGAAACCTTGGTTGTTCTAACATTGCAATGTTAAATTATTGTTACTTAATTTTAGGATTTAATGTTCGTTGATTCTATTTTTTTATCAAATTATATAAATGAATTTTTAGATGAGTTCAATCATGTTTTTCTCATGTTTTACAATTTATTTGTGTTATCTGAGTATTTGTGGTAATTGTTGCATATCAATTGTGATTTCTTATTAGGGATACATTTGATGATTTGATAATTTATTATTAATTAAGAAAATTTTATTATACACTTGATTATTATTTTTAGTGTTTCATTGATAAATTTTTCGTGAGCACATACTTTACCGCTATATGTTCATGAGATAAATTATTTAAGTATAATAATTTAATATAGTTAATATTAAAATTAATCTCGATGAATTCTGACATTTAGTCATTTTACGTTTGGTAAAAACATCATACATAAACTTGTTTTATTTTAATTTGCTATTGGTTTTAATTTTATTTGTTTTATTTTATCTTTACATTTTTTATTTCGTAATTCTTATGACTAGATTAAAAAGAATTTTTCTATACTTAAAATTAATTTTAAGTTTTTGTGAGATCAACTTCGTATTTACTCAATTGTATTTTGGTACGGCTAGTACACTTGTGAATATTTTAAGACTTAATAAAAAGTTACAACATGAATCATTATGGATTGTTGGCCTTAGAGTTGTTCTATTATTTCCGCAAGTAAAATTGTAAATAGATAGTAAAGTTTTAATTGATATTTTGATATATTACAACTATTGGTTTTGGTTATTTATGAATGTTAATAGTATAAGATATTAATATTAAATTGTGTTTTGAAGCTCGATAATGGCTACTGTGGTTCTTTTGAAAATTTATATGGTCTACAGTTTAGAGACTTGTGTGGCTTTGGCTAACCTATAGGTTAATTACCTTTGTCATATGCTGGTCATGAACCTCGAGTTCGAGTCATGACAAATTCTTTAGATACTGTCTCGACTTAGAAGCCCTCTGAATCATTGCCTTCTACAGAGTTTGAACTTTTGTTTTATCCCTGGGAATAAAGTTCACTTACTACCACATCCAACCCTTATTAGTTTAGACCGCCACCTATTGCTAAAATTGTAGTTAACTACTTGTTAAACCTTATTAGCACGTGAGTCCAAATCAGAATTAATGAACGACCATTAATTAATTAATCCCTAATAATACGGGATTCCTTGAACTTAAAATGAATGACCTTCAATAATCCCAGTTCATGTTCATATTGATTGATGCTTTTTGTCTTAATCATTTGTTTATTCGCCGGTTGACTGAGTATCCCACCTAATTAGTGATGAGATCATATGACCACGCATTTTGGCGCGTTCAAATAGCGTTATCCAATCTGTTTTATGCAGCAGATTGTTATAATAATTCTAAATTGTAATGGTAGATAGTCCCTCACTCAATCCAAAATTAAAGGATCAAAAGAACAAAAAAATTTCAAAAACATTTGGTATCAAAAGATTTAATTTCAAAATAAGAATATATTCCACTGAATTTAATAATTAATAATCAACCACGTTTTCTAAAATCTGATAAGAGAGTATTTATAATAAGAAACTAATGATAATTGAAATAAATAATAGTCTATTCATACTTTAATTCAAAATTTTAATATAACTAATTAATGATAAGATTTGAGATTTGATAGAATTTCTTTAAAACTAAAATTCTATTTATAAAATAGATAAAATCTCAAAACATATAGAAAGATAAAATCCTTAAATAATATAATTATTCATCAAATCCTAAATTATCTTAATTATAAATAATCCTAATTTATTATACATCATTCTCCCATTCTCATAGAACTCTACTCTATAGAGTTAGAAAGCTAGTAATCCACCAAAAGAGGAGGGTCTAGGAGACGGAGATCATACTCAGAAATCCAACTAGATTTGAGATATTTGGTATTCATCTTCAAAAAATTTGTAGTCTTGTAGATTTGAGGTTTTCAATTTTGATGATGGCGGTGTCTCAAAATGAGGTTTAGATGATAACATTCTAAATATGTCTGTATGGTTGCGTTTACCGACGAGTTATGCAGAGATCTGACAAGTGGTATGCAACAGAACAATTTTGATTATGAAAAATCTTTGCTTTTATAGAACTCAAAACATAAGATGATTAACAAGACTTAGATACCAAAGGATAAAGAGAACAAAAAATCCTCGAAATTTTAAAGACACTAGGTGCTAAGAGATTAGGTCTCAAAATATGAATATAATTCACTGAATTCAATAATAATTAAAATAAATAATAGACAAATATTATTTTAATTCAAAATTATAATTAACTAATGATAAGATTTAGAATTTGATAAAATCTCTTTAAAACTAAAATCTTAATTATAAAATAAATAAAATTCATAAAAATATGAAAAAAATTATTAATTTAAAACTTAGATAAATTTGTTTAAAATCAATTGTATCCTTATTGAAATATATATTTATTGTGTTACAAAAACATATTATAATTTCTTGCAGTCCTTTGTACCTTAAAAATTTCTCATTAAGCGTGACCTTTATAATCGGCATAGGGCAAGGGAAACATTAAAAATTGAAGTGCAATATAATCTTTCAGTTCGATCATTTTGTACGCATGATTATTTGATATAATTTCCAAAAAAACTAGATTACGACTGTTTGAAAGGTTGGCATTTAATTATCCGAAAATGTTACTCTTACACCCTTTTTTTTAGGGGTGTAAGCACTATTCACACCATTTTGAAGAGATGTGATTAAGTGAGAGAAAGTGAGAGAAAAAAATAAATATAATAAATAATATTAGATGAGGTGTGAAAAGGAATGTATGCACTGTTTGATGTAAGAATATAAGAGTTGTTAATTATCTGATACAGGTGGCAATTTGATTAAATGTAAGACCAACAAAGTGATAAAGTCAATGTGTTTAAACAAGGCTCATGTTATATATACGACTTTGCATTCCCTAGTGGACAAAAATTCAATAATAAAAGATATATTAATATATAATCTACTCCTTCAGACTCCTGCATTCATATTAGTTTGTCGTCATAATTTTCACTGCCATTAGCAAATAGGCCGCGAAAGCTCCTTTTTTATTTCTATTTGGTGGTAAACAATTAATATATTGCTAGACCTATCAGTGTCAGCACATGGCACGCGTTTTAATTTATAATTCCCAATAACTTGCATAAAAAGCTGAGAAATTCTAAATATGGTGCTTTGAGTTGTATGCTTCAGTTTGTCTCTGATAAACCAAAATTCAGCCTAATCATTAAGAGATGGTGAGAGCTCCTTTCTATGACAAAAATGGACTGAAGAAAGGTGCATGGTGTAGAGAAGAGGATGAGAGGTTAAGAGCTTATATTCAGAGATATGGTCATTCCAATTGGCGACAACTCCCCAAGTGTGCAGGTATTATTCGCATGGATCGGATCTCAATGAAACTGCTTGAAATTAATCACCAAAACTACGTTGTACGAAAGTTTGTTTCAGTATTAATTGAAATTATATGACGATCATCAATGCTTAATTTTTACTTGTTAATTTTCAGTTTGCACTTTGATTGTTATTATTATCCATGGTCAACTATCATGAAGACCCTGCCTGAATAGTTTCAGCTGTAGTAAATTGGTGACTTATAATGCTATACATGTTTAATGAGTCTTCTGTGGTGTTCTGTTACAGGTTTAGCAAGGTGTGGGAAAAGTTGCAGACTTCGCTGGTTGAATTACTTAAGGCCAAATCTAAAACATGGGGACTACACGCAAGAGGAAGAAGAAATAATCATCAAATTGCACCAAAAACTTGGAAATAAGTATATAATTTTGATGTTTAGACAGTTTCTTCATTAAACTATTAATTATTTATTTTATATGAATTACATATTTGGAGTCTCTTTGGGAAACGAACATGATATACACACTGATAGAACTACGTGTCCAAGAAAGAACGTAAGATAGTTTAACCCTTTTTAAGCTAAGTAAGATAGAACTCAACTTAAAATTTGACATACATACCAAATTCATATAAACCGGACTACTAGCTATTTATTAATTAAGTCATCTTTGATCATACAGCTAGAGTTGCATAATTTTCTTTATCACTATATTTCAATCAAGTGTTTGAACTTTGGTATCTCTGATTTCAGATGGTCCCAGATTGCTGAAAAACTACCTGGAAGAACGGACAATGAGGTAAAGAACTACTGGCATAGCCACCTAAAGAAGTGCTTAAAGAGCAATGAGATCACAACATCTGAGTTGAAGTCCAAGCCAAGTGATACTCTTGAAGGAGAAACGACTTGTCAGTTTACAAAATCTAAAAGCCCAGGTGCCGATGTTGGTGATTTCGACCATATTTTAGAAAGCTCATCGCCTATGTCCACAGAAACGTCCTACACGGAAGGCCAAAACTATTCCCTTGCCTCCAATGTTGCACAATCAACCTTGAACTGCTCCAGATCAAAAGAAGATAGTGTTGCTCAATGGGTAACATTTGAAGAATTCGGCGGCGATTTTTGGACTGAACCATTCATAGCAGAAAATACATATAATAATGAGATAAGTTGTGGTGAAGGCATAGCCTTATTGATTCCTTACTTCCACGAGGGTATAGATTTGTTGTAACATGTGATGCAAGAATAACGAATAAAACAAAAAATTTATAAGTTTTTTATAAGTTGTGGTGAAGGCAATGGCCATACCCATATTGATTCCATACTTCTACAAGAAATAAGAAATAGAAAATTATGCAGTATGTGTTATTCTTTCTCGAGAGAATCTTTAAGACTTCGCTTCATTTCTCTTAGTTTTTCATTGTAACTTGTCTTGTGGAAGTCCGAACCATAGTTTTAAATATTGCAGGTTTCGTCAGGGTTGCAGTTATATTGCGTTTACTATAATTGTGAACAATTACAAAAAAATCAAAAAAATGTGGTTGATGTAATTGCAATTGCATAAAATTAATAGTTTTTATATTTTTATTAATATAATTTTAACTTAAAAATTTATGTATATTTATATAATTTATGTTTTAGGATAATTATATTTCTAGCACGCAATTATTGTTTAAAGTATTAAGCAAAAAATTAAAAAAAATAATTACACAGGTCTATAAATAAAATTATTATAATATTTATTAAACATAATACGTAAAAATGTCCAAATATATATTGTCAATTGATTATAAAAAATTTAAAATGTTACTCAAATTATCAAACTGTTATAAATTATGAACAAATCTTTTGAATGTAAACGCATATTTTAAACCAAAAATTACTAATAAATATGTTCTGACATGTTATAATATCAACAATTCTAAATTTCTAACAGGCATTTTAACTTTAATTTTTAGCTTAGAAGCCATGAAAAGTAATTAAAATTATATTTTGGCAAAAAGTTGTTCAATAAGGTATAATTCATCTATATTGTTAACAAAAGTCATTAGAAATAAAAAAAATTAGTAAATCGTTAACTTTATAGTCTTTAAACAAAGAACCCAACCGATCAGCAGCCGACCAAAGTTACAAAATCCAGTTAAAAAAAAAAAACCAAAATTACGAAACCCACTACTACTATAAGTATATATATAAATGAAGCCCACCACTCCTTAAACGTCCGACTTTCTATTTCTGAGAAGAGATTAAAAATATTACTTACTTCAAGAAATTTCTTTCTAGATGAGCGGAAATAAGAAAAATGGAGAGAAAGATTTTTCTTGAATTAAAATGAGATATTGCGATGTGGCATTAGATGTAGCTTAATTAATAAAATATAATGGATTTAATAATTTTTTTAATTTATGTGTAAAAATTTTGAATGACAGATATTGTGAAAGGGAAGAAACATTATTTACGGGGCTGCAACGTTATTCTGTGAAAGCAATTGCAGTCTTTACCTTTCCTGATTATTTTTTGTTCTATTTTGACAAATTTAACATTTTTCTAATACAAATGTGAAGTTTTTACGGCCGGCTCCCGGATTTAATATTCTTTCGAACAAAGCTTTGTATGTTGTGGCAAAAATCCACAAAAGGTAATTATATAGAAGGCACAAATTTACAGAAATCAGCGCACTTATTGTAGAAGATGTTGCTGGAAATATTTGATGGTGTAATTGACAAGAAAATGGTCCGATCTCAAAATTTATCTCATGGTGGGAATGCAGTGTGTGTTTTGCAACGAGGGTTAGATTGTAATTAAGGTGTTTGAAGAAGTCTCCAAATTAATTTTGGGTAAACTTGTTAAAACGTCATTTCTTCAATCTAATTCAATGTTGATACAAAATCACAAAAGTATTTTATTGTATTGATGACCTTGGACTTGTGCTTAGTATACTGAACTATTTATTAGGTAACTTTCATTTTTTCTAATTAATCTAGCCAAAGATAGCCTTATAAAAGAATTTTTATAAAACTTTTTTGTGATGTGGCCCTAAAAAATTAATACAATCAAATTTTGTAATAATGTATTCAATCACGAATTAGTGAATTATATATTCACACTGAAAAAGTGTGGAAAAATCCTGTAAGACAAAAATAAAATAAAGTAAAATAAAATTCATACTCATCTTCATGTTCACACTAATCCATTGATCAACTTTTGGAAGTAATTTTTCCTACTTTCCTGAAATGGCTAAATAATATTTTATATTTAAAACCCACTACATCTTTTAAAAAAAGAATGATTCAATTAAATTTATATTTATCAAGAAAAATATTGAATCCATTTCAACTCTTTAAAATATAATCAATCTCAGTTGCATCAAGAAATAGGTCTCCAGGCACATGTAATTCAGGAATGCAAAATATGGATTAGCCAGATCAATATCAAGTTAGTGAGTTTAGGTTGAAGATAAGCACCCAATTGATCTCATATCCCATGCTTTTGGGTGCGATTTGATTGCATATGTTTATTATCAACAATGCTACTCATATTTATTTACATATTCATCACTTCACATTTATATAATTTTTACAATTTGATTATAATTAATCTCACTAGAATTTTTGCACACAACTATTTTGATTTAGCTTTTTTACCAAACTGCCATTAATGAAAAAATTATTTATCAAAATGTTACATTTTTAAATTATTTATCAAAATATTACTCTTTTAAAACTATATATAAACTACTACCTTTTTTATCTAACATGACATTTTTTAATAATTTTTAAGATACGCCAAACGTGTTAGTGTATCCACCTTGATTACGCCAATACGTATGGCATAATCTATGAGGTTACGCCAACACATTTGGTGCATCCACATTGATTACGCCAAATATGTTGGTGTAATAAACTTGGATACGCTAAACGTGTTGGCTTAATCAATGTGGATACGTCAACACATTTGACACATCTTACGTGAACTAAAAATCATTAAAAAATGTCATGTTTGACAAAAGAATTACCAAACGCTGGATTTCTCCCACCAGTGCATCTATTGAGAATGTGTTAAGCTATTTACCAATTCATCAATTGCTATACATATTTTGTATTGATTATAATGACATATTTTATATCTATTTTTTAGGCGGACATTGTAAATCATTGGTTTAGTTCGACTACTGACGACGTTGCCACTTGAAAATTTGTTGCACATATCCTACATTCATTGCAGGAGCAGTTTGCAATACAATGGAACAACTTCATCCAGTTCCAGTAACAGATAACAATTCAGGGTCACCCGAAGAGTTCAATGAATAGGGGACGCGACATAAAAGGAGGACAAAGTTAGCAAGCACTCAAACATGACTTCGAATCCTCCAGAAGGCAGACATTTCTCATGTTGTCCGAACTACTCCTGTAATGAATGTAGGATCTGCACAACAGATTTTTGAGGTGTAGCGTCAGTAGTCAAACTGAACCAATACTCTGAATGTACGCTCAAAAAATAGATATAAAATATGTCATTATAATTAATACAAAATATATATAGTAACTGATGAATTAGTAAAGAACTTACTACATTTCCAATAGATGCACTAGTTGAAAAAATTCAATTATTGGTAATTCTTTTATCTAATGTGACATTTTTTAATAAATTTCGGTCCACGTAAGATGCGCTAAACGTGTTGGCGTATCTACATTGATTAAGTCAACACGTTTGACGTATTCAAATTGATTACACCAATACGTTTAGCGTAATCTACATGGATGCACCAAATGTGTTGGCCTAACTACGTAGATTGCGCCAAACATGTTGGTGTAATCAACTTGGATACGTTAAAATGTTTGGCGTATCTTACGTGGATAAAATTTTATTAAAAAATATTACGTTAGACAAAGGTGACAATTTGGTATATAGTGTCAAAAGAGTGGCATTTTAATAAATAATTTAAAAATAATAATATTTTGATAAATAATTTTTTCACCAATAACAGTTTGATAAAAAAGCCACTTTGATTCTGCTATCTTACTAATGTAAAAAATGTAAGACAATAAAGTGATGTATATGAAGCATTTTTCATTTATTATCTTCACGAGAAAAAGATACTTGGAAAATACTTCTTGCAAATCTTTTAAGACCACATCTCTTTACATATGGGGTAGATAGCAAAATCAAAGTAAAAGTGTGGTAAAAACAAAGTGAGATTAGTTGTACCGCATCTCTTTACACATAGGGTAGATGGCAAAATCAAAATAGAAGTGTGGTAAAAACAAAGTGAGATTAGTTGTAATAAGACAATAATAAAACTATATAAATATAACATGATATATATGTGTGCAAGTGTGTGTGATTGATATTATTCAAAATACTTGTACAGATAAAATAATTTCATAGACCTCATAAATTTATTTAATTTTACATTATCTTCTTGAAGAAAAGTGAAAGGAAAAATAAAGAAAACCTAAAAAAAAACTAAACAAATGCTTCTGTAAATATGTAAGTTTTTCTTCCTTTGTGCTACTAACTTAATTCTATCTTACTAATGCTAAATACACGTTATTTATACATATTCACATCACATAATTTTTATTATTTAATTATAATTAATATCATTTTATTTTTTTATACAACTACATTCTGATTCTACTATTTCATTTTTGTACAAGGTGATATACAACAAAATAATGCCCCCAAATACTATTTTGACCAATACATAATCAAATTTTCTCGCAATTGTCACCACGCACCAAATGGTGACAGACAAGAGATATTGACCTTAGATCGTGTCTGTGATCACAATAAAGTCTATGGTCATATTTTAGCTTCTAGTAAGAATGAAAAAAAAAATTTACCAAAAAAATTAAATAATAATGAATTTATTTCCTAAAAGAATGAAATTATTTTTTTAAAAGAAAAATGGTGTTAACTTCTATTGTTGTAATATTTACAAAATCGTTAAAAAAGGGCGAAAGTTAAATGAACCCGAAGTTTACAAATTAATAGCTAAAATGAATCTTCAAAACTATGTTATGAATTCAGCAGCGTTAGTGTAATTCACAACTTGATATAAGAGATATTTTAAGTATAAGTAAACTTGAGTTTAGTAGTTGAGAAGTTTCTAAATATTAAGATTTTGAATTTGCTATAAAGCTTTTGTGAGAAAGATCACTTAGGATTCGTTTGTTTGTTTTTTTTAAAAGAAAAAATACCTTTTTAATTAAAATATATGTTTAAAAAAATTAAACTAAGTGGATAAATGTTTTAAAAAAATACTGAAAAAAAAAGAATTTTAGTGCTTTTCTCAAAAACTAGAAAGAATAACTTCAGATAAAAAACTCTAAAAAGACTACCTTATAAAATGGTTTTTTTCAAAGTTTTCCCAATAATTAATCTCACAATTAAAGAGTGTGAGAAAAATTACCAATAAAAAAATTGATATCTACATGTTACTTTAGTTCTGCTTTGTTTCGTTTCATGTATACAATATTTACAGCAATTACATACTTACCGTTTAGAAACAAAATCATATTATTGAAATAATTAATATAATGAAAATATTATTTTTAAAATATAAAATATTTGGTCAAGTTTATAGGTTTAAGAATACATAATTTTTTTTACAATTCTTATATTCTTACCATAAATAATATATGCATTTTTTTTACACTTTTTTAATATCATTTATTATACTTTTTTTATCATTTTTTTTTATTTAATCATAATTTTTTAAAAAATATAAATAATAATACACTTATTTTTATGAGTGTAAGAGTATTATTATTCTGTTTTTTATGCTGTCTGGATCAGCTCGTAAGCTGATTAAAGATAAAGTAAAACACACATTGAGATTGGATTTTTTTATTTAAAAACAAAAGACAAAAGACTTAAAAGAGTCATCTTATTTTATTAGCTGAGTATTTTTCCTAAATTGATTAATAAATATATATTGATGTAACGTTTATTCATAAAATAAGTCTTTTTATTGCTTGTTGTCTTTTGGTAAGTGCTGACATCATTATCTATGACGTAATTTGCTATCGCTATTCGTGGTCATTCGCAATAAATTCTTGTTAAACTTAATCTATATAAGACGTGCGAATATTACTTTGCTTTGGTGTAAAGATATATTATTTAATTATGTGGTCTATTTTTTTTTAAGTCACACAATATTTAGTTATACTTAAGCACATATAAATTCTCAAAAACAAATTAAGTGTAAGAATTAATAAGCCACTTAAAATGATTTTTTTTTAAAGATCACAATGTGTCTCCACATCCTTTTGTACTTAAATTTTTTTTACATAAAGATCAATATATTTGTCAATTAAGCCACATTTTATGGCTCAAATTGACATTTTTTTATATATATTAATTTAGCCTATGTTGGGTTGAGGCCACATACAAGAATCTCTCAACCATTTCCATAACTCAATTAAAGTTGATGCCACGTTTCTCGAACTAATTTTATTATTAGTCTAATTTTTATACATTTAATTTTTTTAATTTATTTATAAACTCATTTATATTTTATAAAAATATTATAGTTGCATACAATATAATTTAATATTTCTCTCATGCGAATCTACGATGAACGTATTTTTAGAAGACACCAAAAATTATCCTTCTCAAATAACATGGGTATCATTCTGATTAGGCAATCTATTTTTATTTTTGCATGTACAACTTTTATTAAATGATCTCACTTATCTTGTTAGCAATGACCTTTTTTCTACAAACAACTCTTTTATGTTATTCACACAATTATTTATTCTATTTTTATTTGCATATAATTGTTGAATATTAAAACTAATTAACTTATCATAATTTGTCCAAAACCCTTGAGTTTGATGTACTGTATAAAACTTTATGCTTAATTTTAACATTTTTTTTTTTGCAATTAAGCAAATCAAATATAACATATTTTATTAATATTGACAACCCGACAAAAAAAATAATGGGTCATTTCAAATCTATCCATAAAGAATAAACTATAAAATATATACAAATAAAAAGCAGTGCTCATCTAACCTATGCGGCTGTGCTAATTATTCTTCGCATCCATCATCCTTGAAGTTCAATAGAATAAGAATTATGATTTTTTTATCATATTTTTTATATTATTTTTTATATTATTAATTATATTATTTTATTATTATTTTCTTTTACTTAACTACAACTATTTAAGAATTATATGAAAAGTGGTGTTTCTTCAAAAATATGTAAAAACATCATTTTTGATAGAATAAATACAAGCATTAAATTTCTTTGACAAAACATTAACATGTTTTACACGCACACTCACAATTTGTTTTTGGTAAACCGCACACTTATAATTACAGCTTTAGGAAAATGATCCAACAATCATTAAAAGCATAATTATTTGCAGTGCCACCTAGAAAATGTGAATACAACGGGGCAGAATGGGTAGTGTCTCCCTCATCTTTGTTTCTGTTCCTGTTACGGAAACTTATTTATTATTTGAATTTTTCTAATAAGTGTATTTGTCTTAAAAATATTTGTTAAAAAAATTAAAATAAATAATTATACATAAAAAATAGAGTTTTAATGTGTTAAAAATAAAAAAAATCTAATTTTCATGCATAGCATTTGTTAAAAAAATCCTTATTATTTTTACATAGAGATAGATATCTAAGGTATCTTAAGTATTTAATAATTTAAAATAAAATTTTAAAAATTATAAAAAAATACATAAATAAAATAAATTTTAACATCTTATATTATAACTTTATCTAGTAATTTAAAATATTTACAAAATTAAAATAATATTATGAAGGTTTAAATAAAATTATAGTCTCTATAATTTTTATCTTTTTGGGTTTTGGTCCTGTAATTTTTTCCTTTCCATATTAGTCCTGTCGCGACAGTTGATCGAGGCAGAATAATAACTTAAATTAAAAAAAATTAGTATTTGTCACTAATTTTATTTTTTTTTAGGAAAAATTAGAAAACTTAAGAAAAAAAGTCTTTGAAACCAAATTGGATTTGAGAGTCGATTATGTATAAGAAATGGTGGAAACTTAATCCCACAGCATCTCTAATACACTCGTCCTGAGACGATACCTTAAGTCAACTGTGCAAAATTGATAATCTCAAAATATATTTGTTTCACCCCTTTTATTAAAAAAAATTAAAAAATAAATAATTTGTGAAAATTTAATTTTGGGTTGACAGAATAGAAGTTTCGCTCCTACGTATCCTCGGATGCAATGAGAAACTCAAAGTCAAGTAATTTTTTATAAAATTCTTGTGAGTTGATTGATTTTAATTAAAAAATAATAATTTTTAAAAGTTTGAATTAACTAGTTGTCGCGACTCAGTTAATCCTATTAAGATTCGAATAGGTGAAGTTCGGTGTCACACTAGAGACGTCACTTATTGATTATCAAATTTGTTGTGAAATTTTTAATTTAAAAAATTGAATCTTTATCGATCAGTGATTTATTTTATAAAAAGTTTGAAGACAAAATAATAATAATAATAATAATAATAATAATAATAATAATAATAATAATAATAATAATTTAAATCATCAAGTTATCACAATTCAGATTATTATAAAAGTTACAGGATTAGCAAGTTGTCACAACTTAACTAATTCTGTTTTATTCTTCTCAATTATTTTTTTAATTTTTTTTGAAATTTTGAATTAACAGGTTGTTGCGACTCAATTAATCATGTTAAGGTTTGAATGGGTGAAACTCGGCTTCACGCTAGAGACGTCACCCATTATTTATCAAGTTTGTTACTAAATTTTTTTAATTTAAAATTATCTAAAAAATAAATTTGAGTCTTTATCAATTAATGATTTATTTTATAAAAGTTTGAAGACAAAATAATAATAATAATAATAATAATAATAATAATAATAATAATAATAATAATAATAATAATAATAATAATAATAAAATTTGAATCATCAAGTTGTCACAACTCGGATGATTACAAAAGTTACTGAGGATTAACAAACTGTTACAACTCAGATAATCCTTGTTTATTTATTTTTTTTCTAAAAATGGGTTCAAAAATTCATTTGATTTTGTTTTTTTTCCTAAAAAAAATTGAATCATTAAGTTGTCACAACTCATATGATTATAAAAATTACATGATTAACAAGCTGTCACAACTCAATTAATCCTATTTTATTCTTTTAAAAAAGGGTTTAAATTATTTTATATATTTTTATATTTTCGATCTTATCATTTTGTACTTATCTTCTTTTTTAGATTTTTTTTATTTTACTTTTTCAGCCCAATGAGCCCATTAACCTAAACCAAAAAAAAAAAAAAACACACAGCAGCTTACGAAGAAAGCGGAACAAGGAGGGGGGGCCTTTTTTTTGTTTGCTGGGATAGGTGCGACAGTGGCCGACTTTGGGTTGCTCCAATGGAACAGCGCGGCTGGGTGATCTGAGCGGTGCGACTCGGATCTGGTCGTTGCATGGCGGATCGACGGGCTTGGTTGCGAGTAATGGCGACTGAGGGATTGCTGTGACGCTTGGGAGGTTACGACCGGCCAGATCCGTATGGCGAATCACCGGTGAACGACGGGACAGGGCATGGCGGTGTGGATCATGAGAGGAGCTGTTTGGCGTGGTGCGTGTGTTGCAAATCTATTGCAAGGAACGGTGGTGCCAGTTGCGCGGTGACGGGAAGCGGGTTGCAGATTGACTTAGTGCTGAGTTACGCGAGATAGGCAGCTCGATTGGTGCTGGGCGGCTGGTTCATGGTGAATGGATGGGTACGTGATTTCGAGTCACAAATCGGACGTGGATCCGAGTTCGTGCAGCTCAACGGGCGGTCTGGTTGGTTGTGTTGCAACTCAGCGCTGCGCGGATGGGAGTTGCAGGTGAATGTTGTCTGGCATGGAGGGAAGGTTGGTAAGTGGCTTAATGGTTGGGTCACAGTTTGCGATGTAGCAAGGGTAATGGTGTCTCATGGCTAGGCTTTTATGGGGGAAGAGTGAGTGGCTATTTAGGTGTGTGAGGAGAGTATGGTAGTTGGGGGAAGGTTGGCTCGTTTTTGGTAAGTTGAAACATGGGCCGTGAAGATGGTGGGGTTTTTGGTTGGGAGGTGGTCGTGAAGATGGTGGGTGTTTGTAATGGAGGTTGTATTGGTGATGTTTGCAAGTGTTTGGATGGTTGAGTTACGGTGGTGAAGATGGAGAGAAGGCTACGTGATGCTTGGAGAGGTTTTTGGCAGTTATCAAGAATGGTGAGATGAGAGGATATTTGGCAGAGGTTGCTGTGAAGGAGGCTAACTAATGGAAAGAAGCAAATATGGCTTGGGAATTAGTTATAGGCAAAAATCGGTGTGTATTCAAGTCTCAAGGCTGAAAAGTGATCCTTAGGTGAAGTGGATTATGTGTTTTTATAGGAAGTATTAGGCTGAAGTGTTTAAGTTGAAGTGTGATTTGGATTTGCTTAGGATGATAAGTTGTAATCTGTTTATGATGAGTTATGGTTAGTTTAAGAAGAGTTATGATTAATTTAGAATGAAGTTAATGATAAGTTATGGTTCATGGATGAGTTTGTTTTAGGATGAATTTGTTTAGGATGAGTTCGTTTAGGATAACAACTGCTAGAGTTTGTTAGGATAAGTTTAATGACATATAGGTTATGAGATGAGTCATGAGTTAAAAACTGAGTCTTTTTTTTTTTAACAAAATGTATCGGACAAAATTAGGTGTTCACAAGTCCTTATATTTTTCGCTCATTTGGATTATAATTCCTATAATTTTGATTCATTAAAGTATTTGTCTCTATTTTTCATGAATGATTAGTCCCTATAATTTTTATTTATTAAAATATTGGTCTCTTAAAAAATCTAAATGAGTGAAAATATAGGAATTAATATCCAAAAATAAACTATAAGAACAAAAACTCAAATGGGTGGAAACTATAATGATCAAAATCTTATTTAAACCTATCATAAATAACATACCAAGTTTAATTATATTTTGTAATAATCAATTTACATAAAATAATTATTATATGAATATACATTTTTTCAACAATTTTTACATTATAGGCTCATTCATTGGAAAAAATTCATTGTAAAATAATAATGAAATATAAATTTTCATCTTATCTCAAAACAAAATAATAAAAATCATAATTTGTGTATAATATTAAATGAGAAAATATATTTCATGAGTATCTCGCAAGTAAGTATTATAATCCATGTCTCTATTCCTATTTATCAAACATGTAATCACTTCTTGCCTTAATGTTGGTAATCCATTGAGATTCTCACAAACGTAGGTATTTTTGTCATCCCTAATGCTGTTCACACCAACACATTAGATTGCTAAAACTTATACATATTGGGGAGTGTGTCATGAGAGTGAGTGATGGGTATCCATTACATAGGAATTGATATGGCATCTTTATAAATATGATAGTGAAGGTGAGTTATTAAATATTTATTAATTATTAATTTTATAATAAATGTTTAATTTTTTTATAAATAATTTTTAATAAAATAGTTAATAACTCACCTTAAATATTAAATTCTAAAAAAATTGGATACTAAAATAATACCCTATATATTACGGAAAAATTTGCTCTAAAAAGAGAGTGGGTAGTTTTGAATTCATTGTGCACTTTTTTGAATTTTTTTAAAATTTCTTAAGCCAACCAATAATGATTTTGGAAAGGGTGATACTTTTAATTTTTTTTTTACCCATTATGAAAACCATGTCGAATTAAGCAAAAGATTAAAACATCCAATTTCTTTGCATCTCTGCCTTGGGAGAAATTAATTGTGTAATATAAGAGTAATACTTTCATCTAATAAAAAAGTGACATATAGGGATTGAATAACTATACAGTAGTTGGATTAAAAAATAAAAGATTATTAAATTTAATTTGAAAGGTTACAAATTTGTTTAGAATAAAACTCTCAAAGTGCATAAAAAATTTTCCGGTGGTCTTGAAGCTCGTAAATGGAACGGTTGTGTTTGGAAAAATAAGTTTTCTGAGAGTATTATAATTAATGGTTGAGGTTTCATCAAAATTTTATTATAAGATATTTTAAATATAATTAAATGATATATATCATGTATACATGATTATGTTGTTTACTTGTTATGTTTTTTATATACTTTTTGTGATCAAGCTGCTTTTTTTTTTTCTTTTTTTTTTTAATGATGTTTGCTTGATAATAGTGGTTGGTTTTTTGTTTTTAAATGGCATAAATGAGAGATTCTTTTATAAACTTGGTGTACTAAATTTAAGTGTACTAAAGCCCCTTTTGAAAAAGTTTATTTATTAATTTTTTAATCTGAAGAGAGTTTATTTTTAGTTTATTTAGACTTATTTATTGGAATAAGTTTTTATAAAGCATTTTGGTCATGTTCGGATGAACTTATCAAAATAGCTATTGAAATCCAAAAAAATTCTTTTGGACTTATTTTCATAAGTTAAAAATTAAAACTTAGGAAAATAAGCCATTGCGAAAGTTAAAAATAACTTAGATGGGAGCTATTTGTATAATTTATTAACCAAATTAACCTTAATAAATTTCATTTTTTTCTTAGAATATCCTTTAACTCGATAGGTGAGAGATTAATATCTCAAAATATAGTCAAACGCTTAAGTGAAGACTCCTCTATAAATTATCATTTTCGATTCTCCATAAATTGTCAATTTCAATTCTACATAAGCGCACACTTCTTGAAGTGTCTATCCAAACAATATTTAGCTTATTTTAAATCACACTTATGACAGTAAAACTTATTTAATAAGCTCAACTTGAATAAATACTTATTTAAGCTATTTATCCAAATGGAGTCTAATTCAATAAAATACTAACACATCATTTAGTTTTATATATTAGTGAACATCATATTTGTTTAATAAAAAATAATGATATTGCCAATATTTAGCGCAATTGAATACATAATGTTAAGAAATTATTAGATACTCAGATTATAAGATAATTCTCTTGTTCTATATTATTTAATATGCATCACTTCAATTATATGAATCATCATTATCTTTAAATTTAACTATATTTTTAATATTACTACTAATATACTACACATTAAATAATATAGAGTAAGACATTATCACTCATTGCATAGTCACTCATGAGAAAACTTTTATATAAACTTAAAGCACTCAAGTCAAGTGAATTAAACCAATCACACTATTAACTAATAGATAATTATTATAATTAATTAATAATTAATTATATAATCTATCATAATTAATAATATGATTAACTTAATACACTCAAGTTTAGATAATATAGATTTATGCAAAAATTTCTCCTCGCAGACTTTATTTGACATCATTTTATAGTCTGTTTAGTATTATAGATGGAAAAAGAGAAGAAATGACACCATAGAAAAAAAAAGATAAGAAAGGAAAGAAACGAAGAAATGAAGGAGTTATACTCCCCTTGTTTGATATCATGCAGTGGAAAAAGAATAAATATTTCCCTTCTTATGTTTGGTTTTATCCAATAAAAGCATGAAAATGTAGGTAAATATTTGTAAATTTTGGTGGGAATCACAAAAAAATATTTCCTTGCCAAAAGGAAGGGATCCAAAATGTGTGACGCCCATGGATGCAAAATCATCCCAACTCACTTTCTTTCTTCTATTAAATTCATACCAAACAAAACAAAGAGTCTTTTCTTCTCTCATTTTTCTTTCCTTTCCTTTAAAAAATGGATACCAAAATGGAGCCTTAAGAATGGAATGAAAAATAAGGGAAAGAATGAAGTGGGGGTTAGCTTCATCCATTGTTTGGTAACATACTTTAACAATAAAAGGGAAATGATTTGCAAGGATATAATTTTCATATCATTAGTCTCACTATTTTTTCATCATCCTACTTTGGATAGAAAGATAATAAAAGAAAGAGGAGGAAAATAATTTTGTGAGTCTTATCATATCATATATTTTACATGTATCTTCATTTATTTATATATATTTTTATTTTATTTTATTTATAGACCAAACAAAAGAAGTAAAACATATCTTCTTTTTTATTGAATGATATCAACCAAGAATAATGATAACTTCTATTTTTTCACTTCATGTTCTTTCTTTTCCATTTCATTATATCCTTTTATTTTAAGCCTCGTAGTGCACTGAAGATTCTCCATAATGTCTAGAAGAAACTCTCCGTATAGATATATGCTTACTTTTGCCACTAAAGCATGACATCATTACCAATGACGTAATTTGCTTACGCTATTCGTGGTAATTTACAGTAATTCTTGAAAAACGTAGTCTAAATTAGTACTCCAGTTGATTAAGTCAATCAGATAATATTACGAGAGATTATTACATATGGTTAGAATTTGATAAATATATATTTTAAAATAAACTTTTATTATTAATTTTAAATTTAAATTAATAATTTAAAATTTATGTAAATTTACTTAAAATTAATAGTTAAGATAGAGTTTTTTATATTCTCTTAATTTTTTAATAATTTTTATAATATTAAATAAAAAAATATTTAATGAATAAATAAATATATTTAATGTCTTATAAATATAAAAAATATTTAATACTTTATTCATTTAATAATTAAAATAATTAATAAAAAGATTGTGTAGAAAGACTTAGAATTATTTTAATTTATGTGGTCAATTTTTATATTTCACTTAATTAAGTTTAATTATACTTAGGCGCAAATAAAATTTTTAATATTTTATTCTTGTCTATATCTAATTAAAACTAAATTCTCTTAAATTCTTTTTCTAAGTAACCCACCATGGGTACAGAGGCCACATACAAGAATCTCTGCCATTTACATAATTCAACTAATTATTTAATAATTAATTAGAGTAACGTTGGTGTTAAAATTAATAAGAAAAACAAATACTCGTTTTCTTAACTAAAGTGTTGATTTTTTTTTCATGAATTGAAATTTTGAAATAGTAATGGATCCAAACAAAATACTTATACCGGAGAAATAAGTACACAGTGAAATGAACAGAAGCCAGGGAAATATTTCTTCATTTGCTTTTTATAAAGATGTTTATCCTTCTAGACATCTTTGGCCGGTTTCTTGTGACACTTTATATCTCCTAATTAAGCACATTGAAATATTGCATTCTCGTTCAAACTTGCACTAATCTCAAGTATTTTAATACCTCCATCACTTTTAATTTTTGGGTAAGCATATGATTATAGATTTAAATTTTACTTATGTCAATTTTTTAAAATCAAATTATAAAAAAAAATTGATTTTTTAATTTTAACGTGAATAATTTATCTTTAGTCAGATTTAAAAAAATAAATTAAACAAAATAATGTAAACTTATCCGAATACAACTATCATAATTAAAAAAAAAAAACCCCAGCACTTTTCGTGAATCAGGATATTAGCACATAGGCCCCATACAACATGAAAAAGGCATATACCAAATAGGCCCCATCACTATTATTATTATACTTTATATATTTTGCGCTGAGCAATCGCGCCACGTGCACTAAGTATTTAAAAAATATTAAAGTGTTTGCTTTACAATCCTTTTATATATATAAAAGAGATGAGTTAATAAAAATACGTGTAAACTACTCCACACACTATTTATCACAATTAAAAAAAAACCCACTAGCACTTTCCGTGAATCATGATATTAGTAAATAGGCCCCACACTGCTTAAAAAAAACATATACCAAATAGGCCCCCATCACTTTTATTATTATACTTTATATATTGTATTTGAAAAATATTAAAGTGTTTGTTTTACAATCCTTTATATATATATATATATATATATATTGGTGAATATCAAATTAATATTGTACAAAGTAGCATAATGTTGGAATAAGAGTCATATAAAAAAATGGAATAAGAGATGTTCTCTTTTTATTATTATTATTATTCTTTACTTTTTTTTTATAATTATTATTATTATTTACTGCTGTTTATCGTAAGGCTACACACAAAGAAAAAGTTGCACTCCATTTAACATCATTATTATTACATTTAAATTTATTCATAGTACGACAATTTATATACAAATATAACAAATTTTCATATTAAATATGTTCTATGTCTCTACTATTTATTCATTTAGTATTTTTTTAAAATATTCTACTATTTATTCATTTAGTATTTTTTTAAAATAATATGATTTACACTTATTTTTTCTTCGTACAACTTCTCATAATAAAATATAATTGGCGTTATACTTATACATAGATAAGTTACAGTGAATAAAGTTCATCCATGCTGGGGAGGGGGGAGGAAAAGGGATGAGAAGTAAAGAAAAGAAGAGGGAAGGAAAGGAAGGGGATTGAAAGGGAGTTATTGACTTAATTTCCTTAATATGGATGCTTATAAGTGGAAGAATTGATAGATTTTCTTTTCGTGACTTGGAAGTTATAAATAAAGTAGGAATAATTAACTCTCATTTTCTCTTTCTGAATTTAAAATAAGAAAGATTTTTAAGTACTTTCGGAATCAAAAAGAAATTATATTCTATATTATTAAATGTGTATGAAATTAGTTTTGTGAACTAATACTATCTTTCATTAAATTTGTATCATATCAATTATAACATTAAAAATATAATTAAAATAAGAGATAATATTGACCCCTTAAAATTAATATGTTAAACATATAAAGCAAATATTTTTTTTCTTTTATTTTGAGATTATCTAAGAGTTTCTCGTAAAATAAATCATTTTTCTTTCTCACTCTCTAATTTGTGGGAAACGAATTTAAGAGCTTTAAGAGAAAAAGAGGATGAATATTTCTTCTTCCTTCCCTTCTATTCTCCTTGTTAAAAATCTTTCAAATAAAAATATAGGTCTCTTTTTCCTTCAATTCTCATTTTTTTTCCTCTTTATTTCTCATCCAAACATATAATAAAAAAAATTAGATTAATGTAACTACATTCTCTTTTCTTACGTGCGAAAGGATATATTAAAAAATATATTACTATCGGAAAAGATAGTTATACAGAGCCATCACATAAAGTGCTTGCCTGTTATTTGTACCAAAAAATTAATGTACTGGCCCGTTGATGGGATGAAAAAATAAATAAAAAAAGAGAGAAAAAATAAATGCTGATGATTAATTTTTTGTAAGGTCTTCGTAGAACATTACTGTATTATTATGTTGATGTATAAGAAATCTTACAAAAATTAGTGGGTCCATCTTTCTATTTAAGTTTGAGTCATGATTGGAGATGTCAGAGCACATGATACGCGTTTCGAGCCCCCACAATATATGACGCTATTAATACTGAGGAATTCTGTCTTTGTTGCTTTGAGCTGATTTAATTTGTGTAGTTAACTTTGGTCTCAGAAAAATATTAGTGCAACATGGTGAGAGCTCCTTATTTTGAAAAAAATGGAATAAAGAAAGGTGCATGGAGTGAAGAAGAGGATAAGAGGCTTACAGCTTACATTGAGAGACATGGTCATCCTAATTGGCGTCAACTCCCAAAGTTTGCAGGTATGAATTGCAAAGCTTGATTCAGTACTGTAACGACTGTGATTGGTGATCACTCTCCTATTCACTTTGATTATTGTTTATCAAGCATGAGATTTAGAAAATTATCTATCTGAATTAATCGTAATCTTTGCTTTATTGTAATTACTCTTCTCTATAACAGGGTTGGCAAGATGTGGAAAGAGTTGCAGACTTCGTTGGATGAATTATCTGCGGCCAAATCTAAAACGAGGGAACTATACCCAAAAGGAAGAGCAAATAATCATGGATTTGCATAAAAAACATGGAAATAAGTATGGATTTGTTACTTCTCGTTAATCTTCAGAATCTGAATTATTAGTTTCTCCCCCCTTATATTATACGTTGATATCATAATTGGTCAATTTGTCAGAACTTGCAATTCTCTAAACTACCTTTTTCATTTTTCCAAAATTCATATGCAAGTTTTTTTCTTTAGGTACATTAAATGAAAGGCAATGACTATACAACAACTTAGGATAAGGAATACTGCCACTAATATTTAACCATCATTTGATTTGGTCATATTTTTGTTGTTTTGATCAATGATTTCTGGGAAAGAAAAGAGGCTGAACTTAATTTTAGGCTCTGCAATCGTTTGACAATTTTCTTCATCAGCAGAATTCAATGAAGTGTAATTTAGCATTTGGTATGATGTATATCTTGTCACAGGTGGTCTCTGTTTGCTGAAAAACTACCTGGAAGAACGGACAACGGGATAAAGAACTATTGGCATAGCCACCTAAAGAAGTTCTTAAAGCACAATGAAATCACAACATGTGATGAGTTGAAGTCAAAGCCAACAAGCGATGATGTTAGTGTTGATTCCCCCAACATTTTGGAAAGTTCATTGTCCATGTCCTCGGAAACGTCCTACACGGAAGACAACAACTCTCCTTCATTGTCCTCTAGTCATACAGAGTCAACAACCATGAACTGGTCCAGGGAAGAAGATAGCGTTGCTTCATGGGAAACATTTGATGGATTCAGCAGCAATTTTTGGACTGAACCATTTATTTCAGAAAACGCATTTAGTCAGGATTACTTTACCATTCCCAGCTATGGAGCAGAGAGAGAGGAACCTTTTTTCATATGAAAAACCGAGTGACATATGCACAGCAAATAGTAATTTTTCTCTTTGTCTACTTTTGCTCGTAACATAGGCTTCCGAGACCACTTATGATATTTGTGGAAGGAAAATGTCTTTTTTACAGCCCAATACAAAATTTGGGTGGATACTTAACTTGATAAGAGTGTAGTTGAATGTTTTCATACATCTCATGTAAAACTTGAATGAATGTAATGTGTGTAGATATAATTAGGATATTCTATATATTTAAATAACAGAACTTTTTAAGAAATTAAAAGAACTGTTATGCCTTCTACCGAATAAAAAAAAAAAAAAAGGAAAAGAAAACCACAACTGTTAAGCAAGCGAACTCTTCTGATTATTGGAATGGTGTGTGTTCAATATTCATGATTATTTTCCACGGCCATTTATAAGATGGACCATTCAAGTTAGGGTCCATCCATGGACCATGAAATCTCAACCATTTGACAAGTAAAAAATTTGATTAACGGTATAGATTATTTACTTGATGATCAAGTAACAAGTTATATGAACCCAACATTGACTCACTAGCACCATTGACTTTGGTAGCCAGAGCTCCAGATCTGTCATACCAACACCGAAGCAACAACCCTAACAGCCACCACCTATACCTAGCTTCACTGTTCCACCACGTGCATCGTCCAAAGTCACCAACCAACCAAAACTCGCGAGCAACCGTCGTTCCATCCACCAAGCTCACAAGTGAGAACCATCGTGCCATCGAATTGCCCAGTTTTGCACCATCGCAAATCTGCCCAGAATCACCAAGATCTCGACAACAAATCTCAAGGGATGAAGAAAAAGAGGAGGAAGAGGACGATGACGTTGTTCTAGGCAACCTCAAGGATGACAACTGAATCATCTTCTTGCACCTTTTCTACCCTTGCCACCGTTACCATCGCTATCCCCAGCAAGAACGCGTCAATTCACACGACCACAACCACCACAATCTTTGTTTCGAATCCCTCGAACCCAAAACGATAGCGCAACAAGTAAGTTGAAGAGAAAAAGTCGTTGGTGATATCACGTTGACTAGACCTTTCTTATCGTACCTAAATGCACCACACCTTCGTTTTTCCTCTTTTTCTACAACTTAAGATCATTGTAATCTCAACCATTAGATGAAAGTAGAACTAACGGTTAAAAATGAGTGTAAGAGAAAAAAAATTCTGTCGCGTTGACTAAACCTTTTATATATATATATATAATATATATATATATATATATATATTAATTTTATAACCTGCTATTAATTATAAGTTAAAAACTTGGACCATGAATGTTCTCATACACAGGGAATCACCATAAAAGCCACTATTTTCCACATACATGACCTCAGAACAAAAGAAAATTTAAGTTTATGGTTCGGCGAAAGCTTGTGGATCTAGTAATAGCTGACCAACAATAGTCAATAGTCAATAGGAAACCACAAAAGAAGACAAAACTAATATGGTTTATCTTCTCAGTGTCCCCCACCAAACCAGATCTCATGGGAAGGGTACAAATTCTAACCCAGTCGAGGATGAAGGCTTGAAGTTAATACTAAAACAAAAAAGTTGAACTGATGTGTTAAAAACTTAAAAATAAAATTTTGCTACACATGAAAAATCAAAGATCACCTCACAGAAATTGAACTATCAGTGGAATGAAAAAGATTTATTTAAAATAAGTTTATTTTTAAAGTGAATAAATAAAATATATATTTATTTTTTATTTAATAAAGTGTATCAAAATTTCAATACATTAAATAATCTAAAAATAAATATATCTTTACTTATTCACTTTAGACATAGATTCACTTTAAATAATTTTTTTTCAAAGGAATAATATGTGGAAGACTAAAATTATAAGCTGCTCAGAAACAAAATTTCCATCTTTAATTCAACCAAGAGGGTTTTTTAAAATAAGAAAAAAAAAGTTGTAACTTAAGGAAATAAGCATTTGGTCTACACTGAGTGACAAAAAAAAGTTGTAGATTAATTTAACTTACTATTTGCAATACTTTAAAAATTAATACAATTGAATTAATCTGAAACGATATAATTTGTCAATCCCATCAAAAGTCATAACATTTACAATTCCTCAAATACAAATCACAAAACAATTTACGAGTTAATTGAGTTCTTAAATTAATATTTTTCTAAACAAGTTTTATATAAAAATTTACATATGCAAATGAAATATATTTTTTAATTTAATTTTGATGCATTGTTAATATAATTTTTTTTACATTATCAACTAATCATACATCACCACATATGTAACTTTTAAGATAATCATTATAAAAATTAAATATTTTTTATAATATGATATTATATTATTGAATGATAGTATAAAATTTATATACCAATAGTACATTTAAATTAAATTCTTTCATTTTTACATTTTAAACACAGTAAATTATTTGTGTGAGTTAATAACTAAATATTTTAAATAATTCAATAAACTTTATAAATTCAAGACTCGATGCTTTCATGTAAAAAAAAAAAAATAGAATACCCAAGTTATAATTTAGATGTTATTGTCTTGGAAGTTGGAATCCATAAAATTAAGAAAAATGATGTCATTTTCCTTCTTACATTCTTTTTTATATTTATTTTAAATAGGTATAATTAAGTGAAAAAAAATAATAAAAAAATAAACATGATAAATTATATTAAAAAATGTAATATATATATATATATACTATTTATGATGAGAATATTAAAATTGTAAAATTAAAGCAACTGTGTAGAGTTAAATTTCTGTTATTATTTAATTGTTAAATTACAATTCTAATTTACAGACCTTATATGAAAAATGAATATACAAAAAGCCTGACCATAATGCATAATGATCTCTGATTATAATTAACTTATATTTTTATATCAAATAGTATATATATTTCTTTTTATATATTATCTAATACTATTTATTATATATATATTTTTTATCATTTTATTCATTTAATTATATTTATAAAAAATAATATAAACAATAATACACTTTTTTTAATAGTGTAAAAATATCTTTTTCACCCTGATTATTCGGCCGCATCACTGTCGCACACCATCTTGGTAAACGCCAATTCTCAATTACAATGTTATATTTTGAGTAGTCCCGTATTTTTACATTTATATGTTTCTTTGCTAAAGGGTTGTATAATATATTGTAATATTCAAAAGATAGAATTGGTTCTACCAAAAAAAAAGAAAAAGAAAGAAAAGATAGAATTGGTTCTTGGCTTTTCTCTCAAGCCAGTAGCAAAATGAAGTCATAAAGTATGGGTGCCCCAACCAGAAAACTTCCCAACAGACCCTTCGGTCATCATTCGTCTACCTTAATTTTAATTCCACAGAGGAAGAAGTTGGACACTTTCATATGGTGTGAAAGTAAATACATGCGATTAACCACAACATTCAAAAGTAGTTTCATATAACCCAATAATGCATGTCTTTAAATGATTTGATATTGGATTAAATCAAAGGGATCTCTTCCGCTTGGAATTTTTGGTAAAAAGGCAATAAACCAGCATATAGCCCAGGGTCCATGTTCCATTTGCTTTTCCAAAGGATGCCCCTTACACATTTAAGTGGCTATCTTGGTCGATGTTCTTTCCATGCACCACTTAGCATTCCCATTATCCCATGGAAAGCAAAAATAAAAGTAAATATAAGAGCGGCACTGGTTCTCGTCGTTCAAAATGATGGTTTATTGTTGAAGGAAATTTCCTAGAAATTAAAAAATAAGCTCAGTATGTTAAAAAAAAAATTATAATAAAACTTGATTTATATAACTAACCTTAATAAGAAAATACTTGATTATTGTTGTATATAAAAAAATCTCAGTCTTTTTTTGTTTTTGAGAGAGGGTTATATGTGTACTCACATGGCGCATGAGTTCCATATATGAAGGATCAATAAAGTTGAGTCATGGGGGGAGCTATGATTACATGGTGGACGCTTTATTTCTCAATAAATTTGTCTAAATTACATAGAAAGAAGTGATACATATAAGTAGAGTGTAATGCTATTTTGGCAACGCTACAGTGACACAGTTTCAGATAGTATACATGTCTGTATCTGGCTTTTCCACAAGAGAGATGTGTCAGATTGTGACTGTTGTGTGGTAATATATATTTTCATATGTTCCTCTCATCTATATATATTTATTAATTAAGCCTTGTCTCACTGTCTCATAAAGGAAATAATAAATCTAGTAAAGAATTGATAGCTCCATAGTTCAAAGCTTTCAAAATGGATCGTCGATTGGGTCGAGTCACTTTGGGTCGTGTTAAGTTAGGTTAAATATGTTTTCAATTAGTATTTTATTAAAACAATCTAATTTATTGTGGGTTGTGGGTTGAACAAATTAGTTCATTAGATAATTTTTTTATTTATTTAAAAATAAATTTAATCTTTAAAAAAATTAAATTTGTGAAAAATAAAAAATTGTATTACTTAATTTTAAGCTAATGATAAATAAATTAGATAATTAATTCAATTATTAATGGAGTTTTAATTTTTCAAACAAAAAAATGATAATTTCTTTTTAGGTATATATTATTAGATTAAAAAAATAATTAAGATTTTGGTCTAGATTGACTTAAGCCAAGTTGGGCAAATTAACTTTAGACATAAATTTTTTTAACTCAATTCACACTTTTTATCGAGTTATTCAAGTCGACTCATCGACTCGACTCATTTTGATATTTAGATTCATAGTATAACAAAAATGGGGTGTATGTCAAGTAAGGAAGAGGCATCAACGATGGAAAATAGTATATTCAAACATATTATTAGTGGTGTCTTGGGTGGGTTGGGTGGGTTTTGTGGAATATTTGGTCCTGACCTACTCATTAAATCAATGGGTTGAGTTGAGTTGGGTTGAGTAAAATTTTTCCTTCAACCTAACTAGATTAAAAGTGAGTTTAATTGGGTCAAACTCATAGGCCCAACATACATTTTAAAAAAATATATGCTAAAATAAATATCAAAATACAAAATCAAAAATTTATAATACATAATTAAATAATAATATATATGTTTTCAATAAACTAAAAAGTCACATAACTAATCTTATGCAAACATAATAAGTTTCAAACAACCTAAATAGATATAACAAGTATTACTAAGTTAATATAAGTATGGAATAAATTAAAATAAGAACAAGTCCTAAAATTCATAAACTATAAACCACATTAGTTAATTGAAATCAATGTTATCACATTTAGTATATGAATTGACGTAATCATTTAATTCATTTTTAATTTTTTCAAGATATTCTTTATTATCCAAGCAATCTATTAGATTTTTCATCACAATGATCTATTAGATACTTCACGAGTTTTCTTATCTATTTTCTTGGTCACATTAAGATTCTTAATATGACCATAATACCTATATTTAAATTTAATTGATACTATAAAAAAGTTGATAAAAAATAACTTAAAATGTCACTATGGTTAAACAAATTTTATAAGAAGAAAAAAATTAATTAAATGGATTGAGTTTATACAGGTTGACCTTTTCATTCTCGCAACCTAACCTATATCTTATAGATTAGAGTATTTTTTAACTTGATTCAACTTATAGACATAATTTAACTCATATTTTATAAATTAAATTAAATTAAAACGCATGACTTTATATGTTTAGGCAAACCCACCGGACCACCCTACATATTGTCATCGGCAATCAGCATGAACTCTCCAAGTGTGCAGGTAACGTGTCGGGTCAGTCCACATTGATATATTGGGTTTGGTAGGCCACACTTGGACTTCAAACGCCCACCCGAATGCCAAGTTCACACGTGATGCCTTTCATTGCAAATTGCAACTAATGGATCCTCAGGGCCAGAGTAATATTGGGATCATAAGTCATGAGTATATAAATAGATTATGGACCTATAAAAAGATTTTAGCTTAGAAAAGAAGATTTTTTTATAATGTTAATTACTGTAATGCGGAATGCTCAGTAGTATACCAATTCAAAGCATGTTATTTGAACTATTTCAATACGAAATTATCATTACATGGCACCGTTTAGAAACAACCAAGTAGTGTTGTTAGCCAAAAAACTGAATGCTAAGACATGGAGGACAAGAGTTTGGATAATCTAACACTTGACATTGACAGTTGCCAGCGCGCTACTGCCGCCTCATAAGAAAGAGAAATTCGAAGATACTCTCATAGACTCCTAGTAACGTTATCACATATGCTATGACAATATATTTCTAAGAGTTTTTATAATAAGATATTTTTTTTATTAAATATAGTTGAAATTAAAAAATTTAATATAATATATATTTAATAGTGCATAACAATATAATTTTTTTACTCCGAAAGCACTTAATAATTTTTTTACTTTGACACGTCTAACTCAATTACGTGTTCGGGAGTTTTCGAGTAAGTTTCGAACCGAACCAGATGTAACTACGTGCAAGTCTATGGTCTGAAACGGGTTAGTCAATGTTTCGGGCCACGCTTTGTTGGGCTGAATTTTTTGGATGTTTGAAAATATTATCCTAATTAATTAATTCATATTTAGATATGTAAATTTAGGTTAAATTATTTTAGTCTGTAGGTCCCTATCATTTCACGGGGTTTTTTAAAAAGTTTTTATTGAGTAATAGCCGTAATGAATATTTACAGTTAATTGCAGGTTATTATGTGTTGCTGCTATAGGTTTGGCGACTTAATTATAAATTTTTATAATTAGTAAAGACTTAATTAAAAACTTTGTCAAAACTATAGGGGTGCATTTAAATTTTTTTAGGAGTATAAGGATCTCATTAAAGCTTTTAAACGTTAGAAATCTATTTAAAAGTTTAGTAAAATTATAGCAATTTTCAAAGTAATTTAACCATAAATTTATAAACGATTTAAAGACAATTTTTTGTTTTTTTTGGTCTTTGACCGGGAGTATCCACCGTCGATAGCAGTGACTAATCTCCAATGGGGAAACTGAAGGCATCACTTAAGGCGGGAGTCTCCTCCCAGCTTGGATTTTTTCCATACGCAAGAGTTGGGATTCGAAACCCAGATCACTTGTTTAAGGCAGGAGAGTCCCAACTTTGGTAAAGACAATTTTTGTTTTGAATGTATAAAAAGGATTATATTTATATATTAAATTACAAAAATAGATAAAGAATAATTTGTCTAAATTATAAAATATTTGATGTTTTATGGTGAATTTGGTCAAAGTGCCTAAAGCTGTGAAATAATCATCCAGGATTATAAGTAAAATGTTCAAATCAAATCTTTTTAATGGAAGAATATGTTACCTACAAAGAGTGGGTTGATGTGTTAAGTAACATTGACCCTTTGGAACAATGACGCGAGTTCATATTTCAAATAAACAATTATTATAAAAAGATTGCATAACTCTCGTACTCCCGTGATCGAACAAAGATTAATTTCGTGAATAGTTCAAATGAATCGAACTTGTAAAGATACTTCATGGTTAAAAAAAAGGTCGGCTTTATTGGGATCAGCCATCCTTTTAAGCAAGGCTAGATTAATTTTGGAGACCATAATAACTATTTTGGCTGCAAACTCTTTCTAAGATTATGTCCACTTGGGAGTTGATTATGATTAGGTTATTACTGTGTTGGTTACGAGCCACTATTCTTAATGAGTCGGATTCAAATATAATTATGGTATTTGTTGATAGACTTAAATAAAAAGAATTGTACTCTAACTAACCATATACTTTGGACTTATGGGTAAACACTCGATATAACAAGTGATATCTGAACCAAAATCACGAGTTTAATTAGGGTTAGAGCCAAGTCGAACACTGGTGCTTGTTGATGAACTTAAATCGAAATAATTATATCCTAACTAATAGTTATAACTTTTAACTTATTGATAAATGCTTAATTCATCATATTGTCAATCCTTTTACGATCTATTGTTATATATATATTTATATATATATATATATATATATATATATATATATAAAAGTTGACTAAAATAAAAGTAAAACGATGTCATTGGAATTTAATTTCAATAGTCCTCAAAGGATAGTGTATGGATAGTGGGGAACTTTATGTGTTTACCTTTTATTTTTCACAAAAAAAATGCATATTTGTTTATATTATATATTAAATTATTTTACAAAGTGCTAATATATGTATATAATCAATCTTTTCCCATACAATTTTATGGGTGGGACTATTAACATTTTAATATGTCTATTTATACTCTCATTTTTTAATTTTTATTGAGAAATTTACTTTTTAAAAAACTTTAAGAGAGAGTGAATTTTAAAAGTGTAATAAAAAAATACAAAGTGTGATCATAGACATGCCAATAACCCACCCCAATTTCATATAATTCAACAATTTTAAATTAGGTGTTAGCCACACACTTCTAATGGAGGCTTTTGTCTTTTGTTTTTCCAGAGTTTTAGCTGTTGTTTCTTGACCAAACTAGAAAGTAGCATTCGGATATAATGTTTGAACAAGTGTTAATAGGAAGCAGGGGACTCCTTTCCTTCAAACTGCAAAGGCTAGGCTACCCGAAATACTGATTTTTCTTTTATTATTAATTTTTTAATGATGGTAACCTATTCATATTGCTTTTACTGTCACACACCCGCTTGAAGTACTATTCGTGCGGAGACATACGAAAGATTTGATATCTTCAGTGAGTTTGAAGCCTTATCTAATTATCTCGATTATCATGTTCAAAATTTTTTAGCCACACAATTTTTTTTTTAATTTTTTGTTTTTTTGCGGTACATAGGAATAGAATGTTGTTAGTCATCATGGAGAGCTAGCACCGAGACTGTGTGTGGAGATTCCTAGCTTTTGACGAAATTCTTCAATTTAAATGCAGAATGCCTGGATGAAACCAGGACAGTACAGTGCTACACCGCCGCATTGAGGCAGCGTACGAAGCGCGCACTGCACCTGTGATTCTGTGAAGCTCTTGGATTTCGTTTTTAACTAGGCTCACAACCACTAACGGAGACAAGAAGCCACACCATCTCGCATTTATGGAATTTGGAGGCTTATCATTGACATTGTACCCACTTCTATATTAACTATGCCAATTCTCTTTCTTAATTCTCTGCCTCGGAATTCATGTGACTTTGGGCAGGGCCAGGGGTTCCCCACGACTTTAATTGCATGTATACACACACAAACATCATCATCAACCGTGTAGACATATATAGTCTATCCAATTATGTAAACTAATTAAGCAAATCAACAACTAACACATGAAACATAGTCATTTTATATTAAACAATTGCATAAATCTCTCTATGCAACACAATTATTTTATATTTAAAGTAATAATATGTGAATTGTTAATTTACTAGCTTATTATACACAACTTATTTATTAATTTAGCCTACTCAAGAATTTCTCCACATCCAGTACTGAGTCCTACCATTACAACTGAAAACCAAGAAACTCCCCCATCCCGAAACTCTTCCTGCAGCTGCAAGGTTTTCCCACTGCCCGCTATTAATTACGTATCAGTGGTTCTCAGCTGGCGATGGAATTTCTTTTATTTTTTTAACTCTTCGTGGCCACAAAGTTCACAGTTTGGAATATCAATTCGTGACCCCATGAACCTGAACTCTTATTTGACAATGGGCAGTGGTGGTCTTCCTCATTTGAGTCACTGACTCAACCTGGCATTGCAGGCTTGGTTGGTCTATGATACACAAATTTATTTGTCCAGGCTGTCTATAAACTAGTTTGGGCTTGTTGCAAAATGGGGAAGTGTGATCCCTTCCAATGTACTATTTTCTTTAATTATGGATTAGTTACTATATATCTATGGAGTTGGGAGTTGCAATATGCAGAAATTATGAACAAGGCCTGCAAGTTGGTTTTGGCTTTAATCAGTTTCAAGTTTTGTCCTTTTAGATAGAAAATGAGTGAATCTGTTTAAGGTATGAATGCACATTGTTGCGGCTTCTTCAACTGTTTTCACTCTATCAGAAGCAGTAAATTAAACTAGAATACTTCATCAACGTGTCCTTTCTCCACTTGAAGTTCGGTAAACCCTGACAAGAAAATATAACTACATAGGTTTTAGTTTATGAAACAAAAAAATCTTTTTATTTTACCCCCACTTTTTTAACACCAGTTTCAAACTCTCTTTCCGAGTCTTTATTTATTTATCTATATATATCAATGGTACTACCATTAGAATTTACAAGAGAGTTGGAAACTTAAGAAAGAGTTTACATGCGAGGTATTGTTTACAGACTTCCATATATAGAAGCACTTCCGGTTGAGCATTTCTGCATATAATGGGGAAACTAAACTACCAACCCAAATTATAAAACAAGGTTTGAGATAGCTCCATCATGAACCAGATTTTCAACCTAGTGAATCAAAAGTCTCATGGTTGCATATAACAAAGCGAATAATATGCCAAACTCATGATTATTATATACTATGACAAGCATAGAGAAAGTCTGCAGCACGATTATCACCCAAATCCCTACTATAAAGCTCTTTCTGGAGTCAAATCAGATCGAATTTCAACAAACAGCGCTTTCATATTAGGAATCTGATAGCATATTGAAAAGTAAAATTGCATGCTTGTATCAAATTTTTGTGGCAGGGTACCTAATAAAGTTAACAGGTAGGGAATTCTGCTACTTCAACAGTAAGTCTTCAGAGCATCTTTGATTTTAACTGCTCGTCATATGAATTGGAAATGGTAAATATAAGTGATCATCTGGGACTGAAAACGGCACTCATGTTGCGGTTTATCAGTTTTCTCTATTCTATCAATTACAATAATGCTGGGATTATAGATTTGAAATTGAAAAAAATAAGAGACAAAAAAAGTAAAAAGAAAATAAGGGAATTTGCTTAGAGAAGTGAAAAAGTTGTACGAATTCATGTTCGGTAAGAAAAATCATGTGTGAGGCAAACAATTAATCCTGTATACGTTGTGATGAGCGCAGAAAGCATATTTATTAAGAAAGTTAAAATAAAATATTTTAAATAAAAAATAAAGCTTTTTCAATTACAATAATGATGCGGTTTATCTGATTTCTCTATTCTGTTAATTACAATAATGCTGGGATTATAGATTTAAAATGGAAAAAATAAGAGACAAAAAAAGTAAAGAGAAAATAAGGGAATTTGCTTAGAGAAGTAGAAAAGTTGACGAATTCATGGTCAATAAGAAAAATCCTGTGTGAGGCAAATAATTAATCTTATATGCGTTGCAATGAATGCAAAAAATATACATATTAATCAAAATAAAATTTTTAAATAAAAAAGATAAAGTTTTTTAATTTTTAAGTATTAAATATTTTGTTTTTATTTAAATTTCTTCAACAAATATTCTAAAGCACTTGATAGTAAAAATTTATTCGTTATACCACTACTGAGAAAAGTTTTCATAAGAAGACATGTGATAACATTATATCATGAAGATATAGACACTGTGAAGATATTTTATTAGAAATAGATTATATATATATATACACACATGTAAAATGTATATGGTAAAATAATTGTTTATTATAAGAAGGAAAGAAATAAATTTTAATTATTAAATCTTATATGATTAGTTAAGATTAAATATATATATGTAATTTTTTTAAATAATTTAATAATTTTTAAATAAATTTTAATCTTAATTATTTATATATGACTATAAAGTTAAGATTTAATATTTTCATAATAAAATTTTTTTTTTAAATATGCTATATATATATATTATATGGTGTTGTTTTGTGATAGCGACTTTTGGGCATTATTGGTTTTTGGGCTGTGAGAGTTATTAAATTGAGAAACTGATGATGTATTTCTTTTTATTATTTATCGTCGATTAAAATTAAATAGACATATTTAGCAGACGATGTTTAATTTTTTGTATGATTTTTCTTTTAGTTGTTTCTTGTGCTCTTATACTTCTGCATTTTTACAATAAATACTAACTAAACACGGAAAATAAAGAGTAGCAAGAGGTTCCAATTCAACAAAGAATAAAGAAGAAAAAGCAATTTTATTGAAAAATAATCAGAAAAGAGCGAAAATGGAGGGAGGGGGGGAAGGGATCCGGCTTCTCTCCCGCAGCCTTCAAAGAAGAATCTGAATCGGGGGGGATTTTCAAGGGGTTGAAGAGAATCCAAATCGAGGGGAAGGGGGAATGGAAAACTCAACCCATTAACCGATTCCCTGGAACCAATTCCCTGTGTAAAGCTGCAATCATCTCCCAGGTACAAGAACAGACATCTCAAAAATAGGTCCAAACAAAATATCTTCGATAAGGAAATTTCAGTGATGAGAACCATCCAACGGTTCATATATTTAATACTATATCACTTTCATTCAAGATACATCTAACTCTCACTAATAAATAAAACTCTCATCAATAATAATAATAATAATAGGTAGCACAATTGGTAAAGGTGAGTCACTTTAATTAAGTTAGTCGAAATTTAATTTTTTTTAAGATTTATTATTGAATATTAACAAATTATCTATAAGTTAAGTCGATTGAGATTCAAATTTTATCAAAATTGTAATTGACGGATTTTTAGTAAGCATTTGTTAAGCATAAAGTTACTTTCTCATTTCAGGACGAGACAACCACTTCTAAAACGATATTATTTGAGTAAAATTTAATTTCAATCTTTTCTTTAAACTTCGTTAATTATTCTTCATTTATTATTTTTAATCCTACTTAATTGAATTAAGATTAAAAGAGTAAAAAATAAAGAGTTGGAAAAAAAACAGTTGAAATCAAATTTTGTTCATATGATTTTATTTAAAAATAAATAAATAAACTATCACGAATCTGTATTAACTAGAATATGTATTAACAAAAGAATTGAAAATTGCATAACTTGAAGGAAAGAACACAGAGATAAGAAAGAAGTAAACAAAAACAAAAAACAAAAAACAAAGAGGAAAGGACAAAGAGACACATAGAGATTGGAGACACTCTTCTTAGCTGTCCAATTAATGGTTAACCATTTTTGCCACAACATGTTTATAGCGAATCCAAGACAAAAGATGCATTTCCATCTCTAGTAAAGAAAAGTACATGCGCCACTCATGCAGCGAGATTTCGCCCTTCCTGGCTCTTGCTTTACGCTGACCTGAACTCACTTAAGAAAGAAGGAACTAAAAACATATATATATATATACACTCCTTTCATTCTTTTTTACTTATTTTTTAAGATTTGTTACAAGAATTAAAAATATAATTAAATAATTTCAAATTAAGTGAAATATAAATTAAAATGATTAGATTGTCTTTTTTATTCCATTAAAAATGTTTAAAAAATTATAAAAATTAATTAATATATGTAATTATTAAATTTAATAAAAAAATAAAGTATAATTAAAAAATAATCATTGATATATCTTTAAAAATTTTAATAAATAAATAAATTAAAACAAATAAATTTTTAAAAAGACGGATAAAAAAGAATAATAGAAATATAATAATTACACTATGTGTGTGAGTGTGAGTTTACATATAAAAGTACTAATTTTTATTTTCCAAGAAAAAATTGTTGCTTCACTGTTACAGTGTTACAATTATTATTCCTTTGCCAGAAGCTAAGAGACACAACCACACTTAAACCACAAAATACAAGATACACAAAATTCAACCCTACAATTCAAAGTTATGTTTTGTCTTTTTGATGGTCTAGAAAACAAAAATTCCCGCACCTTATCTTCCCTGCTTCTTTTCTCGACCACCAGAAGTAATGAAGGTCGTACCAGGATCATGTCACAGTGATTTTGTCCGTGAACTATATCCATCAACTACCTTCCTTCTCAATCTTCACTCTCACCCCATCACTTTCGTCTCTTCCTATTTTTCGTGCCCTTCAATTTTCATTTTTTGACCCCTCATTTTTTTGTTAACTAGATCAAGTTGATATATGACTAATGAGTAATGACATAGTCGCTTTCCAATGGACCAGAGGATTCAATGTTATCCTCTGCTTGCGGTACTCATCAACATTGTTTAATCCGAGAAATCTGGACCGTTTAATTGTTACCATAATCAGTGATTTTCCTTTTCTTGAGGTCCTTCTCTTGTCTCAGAGTAGAGGCGGCAACGGTGATTCCGTTGGTTTTTTCACTTTCTGAACTCAGAAAATGATGGTCCAACACATTAACCGGTGTGTCTGAACTTGAAACCGAATTTAATACGGACTCGTACTCCTCCTCAATGCCTATATCTTGTATCACATTATAGCACTGCAGCATGCTTTCCTGCAGTAAAATTATCGTACTTTCTATTAATTCCTCAATATTAAAAACAAGTTTTGCCACAGATTAAAAAAAAAAAACTTGTCACTTATTAATAATTCATCACAAGTGCAACATAATAATAATAATAATAATAATAATAAGAAAATGCTTCCTGTACGTTCAGTAGAAGTTCCATTTAGTAACAATATAAATATACAAAATATAAGATAAGATTAATTATAATCATATGATAATAGAAACTGTATAGAAAATGTAACTATGTGTTTATAATAATAATGGAAGGATATGTACTTTATTTACATATGAACAATCGGATATTGCTCTCAAGAAGCACGGATATTGAAAAGGAAACAACTCATGAGAAGCACACAGAAGTGCTGATGCAGCAATTACAGATGGCTTGAATTCCAAAAGCTTTATCTCTGCATAAAAGACAATGATTATTCAACTAGTATTCAAGATTAGTGATCAAATAAACTTATTTTTTGTTCAAATATTCAACTAGCTAATAAAGATTATATATTAATCATACCTGTTTGTGACTTGAATATAATTTCAGCTGCTCGGTCTTTGAGAACCTGCCCCATTGGTGGGTCTTTGAGCCTGAACAAAGTAATGAAGAAAGTTATGAAAGAGAAGGGAGTGATGGACCGCATTCGCCATTGTAGAGCTCCCAAGATAAGGGCTTCCATTCTTTGTATCGTTTGCGTCTCAAAAATGATGCCACCGTCACTCTGTTTCAGAAGGGCCTAGTAACACCAGTTTCATTCAATGAATACCAACCTCTCTCATAAACCCTATGTTTTTTCAAGCACATTACTTAGAATGCATAGCGTTTTTACCTGGACATCAGTGGCAGAGTACTCTGTTCTCATCATCTTGGTTGCTAGGGAAAAGCAAGAGATTGCAAGGAGCCTAAGGGCCCATGGCTTTGGTTGCTGTTACATAAACCAAATTTGAGTTAGATCTTGAGGGAGCAGAATCCAACTGATACTATTCTATATTCTTTAATATTTACAGATAAGAACATGAGTTAATGCATTTATCAAAAACAAAGAAGGCCAAAGCAATTATTTGATTAAAAAAAAGAGAGACAAAAAGAAAAAAAACTCCCAATATCATGAATGAGAAGAAAAATGAACAAAGCAAGTAAATCATCCACAAAATAGTACATTTGGTTTCTTTACCAATATCCCTTGGATGGCCAGGAACCGGTCCAAATAGTTGATAGCAAGGTAAGACAAAACTGGATCCAAAGTACAGGATAACTGAACAAAATCAACCAACCCACATTCAGATTACTTTAAAAATATAATCTTTTCTCAAGCAATAATCAAAATTCTCTTTCTCAACAAAAAAAAAAAAAACTGAATTGGGCTTGGCACTTACCTGTGAGATTAAAGAAATGCCTTTTCTTCTAACAGAGATGTCAAGATCTGTGTCTTTGAGAGTGTGAAAGTAATTTTGCGATGGGATGTGATCGGATTCAATAAGGAAGAGAGAAGGGACAGCATCACAGTGAAGATCGTGGAAGTTTTCTAAAGGGTTTTCAAGGTCAAACTCCATGGACGAGTTGTCTGTGAAGAAGTTACTCAGTGGCGCTGAAAGGCAAGAAGGACAGGCATTGTTAAAGAGAGGCAAAGTGCTAGAGCTGCTGCTGAGAGAGTTTTCAGCTTTCTTCAAATGAAAACTATGGAGACTGCTTTGGTTCTTCCTCAACTTTGAAAGTTTTCTTGCTACTTGCTAATCTCTCTTTATTAGTGTTGCTGCATTCTATGCCTCTCTCTCTCTCTCTCTCTCTCGCCCTTTTGTCTCTGATTGGCATATTATATTTGGGAAAATAGGAGGTTGTTGGTCCCCTGTGCTCAGGGTTGCATGAGATGCTGGGGCTATGGCAGAACCAGAATGGTTAGGCACCCAAAGCCCAGGTCTGGTTTTAGGCAAAGTTTGAGTTTGACATTTGCGTTGAATTATATATTTTTCTTTTAAATATATATTAAAAAATAAAAAACTGTAATGTGAAACTTGAATTTGTTTTTAAGACTTTTCGTGATTGTGACCTTGATGCTTAATCGCATTCTTCTGATTAAGATGTGTGCAAATTAGAAAATGATGATGTTAAATTTTTTTTTAAAGGTATATGTATTATATATATTTTTTAAGGGTGTGTGATTGAAAAAAAAAAAAAAAAAAATAAGTATAATAAATTATATTAGATAATATATAAAAAAAGTGTATATATTAATTATGATAAAAATATCATAATTGATGCAAATTAGGTTTGAACACCCCATGACTCCAAAATCGAAATGGAAAATGCTAATAAAATGATATCTATTGTAATAATTATATGTCACATTTTTTTAAGCCAATCAAAGCCGCATTCTGGGTGGAATTCATTGCTCTTGAGCATCAGAAAAATAGGTAATAAAGAAATACTTTAATGGGTGAGATTGACAGATATTGCCTTCGGCATGCCCCAATTCAATGTCACCAATGAAGGATACAGTGGAATTAGCATGTCAATGATTAGGAATAATGAAGCATTATGTTTCTAAGATAAAGCAAGGGACTGAAGATGCGAATTATCGAAGATGCGAATTATCAGTCTCTTGAAAATCTCTCAAATTAGTATGTGAATTGAACATAACAAAGGTCAAATCGACATGATAAAGCGATCGTGCACGTTTTGTTTTGGCCAAGTTTATGCATGGTACATAGTCATAATTACTATGCTGGACTACATTAGAAGCCAAGTGGAACAGAGAGCGTTCTTTTTAATTCTTATATTTCTATTTGGAAGAATAATATGTTATTAATTTCTCCGCATTATGTCAGCATCATGTTCATGTTAGTACAGGTTACTATTTTAACATGCTTAGGGCTTCAAACTAAAAATAAGGACGCATTCTACTAATTGTGTTGTATATAACGATAATTTTTCAATTTTTCAAAAATAGAGAATTATATTAACCTCTTTTAAAGTTAACGCTTCTTACTTTGACATATTTATTATTTAATTACAAGAGTATTTATTATTATTCTTGTGTTTTTATTATCATTTTTATTTATTATTTTTTATTAAATAAATTAATTTAAATTATTAAATCAAAATAAATAAATAAATATTTAATAATAATAATAATAAAATAAAAATAATAATAGATACAAAAAAATGACAATAGACATATCTTTTAATTATACATGCGTTTTTTACTTTGTTAATTTTTAAAGAAAGAAAATTTATGTATCTTTGTACATAAAGTAAGATAGATATGTATAATTTTTTAAATAAAAATAATATCAGGTTTAAGAACAATACATAAAGTAAAGAATGTAAGTGTTATTTAGAGTGTCAATGTAATAAAGGTTACCACTATCTAATGTCAGTATAATTACTTTTTTTTCTTTTTAATTAAGTGGTAATTTCATACATTATACACGAAAACAATTTTAAATTAATATATAAATTTTGAGTTTACCATAAATAGGTCTAAGTTTTAAAAAAATGGTCAATCCACTGAACACGATTAATGGTTGAAACTTTACAATCAAAATTTGACGTCGATCTAACTTGTTTACTTAATTGAATATAAATATTAAACAATATATGTTACAATAAATTCAGAATGTATATTAGAAAGACCGTTTTACAAGAAAAAAAAATTGAACTTGATGACTAAATGATACCCAAATTGATAATTTTTCACTAGATTTAAGTATCCTTTATTCATGATTGAAAAAAAGAAAAGAAAAAGAAAAAATGACATGATTATTAAATGAGTAATTAGTATAAAAAAATATTATATTATCCTGACCTAATTAACTCAACTTTAACTCATCATATCAACACGAATCAACACATTTAAAGATAAAACTGTAAACAGAAAATTCAAATATTAGATTCCTCCAAATAAATTTGAGGAATATAAGACCCAGCTTGTGGGGCTGCTATGACCCTTCAACACACATGATTTCTTCACATATATAGATAGTGACAAGTTTGAAATCTTGCCTCTTCACACCAAACCATGAAAATATGTAATTACTTCATGGTGTAAAAGCCTACAATATCCACTTTACCTTCCTGTCAGTTAAATGGCTCAAACGTTAAAATAACTTTCTCATGCTCATGGCAGGGTGATAGTTTGGACAATTTCTGTCTTTATATTGAATGAAAATTCCTCTCTTGTAAACAAGAACTCAGGAAGAAGAGACTACTAATAGGACAAACCATCGACACTCGGACACATACAAAGTTACCATTATCTTAAAATCTAAGCCTAAAGTGAAAAATATTTTAATGCTTCGACTTTAATTAATTGGAAGGTAATGGGAAGACTACAACTTGGATTAAAGTAAGTGTATGTGTATTAGTTCCATCCTATTAAACTTTTTAAGATTTTTGCATATTCTAGACTCATCAGGTTTAGATCTGTTTTTCACGGCAACTTAATTAGGTTTAAAGACTAGCACATGACTAAGATATAAAGAGATAAAGCTAGAAAGACTATAGTCTTGATTGAAGGGACTGGAATTTGTTATTCAATTCATGATTCTTGACTAGTAAATTGTATGACTCCAAGCATAGAGAATCAGTTTATTGCAATTAATGGCAAATTAAGGTTAAAAAAATGAGATTATAGTTAAATCAAGCTCAAGCATCGCCTACCTATATTTACATTGATATATATTAGTAGATATCTTTGATATATAAATCTTAAACAATACAATTTTGTGATGGAATTTGGAACTATTCCATCTTGCCATAGGCTATAGCATGTCACATATGACATGACTCCTCAAATTAGTTAAGTTGAGGCGTCAATTTTGTAATCCGCCGTTTACTGCAAACTTACACCACCGAGGTGAAGAATGGAGTGGACACACGTATAGTTTGAAGTTTACGTACACCATAAACTTGTATACATAATGAAATATGTGTCATATAAAAGCAAGACAGATAAGGATTGAAATCCTTCAATTCATGTTTTAAAACACAAACATATGTGAAACTGATAAAGAGTAGGTAAACCATTAAAGGAGATCATGCTTCTTATCCTATGTTTGTAACAGGTATATGTCCCTACATATAATTAAATAGTCATTAAATAGTTGGGTAAATTACTATAAATTATAGTAAGTGCTACAACCACATTGTGGTGGTACTTTTCGTTACAGCTGTGCAAACTTTAAATTACAAACTCTATTTTAACCCAAACAAGGGACCATCGTACGTGGAGCAGTCTTAACCTACTTGGCCAACAGATACGACGTACATGTCTCTTTCTTTATGCACGACTCAGGGTTAATGCATGCCATTTCTTTTTTGTAACATAGATCTTTAACAACAGCCTCTGGGTGAACACCATAGAAAACTAATATTGCACGCCAACTACTCTTATTCTAGAATCCCCATACATATTATATATTTTCAAATTTACACAGTATATATATACATATCATATATATGATTCAAAATATTTTGTCTGGAGAAGAGACACAATGCAGCATATTGAAAACTTTCCAGGCAATTAAAGCCTCAAACAATTTCTTTGGTCTATCAAAATATTTGGTCTTTTTTCACCCACGAAAAAATATTTGTTTTGTTTTTTTTAACACACTTCTGGGTCCACTTTGTTGTTCTCCCTTATTGATCTCAATGTATAACATTAAAAGGGTTGGGAAAGCAAGTATTAAGTGAGTTGAGTCCCACTCTGAACCCTGAAATGCAAAGTATCATCTTGTCTAGAGTCAATGTTAAGCGAAAAATGACACAACCTACAACGGTTCTCAAATCAAAACCACGTACTTTTTAAACCGACTCATTTAATACTTTGCACTATCACTTTGGGCGGGCCTGAAGTCTCCCTTTATTTGCTCTGAGGGACAACGATAATACATATATACAAAAATAAAAATGACAAAACTCTATTCCCAGATCTAAGAACGAGGGTAAACATATTGTTATTGAAAAATCTCTGCCATCATAAAGAAAGAAGGACTTCAACCGGTGCTTGGGAATTGGGACAGCGAGCTCTTGGTGACTTTTGGTCCGTTAGTCATCGATCTAGGGAAAAACCTGTGGCTCAGAAATATAAACAAAGACGTGTGTGTGATTTATGACCAATATATTAGTCAAAGGCATATAGCATTGAGTTAATTTGGTTGGGGTGCATATGGGGCATGTGTCATTAAGATGTGGGAAAGTTAGTTCTTGGGAGACTTTTTGGGTCTTGCCAAGTCAATGTGAAAAAGAATAATTAATTATTTTAAAAAAAAAGATTAATCTTTTTCGTCTATTGGGATAAAGTAAAGGAAAATCAGTGATGCTATTTGTAGCGAATTATTTCTACGAAAATCTCACAAAGCTAGTTTGCATAACCAATCAGTTTTGGAGAAATACATGGGTGGCAAGGATATAAAACGGTTTTGAGATGAGTTTTGCTATGACTTCCAAGTTTTTCTTAATAATTTTTTAATATTAAATGAAAAAAATATTAAATAAAAAATAAATATATTTAATGTCTTAAAAATATAAAAAAATATTTAATATTTTTTATTTAATAATTATGAAGATTAATATGAAGATTAGGTAAAAAAAAATTAGAATTATTCTTTTGAGATTTTGAATGAGCAATAACTGCTTGGCACATTGGATTCATGTGAAGATTCACAAAAACCACTTCGTATTATTCAGCATTACTGTTTTTCATTTCACTGTCGAAAAATTGAATATTTATTCTTTTGTTTTATAAAGGGAATTCATAATCACTTTAGAGTACAAATGTAATAAAGTAGAATATTAAAATTAATGGTCGACCTCTAATACCCTTAGAGTAGTTCTTGTGGTCAGAGTTCAACACTTCACAAAGGTCGATCACTTAAGAGTTCACCTAAAAGAATACAAATAAAAATTCAGTCTGGGTAACAACCCTACTGTGTTAAGACAAACAAAAATGTTAATCTTACTCTTCCTTTTTTATATTTTTTTATTGAAAAAAGGAAAAGAGATAAACTCACCTTTCTTTTTCTCTCTTTCTCCTTTTTTATTTTTTCATAGAAACTTATAAAAGGAAAGAGTACAGATTCAATTGTAAGAATAACATGGATGTAAGCAAAAAAGATGTGTTTGCCTCTTTGGTTGAGTGATGTTGTAGAAGCCATAAATCAACTTCATCACTAGTTATAATTAACCTATAATATATGAAATTAAGAAGATTACTTTAAAACATAATTGAATGGTTTGATAATTCCATTTGTTTAGTGTACTTACTTTAGTTTGGACCACTATCTATATGTTCTAAATGCAAATAGCGTAAGTAAAACCAAATAGGGGAGGATAATCGTCAATAGCCCAAGCCAAGTAGTCCGTTGTTAGCTATGTGACAACTACTGCCTGACTGTGATCAGCCAGAAAGTTACTGCATTGTTCCTTGTTGCAAATTATGATATTTTTTCTTTAATAAAATTATTTCAAATAGAGAAAAGCACAAATAACACTTATGTAAGATTTACAAATCTTTGCATAGAAAATGGTGAATTTGAATTATCTCATTTGAAAAGAAGATGAAATGATTTTTTTTTTTAAATGGAAAATATACAAGTTTCTTTGTAGAAAAGATATCTTTCTCGCTCTAAAAGGAAACAAATGGATACAAATCTATAGGAAATTATAGGATTCTTCTTGCAAGGATAGTCAATTTCTTAAAACAAAGGGTAAATAATAAATAATAATCAAATTGGGCTTGCGGATTCTGGGGATAAGTTTTAATTAAAGTATTTATTAAGTTAGGAGACAAAAAGCTTTAGGGCATTGCAAGATGCTAAATGGCTTTTCATGTGTTTCATCACTTCGAAATGCCTTTGAAGAACGTTCCATTTCTTTGGAGTTGCTTCAAGCTTGCTCTATCTCTCTGGTAGTTTCCTTTTAATATATGCATATATAGTTTATCTCAGCACACCTTTTGCTTTCCCTGTTGGTTGTTATCTTCTTTGACAAAAACCATAGATTCTCTTTTAATTTCCCGCATGCCTTGATGCAAGAGAAAGCCTAAAGAGACCATTTTTCCCCCTCTCATTGGAAGACCAATACCCTTCTTCCTTTTGCTCTTTATACTTTCTCTGAAATATATACCAAATACATATACATGCATAAGTTTTGGAGAACTGCAGAAATTTTGACAGAGAAAAGAGATTGCACGCTTCAAATAAAAATACTTTATTAACTATAAATGAAAGGATTTTGCTAACCAGTGCATACAGTTGTTAAAAAAGTTAAAAAAATAATAATAAAAATTATATATTCAATATATTAAAATTTAAAAATAATTTATTGTCTTATTTAAAAAAATTTAATTTAATTTTCTTAACAAGTGTAGTCTTAACAAAATCTTAAACAAAAATAGGGGGAGAGAGAGACAGGCTCGAGATGACTTGATGAGTACATGTAGCACGCCACACCCCCCATGCAGATGACAGCATCATTGCATGCTTAATGTTTGCAATAGAGGACATACACAAGCAAGTGGGCCTTTCCCTAGCTACTTGGGACAAACTAGAAACACACATCAATAATTTATGTTCTTTATTTTCGATACATACACATCAATAATTTATGCTAGGTTTTATCCAGTTTTTACTTTCTCACTGTACTGAAAATTTATGCTAGGCTCAAGGACGGACTCACTTGTATAATAGTGGAACACTTATTCACCTTATGAAATTTTTTATTATCTACAATAGTTATTTAACATTTCTATCTTTTTATATTTTTAATTTTGTCTTCATATAATGTGTAAGTAAGTAAATTCATTATAAAAGAAGTTAAAATTCTTATAATATTTTTTTAGGTGCATATCACATAATTAAATGTCAAGATCATTCATACATATATAAATAAAAAATATTTAATAGTATTGATAGTAAAAAAATTATTTACATTGTAAATAAAATAATTATAAATTGATCTTTCAATATTGTATATTAATATTTTTTTATTTTAAATTTTTTTTATGTTTGTGTATTACCTTTGTTCTCATTGCCTAAATTTTGTAGATTCGTCACTAACTAGGTTAACTAGCGATTCATAATTTCTGTTTATTTTTTAAATTTTATGTAAATAAATATTGACAACTAAACATAAAAATATACGTATTTTTTCGTTGACAGTAACTTCTCCCTTGATTGACATTTTTTTATTAATAAAACATAACTGAGAATTAAAAAAGAAAACAAAAGATTTAATTTATTCCCATCCACTAAAGTTTCAAAGATGATTATTTAGCTCATAGAAATAATTGATTTTGTTTCTGATATAGAAATAAGTTTATTAGAAGATGTTCAGCTGATATGGTGAAGAATTTAAAAAAATAGTTTTTGCTCATGCGATTACTTATTAGATTTGTTACCACATTTATTTAGGACATAATTTCATTACGTCTACTAGTTTTTATTTAGAAAGAGTATTAGCATAAAAACATTCCATATTATATGATATGTCTCTTGTTACACCACTAGAGCTTGGCTGAGCCTGTTCTAGCCCCGACTCAAATTTTAATTATTTTTTAATTTAATAAACTACATCTAAAATGATAATATTATTTTTTGTTTGAAAATTTAAAACCTAATTAACAATTAGGCTAATTCTCTAATTTATTTATCATTAATTAGGAATAGAAATGGGTCACATCAGATCATACTTTATCTTAAAAAGGTCTGACCTGTTATCCAAATAGAATGTCTGAACCTGGCCTATTTACTTTACAAAGGTAAATTTTTAAGGCATAACTTGACTTTTTTTAAAAATGTGACCTGATCTGAAAGTTTATTTAAAGGTCTATTTTGCAATAAGACTTTTAAATAGACCAACAAACTTATCTCTAAATAAACCAATGAGATATGCTAAATGATCTAGGCTTTTATATAGGCTAATAAATCTAGATTTTTAAAAAATATTTATATTGTTTATTAAATTAATTATACTATATAAATATTAAAATTTCATAATACATATAAAAATAATAATATATATAATTAAATAAGTCAGCCTATTAGGCCTAAAAAGCTTTTCAAAATACTTGAAAACTGATCTGTTTAACTAAATAGACTTTTTAAAAAACTTTGACCTGACATTTTTATTAAATGAGTCAAGTTAGGCTAAGCTTTAAATAGGTAAGACCATAGGCCCTCGACGGACCACATGACCTATCTTGACCCCTATCATTAACCAAAAACTAAGTAGCCCATTTTTTAAATTTTTTATTGATTTAATTTTTTTTAAAGATTAAATCCATTATTTTATAAGAAAAACACCATTCGCCCAACTAGCAACCTGCAATGGATTGGGTTGCACTAGTAAAATACTAGTACAAAATATACTAGGTTAAAAATGACCTAGCCTGAGAATGACCCAAACTAGCCCATTTTGATAGCTATATACACCATTAATAGAATTTTGACCATATCAACAACTACCTAAAAAGTATTTTTTTTAAAATATGTCAACACATGCTTAAATAATAGTTAAATTTTTTTATATTAACTAGCATATTGATAACCATGCCCTTTTTTTTGTCTTTGACTAATTATTCGCGTAATTTTGAGTTAAAAATAATGATTAGATAAAATTCTAAAATAACAATTTTAATATTTGAATTCTTAATATTACAGGTAAAATTGACCTAACATCACAGTTCGCATTCACTTAAACCAACCATTGTTGGGTTATTGACAACCACATCTACCTATCAATCCATATTTTTATTTTGTATTTTGAAAGAAAAAAATGTAATTGTATATTAACTTCAAGTGGTAATGTGACTGTTTTATTATTTTATACTTCTTTTTATTTGAAATTTTAGAAATAACTAAAATATCTTCAAACTGGGAGAATTCCTTATTATAGATAGTTAATCAAAATTTGGACTCTTTACTTTTTGGAGTAACCTGTGTCTTCTGGACATAATAGTGTAGTATTTAGTAATATACCTCGCTTTTGAATTAAATGATAATTTGGACCATCTCTTTGTGGGCTTGGTCTATAATGTGTTATATAAAAGGACACCGTAGGTATAGGCCTAAAGGTTATTTAGGCCTTCATAACGAATGATTGGGCTATCCCGTAAAAAATGAACTTTGACCTTGTAATAGGCCTAGTAAGAAGCTCAAACCTAGAACAAGCCCACATTGTTGTAGAAAAAAAGAAAAAGAAAACAAAAGTAACCCAAATTTGGTAAACATGTGGCTATGCAGTGCCAGTGTGGCCTTGGCGCCTTATCCAGCAACTGTTGTGGTGGTCGTTAAGGTTCTTAACTCACCATCCCACTCGTCTCTCATCTAAAATCATAAATCACAAAATCTTCATCATCAACAACCAAGTGTTTGTGTTTCCTACCAAGGCTTCCACCACTGTTAAAGATAGTTAGTTTTTTGATAGTTACTTTCAGTTAGGTTTCTATAATTAGTTGTACAGTTGGAAATTAGTTAGTTTGTTATATCTTTCTATTAGTAGTTGGTCATCTCAATTATTCTTCATTCATTATATATAACTTCTTGTTCATGTAAATTAATAGAATGAAGTTTACAAGTTAATCTAATTCCCTCTCTTTTGTCTTCTCTCAATCCTCTATATTTTCTCTTCATTCCTAACCATGACAGATTTCAATTTTCACATGGTATCAGAGCTCATTTCCTAGGGGCTTTGCTACCACTACATATCTCTGATTGTTCGTTGTCTTTTTTATCTCATCGTCACAAGATTTGCTACATTTTTTTTTCATCTGCATTTTTCATCAATGACAGAAGTTCCTTTATCAATGGCGGAAGCTTATTCTTCTCCTCAAAACCCTAACACAGTCGCTGATTTCACGAATCCATATTTTGTTCATCCGAGCGAAAATCTAGGTTTTGTGCTTATCACATCGCTTCTGAATGGTGAGAATTATCACCAATGGTCCAGAGCCATGGCGATGTGTCTCAAATCAAAGAACAAATTGCAATTCGTTGATGGTTCTTTGATGAAACCTGCACAGAACGATCCTACCTACTCGACATGGGATAGATGCAATACTCTCGTCTTATCTTGGATCATACATTCTGTAGATCCTTCAATTGCACAAAGTGTCCTTTGGATAGACACGGCTTTTGAAGTCTGGAAAGACCTTCGAGATAGGTATTACCAAGGTGATGCATTTCGTATTTGTGAAATACAAGAGGATATCTATATGCAAAAATAAGGAGATCTATCAGTAACTGCATATTTCACTCGTCTGAAAGGATTATGGCAAGAAATTGATAATTTTAGATCGATTCCTTCATGTACATGCCAAGTCACTTGTGTTTGTCAAGTAATTCCAAAAGTGAAAGCATATAGAGAGAATGACTATGTCATCAGATTTCTAAAAGGTCTTAATGACCAATATTCAACAGTTAGGTCTCAAATTATGCTTATGGAGCCTCTTCCTAGTATTAGCAAAGTATTTTCATTGCTTATTCAGCAAGAAATGCAAATGAGTGTGCACGGTGATGAGCCTCGCATATTGATGAGTAACTCTAATAATTACAATCGAGGAAGAAGTGATTTTGGAAGAGGTAATCGAGGAAGAAATTCCAATGACAGAGATTCTGGAAGAGGTCGTGGGAGGAATAATAAGATCTGCACATTTTGCAACAGATCTAGACACACTGTTGATGTGTGTTACAAGAAAGATGGGTATCGTCCCCACTATTTTCAGAAAAACAGTTCAGCAAACAATTATATAGTTCAAGATGATGACACTGAGTCAATGATCCACAAGACAGGTCCTGCAGATAATTCACGATTAGGATTCACACATGAGCAACAGAAAGCCATTTTGACAATGCTGCAACAACCTTCCATAGATCATAATGCCAATCATGTGATGAATTCACAACAGGCTAAGCTCTTAGGTACTATCTGCACCATCGTGAATTCTGATACTTCACAAAATTGGATATTAGATAGTGGAGCCACGGATCACGTTTGTCACTCATTATCTCTGTTTCAATGTTACAAAAGAATTAAACCTATATCTGTAAGATTACCAAATGGGTCACAGATCATAACTAGCACTGCTGGAATAGTTTTCCTTTCTGAAAACTTTATACTTACTGATGTGCTATACATGCCCATATTTACCTTCAATTTGATTTCTATATCAAGGCTCACTGGTTCCATTGATTACAAATTAACTTTTGGCAATGTTAATTGTCTCATATAGGACAACAACTCATTGAGGACAATTGGTGTAGCTAGTTTAAAAACTGGACTTTACATAATCCAGCATCAGAAAATTTTTCAGTTTCTGCCACATTGTGTAAACAATTTCCATTCCTATAATTGTGATACATGGCATTTACGGTTTGGTCATCCATCACATAGGAAATTAGTTCAATTACAAAAGTTGTTTCCCTTTATTGACTGTAATAAATCTACTGAACCTTGTGAGATTTGTCATTTAGCTAAGCATAAACGACTACCTTTTCCTGACAGTTACTCTAAATCTGCTCAAGCCTTTGATTTACTACACATGGATATTTGGGGACCTATTTCTGTCCCTTCATTGTTTGGTCACAGGTATTTTCTCACAATAGTAGATGATGCTACATGCCATACATGGATATATTTCATGAAGCTCAAGTCTGAAACAGCTATTCACATCAAGTCCTTCCTTTGCATAATTGAAACACAATTCAATACCAAGGTGAAGACAATTCGATCAGACAATGGCAAGGAATTTATGCTTAGTTATTTTTACACTAGCAAAGGGATAATCCATCAAACGTCTTGTGTGGAGACACCACAACAAAATAGAATAGTGGAACAGAAACACCAACATATCTTGGCTATGGCTCGTGCATTATCATTTCAGTCCAATTTACCAAGACATTTTTGGACATATGCTGTTAATCATGCTGTATTTCTCATCAACAGAATACCTACCATGTATCTCTCCAACATATCCCCATATCAGGCTCTATTTTATCATCCACCAGAGATTGAGTCCTTACAGGTATTTGGTTGTCTTAGTTTTGCCAGCACCTTTACTGCTCATAGAAAGAAACTTGATCCTCGGGCTAGGAAATATGTCTACTTAGGTTTCAAGTCTGGGACCAAGGGATACTTACTATTTGATCTCAAGTCCAGAGAAATGTTCATATCCAGATATGCTTCATTTTATGAACAATTTTTCCCTTTCTCCAATAGTATCTCACCCACAGGGTCATCTAATCCTTTACCTTTATCTTTTTCCACCACATCAACATCTTATGACCTATGGTTTTATCCTACTCAACACACAACTGATCCTACCACACCATACCTTACTCCAATTCTACATGACCAACCCTATGATGCACTCAACCCTGACCTTACCCAACTTCACCCTGACACTACCCAACCACATCACAGACAATCCACTCGCACCCGTAAACCCCCACTTACCTACAGGACTATCACTATTCCCTTTTTTCCTCCATTGACATTTCATCTCACACCACATATCTTATTGTCAACCACTTATCCTATGACAAATTATCATCTGCTCACAAAACCTTCACCCTCTTTCTCTCTTCCACTTCTGAACCTGCCACTTATCATCAAGCAATTCAACATGATTGTTGGCGTTCTGCCATCAACACTAAATTACAAGCTCTCACCAATAACCATACCTGGACTTTAACCCCTCTTCCACATGGCAAAAAGGCCATTGGATGCAAGTGAGTCTTCAAAATCAAACATAGAGTAGATGGCTCCATTGAGCACCATAAAGCCAAGCTTGTTGCCAAAGGCTTTACCCAAACAATAGGATTGGACTTCTGGAGACCTTCAGTCCGGTTGTGAAGAAGACCACTGTGAGACTCCTTCTTTCCTTTATCTCATCTCTTAACTGGTATCTCCATCAACTTGATGTCAATACTGCTTTCTTACATGAGGACCTATTCGAGGAAGCCTACATGAAATCTCCTCCGGGCCTTCCCCTTACAACTGCTAATATAGTTTGCAAACTCCAGAAGTCACTCTATGGTTTAAAACAGGCGAGCCGCTAATGGAATGCCAAATTAACCCACACTCTCATTACATCGGGCTTCCTTCAATCCAAGGCCGACTATTCCCTCTTCACTAAGGTCACTCTCTCTGGATTCACTGCTATTCTTATTTATGTAGATGACTTAGTCCTTGCTGGCAATGATCTCACTGAAATCTAGCAGTTGAAGAATTTACTGCATGATACGTTCAGCATTAAAGATTTGGGAAACCTCAAATACTTCTTGGGGTTTGAAATTGCTCAGTCACATTCTGGGCTTCACATTTGTCAACGCAAGTATGCTTTGGATCTTCTACAAGACACCGGGTCTTTAGCATCCAAGCCTGCCGCCACTTATATGGAGTCTACTCTCAAGTTCACCAAAACATCTAGTTTGCCATTATTTGATCCGTCCTCTTATCGTAGACTTATTGGGCGTCTTCTTTATCTTACACATACTCGCCCGGATATTAGTTACGCTGTCAGTTGTCTTAGTCAATACTTGGATGCTCCTATTTCTGTTCATCAACAAGCTGCTTTCCGTGTTCTTCGTTATATCAAATCAGCCCCTGGTCTTAGTCTTTTCTTCCCAAAAGATTCTAATCTTACCCTGAAAGTGTTTACTGACTCAGATTGGGGGCATGCCCTGATACCCGACGCTTGGTTTCTGGTTTTTGTTTCTTTCTTGGCAATGCTCTTGTTTCTTGGAAAAGCAAGAAACAGCCAGTGGTATCTCGTTCTTCAGCTGAAGTGGAGTACCGAGCTCTAGCCCAAGGTGCATGTGAGGCTCAATGGCTTTTTTTCCTTCTTCGTGACCTTTGCATTGCTCATCTAAAGGCTGTTAGTTTATATTGTGACAACCAATCTGCCTTACATATTGCTAACAATCCCGTTTTCCACGAATGAATGAAGCATATTGAACTAGATTGCCATTTTGTTCGTGATAAGGTTCAAGAAGGTGTCCTCCACTTACTGCCCACTTCCTCCCGTGATCAAGTGGCTGACATACTCACTAAGCCACTTCACGTTGGTCCTTTTCACACTCTGCAGTCCAAGCTTGGCATGCTCAACATCCACTCCAAGCTTGAGGGGGGGTGTTAAAGATAGTTAGTTTTTTGATAGTTAGCTTTCAGTTAGTTTTCTATAATTAGTTGTACAGCTGGAAATTAGTTAGTTTGTTATATCTTTCTTTTAGTAGCTAGTCATCTCAGTTATTCTTCATTCATTATATATAACTTGTTGTTCATGTAAATTAACAGAATGAAGTTTACAAGTTAATCTAATTCCCTCTCTTTCATCTTCTCTCAATCCTTTGTATTTTCTCTTCATTCCTAACCATGACAGATTTCAGTTTTCACAACCACTCTATCCCCTGCAACCCCTTCACAAGTAAAAGATTAAAAAAACAAATCTTATGTGTATATTATAATACCTAGCTAGGCTAGCTACTTTTGAGTCTAGTATGAGCCTGACAATGTGTATTTCCATTTCAGCTATGTTTTGGAAAGAGTGGGATTTTCTGTCCCTCCCAAGCACTACTTGTGAAGCCAGTGAGGACCCCGATGATAGGGAAGGCCAAGGGAATGAGAATCACTTGCCAGGCCACCAGTATTCCCGCAGATAGAGTCCCAGACATGGGTAAAAGGCAGCTCATGAACCTGTTTCTTCTTGGTGCTGTTTCACTCCCTACTGCGGGAATGCTTGTCCCATATGCTTCTTTCTTCGCCCCTCCAGGGTTAGTTCTTATTTTCCAAATCTTTCTCCATTCTTAACCATTCTAGTTCTAGGACATGCCTTTTCTTTTTTTACCACCATTTCAAGAAGCAAAAGGGTAGTTAATAGCAATCTCATTTTCCTTAAAACCTATAAAAGCACTCCAAATTCACCAGGTTTCTAACATTAATGGAGTACTTGCTTTTCAGATTCTTTCTATCTGATGGTACACCTGGGAGAAGCCTTCCTTTCTAACATTGAATAAGGCTCCATTTCACTTGGTGTGTAACTTCCTACTTCAGTAATCGTACTATTAATTAATGCTAATTCTTATTATCATACTTTTGGTATGACTTTATTAAGATTTTTTATATTGAGAGGAAAAGAAACAATGGAAGTTAAAAATTAGCACCTACCTTGAGTTAGGGGAGGACAATTGAATTGATTGGTTTTCACTGTTTGGAATGTTGTCTCCATTCTTTCACATTGTTTTCTTGTCACATAAGCTACAAAAACTATCGTTTGCACTTAAATGATCAGTTGGCCAAAAAGAGGACAGACATAGAGAAGTTGTAGAGAAGTGGAAGAATATGCCATAATGCTCATTGCCTTTCGCATTTAGCATCCAAAAGTTTGATGATTAACATTTTTTTTACCTGCCAAGGTCTTGTTTATGACACTTCAATCCTAGCTCCTTGATCTTTCAAAATTTTTAACTTGACTGGGAAAAAATTTACAGGTCAGGATCTTCTACTGGTGGTACAATTGCCAAGGATGCCATTGGAAATGATGTAATTGCCGAGCAATGGCTCAAGACATATGGACTTGGGACCGCACACTTACACAAGGATTAAAGGTAAGTGATGAGCTTTCTAGTGTTCAGCTTTCCCAAAGATCTTCAACAAGCTGCAGATGCCTTAAATCTAATATTGAAAACAGTAGATTCTTCACAATATAGGTTGGATAACCTGAAGAAAGGTTTTAGTGAAAATTTTGTAAAATACACTCAGAGGAGGATTTTGATTGATGATACCATTTCTCATTGCTTATTTCCTTCAAATCTTAGTTTTTCTCTTTCCTCAGAAAAATGATCCTACTCCATTATGCCAATTCTATCTGGCGACAATGCAGGTCAAACTTAAATTGTTATTCTAGCTACCAAAACCCAAGGTTCTGCCTCATAGATGTGAAAATTAATTTTTGTCAAGCTTCCAGCCTTAATAACTTTCATTTTTTAGGGAGATCCTACCTACCTCGTGGTGGAGAAAGATAGAACACTTGCAACATACGGGATCATGGTTTTAAAATGCGGATCGCATCACCTGATGCGGCCGCAATATTGTGGTTGCGGCCACCTCCGCAACCGCATCAGACAGCAATTGCGGTGTGATAAGAAATCACAAAAAAATTTCGCGTTGCGGCCGTATCAGGACCGCATCGAACTGCATCACGACCGCATCGAACCGCATCGGACCGCATCAGACTGCATCAGACACAACTTTTTTGTGCAAGCTTTAAAAAAAAAATCACACCACAACGACCGCAATCCGCATCGCAATGCCCGTAATCGCAGTAACCGCGACCGCAACTTGCACTCACCTTGGGTGTGTTGTGCCATGGCATAAAGCTCAAAACAAGTTCATTTGCCCCTGCCATGGATCCCAGTACAATGACCAAGGAAGAGTTGTGAGAGGACCTGCTCCCCTGGTAAGAAAATCCCCCCCCCCCCCCCCCCCCTCCCAACCAAAAAAAAAAAAACAGCTAACACCCATAAAATTTCAAAGCCATTGAGGGAGATCTTAAAAAGTGACATTCGTTTCGCTGATGGTATTTTGACTTGCAAACATGGCATTCAAACTTCTTATGATTGGTTTATTGACAAACCCAGTAGTGTTCAATCTTTAATTATCTTTGCTTCACTTATCTGTTACTGGTACAGTAATGAATGTATTAATTCTTCTTGATGGACAGCCTCTGGCATTGGCACATTGTGATGTGGATGATGGGAAAGTGGTGTTTGTTCCTTGGGTTGAAACAGATTTCAGAACAGGTGACGCTCCATGGTGGGCTTAGACTTCTTAAAGCCATCCCTCCTCCACTATCATATATTTAATCTGAATTCAAACAATTTGTTCTGTATTAATTCATAAACTCATTGTATAATCAATTTCATATTTTGTGAATTGAGAGTTTGTATAAGATGAAAAGGAACCTGAATCGTTTTCTTCTTTCCCCGTAATGTTACACTCGTTGCATAACCCCATCCCCACTTGCATTTCCTTTCTAATTTTGTATCAAACTACACTATATCCTGAGTGCAAACTGCAAAGCTGCAATTCTATGCAAAATATTGCTAACAAAGCGTTTTGAAGGTAGGATCAATCAGCGTAAGCCCTTGCCAAACTTTCTTATACTCAAAAAAAAAAAGTAAGAATAAAGTAATCCAACTTTGCTCCTATATTTTTATATTAAAAATCTACAAAAGTCTCAAACCCAACAAATTTTTAACCATACCTTATCTTTAACTAATTTTTAATTTTTGAAATAGATAAGAGATATGTGTACGATTAACAACATTCAAAACTAATGAACTTATGAAGAGATTATGAAATGAAACAAATCTACCCGCCCCCCCCCCCACTCCAATACAAAAAAAAAAAAAGAAAAAAAAAGAAAAGAAAGGAATCAAGTATGGAAAAAAAAAAAAAAAAGTTTGAGGCCAGCCAAGAAGAATGGTAAATGAGAAAGTAGTGACATAATTAGAATTCTTTATATATATATATATATATATAATTCGAATCTATAAATATTTATAAACGTTTATCCTTTTAACCACTTTAGTAAAGTTCCTATGGCAGATGGAATCTTTTAATATACAAAACAATTATTCTAACTTTTTTTCTTTATTTGGAATCATAAAATGGTGTATCTCTTTCTAATGTACCATTACAAATTAATTGTTTTTGTAAAAAGGAATTGTAACTCTTTGTAGCCTAGAAATTAACCCCTAATCAACTTCTACGGAAAGGCGGTGTTGTAGAACTCTATATCAAGTTAGTAAAATTCTCTCAGAAATAAAAAAAAAAAAAAAAAGTTTGACACTAAGCATTTGGATGACAAGAGGATCATTCGTGCACGTTACCAATATAGCTCAAACTCCAAAGCAGCACACTACACGTTCTCTGCATCTATTCTTCTTCTCTGCTGCTCAGTGCTCCATCGCAACCCAAAAACAACAACCCCGCTGAGTTTGTATTTATATAGTAAGGGTACGTAAAACGTCAATCACCTTCCTTCCTTATCAATCCATCACTTATTTACATAACTCAATATTTATATTCCTTGGCTTGGTGTTATGGTAATCGTTGCCTTGTCTTACTAGTCCCTACAATATCTTCTTTCTGTGAATGTCAACTGTCAACAACGTGATTATTATGATTTATGATTATTATGCCATTTATGTGAATCCAACCAATAAGAATGACGATTTTCTGTCTGTTTCCACTGCAATCGCCACCACCTTCACACTACATTTATATCTATTTATGTTATTATTTATTATAACCGAACAAAGAAAATTATGTATACATAATTAGCGTATGACGAAGAGTGAGAGTCGCCGTGATGGCAGTAAAATTCTCTCAGATTATGATTATTATTGCAGATTTAATGCAATATTATATGTAATATTGCATTAATTCAGCTATTCAGATTAAGAAAGTGAAATTTGTTATTGTTGTTAAGTGTGTTTATTGTTATTAAATGTATTATTATATATGAAAAATCAAATTAAGCAAATATTTTGGCGAGATTAATTTATTGTGATTTGTGAGCTTATCTCGTGGTTGTGGGGGCATGACAATTAAAGTCAACGCATGCCGCAAAACATGCTTGAAAACGGGTAGATCGTTTGCTTCTCCTTTTTTTGTCCACAAAATGTAAAAGGTAGAACTAGAATTGAGTTATCTATGTGACCAAGCATCCTTAGCTTTTTTTCTTTTTGGGGGGGGGGGGGGGGGGGGGAGGTTGGTAAATATCATCCTTAGCTCTTTCGTTACACACAGGAAGAATACATATATTTGACTTTTGAGGTTTGAACTTTGAACACAAGCAGGCAGTGGCAGTGGCAGTGGCAGGATTGAATACTGCCTTTGTGTTACGTAGCCAGGGGATCATATATATTTAGATTCTGATTCCCCACCTACCCCTAAAAGGTCGTCCTAGAATCTCTCTCTCTCTCTTTCTGATGTATCTTGCGTTGATACAGTAAGCTCTGGGCTGTTTATTCTGATCTTTCCTCCATTATTATCTCTTTTGTTTCTTTACTTCTACAATTGATATTTGAATTTTTCTCAATTGGTTTTTCCATTAAAAAGGTTATTGCTTAGCGAAAGTTAAGCTTTTTGTGTGGTCACAATATCTCACTTGCAAAAACGCTAGGGTGTAGCTGCAAATTGTAATACCTTAATGGATGATTTATTGCAAGTTTTAGTGTTTCATCACCTGGGCTGTGCGCATAATTATCATGAGGACAAATACATGGTTTGACTTATGCTACTCTAGTGAATATAAGGACGCCATTTTTTTTTTCTGTATTATTATTTTTTTCTTTCCTTTACGGGTGTGATGTGAATTAGTGAGTGGCACAGGGCACGAGGATTGTGAATGCTAGGTAGTGTTACCTGCCACCTTTCTACTGTATATCAAGTGGATTATATACAAATTGATGCCATATATGCTGTTCTATTACCTTGATTGAGGTTTTGGAACTTTCTTGTTGTGCTTGATTGAGGAGAAGCATCCAAGGAAGCCATGGTCAACAATGAGCCTCCAACGCGCCTTGAGGTTTGTGCTCAGATTATTAGTACTAGTTTATTACATTAGCTCAGGAACACAAACGTGTATTATTTCTTCATTTTTATTCTTTGGCATTAACAGGGAAAATATGCTGCAATAGTCGTATGCTGGCTTCTTGGCAATGGGTGTCTTTTCTCATGGAACAGTATGCTGACAATAGAAGATTACTACGTTGAATTGTTTCCGGTAATTGATGTATATTCTGATGCATTTTTCAATTGATCTGGCTGCTCATTCATCTGGTGTAGTAGTATTAGTTACAAGTCAGTTTGTGAATTTGAAATGAGGCACAATTCCAATTTGGACCACTTCTTCAACTTTCATTTTTCTGTCAAATAAAGCTTCACAATATAGATAACCTCATAGCCTGCCAAAAGTCAAGGAATTGGCTTAGACAGCATAAGAACCCTGAAGTCTCTTCAACATATTCACACATTTTAAGGAAAACGCTGGAGTTAACCAAGCTTCTAGGTCATGTCATTTTGATAACAAGAATAAACAACAAGACGCACCATTAGATTTATTTTTCAGTTTATCTTCTGTAGCATTGAAATCCAACGTTACAGTAACTGATGAATGATAAATGAATTTCATTAGTGATTGTCATGGTTTATATACATCTTGTGCAAAAATTATACTAATTTATTACTGAAAAAGCTTTGGTGGTTGTTGTTGTATGTTGATCAAATTTAATTACTAAACCTTCTGAACAATAAACTTAAGTGATTAAAATATTTTATTTTATTTTACAGATCTTTCTTACACTCCAGTACATATTCTACAGGTCATAGTTTGTTTTCTTCAATCCATATGCATCTTGCACTGTGTAGTTCTCAGATGTTGTTATTGTTGTTATAAGTTATAACTTATATAACAGGATTGCCTTGGATTAGAAACTTTTTTAATTTCTTTTGCTCCTTGTGCAGAAATACCACCCCTCTAGGGTGCTTACTCTTGTATATCAGCCATTTGCAGTTGGAACACTAGCAATCCTGGCTTACAATGAGGCAAAAATGAATACAAGAATACGGATCCTATTTGGATATACTCTTTTTTTCATAAGCACTTTGTTGGTGTTAGTTGTAAGTCCAGTTCACTTGTTTGTGAACTTTGATTCCTTTAGGATGTGGTTTTGACTTTTGATTTTGATTTTCTTATTAATCTGCCATAGTTGGATTTAGCAACATCTGGTAAAGGAGGATTTGGAACTTTCATTGGTATATGTGCAATTAGTGGTGCATTTGGAATAGCAGATGCTCATGTGCAAGGTGGAATGGTGGGAGACCTCTCCTACATGCTTCCGGAATTCATTCAGGTCAGCATCAGTATTGGAATTAGTGTGAAGTTTTAAATAATTCCTTCAACTTATGGTTTTTTTTATTTATCTGGTTTTATTGTTGCAGTCTTTCCTTGCTGGTGCGGCAGCATCAGGTGCATTAACATCTGCTTTGAGGTTAATTACAAGAGCAGCATTTGAGAATTCTAAGGATGGTCTTCGCAAAGGAGCCAGTAAGTTCAACTCTCCAATGCCTTAACATGGAAACATTTGATAATTCAGAGTTTAGTTGCATTAATGGTTAACATGGAAACAGTTTTAACTTCTGTACTTGTATAAGTAGCCTCTGTTTGTGTTCTGTCAATTTTGTTTGCAAATTGATTTTTGACTCTATTTTAACAATTCGTGAAGATATTCATGATTATGTGGTTTGTTGGAGATTGATGGAAGTTTTTCCTGCAACATAAATGAAATTGGACAATAGTTTCTTTACTACTGGGTTCTCCATCATAGTTTTTAACTAAGATTGTGGAATTAATTCTTTTAATATCATTCGAACTCAATATATGGGATCCTCCATCAAGATTTTGTGATGAGTATTCCATTTCATGTTTGTTGTCATTGAATTATATACAATTATGACTGTTTTACTGACTCCCAAACAATTTAGTTAGTTTCTGATCACTTGTCATTTTGTACTGCCCCTGCAGTTTTGTTCTTTGCCATATCAACATTCTTTGAGCTGCTTTGTGTTCTTCTCTATACATTTGTCTTTCCTAAAATGCCAATTGTGAAGTACTACCGTTCAAAAGCTGCATCAGAAGGATCCAAAACTGTTTCAGGTGACCTTGCAGCTGGTGGCATCCAGACATCACTTGGAGGAGTACTGTTTCTTTTCTTTTTCTTTTTTCCTTTCCAATGTGTCACGAAAGTTCCTAATTGTTCAAGATTCAGTTTATAAGACAGGTATGTTTTTTTCAGGCCACGGAAGATGGAAAACAACTAGAGCGCAAAGGAAACAAGCAACTGTTATTGGAAAACATTGATTATGCACTTGATTTATTCATAATATATGCGCTAACACTGTCTATTTTCCCTGGATTCTTATCAGAAGATACTGGATCACACAGTTTGGGCACCTGGTATGATCATTAACAACATGGTTTGTTTACTTTATGTGTTCTTGTTTCTCTTAAGGCATAAACTTTTCCACCCATTTTCCTGTTCCTTTATGCCAGACACAAAAAAAGTTGGTTTAAGATATGTGTTGTGTGTGATTTTATGTGCCAATATAACAGTTGATATTTCCAATTGTTTTAGGTATGCTCTTGTTTTAATTGCTATGTATAATGTGTGTGATCTGATCGGGAGATACATTCCACTCTTGAAAATCCTGAAGCTGGAGTCTAGAAAGTTGATCACAACAGCAATTGTTTGTCGTGTCTTACTTGTACCAGTATTTTATTTCACTGCAAAGTATGGTGAGCAGGGTTGGATGATATTGTTGACATCTTTCTTGGGGTTATCCAATGGCTACCTCACTGTCTGTGTTTTCACCGCTGCACCTAAAGGTTACAAGGTATGGGTCTGTTAAAGTTAAAACACTTCCAGAGATTTTCAAGTGTTTTAGAATTCAAGTATAGATTCATTAATCTTTTGTGGTTTTCTTTTTTAACTTGTATAGGGACCGGAACAAAATGCCTTGGGAAACCTGTTGGTGTTGTTTCTTCTTGGAGGTATTTTTGCAGGGGTAACACTTGACTGGTTGTGGTTAATAGGTAAAGGGTGGTGAGATCTTAACTAAGCCAAACTAGAGAAATGGCTGAGGCATTATTCAAAAATGATGGTAGAAATATGCTATTTTTATACATTATTTTACGTTCTTTTCCTCAATTATAAAATATTAAGTAATGCTTTGGTCAAATTTGGTGTTTCATTCTTCTCAAAGGGTAATCCGTAATCCAACATTTGATAAAACGCTTCAAGAAAGAGAACCGACAACATTCCACATCCAATACATGGCCTTATCTGTGTAAACATTGCATATCAACCTCAGTATCACGCTGAGAGTCTCTGTCTAGTTTGAATCTCAAACATTTGAATTTCATAGAATAAATGAAAGAAATTTTGTATTTGTTATTTTGTATCACTTGGGGATGATTTAACAAACACTCTGGCATAAAGAATCATGCGAGACTGATCAAGGAGTCAGGATGCTCCAAATCTGACCACTATACTACAAATTTGTGTCTAGTGTCCAAGAATGCAGGCCCAACTTTGCAATTGGGTTGTTGAAGGGTGACGTTATTGTAAACAGCAGAAATATGTGAGCCCATACGGTATGGTACCTCAATTTTTGTGCATTCAAGTGGACCACAATGGGTATTGTTCCTGTATCCAAAGCACAATACGGTTAATCCCCACTTGCTTGGACCGTGATCAATATATAGCAAAGGGTCTATTTATCATTTGATCTAATCCATTGTAAGTATTTAAATTCTTTTCATTATCATTTAATTATACGTTATTATATTATTAAAGTATCTTAACTATTATACTAAATATTTCATAAATCAAATTATTTTAATGATGTAAACATAATTAGAAATTTTACACTAATAATAAATTTAAAGTAATATTTTTTTAATTCATATCTATAACTTTGAGTTTTAAATTCAATGGACAATATCTAATTCGTGTTTAAATTAACTTGTTTTACTTTTCTTTAGGCTAATTTTTACGTCAATCAAGGGTAAGTAGTAAGCCTAGCCTAGACGAGCTAATACATTTAGAGGAATTAAATAATTCTTTAACTTTTTTATCAACTTATTTTATTTTAGAAAAGTTTATAATCAAAATGTTTTAAATAGAATTTTTGATTGAATATTTTTTTGACATATTTACTAGTAATAATATTTATTTGTGTAAATAAAATAAAAAACAAATAAATAAGCATTTGATTTTATTTTGACATGTCAAGTAACTTTTTTATGATATAAAAATCTATATAATTTTGCTCTTACATTTTGTTTTTATAAAATTTTATTAATAATGAATTAGATCATTGCTAGAAAAAAATGCTATTTATCCATAAATTTGATAGTTAATAATGTAATTAAATTATTTTCAAAGTAATATTATATTATTATATGAGTAGTGTTAATATAGATTCGAGTTCATGATAAATTCTTTAGGTGATAATATATCTATCATTTAAAATAATTTAAAATTATATAAATATGTAATATTATAAAATTCAATGGTAGATAAAAAATAAAGAAGAAAGCTCACTGAATTTTAGAGTTTGCCCTAACGTTGGATTTGCTTTTTATTTTCTGAGGTACAAAGCAACTTTAGTACTTTACCTTCTAAAAGAGATAGAGAAAGATTAAACTCATAATCAATGTAGAAAAAACAAACAAAGAAGAAAGCTCATCATCATTTCATTGATTGGGTAACTCATGGGACCTGTTAAGAATTACAAACAGCAGTAGCCCATGAAGGACCAATAAGTCCTATAATCAGGATCTATTGTCCTTTGCTTGTGGGCTAATGAGTTGCTCGTCTTTTATAAGCTTGAAATCAGATCATCAGACCAAAATAAAAGAAGGTTGTTGTATAAACAGGGATTTCATTTGGTCAATGTTTGATTCTCATTTAGGCCTGACCCATCAACAGAGAAAATTTCACTAGGTTTATGGAATACTTTTTTTTTTATCTTTTTGTTTTCTTTTGAGCTATACTGAGATTGAATTACAATAATATTGTTTTTAGCCTGATACCAAGTAATAAGTATAGCAAAGAGTCAAACTTTTTACTGCGACATATCACATGCTAAACCAACTTTTTAGAATTCATTACGTTTATTTACGCTTTAAAAAAATTTAGTTTAGCAAGGAATCTTTGATAAGAGGTAGAAGCACCGCCACTATCTGTTGCCATTGGACTACAAAACGACAGCCATTCAACCACAAATATTCTCGCTTAAACTTGCGAAACCGCCATTGAACCCGTGAATTCGTAATTTGGTAGTACGATTTTAATTTTTGTTTTGTAAATTTAAAATCTCGGATTCCGAATCAGGACTGCTACATTGAAAAATGTAAAATAGTGTTTCTTTCTTTGTTTTTACTACCAAACACATTCTTTTTTTTTTTTCGGTAATGGAACGGGGCCGCCTAACACATTCTTTATTTAGCTAAATCGACCAACATACTCAGTCATGGGGAGCTGCTCCTCCTTGAGTCCAACATTGTCACCATCGAAGCTGATACCATTGCTTACCATTACAATATTAGTTTAGGGCTAGGATTAGGCACCAAGAAAAAAGTTTTGAAAATTAAGACTATTGCAAAATACAATAGTCATTATTATATAGCATTATAACGTATCTAAAACTAGCAACAAATAATTTCATGATTTTTTTTAAATTATGATTATGAAATGATAGTTTAAAATGTATTTTTTTTAAAGAAAAAAACAATTTCATTATGAAAAATGCTATACAACCAAAAAAAGCCACTGGACTTTTGAAAACCCGACTTATGTGAATTTTATTCTGATTATATAATTGGTTTCTATCTCATGCTAACTCACTTAAGTGATCTATTACATATGTTTGATGGTATAATTCGGATGTTTTATTTTGGCTACCTACTGCTACTATTTCATTATTTTTGACAGAATTCTTACTGTTAACATCCTTAATCGGAGGGCATGAGACACCAATTGCACTTATAAGCATATGCCGAAGAGTCATAGGCTTCAAAATTTTATGAATTATTTTTTCCTTTTTGTTACAAGGAAGGCTTAAGATTTACTGTTGCAAGGAAAGATAAGTTGAGTTTGAAGTAAACAGCCTTAGTGAGATGATTAATGAAATAAAACATAAATGATGCCCACTTCAACTATATTTCCTTGCCAGATTTTTACATCTAATGTGTAATAAAGCTAATATCCTAATTATACTTACCATTAATAAGGAAAAAATGTACCCATACGAAAATATAATTGTCCTTTTCATGAAATTTAATTTATTAGTTGTGGTTAATAAATATTTGTTAAAGAAAACATGTATATATTCTGCAAAGAAAATAAGGATTTGTTACTTCAAACTAGGAGTGTTTATGAGATGAATTAGATTGAATTTAACTTATTTTGAGCTTGACTTAATATTTTGATCGAGTTAAGTTTTTTTGGACTTAGACTTGATTTGATTATAACCTAACTAATGATTGATCGATATTAGATTGACTTAATATTTAGATAAATTATATAAATTTAGATATTATACAAAATTAAGTCATAAAATATTAAAAATACTAAACTAATATTATTATGTTTTGCATAATATTAAAATATATTTTAAAATAAATTATATTAATATAAGTATATTATCATATTATATAAAATATATTAATTTAAGTATATAATTTTATTATTTATATATTAATTATAAAAAATTGTAAAATTTTAGATATTGTCTAAAATTGAACCGAGTTAGGATTACCAAGTGGGTGACCCGAACCTTATAATTTGAAGAACCCGATGTTGTCTCAATTAGAGATGAATTTTATCAAGCCAAGACTAATTCTGTATATCCCAACTCTAAATAGATTATTTGTGAAGGATAATTTTAAACTCTCTTATTAATTTTTTTAATTTTTAAATAAAATATTAAATATTTTTTGTGCTTTCAAGATATTGATTACAATTTTTTTCTTATTTAATATTTTATTTATTAAGTATTAAAAAGATTAATAAAAAATATTAAAAAGATATAATAAAACTCATTTTTTACTTTTTTAAAATACTTTTTATTTAATAAATAAGAAATTAATCTCTTGAATACAATTAAACACATAATCAAGAACACCTATCAATAGGGGTGTAAGTGGGTGGTTTGGTTTGATTTTTAGGAAAAATAAATCCGAACCAATTAAAATTAATTATTTTCCAGTATTTTTTATAGCCAAATCCGAACAAAATCGAACCGAACATCTATGGATTGGTTTGGTTCGGGTGATCGGGTTGGCCATTTTTTTAATACAAAAATTAACTAAATAATTATTTTTTCATAAACAAATACAAAATAAACTAATGAAAAAATTTCTAGAAATAGAATCAATCTTATTAATTTGAACACTAATAATTATTTCATATTTTAGAATGTGTATTAAAAGGTTCATAAAGAGGAAATAATGAAACATATTGATATTTGTATTAAGAAATTATATTTGAATAAGTTTAAAAAAATTTTAAGAGAGATTTAACTTGACAAGTTGTATACTACTACTATTCAATTAAGAGAAAGTTGTGAATTAACCTTAGATATATGTAACCAATTGAATCCCTAATGACATGAGTGAAGCTAATGAAGACTTGATTAGTTGAACTTTGAATCAGCAACCTAACGAATCCAAAGTCTCCAACATTTGCAATCATATTTTCATCCAAGAGAATGTTGTTAGGCTTCAAATCACAATGCACAATAGGAACTTTACTATCTTTGTGCAGGTAATTCAATGCACAAGCAACATCAATATCTATATTCAATCTCTCCATTACGTTCAACTCATTTTCATTTGCATGCTTTCTCTTCCCCTTAATCCAATATTCCAAGCTCCCATTACTTAAGTACTCATAAACTACAGTCAGAAATTCATTTTTTTTAAAGTCAATACTAGAGCATTTAAAGTTAATTCATCGTTTCCAAGCTTCCAAGTTTAAATGATATTGTTGTTGTTACTTTCACTTTTCTATTCTTTATGTATAGTAGCAAGCAAATTGTTAGACATAATATCAGTACCACCGTATGTCTCGATGATGTAATGTCTTTCTTCCATGCCATGAGGCTCACATACAAAATACAAGCAAAGTTTTTTATTACCTTCTAAATGGACAAATTAAAAACTTTTGGAAAACTCCACCATTAGGAATGGCCTTCTAAATCATTATAAGAGAGGTTCAAAAGTTGAATGCATGTAAATTTTGAAGTTCATAGGAATGGATCCAGATTGGTTGAAGGAAATATCGAAAGTTTTCAAGTTCTCACCTCTCCAAGAGTTTTTAAATAGCATCGATAAAGATATGCATATATTGCAAATCTTTGAAGTAGAACCAAACATTTTAAGAGTTTTCTAGCCTTTTATGTTGAACGAAAACGATGTTTTAAGAGTTAAAAGCTGAGAAAGTATTACAAAAAATAAAGAAAAATAAGTAGTAGCTAAAAAATGTTGTAGCATAATTTTTTTTTAAAAATAAAATATATAAATATATGATTTAGTTTGGTTCGGATTGATTCGGTTTTGAAATTTCAAATCCGATAACCGAACCAATTAAACTTTAATTAATTTGAATTTTATCCGAACCTATCAATATATCCAAACCAAATCAAACCAATTTAATTGATTCAGTTTAGATTAATCGAGTTGGTCGATTATCTAAACTAATTTACACCTCTACCTACCAATAATAATGTTTTTTTATAAATATAAATCTTATAATCAATCTAAAATTAGATATTTAAAAGCCTCAAATTCCTTCTACTCATATTAATATTTATTATATGGCAAAATTCGTGTGCAAAATTGCAAATGAAAAACACCTCAAAAAAATAAAAAGACAAAGAAACTAAGAAATAATAAAAATAATATTGCTCACACACGTACACTCGTATATTATTTTATATTTATATAACTTTTATCATTTTATTACAATTAATCTTACTTTATTTTTATATATTTATTCTCTAATTTTATCGACATATACAATCGTAAAGAAATGTACTTTATTGTGATATATGCACCAAATATTATTCAATTAGAAAATAGGAGTGAGTCAAAAAAAAGAAAAAAGCCACTTTTTTGAGTATAAAATGTGAGGTAAAAGCTTCTGATCGCACTAGCACCATGTACACTACAGACAGACATGTCAATGGAGTCTGAAATTTACAGAGAGGGCAAAAATATCAAAACTCAAAAGTCAGAAACAGCCCTGTTGCTGGATTTGTCCAGTAGCCTAGCTTCACGTGACAGAGACAACCAAGAATCAGGGCAAAGACTCAGCAGAGTGAGAGAGAGAGAGAGAAAAGGAAAGAGAAGGACCCTAAAAAACCAACAATTCAACTGAACTGGACCCTTTTAAAGAAAAGCAGAAATGAGCATGATAAGGGGCAGAATGGTAACCCAAAACTTGGACGGCCAGGATGACGCATAGCCACTCTCGAACTGAAGCGAATCAACGGCCAGTGGCATGTTCTCTTGGTCAGGGCTACACTTGGATTCATGTGGATGAGCACTGTACAAGATGGCACGCAGCACCGCCGAAACGGTAGGTATGTACGCCGTCTTGTTCCTTGCTAGCAGCCATGTCAGACCCATCAGTTGGCAGTCCCGGTTGAACATCTTCTTCACCCTGCTCTCACTCCCTCCATTCCCCTTCGTCTCGTTCATGTCCCCTTTTAGCTGTAGTAAAATAATATATGCCACCAAAATAAAGGCTATTCAGTAAAAAACATAAAAAATCACTCTTTTTTTACGATACAGGAAAGATTATGAAGAACGAAATGTTGGTTTGGGCCTGATTGTTTGCAATGTAAAAGGGAAGAAATGATTCCATGAAGTCGAAAAATAAAATAAAGTTTGTAATAATTGGCAAATGTGCACATGGTATGTCATTTTCGCAGGTCAACCTGGAAAGAATTGGTCGGTTTGAGAAAAACGGCAAAAACAAGATTAATGCATAGCCAAAAACATGGTATGTCTTCCACTTCACTTTTCGCTTTGAAAAATCATTACCAAATAGTAGAAAATTTGCATCCAACTCAAAATGCAACTTTAACAAACCAAAGCAGCATTAAGATATACAACTATCCCCTAACTCGAAAGAATGAAAAAAAAAGCATTAGCAAAATATCACAACAACAGAGTAAGAAAAGGACCACAAAGAACTTGTTAGTATTATCGTGTGTATGAATTAGCTTAATGTATATTTAAATTAGCTTAATTTAAGGATGATGATAATAATAAATAATAATAGTAATAGTGATAATTTGAGTATGAACCTTCTGTAGGGCAGCAAGGCATTTGGTGCAACCAGCATAGGAAGAGTTACGACAATTCTTCTCCAAGTTTCGAACAGCAGCAGTGGGGGTAGCATTCTTGTGAGACACAGAAACGTTAAACGCTGCAGGGCAACTCAACGAGCTTATCTGGTGAAGCCTTATTCCGCAGAAGCACAGAATCGCGTCGCAACTAGCGTTTGGCTGAGGGATCCTTATGTTCCGACTCAGTAACGAGTCCTGCAGCGAGTTCACGCACTTCTGCGAGTCGTCCGGCATCATCGGCAGGTCTCCGCCACTCGCCGCCGGAGACGGCGAAGGCGCGGCGGAGACCTCCAGCGCCGTCCGGGAGTGCGCGGCGAACAGCCATGCCGCGAGAACCGGGCAGCAGCGGTTGCGGTCGAGGTCCTTGCCGCAGGCGGCGTTGACGCCGCCGAAGAGCTCGTTGGAGAGGTCGAGCCGGCAGGTTTGGGCTTCGGTCTGAACCGGGAATGCCGGGACCGTGTTGGAAGAAGGGTAGTCGCCCGGTTCGAGAGGCTGGTTCGGGTTACTCACCGGTTGGGATAGTAGAGCCGCTTGAGAAAAGGGTAGTAGTACTAGTACTGACGTTAAGAGAACGAGGAGGCACGCGAGAATGGACGTGAATGATTGCATTTTTTTTGTTGAGAGGGTTCTTTTTCTGGGTTTTGTTTTGTTTGGTATTCGAGAAAAAAAAATGGGGAAAGGTTGGTGTGAGAAAAATGATGGAAAAAGGAAGGAAAGAGATTGGGATGGGTTGAAAAGGTAAGGAAGAGTTTTTGGGGATGCTCTTTGGATCCGCAGGTTTGTTTTTTTATCCAAGAAAGTGATTTAGGTTTATTGGGAATTATTATAGCTAGAAAGAGAGGTAGAGATTCAAGAGATATTCAAAAGCAGAAGGGACTTTGTACTACTACTGTTGTAGTGTTCCTGGTTATATTTCTTCTCTGATTCGAAGAGATTGGAGCATTGCCAAAACGACGACATCAAAAATAAGCAAAGAAAAGATGGCAAAGTGCTTAACTCAAGTGAGAGAGGATTGGCTTGGGTAAAAGGTTTGCTTTTTCACTCTCTAGGCTCCCTCTCTCATTAATTTGTGCTTCTCTTTGCAGAGATGAATGATGTGGTTTAAGGACTATTTATAATAATTACACTAAAAGTTAAATAACTATTTATGATGATTATAAAATATATTTTAATATTTGCTTTAAATGTAAAATATTCATATTCACAATCCACATGAGAAAAAGGAGGTTACGGTCAGAGATCACTCTCGATTCATGCGGTTTGCTGACGATCCAAGTTCACGAAACAAAGTGGTCTCTCATTAATTTAAATTATTTAATTTGCCTTTATCTTTTTAACATTTTAATAAAATATTAATAAATAATATTTACAGTATTTCTCCTGTTTCTGAATTTTATATGGGGATGCTGCAGTAGCTGAAGAGCAACAGGATGTTGATGAGAAGAAAGGGAGTGAGATTCGTTTAGGTGCACAAGCAGAGAGTGGGATGAAGCAGCTTGTGATAAGAAAAGAAAACTCTGTCCGAGAATTTGGCAGCTTGTGACGTCCTTTTCATTTTTCATCTCATTATCTATCTTTCTTCTTCCGATGGAAAAAAGCTTTTGGTGGGCTTGCAGTGTTGGATCCCTTGTTCTTGATTTCCCCATTCTCTATCATTTTAAAGATGAAAAAGTTACAGTAAATAAAATAAAATAAAAGGAAAAAGTTAGCTAACAAGTTTACTTAAGCATATATTAATGTAAGTTTTCGCTAGGACTTAGTGGCATGTTTTTCTTTTGAAATGAGAACTTTTACTGGCCCCAGTTTCTTTTGAAAAAAAGGAAAAAAGTTATTTATATATAAATAATAATCACTTAACATATCAGGTGCCAAATCCAAATCCAAATTCAAAGGGATAACCAGAGTTTCGAGTGTCTTGAATTACCCTAGTCAGCTGATCAGCAAGCAAACCGTGTATGCATGCCTGACTTATTATGCAGTTCAGTTAACTTTGCTTTGCCTGTTCCTTGTGGTGGAGAGTCATGCGTGACAGCCAACTAACGCCATTTTCTTTCTGTGCATAGTTTTTTCCGAAGATAACATTATTAAAACAAATGCAATTGCTCAGAGCTAATATGGACAAACATAAATCTTCCGTTTCACATGGGAATGCCAAGCCCCATTATTTATTTGTATTTTCCTTTAACGTTATTACTAAACAGCTTTGCTTTGTGGCTATTTTCAACCATAAATTGACAAACAAATTTTAATTACATTGCATATATACAGATCAGAACCAGATAGGATCCGTTTCTTCAATGCATATTCTGTTTACACTAGAAGACAAAGTAACACAGGGTGACAAGTAGGTTCCACCACAGTAGTAGAGAGAGTAGAGACTAGAAAGTGGAAAATAGAAACTAATTAGAAATGAGTAGTCCAGTCCAGTCCAGTCCAGTCCCAACTCATATCACATAACAAGAGCGAGAGAGATAGGAGCATTATTAGTTTAAAGGACAAACGCAAAGTGTCAACCAAAAGAAAATTGTTCCCGTAAAAAGGAGTACCTTTGGGAAAAGCTTCTAACTCTTTTCCTGCCCCCCAATAATCCGGTCCCTTTGCGTCTCGGGTAGGGTCCCCCTAATTCAAATCATGCCGTCGATAAAGAGAGGACCGTGCTTTTGTTAGGTGTTACATATTCTATGTATATTGGTCAATAAAAAGAACGCATTATATATCGGATTAGGTTCTAAAAGGAAGATGGTTAGCTACGTCGTTGGTAATTGAGCCCCAATAGTAGAAGGAAAAAGGTGCAATCATGCTGTTGCAAATTACAAATTGAGGTTTCTGGGCCCACATATATCTTCTAATTCATAAAAATGCTGGGTTTTGGTCGAGCCCAATTGCACGGCAAAGCCAATGATGCATAGTGCATGAATATGATTTTCTTTTGGCTTCTCTTGCTCACACACTCCTGCACGTGCAAAAACCCTCCTCCAATTGTGTCTTGTTCATGCGAACCTCAATCAAGTTCAATGGTATATTAATTATATTAGGTTGAGTAAATAAAAAAATTAATAAAATATTTAAATTATGAAACTCTCACATTTAATGAATTAGTTTTTTGAATTAAAATTTTTTTATGAGTTTAATTCATAATAATTAATATTTTCGTTGGAAGTTAGGCTATGAAAACTGCTATCAATTGTTGTGGACGATAGTTTTTAAAAGGGGTGATAGTATTATGAGTCATACATTGAGTATATAAGGAGAAATAAGCCACGAGACTCTTTTGTTTAATGAACTGGTTTTTAGGTTGACATTCCCTATTTCATAACAAATTATCATGAGAAAAAGTTTGTTAATTAATATAATATATAAAAAGAGAATCTTGATTTGTAAAATTCTAATAAGTGACATCTCTAAGTTATGTCACTAATATAATTTGAATTTAAATTTTATTCTTTTAAAGAAAAAAATAAATTATTTTTTACAAATTTAAAAACTATTTTTTACAAGTGTTATTTTTTCATTGTGTTGTCAATGACTCATTATAAATTTAAATTTAAATTTGAATTTGAATTTTATTATCATATTATTGTAATAATAATTTATATATATATATATATGAATTTTTTTGAGATATTTTTTATAGAATAAATAAATATTTTTAAACACTATTCCAATAGTTTTTGAAATTTTTAAAATATTTTAAATAATTTATATATAAATTTAATATTTGACATATTAAAAAATTATAATAAATATTTAAACCTCAACATAAAATTTTTATATTATCCTTGATTACTTATAAAAATTATAAATATATTTTTATAATAATAATATAATTATAATATATTATTTTTTATCTAAATTATTATATATTATTTTTAAATATTTATTTTATAATTTCGTGCATTGCACGGTGCTATTCTAATTCAATTAAAAGGCTCCACGACCACGACCACAACACCAAAAAAACCTTTGAACTTGAACCAGTTAAACTTCACGTGCGTAGGGCTGGGCAGAGCTCGAGCTGTATATTTAACAAAACTTTCCTCTTTTGATCATATCACTGATTTAGAGAAGAGCTGTTCCTTGTTTATTGAAATCATTAGGTACTAATTAACGAGCATCGGAGTCGTATATATGTTGAGGAAACACTTTAAAATAGTTTGTGCAAATCCACCTGTACACCACTTTTAAGTCTTTTAACTTTAAACAAAGTTATAATGCCTTTATGATTTCATGTAATTCAAAGGCTCAAAGCAATTTTAAGTCTCTCATCCTCTTTCTCGTTTTGTTTTTTTAATTCCAGATATAGTAACCAGGCAACAAAGTAAATTAACCTTTCATTTTTTTTTTCAAATAAAGGAGTTCAAAGCGCAGAAGATAATAACACAAAAGAAAACCAGACACTAATACAACAGGCATACAAAATTAATTCCAACAAAATTAGAGAAAAGTGAAGATGAAAAAAAAAATCTATATATATTCTCAACATGGTACATTTGCTTTTGCTTTTCGAATGATCATAAGTTCATAACATTCCTATTGTATTTCGTGTCACATTTTTTTAAAGAAGAATGTTTATTAGATAATGTAATTTTAGGTGATCTTTTTGCTAAACTTGGGCCTAAATGCTAATCCTCTTCTAATGCATTGCCTGATGGAGGGCCATCAACGCGTGACAGGCTCGTATTGTCTTTGTCTCCATTGTTAGATTCTCTTATATTATACTAGACGTAAGCAAACACCGATGTACGTGTAAATGTTTTAAAATCAAAGTGATAAGAAGAGGACCATGCTTTTGTTAGGTATTACATATTCTATGCATATTGGTCAATAAAAAGAAAGCTTTATATATATCGGATTAGGTTCCAAAAGGAATATAGTTAGTTACATCGTCGGTAATTGAGCTCCAAAAGTGAAATGAAAAAGGTACAATCATGGTGTTGCAAATTACAAATTGAGGTTTCTGGCCCAGTCGAGATATATCTTCAAATTCTTAAGTTATTTGTTAAATTTTTATATGTTTAATTTTTTTTAATATATTCACAAATTTATTTTATATTTTAAAAAATATTATAATTATATATAAATTAATTTGATATTTTTCTTTAACATACAGTGTAAATACAATATGCATATAAAAATTTTAAACAAAACATTTCCCAATTCATAAAAATGCTGGATTTTGGTTGAGCCCAATTGCACAGCATAGCCAATGATGCATCATGCATCATGCATGAATATGATTTTCTTTTGGCTTCTCTTGCTCACACACTCATGCACGTGCAAAAACCCTCCTCTAATTGTGTCTTGTTCATGCGAACATCAATCAAGTTCGATGGTATAGTAACTAGCATGAGAAAAAGCTTGTCAGTTCAATTGTAAGGCTCCACGGACACAACACCAAAACACCTTTGAAGTTTGAACTTGAAACAGTTAAACTTTATATGCGTATGGCTGAGCAGAGCTCGAGCTGTATATTTAACAAAGTTTTTTCTTTGATAATATTACTAAGAATTTTGTTATTTGAACTCTTAAAATCTGACATTTCTATGACATTTCACTCACATGTATAAATGATATAGATGTTGACAATATACATATAATATATGAGAATAAAAAATCACATTCGTACACAATATAATATTTTAAGTGGGTGTCATATTCTAAGTATTTAAAAAATATTTTCTATCACTAATTTAGTGAAGAGCTATTCCTAGTTTATTGAAATAATTAGGTACTAACGAGGGTCGGAGTCGTATGTTGGGGGAACACTTTAAAATAGTTTGTGCAAATCCACCTGTACACCACTTTCATGTCTTTAACTTCAAACAAAGTAATAATGCCTATATGATTTCTCATTCTCATTCTCTTTTTGTTTTTTTAATTCCAGATATAGTAGTCAAGTAATAAAGTAAATTAACCTTTCGTTTTTTTGAAATAAAGGAGTTCAAAGCGCAGAAGAGAATAACATAAAAGAAAACGAGACAGTAATACAATAGGCATACAAAATTAATTCCAACAAAAATTAGAGAGAAGTGAAGATGAAAAAAAATATATGTATATACTCAACACTGTACATTTGCTTTTGCTTTTTGAATGATAACATTCCTATTGCATTTCGTGTCACATTTTTTTTTAAAGAATAATCTTTATTAGATAGTGTTTTTTTTAATTGATCTTTTTGTTAAACTTGGCCTAAATCCTAATCCTCTTCCAATGCATTGCCTGATGAAGGGCAGCAACGGGTGAGAGGCTCGTATTGTCTTTGTCTCCATTGTTCCATTCTCTTATATACTATACGTAAGCAAACACTGATGTACGTGTAAATGTTTTAAAATCAAAGTGGTAAGAAGGGAAATAAATAAATAAATATATATATAGCGGAGTGACTTGAGAGAACATTAATTTTTTTAATTTACTGTTTAATTAGGCTTATATTTTTTGATTTTTTATTTTACTTTATGTAGTAGAAACATAGGAAAATGAAAAAATATTTTGTATATTTTATGAATATCAATGTACAATGAGGTGTTCCTATTTATTGGATAGGAGAGAATAAAATAAAATTAGAATCAATCTTATACATAAAGTCTAATTAATCCTAATCTGATTACAAGATAATAACAAATAAATCCTAATCTGATTACAAGATAATAACAAATAAATAATAAATCATTTACAATCGTAACAAATCAATAACAAATCAATCACTATCATAACATCCCCCATCAAACTCAAGTAGGTGCAACAGTAACCAATTTGAGTTTGGACAGTAAAGTACGGAAGCGACTAGGAGATTGAGGTTTGGTGAACAAATCAACTGGCTGATCAAGAGCGCCAATCGAGACAAGATGAAGATCACCACGTAGAAGATGTTGACGAATGAAGTGACAATCAATCTCAATATGTTTGGTGCGCTCGTGGAAAACATCGTTGTGTGCAATTTGGATGGAACTATGGTTGTCACAATGAAGATCAGTGGAGGAAGACTGAGGTATCTCTAAATCAGCAAGAAGCCAACTGAGCCACAATATTTCAGAAGTAGTATCAGCAAGAGCACAATATTCTACTTCAGTGTTGGAGCGAGCTGTCAGAGTTTGTTTCTTACTCCGCTAAGAAATAGGAGAATCTCCAAGAAAAATGTAAAAACCAGTGGTGGAACGACGGTCACTGGGATCACCAGCCCAATCGACATCAGAGTAGGCTCGAAGAGTTAAAGGGGATGCAACGGAATAATGAAGACCATAAAACAAGGTACCCTTGATATACCGAATAATGCGGAGGACAACAACATAATGGGTGGTACGGGGGGCAGCTATGAATTGACTAACCAGATGAACAACATAGGAGATATCCGGTCGAGTAACTGCAAGATAGATCAGGCTACCTACTAGCTAACGATAGAAAGTGGCATCATCCAACAAAGTACCATCTTGAGGAGTAAATTGAACGTTGGGTTCAAGGGGAATGTGTTTGATTTTGCAATCAGTGAGACTTGCTCGAGAGACAAGATCAGGAGCATACTTAGCCTGTGAGAGAAGTAAGTCATCACTGGAAGATAAAACTTCAAGTTCCAAAAAGTAACTTAAAGGTCCAATATCTTTCATCTCAAAATGTTGACATAAGAACTGTTTGAGCTCAGTAATGCCAGTAGAATCATTGTCAGTAATAATCATATAATTGACATAAAGAAGTAAGACAATAGTATCATTTTCTATTTTTTGAGTAAAAAAAGCAGAATCATGAGCACTGGAAGAGAACCCCAACTGACTGATAGTACTGTGAAATTTAGCAAACCAGACCCGAGGTGCTTGTTTGAGACCATAAAGAGCCTTACGAAGACGACAAACCTTGTTGGTCAGACAAGTGTATCCCGGAGGAGGACGCATGTAAACATCTTCTTCTAACTTACCATTAAGGTTAACATCCATTTGTGTAAGTGGTCATTGTCGAGTGGCTGCAATGGCAAGAAGAGTTCGAACAAAGGTGATGCGTGCAACTAGGGCAAAAGTTTTTTTATAATCAATACTATACTCCTGAGTGAACCATTTTGCCACTAGACGAGCTTTGTACTGCTCAATAGGACCATCAGAAAGAGTCTTTGTAACACCCCAAAATTTCCTATCTTATAAACAGTAATTTTGACAGTTAACAGAATTTTACTGTTTAGTACTTTTTGGATACTGTAAAATTATTTTGATTATTCCGTCAGCATATTTGATCGTTTTGAGTGATTTACTCCATGTCAGGAAAATAAAAATTTTTTGGCCGGGGAAAACTTTACGTAATTTAATTTTTACCGTTAGATTTTAATTATTTTACGTGATCTAATTTGATATTTGTGAGTTTTCTAATTTTTTTGATTTTATGTGTGATTATGAAAATTTTTACTGTTTGTGGGCCCAGTGGTGTATGTGGGCCCAGGTGGCCATACGTGGACCCAGGTGGGTCTCGCAAAATGAAAAAAATTTCTACGTATAGAAAAATTTATACTGTATAGACAGAGACAGAGGATCTTACTAAACCTGAATCTGGAAACAGTTTTTATAATTTTCTTTTACTGTGTTTTGTACTGTATTTATTTATCGGACGATAAAAATACAGTAAATATATTCTTTCGTGGGGTTATAACAGATAAAAATAAAATTCTATACTGTTAAGTTAACATTGGTAGTTTGGATATCCACCATCGATTTAATCACCGTTGGAGATTTAATCTTGATTTAATTAACGGTGGAGATTTGATCTTAAAAGTGAATAGGATCAATTATAATCGTTGGATGGAAATTAAATCAAGGGTAGAGATTTAGTCTTATAAATGGCTATGACCATTATCAACCCTTGGATGTAGATTTAATCAATGGTGGAGATGAATTATTAATGACCATTGGATTTAAATTTAGATCAATGGTGGAGAATTGGTCATCAAAAATGACTACAACAATTTTGGACCCTTGGATGTAAAGTTCGAAGGTATAATTTTGACCATTCATTTTGGAGACACATTCAATAGTTAGGATTGCAAGCCAAAAATGATCTAATGGCTCAAATAAAGTCTTCCATCTATAACCTAAACCTAATAGCTATTTTAATCCAAACCATTCTTTTAATCAAATGTTAGGATGGCTTAGGATGATGACTATGAAGTTTGTCACATTTTATGAAGCATGGAAGGGGGAGACGGTTTGGAGATGCAAGGGAGATGGGAGACAACTTTGAATAACTTTTTAAGCGAAAAAAAGATGAAGCATAATAAGAGTGTCAAGACCATTTGTGACCATTGGATAGAAAGTGTGTAGAAAAGATCTTGACCTTCCATTTTTGAAGATGCATCTTATAGTTTGGATTTAGTCAATAAAAGTGGCTAAGTTAATTAGTTAAGTAATTAGATAATTTAACTTAATTATCCTAGTAGCTTAATTAACTAAGTGAACTAATTTAATTGCTAAATAATTAGAAGCTAGATAAATATTTAATTATCTAGAAATATGACATGACCATAAGAATGTAATTAAATAATTAAAATATAATTGGAAATCCTAACTAAACTAGTTTAATAGAAACTAGATGAATTAATTATTTAATTAAAGTGTAAATAAGTAATTAAAATGAACCAATAGAAACAAGTGTGGAGGAAGTCAAAGTCAAGTCATGAACCAATTAGGAGTAGTCAAAGAAATTGGCCACCAATAGGAAGCAAGGTAAGCTTGCAAGTAAAAAAAATGACCACCCAATAAATCTTTGGGAGTGCACGGCCAAGTAGTTTTCTAGGACAATCTAAGGAGACTAAATTCTTTTTCTTTTCCTCTTTGTGATTCACGGTTATACCCCACAAACACCCATCACTTTTGTTTATTCTTATCTCACCTTTTCTTTCCTTGGAATTCCACGGCTAGGAGAGCAAGGAGAATTGCTTTAGGACATTTCAATTTTTATGACACACTAAATTCAATCAAGAAACTAGTCAAACTTGGTGGCTTTTCTCCTATGCATTCTACGGTCATGCATGCTTGTGAAATATAAATATTACACTTAACTTATTTCTATTATCTTTCTATCAATCAATAAAGAAACAAAACAAAAATATCTCATCCTTTTTCCTAGAGTAACTCCACGGCCAAGACTCTTAAAAATCTAAAGGAGATTTGTTCATTTGTTTCAAAAGTCTTCATCTTTTTCCTAAAGCATCAACAAGCAAAAACTCTCAAAATTTTCTTCTCACTTTCTTTCCCAACCTCACGGCCAAGATCCACAAATTCACCTTTCACTCTTCTATAATTCCAAACAACCTAATACCTTACATCCTTGTATCATTCCAAGATACCTTATAGTAGAAACCTAAGCTTAATTCATTCATCTTCATCCTTGTTCTTCAAGCTCAAGATCTAGAATTCTAAGGTGAAGTTTGTGAAATTTTCACTATTGGTTTCATTATATTCTCCTAAACCATGTTTGATCCATGGTTCCTCTTAATCAAGCTTAGTATACTAATTTCTATGTATTTTGTTTTGTATTTGAGAAGCTTTTGGTGGTGAAAGACTTGGAAAAAGAAGCAAATCAAGAAGCTTTTGAGGATCTTCAAGAGGTAAGAGGGAGATTCATCTCACCAACTAAGCATGGTGGTGAGAGATGGTTTTATATTTGATGGATGGTGAATCCATGTGAGGATTCATATCCATGGTCATGTAATAATTTGTGTGTGTTATGTGCTTTGATTATTTTTGTCTATGCTTGATATGCTTTGCATGATTTACTTGTGTATGCATGCTTAGTATAATTTTTATTTGCTTATATGGTATGCTTATGATATGCATGATGAAGATATATTGAATATATTATGATGAAAGTATGATAAAACAATAAATTTTGACTCCAAAGGCCATAGAGAAGGTCACGGTTTTGAGCTTCCAAAACTAAGATTTCTATTGAAATTTTTCAAGAACAATGGAGTTAATTTTTGGTTCTTAAACTTAAGCAAATTTTTGGCCAAGACACCAACCAATTTGGTGTTCACAAAATTATATTTTCATGAATGATAAAATTGAATGATTTGAGAAGTAAAGAAAACAAACAAAAAGGGTTTGTTTTGCAAAAAGAATGCACACGGTTTTGAGTTATGTTTTCATGAATTTATTTTTTTGTAGAAACAAGAATGGAATTTATTTAAGTGAGAAAGAAAAAAATATTTCATGGTTTTAATGGCCATCTATAAGGTTTTGATAATTTAGAAAAATGTTTTGATGTTATAAAATACAAGAATTTTCAAATAAGGATTTTGGAAAGGGAATTAAAGTGTTATCAATTAAGTGAAGTGGAATTTTCATAAATAAAAGAAAAATAAGATTGAAAGTGTTGAACTTCAAATTATTTTAAAGATAATCAATTTTTAGAAGTGATTTAGAAATATAAAAGAAAACGTTTGTAACTTAAATTTACTAACGTAGAATTTATTTATTGGGTTTTGGAAAAAGTTAAGAAATTTAAAGTTAGAAACAATAATTAAATCAACTAAATGTGATTTTGTAAGACTAGATTAATAAAAAGTGATTTTGTGAACAATGGTAATCACGAAGATAGGTAGGTGGAGTTCTTATCCTATGAGGACGCTCAATGGTGGGAGGTACAGGATCAACAGTTGGGACAACTCATAGGGACTGGACGTAAGATTGGAAGGCTATTTGACCTCACTCAACTGCATGTTCCCCAAGTGTTCAATATTTGCGCTGCTTCCACCACCTTTTCCATTCAGATTTGGCATCAACGTCTTGTTCATAATTCTCTTGGCAAGTTGCATCATCTTGTGTCTCAGGGTCTTTTAGGATTTGTTACTAATGGCTTTCTTGATTGTACTGCTTGTCAAATTGCAAACAACCAGCTTTATCTTTTCATAAAAGTACTTCTATTTCTACTTCATCATTTGATCTTGTGCATTCTGATATTTGGGGTCCTGCTCCCACACTTACTATGGGAGGTTCTCGGTATTTTGTGCTATTTATTAATGATTATTATTGCTTTACTTGGATATATTTGATGAAAAATCGTCATGAACTTTCTCAAATTTACATTAACTTTGTCAATATGATTCAAACACAATTCTCTAAAGCTATTAAAGTTTTTTGCCGATATAATGCCATGGAATATCGTGATTCTAAACTCTTATCTTTTCTTGGTACACAGGGTACCTTGTCTGAGTTCTCATATCCATATACCTCTCAACAAATGGTTGCGCTGAGAGAAAGTATCGTCACATTCTTGACTCAGTCCGTGTCATGCTTCTCTCAGCCTCTTATCCCGAACGTGCCTGGGATGAAGCTGCTATTATTACTGTCCATGTTATTAATCATTTCCCTTCCTCTGTCCCTGGTAATGTCTCTCCTTTTGAGCTTCTTTATCACACTACACTAGATTATAACTCACTTAAGGTGTTTGGTTGTACTTGTTTTGTCCTCCTCTAACCTCATGAATATACTAAACTTGAGCCTCGCGCCCGTCTTTATTATTTTCTTGGGTATGACACGGAGTACAAAGGTTACTGTTGTTGGGATCCGATATCTCAGCGTATCTGTATCTCTCGTCATGTTGTCTTCTGGGAACATATAATGTTCTCTTCATTATCCAAGTTTACGTCAATTCCGTCCACTTCTACTCCTCTTTTTACTAACCCCAATGTTGATTACTTCCCTAGTGACACAGATGCAGGTACCTCCAGTGAGCTCTCAGCCTCTTCCAATGTTCCCTCTATTTCTGATGATGTTGTTCTGACCGTTGATCCTGCACACGACAGTAGAAGCAAAAGTAAGTTCATAACTAAGATCACATGATTGACCAACAGAGATAATGTTAAATTTTAGTTTAGGAATGAGATAGGTGTCATGTAAACTTAGATTGGACAGGGAGATAGAACCCTCATGACTTATATGCATAAGAGATCTATTAGCAGTGTGGATAAAACGACCAGTGTCATTTTTAGATAAGGATGAAAAGAAATGAGATGTAGATGTCATGTGATTACAACGGGTAGAATCTAAATGCCATGTAGGATTACCTAGTGTGGTGGAAAGGGTTGCAGGAGTATTACCATTATCAGAAGAAGAAAGAAGTTGTTTAAGGAGAGACTCAAGATCACTAGCGGAGAAGGCAGACTGAGAAGATTCAGGAGATTCATTGACAGCAACAGTGGTGGCAAAAACAGGCCTAGAAGAATTGGGACGAGGTTGATTTATGTTCTGGTCTCGTGGGGGACAACGAGTGGGACTTTGGGCACCAACTAAAAAATACCAAAAAATTCACCAGAAGAGAGACAGAGATCTAATCTCTGATACCAAGTAGAAATACAGGAAGATGAGAAAATATTTTGTATATTTTCTGAGTATCAATGTATAATGAGGTGCTTCTATTTATTAGGTAAGAGAGAATAAAATAAAATTGAAATCAATCTTATACATAAAGTCTAATTAATCTTAATTTGATTACAAGATAATAACAAATAAATTCTAATCGATTACAAGATAATAACAAATAAATAACAAATCATTTACAATCGTAATAATTTAATAATAAATTAATCACTATCGTAATATATGTGATGAATAAGAAAAAAAATGAATAATTTTTAAATGTTTGGATAAAAATAAAATTTTCTCTCTCAATACATAGCATAGATTGACGGATGTGCCGTTTTAAAAAAATTTAAAAATAAATTGGTGGAAATTATTATATATTTGGGCTTTCTTCATGATTTTGGTCGAAACAAAAGGAACCCAGTTGGGCTCATGTTTTCTGGTGCACACAAAAGACTAATTTTCGGATTAGTTTGGACGACTTACATAGATTCGCTTTCCTACTAACCCAAAAGAAAAAACAAAAAAAAAATGTAATTGACTTATTGGGCATTAGCAAGCATTGATGTTTGCATATCACAAAATCATTATTGCTTAACTTTTAATATATACTTGTACAATGTTGACCACAAAATGAGATTGGCGTGGCACATAAATTAATTACTATACACATAAAATGATGTAAAACGTGACATTGCCCAAGAATGGTGTGCAAGCACAACTAATATTCGCCAACACATTTTCATTGAGTTAAATCCATAGGATGATGATTACACGTGGAAGAAGTGTTGAAGGCTGAGAGAGAATGCGTTTGAGAGTTGATCTTTTGAGTCTCTATAAGATACGCTGGGTTGGGTAGGGAAACTGCGCGGATTCTACAGTGGTCACAAAAGAGTTTAGACCATGGATGTAGAGTGACAAAACGGGCAGATTTGTTCCGTCCCTTCTTAACCTACCAAAATACAGGATATGATAGGTTGATTTATTTTAAAAAATGAGTTAAAAAAATTAATTTATTTTATTTTTAGGTGGATTGACGAGTTAATTCACATAAAAGATAAAATAAAAAAAAATAAACGAATTAGGGGATTAACTCGTTTAATCAGTTTAAAAAATAAAATAAAAATATAAAAAATAAAAATTATTATAAATTTTTTAAAAAAATAATAAACAGTAATGGTAAAAAATCACAAACCACATCTAAAAAATGATTTTTAAAATAACTTAATTAAATATTCAAACATAAATTATATAACATATCAAAAAATTTTTTATTTATAATATCACTTGTCACTTTTTTTTAAAAGAAAAAAGTCAATCCAACGCATCAACTCGACTCCAACCAGCTTAACCCGCAAGTTAAGCGGGATGGATTATGCGAATTGAAAAAAAAATATAAATTTAATCATTGAACCTAACTCGTAAAAAAAAAATTGATTAATGGATTAACCCAATAGGTTAAACTCGTTTTGTTAACTCTACATGAATGATTCATTTGCTATGACTTGCAATCACAGGTTATATTGTTTTAAGTGTTTTTTATATTTTAATTATAATATATTATAATTTAATCTTTCAATATTTCAAGTCTCTTAAAAATTTCAAGTTAGAGTGTGTTTGGAAAAATTGAAAAAAATAGATTATGTTAATAATCGATTATATGTATAATCAATTATTGTAAAAATTGATTATAATTAAAATCTATTTTTGTTTGGGTATGTTTCTTGAAAAATGATTTTAAGATAATCTATTTCGTTTGAATGGTGTGAAAAATATTATTTTTATATAGTAAATTATGGGAAAAGGTATAAAGTTATTTTATTTATAATATTTGGTGGAGAGTCATTGGGGTCATAATTAGAAATGCTTCTCTCATTAAAGCATAGTTAAAAAAATCTATCTAAAAATAAAAGCTTTTTATGAAAACAGTCAATACTATGAGATTGTGTTAAAACAGTTTTTTTATGAAAATAAAAGTTTTTTTATAAATTAATCTAGATACTCAAACATAACTGATTTTTTATAAAATAATTTAAAAAAAAAACCATCTGAATGAGAAAGAATTAATCTTTTTCAAACATATTCTTAGTCTTCAAATTATTTCAAGTAATTAGATAATTAATTTTTTTATAAAATAAATTTTTTATTTCATTTTTTTACAAAATTTAAATGATTAAATTAAATAAAGAAATAATTAAATTTTTTATTGAACTATTACAATATTTTTATTTACAAAATAAATAATTTAAATAATTTAAATAAAAATGACCAAAACGTGTCGTTTAGTGTGAGTTTCAGCTTCGTGAACCCCACCGGTGATGAGATTGGCTCCGACGGGTTCAACTAGGATGACGACGTAGCAGCGGCATGGCTCGTTTGAGTCATTCCCAACCCGAATTTCGGGTCCAAATTCATGGACGCCTCGGACATCAAGTGTAGGGAGATGTTCTTCTCGGAAATGGATCCCTTGCCCTGCCTATTAGCTTCCCCTCCTTTTAACGGATCTTCCTTGCCACACCGTGCACCACATAGGCGCCCACCACCTGCCGCAGCCTCCTCCGCCTCCTTATAATAGAATTAACATGTTTTCTTATTTTTCTTCCAAATTTGCTAACAGAGCTTGCCCTTAACATATCTTGTTCTGTTATTCTTCTAATTGGAATTGTTCCTTCAAGACATGACTCCACATACAACGTCCATAGCTGAAAATCCTCACTCAACAGGACATTATGGTCCAAAACAGAGTATATTGAAATGTGTATTATTTTATATGTTATTATCGATGTAAGAATAATATAGAGATTTTTATGTGCAAATATCATTATTAAAAAAAAAAGAAGTGATGGTAAGTGTACTGGTGCTGTTGCGGTTAAGGAAAAAATCCACCTTTCATGAGTTACATAATAAATGTTATGAAGAAATTAATGAATTGCAACCAATATAGTTATTTTTAATTTTTTTTTTTGTCTTTGATCAAATATTTTATTGGTATTATTATGAGACTAATCTTTGGACAAGAGTGTTCCTTAATTGGATTTGATTGATTTTGAAGAAAAAAGTCAATTGATTTAATTCTATTAATTTTCTTATATTATTATCTGATTAATTCTATTTAAAATATAAATCTGATCCATTCTAATCTAATTAAATTAGTTTGGGTTAAATTAATTTTTTAATTATTATTATAATTTTTTAATATACAAATTCAAAATACATAATCCAAATTTATCAAAAAATATCAAATACAAGTATAAACTAACTCATCACATAATAACAAATATTAATTTAAATTAATTCATCAAAATACAAATTTAAGTTAGAATATAAGTATAAATTAATTGATAATCCTCTTATATATGTTTAATGGGTTGAAGTATAATAGAAAAGTTTTTAAAGAAATATAGATAATATAATAAATTTTAGGTAAAATATTATTTTAAAATATACATATATAATTTTCAATTCGATTTAGATTATATCGATTTTTAATTTCGGATCCAAAATTCATCTAATCCAATTAATTTTTTCAATGTTTTTGGTTTCTGGTTTGTTCTATTTTTAATTTTTTTAATTTTGATTGGATTGATTTAATTTTGAACATCTATATCTTGAGTATTATCATGATTTGAAAATTCTCTCAACAATTATCTTTTTTCACGTTTAAACTTTGATTCTCTCCATGAGATTGCAACTCACTTATACACCCAAACCAACTTTTGGTGGTGCAACCAGCATGGTCCAAATAGATGGAAATTGAGACAAGAATAATATATTCAAATAGTATTAATTATGCATAAAAAATAAAAAGGAAAATGTAAACCAATTTGTACTCGAAGTAAATGTTGCGATTTAATCATGTCCAAGAAAAATTGCATAAATGGACACATATGGCCAACAACTTGGTCTGCTTCTGAAATTAGAAGAAAGGGTTAACGTGGTGAAGGTTCCTTTCCGACCTAACCGTGGAAGAAAATGAGGTCCTATACGTTTTGTGCGGTTCTCTAATTGTTGATTGAATATTATGATTATAAAGCACAAAAAGAAGTGCCATGTAAGGGCACACTTTTCGGCTCTCAATCAGTAATGTCAAACCTTGAGCTTTCAAATGACAGCTTCGCTCGCGTCTTCTTCCTTTGGGCGGTAGAAGATAAAGAAAAAAACAAGAAAATGAGGAGAAAGAAAAGATGGAGATGATAAATGCTAGCAAAATGTTCTTTGATAAGGAGTTAATCATGTATTGTTTCAAAGTAATGATTTTAATATAGACAAGAAGCCTTCCACACATATTGGCTTGACTTGGTGTCTGAAAATAACTTGATTGTAATGGTGGGACGACTAGGATTTATTGCATGCTGAATTGCTGATAAACCCAAGTCTGGGCTGTCTTTCATCAACACTTTAGGCATGTAATAAGCCTATCAATAGCAGATTCAATCTGAAAGGATCGATTGCTCTGTGTGTTACATGAGAATTGAGGATATATCTAAGGGTCCGTTTGGATAGCGGAATTGGAATTGAAACATAAAATTTTAATTTCAATTCCATTTTTTAAATTAGAATTAGTTGATTAAGATAAGAAATTGTAATTAAATTCAATTATAATTTTATTGTTTAAAGATATGATCTAAAATATTAAAAAATTATTTACAAAAATAAAATTAATAAAAATATTCATACAATAATATTTTTATAATATAATAATCATTTTTTTTTCATAAAGAAAATTTTCATGAATTTTTTTATAAAAAATAAATATATTATAATAATTTTTATATAAAAATATAAATAATTTTTTATATAAATATAAAATCTCAATAAATATGATTATTCATAAATAAATATGAGAGAGAAAGAGAGAGAGAAAGTTTAATTTTTAAACTATAGAATTGATAATTTCTGTGTGGTATAGATTAAGAATGAAATTGAGGATTTCCATAAAAATTAGAATTAAGAGGCATCTAATTTCCAGGAATTGGATCAAATATTCCCATTTGAATTCACGAAAAAAAAATCCCATTTGAAGCATCCTCCTCCTAACGTGGGTGCTATTTCATTCTACCTTCCTGACAATCCAGCAGTTAAGGAGTTGACTATTTAAATAACAGTGTGTGAGATTATTTACATTCCTAATTGTTTATTTACACTTTTTTATTAATTACTAATAATTTAATAAAAAATAAAAAATTCAAATTAATTAATAAAAAATGTCATTAAACAATTAAGAATACCAATAAACCACACCCAAATAACACAGCCAATGCATCCAAAAGCCACATCTTCAGATAACGTATAAATAGACCAATGCATTAATTAGTTAGTGGGACAGAACAAAGATGTGCGCAAGGTTACTCTTTCAGGATTTGCACTCATAATATTGTTTAAATGGATCAATGTTCTGTACCCTCCCCCCAAAAAAAAAGAAAAAAGGAAGAAGGGATAAACATTTGTTCTCTCTGAGGCCACAAAATCTTGAGCTGATGTCACTCCGCGTATTTGGTGCGTCGGCGCCGTTTAATGTATTCCTAATTAGCATTGGAGCATGGATGCTCTCGAAGACCAAGGCGCCGTTTAATGTATATCTAAGTAACTTTGGAGTATGGATGTTCTTGAAGACCAACCTGTAATAGCAGGTCAATTTTTGGTGACCTCTTTTTTTTTCACGTTTTTATGTTATGGTGAAGAAAAAATTAGTGATTAATGGAAAAATAAATTATAATTTTTGTATAAGTAGTAATAATTAATAATTTAAATTTAAATTATTTCATAATAAATTTAAATTATTATTTGATAGTAATCATTAGTAGATTATAAGTCACTACATCATAAATTAAAACACATGAAAGTTATTAAATTATGACCAAAAAAATAAATGGTGATTTTTGAATAAATAGTAGTAACTAATAACTTGAACTTAAATCGTCACATAATAAACTTAAATCATTATTTGACATCAATCATAAGTTACTAAATCATGAATTAATACACATAAAAATTATTAAGTAGTGATCAATGTAAAAATAAATGGTAATTCTTGTGTAAGTAGTGGTGATGAATGACTTGAGTTTAAATATCCACATAATAAACTTAAATCATCATTTTTAATCACTTATGTCACTCAATCATAAATAAAAATAATTCACGTGATAATCAAATAAGTGGTAATTTTTGTATAAATTGTAGTGATTAATGATTTGAATTTAGTTGATATCTTTAAAGATTTACATGTTGTGCAAGTATCAAATAATTATTTTAAATAATTGATCAATTTGAGATCAAAATCAATGACTCTAAATGCTTGAAGCATGGATGCTCTAACACATTTATGAGTAAATTAAACTTTTCCTTGGTGTGTAATATGCTTCAACCGAAGCTTCAGCAGCACGGTTTACTTTCAAGTACAACAGGCACTTAACATAAGGAGGCTTCTATTCTAATATGCACCTAAATAGGTTTGGGTGCATGGATGCACCTTGAAATTACCAGCTCTAACAAGTTAGTTCCCGTTTCTTGAATATTTTATTTGAAAACACAATTACTATCTTAGCCTCTGCATTTATTTGTCTATTATTTTAAGAGTAACAAAACCCACAAATGCCAAAGATATTTCAACCATAATTATTGTCATATTGAATTCAAAGGTAAAGAGAGATTGAAACCTAAACATTATAGAGCCGTGAAAACTTAGATTGGCCACCATGAGGCTATGAAAGCAGTTATTGACTTATTGGGACAAAATGCCACTTATCGCGTAGGGTGTCTGCGTAGGGGGAGGGTTGGGCGAAGTTGGAGTTAGTCAGTGGTTCAGCAGGTGGTGGGAGGTGATTGGGCACCGGTGGAGTGGAAGGATGTCTTTCTTGTGTATTTCTTACTATTCGATTGGATGGTGAACTATAGGTGGAGATGGATTATGAGATTTGTGTAGTTATAAAATTAGAGTCTTTGAATATATTTTTATTTTTTTATGAAGAGAGTCTTTGAATATGTTTTTGTTCATATGTGTGAATGGTCATTTCAGTGATTTTCGTTGTGTCTAGCACTGGTTGAGATATGAGATGTTTTGACTGGAAGTGAATATTTGAGTAAGGGATTGATATTAGAATTAGAATAAAATAAAAGTTTTATTTTTTTGTTAGTGGTTTAGTTGTTGAGGTTTGTGGGTATTGCTCTAATCCTTCTTCTATTGGCATTATGTGTTTAATCCTTCTGCATTTAGTTGTTTAATTCTTTTTCAGTATAAGGGAAGCCATGTTAAGTGTTGGGTGAAATAGTGAATGAAATTATATTTGGTTATAGATATTAAGATGGTGTAATTATAACACTTAATGCAATCTATTTTTAACGTTAATTACCAATATCCAATTTAACACCCCCTTCGTCAGCCGAGCCATCACTCCAACTCTTTCTTTGTTTATCTCATTTTTGCTGCTTCTGAATGGAAAACTCGAAAACATCCATATGAAGACTGAAAACAAGGGAAAGTCTAAAATGGACCCAAAACAGATGCCAGTTCAGTGGACCTATCACATGGTACAAGCCTTCTGAATGGAATTTAGGTGCACCAAACACATGCTTGAATTGAAGCCTTTCTCAAACCCAGAACACTTTCATTTTATCAATTATATTCCAAATGAAATTAGTTTTAAAATGGTGTCCATATTTGTAATTTAACATCATACTGCATGACCTGTTTAGCAGGTTGCCCATATTCCACCCATGACACTGCTTTTATATATATATATATATATATATATATATATATATATATATATATATATATATAATTTAATCCACGCATAATAACTTGTGGTGCATAGCTGCATGCACCACAAGTTTTTAGTGCACCACAAGTTTTTAGTTACATTATGGGGTTTGCACCACAAGTTTTTAGTTGCATTATGGACAAACTGTTGAGAGTATGACCAAAGTCCCACATTGACTAAAAGTGGGGGGATCATGTGTATATAAGTATGGACATATATCTCCATTAGTATGAGGCTTTTTGGAGTAAAAGCCCAAGAGCAAATCCATGAGGGTTTAGGTCCAAAGTGAACAATATCATACTAATGTGGAGATATGTGATGTTCATAGTCCTTACAAGTGGTATCAGAGCTGATAGTTCGGCTTGGATGAGTTTGGTATGGACGGTGGTCCCTTGTGTCGAAAGTCTTCCTAGTGATGTAGAGGCTACGCAGCATGTTCCATTGTAGATGGGATGGACGACGGCGATACAACTGTACAAGTATGAAGAAAAGCATGTGCACGTGGATGCATGCTGGACTCTCTTGATGACACTGTATCAAAGCCATGCCCCGGAGTTAGCCATAGTGGATGAATCCTCAGAATGCCGAACGAATGTTAGCCATTAGTATGAGGCTTTTTGGGGTAAAAGCCCAAGAGCAAATCCATAAGGGTTTAGGCCCAAAGTGAACAATATCATACTAATGTGGAGATATGTGATGTTCATAAGTGAACAATATCATACTAATGTGGAGATATGTGATGTTCATAGTCCTTACATGTGGTATCAGAGTTGATAGTTCGGCTTGGATGAGTTTGGTATGGACGGTGGTCCCTTGTGTCAAAAGTTTTCCTAATGATGTGGAGGCTACGCAGCGTGTTCCGTTGTAGATGGGATGGACGACGGCGGTACAATTGTACAAGTATAAAGAAAAGCGTGTGCACTTGGATGCATGTTAGACTCTCTTGATGACACCGTATCAAAGCCATGCCCCGGAGTTAGCCATAGTGGATGAATCCTCGGAATGCCGAACGAATGTTAGCCATTAGTATGAGGCTTTTTGGGGTAAAAGCCCAAGAGCAAATCCATGAGAGTTTAGGCCCAAAGTGAACAATATCATACTAATGTGGAGATATGTGATGTTCATAGTCCTTACAAGTGGTATCAGAGCTGATAGTTCGGCTTGGATGAGTTTGGTATGGACGATGGCCCCTTGTGTCGAAAGTCTTCCTAGTGATGTGGAGGCTAGGTAGCGTGTTCTGTTGTAGATGGGATGGACAACGGCGGTACAACTGTACAAGTATGAAGAAAAGCGTGTGCACTTAGATGCATGCTGGACTCTCTTGATGATACCGTATCAAAGCCATGCCCGGGAGTTAGCCATAGTGGATGAATCCTTGGAATGCCGAACGAATGTGGTGGGCCCCGGTTAGCTCACGATGGGATCCGTAGATACAAACAGATGGATGATTGTTTGAGGGGAGGCTCGATGGTTCTTTGTTCAATGGGAGGATTGTTGAGAGTACGACCAAAGTTCCACATTATCTAGAAGTGGGGAGGATCATATGTATATAATTATGGACATATATCTTCATTAGTATGAGGCCTTTTGGAATAAAAGTCCAAGAGCAAATATATGAAAACTTAGGCTCAAAGTAGACAATATCATACTAATGTGAAGATATATGATGTCCATAGTCCTTACACAAACCCCTAACATAAAGTCATCAATGCACGTCAAAAAGTGAAACGGAGTATGTTCTGTATCTAGGGATAGAAACAGGTCAGGCCAGGCTTCACCCTAAACAAGCCAGACCTGTGTTACAAATATTTGGTCTGAGCCTGACCTGTTATCTGTCAAAGGCCTTTTTTTGGGTCTGGCCTAGCCTGTTTAAGAAGCTTGGCCTGGCCTAAAACCTGTTTAAAAGCCTGATTTATATTAAGGCCTCTAAATAGGCCAGCAAGCCAAGGCTTTCATATAGGCCTCAAATAGGCCTAAGCCTTGAAACAGGCTTTGAAAGGTCATTGAAAAAAAATTATAAATAAATATAAACAGGCCGCCTTAATAGGCCTAACAGACTTTACTAAGAGGTCAGACCTGACCTACTAAATGAAACAGACTTTTAAAAAGGCTTGAGCCTAACTCATTTTCTAAACAGGTCAGGCTAGACCAGGCTTAAAACAGGTCAGGCCACAGGCCCCTGACAGGCCGATTGACCTATTTCCATCCCTATCTGTATCTACTAACAACCTAAATATAAGGGATTAATTGACCAACCTCCTCCATGTACTTAAGGTCATGTGACTCTTGTATGTGCGATAAATTTAATCTAAAAAAATAGAATTTTTTTTTCTTAGTAATACATTGTTTACTAACTGAATATTATGAGTGATAAAGAATTCAAAGAAAAATACAAGAACATTTGTGAAGAAAAGACAAGGGTTTCATTAATTGTTGAAATGCAAAAGTTAATTTAACCTAAATACAAAGAAACTATATATAGGCTAAACAGGGAAAGGAAAATACTATTCTACCCTTAATAAATAATAAAATAAAATAACCGAATATTTCTTAATATCTCCCCTCAAACTCACGATGCAGCAGCTACAAGCATCAAGAGTTTGCCAACCAGAAAACGAAAACGAGAGATGGAATGTGACTTGGTAAAAAAATCTGCAATCTGCAAAGAAGAAGAAACAAAGGGCAAGGTAATGGTTCCATACTTGAGATGATGACGAGTAAGGTGACAATCGATCTCAATGTACTTAGTTCGTTCATGAAAAGCTGAGTTGTGAGCAATCTGAATAAAACTCCGGTTGTCACAATACATAGGAGTAGGATGAGAAAGAGAAACTCTCATATCTGCAAGTAACCAACGTAACCAAACAATCTCTTTGGTAGTAGATGCCATAGCACGATATTCTGCTTCAGTTGAAGATTAAGAAACAATAGATTGTTTCTTACTCTTCCAAGAAATAAGAGAATCACCCAAAAATATACAGAAACCAGTAACAGATTTGCGATCTGTGGGATCACTACCATGATCAGCATCAGAGTATGCACGCAGCTCTAAGGAAGAGGTTGATGGAAATAAAAGGCTATGAAAGACTGTACCTCGAAGATATCACAAAATACGAAGAACAGCTACCCAATGAACTGTAGTAGGAGAAGCAACAAACTGACTAACAACATGAACAACATATGCAATATCTGGACGAGTAATAGTAAGGTATACCAAGCTCCCAACAATAGTACGATATAAAGTAGGATTTGACAAAGGTAAACCATCAGAAGAAGAAAACTTTGCATTAACCTCAATGGGAGTGTCTATAATCTTATTATCAGTAAGTCTAGCTCGCTCAAGAATATCTGCAACATATTTCGATTGAGAAAGAAGATAACCTCTGGGCGAGTAGGCTACCTCAATACCCAAAAAATATCGTAGAGAACCCAAATCCTTCATTTCAAACTGTCTAGCTAACTCTGTCTTCAAAATTGAAATACCATGAATATCGTCACCAGTGATAATTATGTCATCAACATATAAAGACAAAATGATACGACCTGCATCAGTGCACTTAACAAAAAGAGCAGAATCATGACTACTTAAAGCAAATTCAAGGGAAGAGATCACAACAGAAAATTTCTCAAACCAAGCACGGGGTGCTTGTTTGAGACCATATAATGCATTCTTGAGCTTGCAGACATACCTAGAATCATGTAAAACACCAGGAGGGGGCGCCATATAAACTTCTTCTTGAAGATCTCCATTCAAGAAGGCATTTTTATCATCAAGTTGAAAGATATGCCACTGACGAATTGAAGCTACTGCAATAAGAGTACGAATAGTAGTCATTTTTGCAATAGGAACAAATGTCTCCTCATAATCCATACCATATTGTTGAGAATACCCTTTTGCAACTAACCTAGCTTTGTATCGCTCAATAGATCCATCAGAATTAGTCTTGATTTTATATACCCAACGACAACCAATAACAGTCTTACCAGGAGGTAGAGGAACCAAGTCCCAAGTACCTATCTTTTGCAAAGCAGAAAGTTCCTCATCCGTAGCTTGCTGCCAAAGAGGATCAAGAATAGCATCTTTATAGGAAGAGGGCTCAGAGAGACAATGAATAGAAGATAAAAAGGAAGAAAAAGATGAAGAATAACAAGAATAAACAAAATCTGGTAACTTTGTGGACTTACGAATACGTATGGATTGATGTAAGGGTGGATCCACAATCTCAGGTGGAGCTTGAGGGACCATAGGAGAAGAGGAAGCTTCAGATGTGCCGGAGAGTAAAGTGTCAGTACTTGCAGAAGGGGTATTTGAAATACTAGGAACCTGAGATGACAAATTATCAGAATCCTCATAAAAAGGATCTATACGAATAAGGTCAGATCTAGTCAAACTATGAGTAGTGGATGAAATAGAAAAGAAATGTATATGCTCAAGAAAAACAACATGACGAGACACATAAAGTTTCTGAGTTATTGGATCAAAACAACGATACCCCTTTTTACCTTTACCATAACCAAGAAAGACACAAATAGCAGATTGAGAGGACAACTTGCTGCGTTGCACATGAGGACGAAGAACGAAACAAGTACAACAAAAAACTCTAAAGAAAGAATAATCAAGAGCATACTCATACAACTTTTCAAAAGGAGACAAACCTGAAATATAAGAAGATGGAATTGTATTAATCAAACTTACAGCAGTAAGAACAGCTTCACCCCAAAACACACTAAGAACAGAAGCAGACAGCAAGAGAGAACGAGCAGTTTCAATAATGTGCCTATGTTTTCTTTCAGCAATACTATTTTGCTCAGGAGTATCTGTACATGAAGTTTGGTGAATAGTTCCATCTAAGGCAAGCAGCTCACAAAATTTATTAGAGGTGTATTCCCCACCCAAATCACACCTAAAACATTTAATAACAGTAGAATGTTGAGTTTTGACAATAGCCCGAAATGCTGTATATATCTCAAAGAATTCAGAACGGTGTTTCATTAAATAAACCCAACAATAACGAGTATGATCATCAATAAAAGAAACATAATATCGAGACCCTCCTTTTGTGGCAACAGGAGAAGGTCCTCATACATCGGAATGAATCAAATCAAAAGGAGAAGAAGAAACAGGCATACTTCGATTAAAAGGTAAAGCTGAAAATTTTGCCAGTTTACATCCACTACAATCAGAAATATCACAAGTTTGTCAATTTCCTAAAGCCCCCGTGGATGCCAAAAATCTCAAACTAGAAGATGAAACATGACCTAGACGAGAATGCCATAAGTAAAAACTAGAAGAAGAATGACTCAAATGAAAAGAAGATAAATCAACACTATTAGCAGCAGCAGCAACTGACATTTTTAACTCATCCAAAATATATAGTCCCCCTCTCTACGGCCTGTCCCAATCAGCTTCTGAGACTGCAGATCCTGCACATAACAAGAAGAAGAAGAAAATGTGACTAAATTACCAGAATCATATAACTGACCAACAGAAACAAGATTTAATTTGAGTTTAGGAATATGATAAACATTAGGGAGAGACAAGTTAGGTGTAACAACAAAACCAACACCTGCTAAAGGCATAGGAGTGCCATCAGCAGTCATAACAGGAATAGAAGGCGAAGGAGACACAGAAGCAAAATGTGAAGAATCTGGAGACATATGATATGAAGCACCAAAATCCAAGACCCATACAGAATGAGACATACCTGAAGAACTATGAGGCAACTGACCCATGGAAGAAGAAGCAGACATAGCATGTGGCTGTAAGGAGAGAAACTTCTGAAATTGCTCAGCCAGAGTACTAGGATCGGTGAAAGGACCTAATGAAGCAACTACTGCAGTATTAGGTTGTGGTGGTCTGTAACCCTGAGGTGGTCTATAAGCATTAGATTGTGACTGGTTATCAGGCTTCGAAACTTGAGATTGCTGTTGCGATTGGTTATGTTGTCTCAACTTAGGACACTGAGCCTTCCAATGACCTTTCTGCTTATAGAAACTGCACTCGTCAATGGCAACCCTCGTATAAGACTTATTATGATTATTGGAGGGCGGCTTAGAGGATACCGCTAACCCAGAGGGATTAGAAGTAGAAAGAATTTTCTTTTCAGAATAAGACTTAAGACGTATTTTTTTAGCTAATAACTCACTGACAACTGAGTCAATAGAAGGAAGAGGAGAACGATGCAAAATTGAATCTCTAAGTCCTTCAAAATCACTGCGAAGTGCCATTAAAAACTGTACCAATCGCTGCTGTTCTCTACGAGTAATATAAGCACCACATGCCTTTAATTCTGCCGATTCTGTAAGAGCCAATTGATCCCAAAGATCTGTTATAGCAGAATAAAACTCCTGAATACTCATATTCTTCTGCTGAATAGCTCGTATATTATTCTCCAATTGATACTGCTTTGCAAAATTTGATTGAGTGAATAACATTTGCAAATGATCCCAAACCTCCTTTGCAGTCTCATACTTCGCCAGCTGTGTACCTATAGAATGCTCAACAGAATTGTTAATCCAAGTAATAATTTTTGCATTGTTTGCTTCCCAGGTATCTATCAAAGCAGCATACTCCTCAACAGTATTCTTAGGTTTCTCAAAAGTTCCACTAACATATCCCCACAACTTTTTACCCTTAAGAAAGTTTCTCATCACATAACTCCAATACGAATAATTATTTCCATCCAACCTCACACTTACAGACTGAAGCGAATCGTCTCTTTCAGTAGCCATAATCCAAAAACCAAGAAAGCCAAAAGAAAACGAAATACCAGATTGTAGCCAAAAGAAAAACGAAATACCAGATTGTAAAAACTGAGCGAATATCGAAATACCAAAATATAGAATTTGAGCGAATACCTTCTCGAAATTGTATGGTCACCTCACAAACTGAACGAATGTTGTCTCAAAAAAATTTTCTCGGGGTTCCGCCCCGAACCCCGGCAGGGGCGCGCTGCCCCCTGCAAACCCCCAGCCAACTCATCGTGGAGTTGGATCCGCGAAAGCTGTGTTTGAGATTAAGCCTCGTCCCATGGCTTTCTCTGATACCATGATAAAGAATTCAAAGAAAAATACAAGAACATTTGTGAAGAAAAGACAAGGGTTTCATTGATTGTTGAAATGCAAAAGTTAATTTAACCTAAATACAAAGAAACTATATATAGGCTAAACAGGGAAAGGAAAATACTATTCTACCCTTAATAAATAATAAAACAAAATAACCCAATATTTCTTAACAATGAGAACTAAAATAAAAATATTGAACGACTTTTGAGGAATGCTAATTTTTTAAAACACCAAACACATTTTTGTGGTATCTTCACATATATTATTATGAAACTTATTTCTCGAACATTAGAAAGCAATATTTTTAAAATAAGTTGAACGTTGAACTAATGAAATGAATGATTTATGATTTAATTAGTTCAATTGGTGATTAAATTATTAATATTATAGCCATATAAGTTTTTCCTTTTCATTTTCTTTTAAAAAAATCATTTAAAAATTAAATTAAATATTGATCAGTTTAATCGGATAGTTCAACTAGTTGATTCACTAATTTTTGCTAATATATTTTTTTTACAAATTTATTTACAATTCGACCACTTATTCAATTTTTTGAATAAATTAAAACCAGTTGAATGATCCACGGTCCAACCAGTATAGTTGAACTAATTTTAAAAACATTATTAAAAAGTCTTCCTAATAATTATTTTTCTCTACGGTTTGAAGTTAGATACTCTTCGTGCATAACTCGCTTACAAATGTACTCAGTTGTTTTTTATTCAAATTAACACATATGACATATGTATGTTACAAAAGTAGATAAATTCTTATTTAAATTATGGGCACCTAGTTAGATGTACTAAGTTAATTATGATTGAGTATTTTCATAGATAATTGTGTTACACAATTAATTTCATAAAAATAAAAAAAATACTAAATTTTAATTAGTCTGGTACACTCAATTATAGTGCTCATGGTTTAAGTAAGAATTTATCACAAAAGTAAGGGCATCACCGTAAAACAGTAAAGAAAATTTTGTTGTTATAACAATTTGAGCGAGTCCAATAGTCCATGGCTGCTGCCATATCACAATAAAACGCCACTTTGCATTTTATCACTACGAGCAAACAAGTCAAGGACATCGCAATACCAAGAAGAATGAAGTTCCATATTCACATCCAATTAATTAGGTTAATTCTTTAGTTGATTTTATTTTGATTTTGGAAAGCAACAACAACGAATCAACCTGTCAACCATAATGTATCATATATAGCATGCTCTCCTTCATATATTTTTTGTAATTATTATTGAACTTTACATGAATTAAAGCCGTAACAACATTTTTAGTTTCATTGTTTTGTTTTCAGTTTGTGTTGAAGTTCATGGTCATGGGATTGGAAGAGAAACAGAAGCAGAGAAGACGATGAAGAAATGCACTTTGCATTATCTTAATTGAAAAAATGGAGAAAACTGAATGATTACAAGAGTGAATCAAAATCTACGGAAAAATAACTAGCTACTTGCTATTTATAGCTTCTAACTAACAAAACTAATCTCTAACAGAAAAACTAACTAACTAACAATTAAATATGGCACGTGTGTGAATAAAAACTAGCTCCAACACCCCCTGAAAGTCGAACGTGAATGTTGAACATTCCAAGCTTGGAGTACAAGTGTTTGAAAGGACCCAAAAGCTCAAGGGCTTGGTCAATATATCCAAAAGTCTGTTCATTGTGGAATTTCGAATAGGCAATAAGTGGAGAAGACGTTCTTGAATCTTATCTCTGACTAGATGGCAATCCATCTCTATGTGTTTGGTTCTTTCGTGAAACACCGGATTGAGGGCAATATGTCTTGCGGCTTGATTGTCACAGTAAATGATCACTGGGACAGAATGTGGGGATTGCAAGTCTTTCAACAAGTAGATTAACCATTGAGCTTCACAAGTAATGCTTCGAGCCGCCTTCCACATTCGGCCTTTGAGTTGGAGAAGACCTTGAAAAACTCTAGTTGGGGTAACGCTTTTTGCTTTTCCAAGATATTAAGGAGGAGCCAAGGAAAAAACAGAAACCTGTGATTGATCTTCGAGTATCTAAGCATGCACCCCAGTCCGAGTCACTGAATCCCTTCAGTGTGCAAGTATTGTCAGCAGGGAAAAATAAACCTTCCGCAGGAGAACCCTTAATGTATCGGAGAACTCTTAAGCCAGCCTGATAGTGTAGTGATGTAGGACAATCTAGAAATTGACTCAATTGACTTACGGCAAAACAAATATCAGGCCTTGTATGTGTGAGATATAAGAGTCTACCAATTAATCTTCGATAGACTGTGGCATCGAGTAAAAGATCACCTGAACCTTTTTGTAGTTTAAGGGTGCTATCCATAGGTGTGCTACTAGGTTTGGAACCAAGTAAACCTGAGTCATGGAGCAAATCCAGAGCATATTTCCTTTGATAAACAGTGATTCCTTTGGTGGATCGCGCAACCTCAAATCCAAGAAAGAACTGCAATTTCCCCAAATCTTTGATGCTAAATCTGTCATCAAGGTATTGTTTAAGCTGAATAATTTCTGAACTGTCATCACCAGCCATCACAAGGTCATCAACATATACTAAGATGGCTGTGAAACCTGATGCACGTCGTTTGGTGAACAAGCTATAATCAGATCTGGATTGGGAATAGCCATAGGATAAGAGAGCTTCAGTTAGTTTGGCATTCCACTGTCTACTTGCCTGTTTTAGTCCATATAAGGACTTTTCTAGTTTGCATACAAGAGAAGGATCAGAGACGTTGAGTCCTTGTGGAAGCTGCATGAACACTTCCTCATGTAAATCACCATGTAAAAATGCTGTATTGACATCCAGTTGTTCAAGATGCCAGTTGTTTGCAGCAGCTAAGGAGAGAAGAACTCTAATCTGTAGTCATCTTTACAACCGGACTAAAGGTTTCAAGATAATCAATTCCGTATGATTCGGTTGTGTATAGCCCTTTGCAACCAAACGGGCTTTGTACCTCTCTATGGATCCATCTGGCTTTTGCTTTATTTTGAACACCCATTTGCATCCTATGGTTGTCTTTCCAGGTGGCAGTGAGGTCAGTTGCCATGTGTTATTCTTCTGTAATGCAGCAAGTTCAGATTGAATAGCATCTTGCCAGTGCGTGTGCTTGATTGCTTCTTGAAAATTCTTAGGTTCGGTTACAGCAGAGAGGGTAAGGGAGAATTGTCTGTATTGGTCTGAAAGATGATTGTAGGAAAGATAATTTGATAAGGGATATCTACATATACCACATGTTGGGAGGCACTTTTAATGTACCATTGCAAGTGTGGCAAGACTACAATGATAGTCGGTTAAAAGTAAGATGGTCTCCTTCTATTTCTGGTGGAGACTCTAATAGGTGGACAAGGAGGTGTAAGTGGGTTTGGGAGATGTTGGTTGGGTTGTATAATCTCAGGTTGGATCTCAGGGTGAAAGGAAGGGTCAATTTCAGGTTCAAGGTTAGGTTCAGGAGTATGATGAGGCTTTTGTGTTGGATAGTCTAGAGCAAAAAGGTCAGAATATGGAAGATTAGGCAATGATGGTTTGGATTGAGGGTTGTGAAGTGAAGCAGCACACTTGATGAACGAAAAAACTGATTCATAGAATTGCACATTTCTGGAGAGGAAAACTTCTCTGGACTTAAGATCATATAATAGGAACCCTTTCACACCAAATTTGTATCCTAGAAATACACATTTTCTTGCTCTGCTGTCTAGTTTCTTTCTATTTGCATTAATTGTGCTTGCATAACTGAGGCATCCAAAGGACTTCAGATGAGAAAGAACAGGAAGCTTGGCATGAAGAACTTCATAAGGTGAAACATTTTTGAGGAATCTGGAAGGAATCCTATTGATCAGGAAAACACCATGTGCTACGGCATAGTTCCAAAATGTCTTAGGCAAACCTGCTTGAAACATGAGGGCTCTTGTGATTGCAAGTATATGCTGATGCTTCCTCTCAGCAATTCCATTCTGCTGAGGGGTTTCCACACAAGTACTCTGGTGCACAATTCCACTTACTGTCAAGAATTCCTGCAGGCTTTTGTTTACAAACTCACTGCCATTATCTGTCCGTATTGCTTTGATTTTGGCCTCAAACTGATTTTGAACCATGGCAATGAAGGATCTGATCAAGTTTACAGTTTCTGACTTTTGTTTCATGAAATAAATCCAAGTATGTCTGGACTTATCATCTATTATTGTGAGGAAGTACCTATGACCAAATATAGATGGCCAGCAAAAGGACCCCACACATCCATATGTATTAAGTCAAGACAAAATAACCAACACTTTGAAATACTAAAAATATTAGGGAAAGGGTAACTTCTTTTGTCTAGAAAAATGGCATACATCACAAGGTTTATGAGGACTAATGACTTTGATAAAGGAATGAGATTTTTGTAAAATGGACATTTTATTACAAGAAAGATGACCTAATCTAGTATGCCATACATTCGAATCAGAAGAGTGTATGTTATTGATGACAGTATTTGGCAAAGAAAGTATAACATCTTTATGAGACAAAGCAACAGTATGTGTGGATAGAACATAAAGTCCTTCCTTAGGCTCAGCTGCACCAATCATCTTCGATGAGCTGGCATCCTGCATTAGGCATGCAGAATTAGTGAAAATAAGTTTGCAATTCAAAGAATTAACAAGCTTTGACACAGAGATCAAATTGAAGCTGAAGGAAGGTATATAAAGAACATCATTCAAGAAGAAGTTTTCAAAAAAGAAAATAGTTCCAGCAAGTTGAGTTAAGATTTTTGTGCCATCAGGTAATTTGACCATTACAGGTCTTATCTTTCTATAAAATTGGAATTGGGAAAGAGTGTGACAGATGTGATCTGTTGCACCAGTGTCAAGAATCCAATTAGAGCACTTATCATTAATAGAAACAGTCTGCATTATACCCGATGTGTGATGGCACTTCTTGAACTAGAAATTGTGGTTAAACGATTAACTGTTTTGACTTATCATCATTTTGCAAAGATAGCAAGAATTGCCCGATCTTGTTCGAGTGAAACCAAACTGCGTAGTAGGTCCTATCCTCTCTCGTGTGATCTCATATGTGATCCGACATTGACACCATGCTATTGTGTATCATTGTCACCGTCATCATCTTCAACAACACAATTAATATTTCCCTTCTTGTAATTTGGAGGGTATCCATGCTTTTTATAGCATACGTCAACAAAGTGTGTCCAAAAATCAGATTATTCATTACAATCAGGTGCACATCTCCTATTCTTCCCCACGTGTTTCCATACTTATTCTTGTAATCGATTTATCCTTTCCCTTGTATCTCATATTCACAATATTGGAGATAACTCTAGGTTCATCAAGGACATAGTTCATTTGCCTTTCTTGGATTACATCAAGGATCAACAAAGAAAAACTTGATCTATAGGGGAAGGGTATTAACATCAATTGGGATCTCAAAACTAAAGATACTTGCTCATTGAGTCCCTTTAGAAACCGAATTACATAATCATGGTCTCTATATCCTTGAATAGTAGGAATTAGGGCACATGTACAAGCTACTTGACACAAACAAGGTGGAATTGGTCTAAAATTTTCCAATTCTTGCCACAGAGTCATCAATTCAATATAGTAATCTGTAATTGAGAGTTCACCTTGTTTGAGAGCATACATTTGCTCTCTATTAATAAAATCAAGCAATTAAAAACATCACCCTGGTGGAACCTCTTCTTTAAATCGGTCCCAAACCGCAAAAGCTGTGTCCATCCATAGCACACTTCTTGCAATTGATGGATCCAAAGCATGTCCGATCCAAGAAAGAACAATGTGATATTGCACCTATCCCAAGTCATACAATGGATCATTCAAATTAGGTTTCAATTCTTCCATCAACAAATTGCATCTTGTTCTTCGATCTCAAAGCCAAGGACATCGCCATTGACCACTCATGATAGTTGTTCTTGGTGAGAAGTGTTGTCACAAGAACAATTCCAGCACTATCATTCGCATGCAAGAAATAGGGATTCTCATAAGGATTGGTGACCTCCATTATCAGCCAAATCAATCAAAGAAAGAGAATCAAAGAACCGAAGAATCAAGGAGCAATGTAGAAAATAAAAGAGAAGAAAAAGATCAGAGGCGCAGCAGAGCTCCAATTAATGGAGCTCTGATACCATGTTGAAGTTCATGGTCATGGGATTGGAAGAGAAACGTTTGCGGTGGAGAAAGACGATGAAGAAATGCACTTCGCATTATCTCAATTGAAAAAATGGAGAAAACTGAATGATTACGAGAGTGAATCAAAATCTACGGAAAAATAACTAGCTACTTGCTATTTATAGCTTCTAACTAACAAAACTAATCTCTAACAGAAAAACTAACTAACTAACAATTAAATATGGCACGTGTGTGAATAAAAACTAGCTCCAACAGTTTGATCTTGCACATGATCCCATTGGAACTTCTTTTAGGTGCCAGAACGGGGATTTTAATATAATAACATGTTAAGGAGTGTAATTTTACCGAAATAAAATCTTAAGGAGTGTAATCAGCAAAATATTACAACCAAAATTTAACTACAGGAAATTGTCAAAATATACCAGTAAAAGACACACAGAGTTCCTGTTATCAACAAAAAAATATCGACAACTGGAAAACAAAAATCAACAATGAAGAAACAACCATATTACAAAAATTCTGCATAGCGCAAATGAAAAAAAAAAATCCTGAAAGACAAACGCCATAAGTAAAAGCAAACTAACTAGCAGAACACAAAAGTGAACTTGTATATATTTACAAGAAGTCACTAATGTCCAAACTCTCTGGAATTTCGAACTTGAACAAGTCGCTGCAATAGCTATCCCTCTCTTCCTCCGTGCTGCTATTCACATACGTAGATGATGAATTCAACTGGTTTGGGGTCGATAGAGGAGTAGATAGAACCGAGTCATAGCCCATGTTTTGGTTTGCATCGTGTAGTAAGTGGACCAAAGCCTGGTTCCCTAACAAATCAACTTGGTTTTTTTGCATATTAAGGTTCTCGTCCAGATAGGAAGGAGTTGAATTCCGTGGGGAACTTGAACAGCTCAAGTTTGCAATGTTATCCGAGAAGCCTTCCACATTGGTGGTTTGAGTTGGAGTCTGAAACTGAGTAAACTCTAGTGGTGGGGTAACTTGGCTTTGTACTTGACAATTCCCAGCTTGGATTTGTTGTGGATTCTGTGAAGCCAAATCTGTGTTCTCATTCTTCATGGATAAAAGAGAGGCAGTGGCAACCAGCTTTAACAACTCCGGGTTCATCAAGGCTTGTGCACCCAATAGGCCTTGCAGATTTAAAAGCGAGGGGCTCCCCAACACTGACCTTAGAATGGAGGAGATGTCAAGTAGGTCAAGGCGTGGTGCGTGAGTAACTGGGTCAATTCCCATTCGAAGAAGCCTCTTCCTTATGTGAGTGTTCCAGTAGTTCTTTATTTCATTGTCAGTTCTTCCTGGCAACCTAGCTGCTATAGCCGACCATCTAAATATGCCAGGAAAAACCAGATAGATTAGCATATATGTATAAGACCATTTAATATTAAAAGTTTTTCAGGAGAAAAATGGAGGAAAATCATAGACCTACTTGTTTCCCAAGAGACTATGCAACTGAATAATAGTCTCTTCTTCTTCAAAGGAGAATCTTCCTCTCTTGATATCAGGTCTCAGGTAATTTGTCCATCGAAGGCGGCAACTCTTGCCACATCTTTGCAGACCTGTAAATAATCAACCAACATGTTAATCAAGAGTAGCCAGAAGAAGAGAACGATATATAATGAGAAACAGTGAGTTAGGGAAGGCTATAGAGAAGAAAAGAAGGAAACATCAGGTACCAGCATTCTTTGGGAGGGATCGCCAATTGCTTGGTCCATGAGTCTGAATGTAGTTGGTGAGCTTAAGATCTTCTTCAGGTGTCCATGGACCCTTCTTGATGAGTCCATTCTTGTCACAGCAAGGAACTCTTCCCATTTTCGAATTGTAGATGAGTAGTAGTAAAGTACGGTGGATGATTCCTAAAAGCCAGAAGGGTAGCTAAAAAGTCCCGAGGTGGCCCTGCGTCTTGTTACAGAAGATAGAAAGAGGGCTGTAAACACGAAAGTGAACTTTTGTTGATGGTCGTAATGGCTGAGACGACCTGTGTTTTTATAGCACAAGAAAGCAGGGCTAGGTGTTTGAAGTCAAAAGGATTTGGCGCCGACCCTATGCCACATGTCTCCCTCAATGATGGTATACATGATCGTATATATTAACTGTACGTATGCAAGACATACATACATATACAGTACATTGCATAACGATTCACACCATACATTGATATATACTAACAAAAATGGAAATAATATGTCTCATTTTTATAAAAGAATGTAATGACTAATTTTGATTTGTATGATTCATAGTTGATATATACCTGTTTCAATAAAGATTGGATTTGACCCGCGTGCGAGGCACATTAAAAATAAGTTATTTCTCTCAATAACAAGATTTGTTTAATTTTTGATAAATTCTTTTTAGGAAATGTAATACTATTTTAATCCTATTTTAATCCTGACTCAAAGGAAGTTGAGATCTTGTAATGAGTCATGTTCAACGATGATATAGATTCATGACTGCTCTGACTCTTTTATACAGTAGACATCACAAACAAACAAAAAATTAAAAAAGATTGGAATTGAAACCGAAAGGAAGCACATGTAGAAATAGAATTTGCAGTATTCTGTCTAGATGTGCACATATACCACATACATATGGGGCACTAGCACTTTTAATGTACCATTGCAAGTGATGTAAGGAGGACAAGACAGGGTTATTAACATTTAAAAGGGATAAAGACATGGAAGGGAGCTGACTTCTTTCATTGTAAAACTTGTGATGGGGATCACATGGAGAAAATGATGATTTGAACTTTTGAGTTTGTTGTTTTGATGTATTGCGGGGAAAGGAATAATGGACGGTACGGTTGTTAAGTCCCCTTATCAACATTTGGAGAAAATGTGTTCTGCTGTTTCGCTTTCGTTATATTGCTTCATTGTGGGTTTTCATATATTTTTCTTCTTTTTGGCTATGATTTTGAATTTCGCCACCAATGAGACACTGAGGCATGTGATTGACGTTAGCTATCAAGGTTCAGAATTATGCACACTTGAGTCACAAGCCCTCTATCCTCATTTGTATTTACAACTATGATATTTTTACATTATTTTTCTTTTACATAATTTTTTATATTATTCTTTCATATCATTAATTATATCATTTTATCTTTATCATTTTTCTTTCACTTAATCACAATCATTAAAAAATATAATAAAAAGTAATATAAAATAAAAAAATAATATAATAACATCATTTTTCTTGTATTTATCTTTCAATTTAAAAAAACAAAATTATCTACAAACCATTATATAATCTTTAGCCACATTATGTTGCACCAACAAAGCGCTCACTTATCACTTTTCCTTGCACAAATTTCATATACAATATTTTTTTTTACTTGAATTTCATGTGCAATTTGATACAAAATAATTTGAGTCTAAGTTTGATTTACTAAATTATTTTATACTATCATCAGGAAAGAAAAAAGATTACACATCATTGTAATAACTAAAAGGCTTAAATATATTTTTAGTCCATGAAAATCTATTATTTTTTTATTTTGGTCCCTCAATTTTTTTTGTTAATTTTGATTTCTTTAATTTTTTTTAGTCCCTGTATTTAGTGAGTCTCTGTTAAGTGCTTATGTGGCAAATGAGTCACTGACATGTGACATTAATGAATGGGACTTTCGATTGTCACTAAGCACTTAACGAAATTTCACTAATAGTAGAAACTAAAATTTAAGAAAAAATAATTAGAGAAACCAAATCCAACAAAAAAACTTTAAGAGACTAAAATTAAAAAATATTATATTTTCAAAGACTAAAGATATATTTAAGCTTAACTAAAATACTATTTTTCATACAAATGACACCATATATTCATCTAAAAATATAACATATAAAGTCTTTTTAAATTAACAGTAAATAAAATTAAATTCAGAATATTAAAGTGAAATTATTTATATTTAGATATATTTTTAAATAAATAAACTAAATTTAAATTTAATAAATATTTAAGCGAACAAAACAAATCCCATGTTTTGAACTGAGCAACAAAATGAAAACTGTTACACCATTAGATTTATGACTCAAAACATATCACCATAAATTTTCTTTAACACTCAAAACAATTATAAGGGCTTCTACATGGAAATCCATTCCTATATTCCTCATGGCGTACATGCCATATTACTTAACTAGGTAGTATTTGTTTTTGGTTGTTTTGTTAATTCTCAAAATTTTGGTTTATTTCTTTCCTTTACGAAAAATTGTTAGATGCCCTCTTGGCAAAAAAGTTCTTACTATGAGCTATTCATTGTCTTAACCCCATATCAATTATAACATTAAAAATATTATAAAGTAAAGACAATGAAAACTCACATATCTAAAGTGTGAATGGCATATATTGAATTTTTTTTTGTTGATTTAGAAGTATATAAGAATTTCTCTCTTTGTTCTCTACTTAAATGGATATGTGTCACTTCTTGAACACATGTCTACCTATAAGCGGCCAAATTTTCCTTGATAGGGACCTTTCAAACGAATAGGCATAGCTTCCGTGACAGGTGTCCTTCCTTCTTTCACGATTGAAGTCAGCGATGCCGTACTCTCGCTTTTGTCAACGAGCAAGCTGCAGGTTGCTTCTTCTTCTTTAGCTTCCCCGGCCATATTCATAAAAGGAAAATGTTAAATTTACACTTTTTATAAGGATATATTATCATTTATATATTTTTTAAGAGTTATAATTAAATTAAAAAAATGATAAGAAAAAAATATACATAATTAATAATATAAAAACGAATATAAAAAATAATATGAAAAAAAGTGATAAAAAATCAGAGTTATTCATAAAATCAGGTGCCAAAATTCATCAACCCTCCATCTAACATTGTTGATTTACAAGTCAAATGCTATTTTAGTTTATTCTTTTTTTTCCTTCTGTCTTTTTTAGCTAGAAAATATTGTTATATTCCATGGCGGATCTTACAAAAAAATTTTGGGTGGCCAAAACAATAATATATTTTCATATTTATTCATGCATTCTTAGATTACATCAAGTTTTAAATAATTATTATAGATTATTTTATATTTGAGCTCTATTATTATATTTTAAAACTAAACATACAACGCTAATGGAAATTGGTTCATTTAGTTAACCTTTTACTTATGATAACAATATAATTTGAGATTTGTAATTCCACAATAAAAAAAATTAATGATTTGTTTTGGCCTTTAAATAAAAAGAATCTCTTCTCACCTTAAACTTTTCATAACAAAAAAAAAAATACAACTTTCAATGATCTCAAATTTTTATCAATGTAATAAGAAAATTTTATGTCAAAAAATATCAAAGAAAAAAATGATTCACTCTATTAATAAAACAAATAATTAAATATATGAATCTTTTTATATTTGTTAATAAAAATTGTGTCTATAACAATTTCATTAATATAAAAAAATTATGTTAATAACTAGTATACTACTTTATTAACAAAAAGAAACAATTACATATATTAATAAAATCTTAAATAAAATAATAAAGTAAATAAAATTTTTAAAATAAAATTATATATATATATGTGAATTTTTTAAAAAAATTTGGGGAGAGAGGGGGGCGTCGCCCCCTATGTCTACACTAAGATCGGCCTATGATTATATTCTCATACAGAGATCTCAGACGATTGTTTGCTCCAGTTTTACAAGTTATAACCTGCAGAGAAAAATAAAATAAAATAGAAAGGCTGCACACTGATGTCACTTAAATTAATATTGCTTGCTAATGGTGAAGTCCTTGTGCTTGACTGTACACATGGTGGCCCTTTTTCTACGCACACAGAAAGAACCGTCTAGAAAAGAAGAGCCATTTTAATAATCTGTTTCTGATATGTACGTATATACATACAGAAGGATTTCATAAGAGCTTACCAGTAAGTAATAAAGAAAATTGCGTAATACAAATAACTTATTATATTGTCTCCTTGTTTGGCGTCTAGAGGACATGTATGTCCAACTCTACTTGTATTCGGTGGAATTAAAAAAGTTCATCAGAAACAATTGCGATTGTGAGAGGTGCATTTTCTACATCATAAAATATGAACGCTATGTTAAAAAGCTAATTAAATATGCATGGTTTTCCTTTGCGTTTCGTAGCTGGAAACATTATCAACAGTGTTAGTTCTGGATACATTAATTATCAACGTTGTGGGGAGCTGGATAATAACTGTGCGTCACCGTATCTATACATGTTTTAAAAAATTTGGCCTTAGTTTATATTTGAATATATTACATAGTCATAGATATCGATGATCACTTAACACCTGCTTTTGGTAATTTCTTGGAGCAAAATGAAAAGTTAGATGGCGATTGCCTTCCCTTAAATAATGGAGAAATTCTTACTTAAATCCTGAATATTCAAAGTTGTATTGTCGATGTTGTCAATGATCTTTATAAAATTAATTATATAACACAAAGATCTATAAAAATATTAAGTCTTAATTAATTTAATACACTCATCTGAGTGCTTAAAATTTAGGTAAAAATTTCTCTAAATAGTGATCTACCATCTCTCTGATGTTGACTAAACCATGTATGTTACGTTATGTGAATATGTTGTTCAGTTGTTCTATTGTCGTTGTATGTTGTCCAAAACTCCAACGAACTTTGAATCTTCATGGTTTCGTTGCGTTAATTCGTTCCAAGCATTTCTTTTTATTTATTATTATATTAAACCTTTACATTTATGTATAGTTATGCGTTTCATATATTATAAGACTTCAAGTTCAAGCACAATATTTGCATGAACGTGTTTTTAATTAATATATAGTTAACGAGAGGCCTAAAATAACAAGATTACAAGACAAAATCCAAATTTTTCACTTGTGCTCTTATTTATTTAATTATTTTCTCGTCATGTAAATGGCAACATATGGTTTGCTGCTATTGTCGGTTGTTAAAATTTGCAAGTGTACGACCCGAGCCCGTGGTTAATTTGGTTTTGTGTTGCTGGTGTATATGGTGCATGGTAGAGCCACACGTAGAGGATCGCGTTTGTTGTTCCGTCCACAGGATTTCCTGGTCTATATAGAGCTGCAAGTGTTACGTGGGGACGCAGTGATGGCTAATTAAGTAATTAGGAATTATTTAACTTAGAAAATCTAAGTGTACGTTTGGAAGATTCAAAGATGATGGAAGCGAAATTTAAAACTTGGAGTGATAAGAAGAAGACTCTTTGTCTTTACTTTTCATTCCAATCCATCCTTGTAAATTACTCCCAGACGCACTTTAATGAGTTTGTCATTCTATTTTTTACCACTCCCTCTATTGTCATTCTTCTAAACATAGTCATTCAAGAGTTGATCATCAGGATATACTCACACTTATTATTGCCTACAACCTTGTGCACATAAAACAAAATATTTCATTTTATCTTTAAAATATATATGCTATACCAAGTTCATTTTCTATTTATAAATATATTAAATTGATCTTTTAAAGGGATTCAAATCACTAATCTCATTTTCTTGTCTCAATCTCTTTCTCTCAATTAAAACTTGCCAACTAAAAAGAAATGACACATCATCTTCTTTAGAAATTGTTAGAGTTTTAACGCCGTAACGATGTTCAACCCATGCATGCTTTATTCTTCCAAAGCATATTGACTCTGATAATTCCAAACTACTACTAATGGCAGTCAGTCATTTGCGACCACCAAACTTTCCACTGCCGATGCCATTACTCCCTGAACCTCCACCTTCCTTTCCTAAATCCATCTGAGTCGCACCTCTGTTTCTCCTTCCCGCTCCCCCCACTTTTGCCTCCAAACTTTCCATTGTTGCCACTGACGACGCCATCTCTTCTGTTGAATTTGAAAAGCTTTGCATTCTTGACCATGGAGACGATGGCATCATTTATGCCGTCAAGGTCGTCCACGGCAACTCTGACCCGGTGACCCAAATCCATCCCCCGCCAAACGGTTTATCCTCAAGTGGTCTAGTACCACGGCTTCTACGAGAAACATCAAGTGACATAGCAATCATGATGGTATATATGAATTTGGCCCCAAGTTGCTAGACACGCTATTGAAGAGGAACGACATTTTTGTTGACCACAACTCGTAATCATGGCGATGACGCATCAGTTTCTCAATTGACTAAGCTACCTCCAATGTACACAAGATCAAGGTTTGATGATGAACTGAAAGATGGAGGTGAAGATTGGCTAATTCAGTTTGGAATTGAATCTAGGTCTGACCCATAATGTTAAATGAGTAACAGACTTTAAAAGATATGAAATGTCATTTTTTTATAGTTGCCAAATTTTGATTATGGGGGCTGGATTTGGAACAATAAAATGGGATAGATGATTTGAATCCCTTTCAAAGATGTATATGGTATCCAAATAGAAGAAAAATAAACAGATGTTTACTATATCAAATCGGTCATTCATTGTCATATTTTTCTCATCAAATTGGTCTCCAACAAAAAAAAAGTGATGACATTAATTTATTAAAAGACTATTTTTTGTTGAGAAAGAAAATTCATTAAGAATGAAATCCAACGATACTTATAAATTGAAAAAGATATTAATTTATTAAAAGACTATTTTTTGTTGAGAAAGAAAATTCATTAAGAATGAAATTCAACGACACTTATAAATTGAAAAAGATACATCAAATTTATAAAGAAAAAGAAATAAATACAGTTTATACTCTAAACTAACCAACATATGTATTTTTGGTCCTTGTACAAAACTTATCAATGAATAAACATCTTTCACAATAAAAATTAATATGAAAAGTATTATAACTTAAAGAGTATATTACATCTTCTCTCAAAATAGATCTGAAATTTTTCTCTATTTGTATAACCATTAAGAAGAGACAATCACAAGAGGTTTGACAAAAGACACCTTAAAAATGAAGAATCAAAACACTCATAAAAAGAATAAAAAAATCACAATATTTATCTTTGAGATAAGTATATATAGACAACTAAGCGCAAAATACCGATCTACTAATTCTAAACAAATTATTAAAAAACACACAAAAACAAAAGAAAAAGAAATGGTAAGGCTGCTACCAAAAGAGGAAGACATTAGCCTTCTGCTCCTGTACTCTCGAGGAAGAGAGGCTCAAAACAAGTGTATGTGTGTCTTCCTTATTCCTTATTCCTATTATTAAAAGACTATTTTGACAAAACTTATATAGTGATATATGGAAACAAATATAATGTTACATATATCTTTGAAAGGACTAAAATAAATCATGTTTACGGAAAAGAAGTAATATAAATAATAATTTTCTTAAATAGAGAATTTATTCTATCATCTGCCCAACTATTATCCATCCATTCACATACTTCAATTTTGCCAATCATCACATATAAATAATTTATAAGATTTAATTTGAATATATTATTAATATAAAAAAAATTTGTATTATTATTTAATTATGCATTGCCATGTCATTAGAAATATCACTCTCACAATAATTACTTTAAAAATTATATATGTAATGTTGTATGATCAATTAATGGTGGAAAAAGTTTTATACTAACAATGTATCAAAGTTAAATCTAATTTAGATATAACTGCATAAATGCCTTAACTTGTACTTTTTATTTCAAAAAATACATAAAGAGACTGAATTCTTGATTTTTTAGCAAAAAAATCAAAATCTAATCAAAAGTTTATAAATTTGGTTCTTTTTGGTTTTTTTTAAACCAATTGGATTGGATCGATTTTCGGATTTGATTCTCAAAATCTATTCAATCCAATCCAAACTAATTAATATTATATAATATATTTATTTATTATTGACTTTATATTTTTATTTATAATAACTCTAATTTTTCACATATTTCTTTTACTTTCTATGATCAAATATTATTTTGGCATGTGGAGTAAACTATTTTTATTTTTTATTTCCATTAAATCATATTTTCTCCTTTTAATATGCTAAATTACTTTTAACTCATAACATTCTAAGCTTAAAAAAAGTTCGGTCAAAAGCCGATTAAATTGATTCAATCCAAACCGAAATTAGTTTGGATTGAACTAATTTTCAGAATGTAATCAATCTACTTTAATCTCAAATGATACAAATAACATTATTTGACTCAATCGATCTAAATGGAATTGTGAATACCCCTAATATATATATATATATAAAACAAGGGGCCTAAGCCCAACTATTTTTATATATTCCCTAAAATATTTCACTCATATAATATGCAATATATTCATGTCTTCCACATGCTATTTTTTTATTTTGGCTTTTTAGTTTAAACTTGTTTTATTCTACGTTAATCTCAATTAGCTTTTTCTTAAATGTGGTGTGAATATGAATAGTCATAAGTAATGCTATATATGTCTTGTTAGAAACCCTTTTTGACTCTGCATCTAAAATTTCACTATTATTATATTATTATCAATTGCACACAAAAAAAATCAACGAATAATGGAAAATAAAAAATATGAACAAAGTATTGAACAATAAGGAAACAATTCCTCATATGGACAAGATTTTCGTATGGATTTAATTAGTCATTCTTACTTGGGGCTTTACTAGTATTTATACTTTATACATTTTTTCTTTCATACTTAATGTGACAAAGAAGTGGACTCTAATGATACGTCTAAATAAAAGAGATTAAAGGAAAAAGGAAAGGAGAGATAATTTATCATTTCGTAAATATTTTCTTTATTTGAGAGATTTTTAAAATGAGAGGAATAAAATAAAAAGTTGTTATATAACCTTTTGATTATTCTCTATTAACTTTTATATGTATTTTATAATGTTCTCAATTTGAAAATAAAAAATCATCTATCCTCAATATTCGCCAAATTCCTCCATCTAAAGATATCCCTTTGGATAAATTTAAAATTATAACATCACTTTGGAATTATGATAGTACATTTGACAATTTTTTTTTTTTCAGAGAAATGTTATTTACACATTAAAATAATTACATCATATTTATACTTTACTTATTTAGGAAATAAAAGGTAGAGAGATAGTATATGTTAGAATGTTTATTTTTCTTATTTTATTACCTAAAAAAATATGTAAGAATGATGTAAAGAAAATATTGTGTAAATATCATTACTTTTTTTATGTGATTAATAGTGATGTATATGTTTTTTTTAAATTTATTTAAACTTAGTGAAAAATGAAAAAAGAAAAAAAAATAATTAAGCTGCGTTTGATGCATTGTATAAAGAAGACCTGATAGTATAACTTTATACTATCAAGTCTTAAATGTGTTTGGTGCTAACACATGATAGAATAGTCAAATTCAGTCAACCATTTTTATCCTATTTTTACAGAATAACTCTATATTCTCCCCTACCTCATGATAAGACCTGATAGGATAATTATTATAACTCTATCTCTCATCTTCAATCACCAGCATCATTGCTCTTCAACCACCACGCACAACCAGAAACCCATTGGAGACTGACACCATCGTATCGTTCACTGGAACCCAAACACCCAGAACCACCAAGCCACAACTAGTTGTCGAAACTCCGACCACTAGAAACGGAGCCTTCCCTACACCACCTATTCAAAGTGTAGATCTGACTTGAAACTTTAACCCACCAGCACTAGTTGTGGCATGACCACAGGAAACCCGCACCTCAGCTTCTCCACCACGTTGTTGTCGTCTAGCCTCAATCGTGAACCACTCAAAACCCACGAATCCAGATCGTGTCAAGCACTGCGAGCCTGACGCGCCGCCACTCCTACTTTAATCTCTCCGTCACTGGTGAGTTTTATTTTATTTTTTCCTTTTCCTCTAGTTTTCAGAATAAATCAAATTTCTAACTTGAATCAATTTTTTTTTTTAATTTAAAGAGGAATTGAATGGTTTGAACTTCTTTTTTAAATTTTTTTATTTTTGCTAATTTAGAATTAAAGGTTTATTTTCAATTTTTATTGTTGTTGTAGATATTTGAGAAGATAAGTCGTTAACGATGGCCAAAGCCTTTGGTAGAGGAAAGGGAAGGGCTGAGATGGTGAGGAAGGTAAATGGTAATATGATCATATTAGATAGTTATATGTACTATCAAATTATTTATATTATGTATATCAAATATTTGATAATATAAAAATTTATCAACTTATTTATACTATTAAATCTTTATCTATTATCTTATATTATTAGATGTACTAAATGTAATCTTACGTGCATAGATCGTTCCACTACTTATCTAATACTAAAATAGATATTTGTGTGTGGGGCTGTGGTTTAATTAATGAGGTCAATGGTATGTCTCAGAAAGCATTGTTGTTGGCCCAACAGTTCTACCCAGTGCCCACGTAAAGGGACTTTCATGGGCCAATAATCCATGAGCCTGTATAGTGTGGATACTCGGTGTTCATCAACACTCTTTTATGAGACTCATTTTCAAATTAAATCATATTTCACCATTTATAAATTTTATAACTTTAAGTCATATCACAGTTTCAGTTTAAGCTCCTTTATAACGACAATGAAATGTTTCTATTGCTCATGTTCTTCGAGAGGGAATTCATTGCTCAGACGTTTTTAGCAAAATGGGTAGCGGAAGGAGATGCAAGCTCACTGAGCCTCCAGCTGTGTTAAGCTCCTTTTTTCTCTCTAATCAGCTTGGTGTAACTTATCTTCATAGTTAGTTATTTCAGTTTTCCAATGTACCGAAAAAAAATCACAATTTTCATTTTGGTGCAGTTTTAAATCATGGTTTATCAGTGTTTCAAATTCTCCTAATATATTACTATTCTATATTTAAGTATTTTAATAATTTTATGTATATGTAAATTAGTAATCTTATTATGTTTTCTGATTAAGTTATAATAAAATAAAAATAAAAAACAAATTATTGATTAAATAACTTATTAAAATCATTGAGAAGCTATGAATTGAGTATTTTTTTTTATGAATTAAGTACAATATAACTAATCAGTACTAAGTAGGATTCAACCCAATATTGAGAAGCTATGCAGTTTATGCGTGATGTGACGGAGGAGAAAAGCAAGCTTGTAGCAGTAAAAAAGCATTGATAGAAAACAAGAATAGTAGAAAATTACAGTCACACTATAGATAAAAGAGCTGTGTTCAGAGTGACAGTGACATTCACTAATTCACATTGCGTTCGCTTCCCTACTTGGATCCCAAAGGGCAAAGGGACCCGCGATCTGAGCAGCCAACAGAACAGAAGATAACTCGTAATTCCATTCGCGTACCTTTTCGCTTTCCATTGTAGATCAAGTCAACTTCTCTTATTCCCCTTCTCTTGCTTTTAATTTCATTCACGTGATCTAATACAGTTTGTGCATCTCCTTCTTTGTTTTTCTCCAATCTCAATAATTCTACTCAGATCTCTCACCCTACAATTCAATTTCATTTCCATCCAGGTACTACTTTCTCCTTTTTCCCTCTCAATTCCAAGCATTCGCTGTCTCAGCTGTTTCCTCGTACACAAAACGCACGAAAAAAACTATTATCAAACTAATCCAAATTGAACCGCCATCTATATTCATTTTGCACATTTTTGTTATCCTCTTTTTTACAATATGGAATTGCATGCTCAGAGTATATATATATATGTCCAGAATTATTGTTTTATCATTGAATTTGAGATGAATAACAGTGATTGTCACCTCGCCTTTTAATTTTAATTATTTGTTAATCTCTTTATATTTTTTTAACCTTTTTATTAATCTCTTTGAATTATTTGTTAATCTCTGAACCTGTGAACGTGGTACATTAGTATTGCAGCTGCATGCAACAATGGCTTCTCGTAACTCTGAGCCTGAATTCTTGAACAACTTTAAGATTCCGGATTACATTCTTGTACCGGACTCCAAGTTTGAGAATGTTGAGGTTGATCACGATGTACCTAAGTGTCCGGTGTTGGTTTTTGTTAACTCCAAGAGTGGTGGTCAGCTCGGAGGGGACCTTTTAAGAACATACCGTACTCTTCTTAATGAAAAACAGGTATACTTGTTAGTCCAAGGGTCAGTTTGGTATGGCAATAAAAATGAAGGTGAAAAATTCATGGATAAGTTTTATTACTAAAATTGTATTGAAAATTAATCCATGAATTTTTCACCCCATACCAAACTGACCCTCATGTGGAATATTTCCAGAATCCTAAAGTTCATGATCTTATGCGCAGGGCAGGACTATATAGACATGAGCTCTCTGAAGTTGCTGTAATTGTGGCATTTACAATTTTGTAAGAGGACTGAGTAGAGCAATGTAATTTTGCAGGTTTTTGATTTGGGGGAACAGGCTCCTGATAAGGCGCTGAGCACAATCTATGCTAATTTGGAAAACCTCAAGCTCCGGGGTGACCAATTTGCTATAAAGACTACGGAGAGGTTGAAGTTAATTGTGAGTTGTGATAATAATATTTGATGGGTTGATGTTTTGATGTTGTAATCTTTCTGTAAGCAATTTTATATGGGTATGGTCTTTTGAGTTTCTGATATATGTACCTTGCCTTTAGGTTGCAGGGGGCGATGGAACAGCAGGCTGGCTACTTGGGGTTGTTTGTGATCTCAAATTATCTCATCCACCACCGATAGCCACGGTTCCTTTGGGCACAGGGAACAATCTGCCTTTTGCTTTTGGTTGGGTAGGAAATTGCAGCTCTCTTTGGGTGCTTTAGTGAAACTTTGAAGTACATGTAAAACCTTATACTGACTCTGCCACTGAACTTGATAGTATAAGATCTACAGTTTTCACATTAAAAGTTTTAATTGTGCTTGTGCCTGATTGCCTGTTCCTTGTTTGACTGGATATACTTTAAGAGGGAGCATATTACGCTGGTTTATTCCTGAACTTTTTGCACGTTTACCATTGCTAGGTTTCAATTAACCATCCATTTTTTCCCTGTACATAAAAAGATTTGTGGTTTATAGAATGCCCTTCAATTTCTAGTAGAAGTTGAAGAAGTTTTCAGCAGTTGCTATGACTGTGATGATAAAGAATTTCTCAGAAAAGTAAAAGAGAAAAAATAATGAAACACATAATTTTTGCTGCTTTACAGGGGAAGAAGAACCCGGGAACAGATCAACGCTCAGTTGAGGCATTTTTAGATCAAGTCATGAAAGCTAAGGAAATGAAAATAGACAAGTAATGAGTTTTGGGCCTATTCTTTAATCTTATAATAAGGATTATTTTCTTATTCTTCTGCAGATGGCTTACATTTAGTCTATGATGCCATTTCCTTGCTACTATTGAGAAAGTACTTCTATTATTGAATATAATAAATCTAAAAGTGACCAGGTTATGATTGCAGTGACGACTTGATCATGGGGTGTTAAATGACAGTATAATTTGGTATAGCTGCATTACCAGTTACTGTAAAAGTGTTAATTTTTTAATAAAATCCAAATTGAAAATTGTGATTTCCTTTCTGATTCACTCATTCAATTTCCATTTTGTTGATACCACTACAATGCGGTTTTCCTTTATGGTGTGTTCACATACACTTTCTGTTCATTATTTTGTTTATGGGGCACTTTTAGTGGTTTCACTAGTTTACTAGTAGTACTTTTTTTCCCCTTTGGGGTTACAAAAGAAATTTTAAGACCTGGTGTGGGGAGAGGGAAGGTAGCCTAAAGTGCAAGCAAAGTGGCTTGGGTAGGATTCCATCCCAAGATCAAGCAATCCCCAAAGGGACTTGATGCCACGTGAGCTATGGCTCTTGGGCTACTACTGGTAGTACTTTGTTTATTGTTTGAACTTTGAAGTTTTGATTTTGCCTCTTATATACTTCCCAAGTCCAGTCCTTATTTCCGCTTAATCCGAAGCAAGTATATGAATGTTTAACAGCTGCTTCTTGTTCAAGATCTGTATTCAATTTTTGCATATATTTCTTCTACAAAATGCTGTTTGTTGATAATTGTTGTTTGTTTTTCTAACCCTTCAGCTGGCACATTCTCATGAGGATGAGAGCTCCAAAAGAAGGTTCTTGTGATCCAATTCCTCCGCTTGAGCTACCACATTCTTTGCATGCCTTCCATCGTGTATCTGAGGCAGATGAACTTAATATGGTAAGGCATTTTACCATTCACTATTTTGCAGTCTTATATTGCATCCAGTTCATCGTTCAACTTTAGGGATTTAAGGATAAGATACCTCATAACTTAGTTTCGAAAACCCCCCCCCCCCCCCCCCCTCTCCCCCCCCCCCCCCCCTCCTCCCCTTTTTTTGCCATGAACCATGATACCTTCAGTTTCATATACTATATTTTTGGATTTGGCAGTAATTTGGCATAGCTATTAATAGGTTGTAACTTCTTTGAAATTTGAATGACCAGATGATATGGGGTTTGAAAATATTTGTTTTGAACTATCAAGGGCATGAGCGTAATTCCTAGTGGGACACTGCAAACAAGTAGAACAAAATCTTCTGCAAATTTTGTCTATATTTCTACTTGGTTTTAATATTTTGAGTTCAAGATAATTAAAACTGAGGGGTGACAGTAGTTCTTTTCTAAGACTTGTTTTATTTCAATTTTGAATTTTCTGAAGGTTGTCTTCTTTCCTACTCACCATACTTCCTTGTGTGGTTGTTTCTGACTGCTTCTCAGGAAGGTTGCCACACTTTTCGTGGGGGATTTTGGAATTATTTCAGCATGGGTAAGTAAAAATGTTATTCCTGGGTTCTTCTGTACCTGAACTTAAGTTACTGACTATATAAATCTATTTCCCTCTCACGGAAGAATTAGTTGATTTAGTTGACACTTTGTTATGACAATGTAAATTTCAGTATAAATAAAATTTATCCATAAAAACTTTTACATTTTTATATAAGCTGAAAAATGTGACATATGTAATGATGGAAACAATTTATATTATGTAAGTCTGTCTAATAAATAAAATTCTTTGATTACCTTACATCATTACTGTCTCTCTTTTTTAGTGTGATTATTTTTATCTTCTCTTAGAATGTTTTAGATCTTAGATTATATCGGGGGATTTTTGTTTCTCGGTCCATCTTATTTCAATACTTGTTAAAAAATCTGTGACTGCTGACTGTAGGAATGGATGCTCAAGTGTCATATGCATTTCATTCTGAACGAAAGATGCATCCTGAAAAATTCAAAAACCAGTTGGTTAATCAGGTATGCTGTTGTTTCTTCAGTTATTATAGTAATGTGTAAACAATGTGCATTTGGTTAAAAACAGTGCTTGTTTTATTTTCTCACTCTTGAATGGAAAGCCTAGATAATTTTGGACCAGAGAGATGTATTCTCATCCACGGTTTTTTTTAACTGATATCTTGGTTCGGATTTTGATCTTCATGTCAGAGTACTTATGCTAAACTTGGATGCACACAAGGATGGTTTTTTGCTTCTCTAGTCCATCCTGCTTCCAGGTCAGTTCATTAAGGTCTGTCATTGATTGGACAAAGGATTTGCATAGCATGTTTTTCACTTTTTCCTTTAAAAGTTTTAGGTTGTTTTTACCCACCTCAAAATTCATGAATCATCTAGTGTAGGTCTATGTAAATTCATGAAAATTCTCATCTGTAACATGTTCTACAAGAGTTGAATATTTAAATCTACTTACTGAGAATTAGTTGACTTGGCACCATACAACTGGTGCTGTAACTAAATATTAGGCTATCTTGATTTGATTTTATGATTTTGGCATATAGTCTTCAGTATGCTGAGTTTTTCTCTATCTATGTATGAATTTGATAATTTATTAGTGCATTGCTTAGACAATTTAAAACGATCAAATAAAATATGATTCATTCAAGTTATTTTCATAAATAACACAAAAATCATCCATATGTCTAGTCATGTCAATTGGAGTTTTTGATTGGACAAAAATCATCCATATGTCTAGTCATGTCAATTAGTGCATTGCTTGGAGTTTTTGCTTCTCTAGTCCATCCTGCTTCCAGGTCAGTTCATTAAGGTCTGTCTTTGGTTGGACAAAGGATTTGCATCGCATGTTTTTCACTTTTTCCTTTAAAAGTTTTAGGTTGTTTTTACCCACCTCAAAATTCATGAACCATCTAGTGTAGGTCTATGTAAATTCATGAAAATTCTCACCTGTAACATGTTCTACAAGAGTTGAATATTTAAATCTACTTACTGAGAATTAGTTGACTTGGCACCATACAACTGGTGCTGTAACTAAATGTTAGGCTATCTTGATTTGATTTTATGATTTTGGCATATAGTCTTCAGTATGCTGAGTTTTTCTCTATCCATATATGAATTTGATAATTTATTAGTGCATTGCTTAGACAATTTAAAACGATCAAATAAAATATGATTCATTCAAGTTATTTTCATAAATAACACAAAAATCATCCATATGTCTAGTCATGTCAATTGGAGTTTATGTTTGTAGTAACAAATACTCTTGGATTCATTCAAGTTATACACCTTGCAACTTTGATATTAATCAGTTGGGATGATTTTGTGCGCAAGCCCATCCAGTGCCTTGTTTGCTCCTTTAGGCACTTCTCTAAATCTCATGCATTACTTAGTGCAGCTTTACCATCAAGAACCTATAGTTGTTAGTGAGTCTTGAGGAAAAGATTATCAACATTTGGATTTCAAAAGCTGAACAGTTAGCAGTATCTAATTCAATTTCAAATGCACGTAATATCTTTCTAGGCTCCCTAATTTAGTCCCCGTAACAACCTCTCATGGATATGCCATGATGCTGGAAGCAACACCAAATTCTATAATATACCACAATCCAATTTCCAGTTCATCATGCCTGCATCCCCTGATGTCTCAGGGTCAAATTGAGCTTATTTTTCAGTATTCAAGTTTACTGAATATTTACTAGGCAGCCTCCTGTCCTGTTCAAAGTTGGTGGTACTTGGTATGGGATTTGGTAATGCAGGTCACTGTGGCCAGTGATCGGAACTAGGAAACGTTAGAAATTGTGACTGTCACTACATCGGTATAGCAGCATTCTCTGGATTATTTTAAAATACCAACTTTATTTGGTTGTAGCCTAATGAGATCATAAAAAGCAGCAAACTAAATGATTTTCTTTTGTATTGTTGCTTATTTGGTTTCTTACATCTGATGATGATTATTTAACCTAGTCCATAGATCAGAATGGGCGATGATACATGTGGAAACATATTTTCATCAAAATTCATAATTAGAGTTTTTAAATGTTGTTTTTCTGTTTCTGTTTAAATTGTAAAATTCAAATATACAATGGGTTGTAAATACGGTGCTTGGTATCTGAGACTCAGAACAGTTCTAGCAATTTGAATGTCATGTGCCATTCCTTTTTTGTTTTTTTATGCTAGTTTAGATAGGCATGGATATGTACATACTACACAAAACATATATTTTGTCATTTGTCTGGTTAAGTAAATATAATTTGATTTTCTTTTCACCAATATATATATATATATATATATATATATATAATTTGATTTTCTAATGCAGGAACATAGCACTACTTGCAAAAGTAAAATTCATGAAAAGACATGGTCAATGGCAAGACCTTTACATACCTCCCAGGTAAATCATTTTATATGCCCATCTATATCTTTAGTGAAACACATAAAAGTGATGATCATAAAAAATTCAGGTTAGTGGAAAAACTCCTGCATTTTCAACTTGCCAAAGATCAAATTTTTAAGTGACAATTAATTCTCTTGTATAACCATTTCTCAGAACTACATTGCTTTTATCACTGTTGCTCGTGTTGATTATTGGATGATTAATGTCTCTCATATTGGCAACTTGTTGTGTATGGATGTTTTTAAAAAAGGGCCATATAAATCAACTTGCTTTTTGCTCCTCTGCTCTGCTGTCTCTGTTTACTTCTTGAATATGAATGCCTGATATGACTCTTTCATTTCAACCCTGATTTTCCTACCACTTTTTTCTCTTACATCACTTTTTACACCCCTACTCATACCATTAATCATGCGTACCTTTTTTCTATTACTTTCTCTCACTTAATCACAACCCTTAAAAAGGGTGTGAATAGTAATACACCCCTAAAAAAGGGTGCAAGACTAACTTTTTCCCTTTCATTTTATATACAGCATTCGGTCAATTGTATGTCTGAACTTGCCCAGCTTTTCTGGTGGATTTAATCCATGGGGTACACCGAACAGAAAGAAGCAGCGTGATGTAAATTTCATATGCTAATTTATTTTTTAATCTGAAATTTCATATGCTAATTCTGAAATGAGTTTTGCTATATCCTCTTAAAATATATTTTTAATAATCTTTCTAATACTTAATTAAGAAAATATTAAATAAAAAAATAAATGCAGTAATATCTTGGGAATATAAAAAACATTCAATATTTTAATAAATGCAGTCAATATCTTAAGAATATAATGTCACGACTCGAACTTGGAGTCCATGACTGGCGTATAACAAAGGCAAACCTTAGACTAGCTCAAGTCACACAAGCCTCCAAATTTGTAATTCAAGCAGACTTTCAAGAAATATAACAATAGCCACCAACAAGCCTCAAAACATAATTCAATACCAAAAATATCATACCTTCAACATTCATAATTAGCCTAAGGTTTGCCTTTGTTACATGTAAGTCATGGACCCCGAGTTCAGGGCGTGACACATAAAATGTGTTCAATGCTTTCTTTTTTAAGTAATTAAGAGAATTAGTTGGAGGGTTGATTAGGAAAATTTAGAATTATTCATATCTAATACTTTTATTCAAGTTATTTTTTTCCCCATGGAAAACTCTAAAAATGGTATCTTGATGAAATACAGAGAGATTTGACACCACCATTTGTAGATGATGGCCTTCTAGAGGTTGTTGGTTTTAGAAATGCGTGGCACGGGCTTGTTTTGCTTGCTCCAAATGGACATGGAACTCGTCTTGCTCAGGTATGCGTGATATGATGAAATATTGGGCACCCGTTTGCTTTTGTAGTTTTTTATTCTAAGACTGCAGCATTTCCTTTATCTAAATCAAAATTTTCTTTGGAAATATTTTCCCAAAAATGACTTGCAGGAATTTATATTACAGTAGAAAAAACTTAAATATACCATTGTACTACTCATTTGCCCTTTTTCCTTGCCACCGACCCTGAAAAAAAATTGTAACTTATCTCGGCATTAGGCACACAGAATCCGGTTTGAGTTTCACAAAGGCGCAGCAGATGATACATTCATGAGAATCGATGGGGAACCTTGGAAGCAACCTCTCCCAGTTGATGATGATACTGTTGTGGTAGAGATTTCTCACCTCGGCCAGGTTAACATGCTTGCCACTCATAATTGCAAGTCTAAAAGTATGTATGATCCGTCATCACCACGCCTTGTTGATGCTGAGGAAGATGACAGTGATGAGGAAGATTCTGTAGCAGAGGAATTTCGGAAGTTTGGTGCAGCAGATACATTTAGAATCCCTGATGAGGTCGATCTTTCTCATCTTAGTTAGGTCCTTCACTATTAAGCCATTCTCTTAGTGTTATGCGGTTGACATTTCGTACACCAGTTAACCCTTCCAATTTTTTTTGCCGTTGCTTCTATCAATGTTGCAACCAATTTGCTCAATTCTAGCAGGCATCATGGGCGCAAACATGATAATTGTATTGAGATATAAGTGCTTCGACCTTTGCATTCTGCGTCAGGTGTGGTAGACTCGAAACTTGAGTGTTAGTGTTTGTTTGCGTCAGATTGTCAAAGAATTGAGATGAGAGTAGAAGGTTAGCGAGTTATATGACTCTGATGAGTATAGCGACATATGCATATATCTTGTTTACACTTTCATATTAATGAGTAACTAATGCGAGCAAATTTTAATAATGAAATTTATATGTGAAAGGTGTGAAGGTGTGGGAAAAATGTTGATTAGAGTGAATTTCAGTCACTTCTCGGTCCTCATACGTCGCACAGGTTACCATTGGATTATAAATTATTATTGTAAAGGAACTGATGTAATAACTTTATACACATCTAATCTAATGATTTTGTACAGAGCCTTAAACATTCAGCAAAATGATTATGTGTTTGGTCCCCAGTTTCGTGTGATTAGTATTAGATGGACTCCTCAGGATTGGATTAAGATCAACATCGATGGGTCTGTCTACACGAACTCCAGCTCTGCAGCTTGCGGAGGCCTGATGAGGAATGATGCCAATGGCTTCTTGATGGGATTCATGGTTAACCTTGGCTCATGCACCATTACCATGGCTGAATTGTGGGGTATGTATCATGGTTTGAAGCTTGCATTTGAAAAAAGTTACAGGAAAGTTATCCTCGAAGTGGACTCTAAAATCGCTCTTGATCTTCTTTCTAAGGGCTGCTCCCCATGTCATCCTTGTGCTCCTTTACCAGAGATCGCTAGGCTCATAAGGAAACCTTGGCAGGTCCACTTGAATCATAGTTTTCGAGAGGCAAACCACTGCACGGATCTTCTTGCCCGTCATGCTCATTCATTGCAGCCAGGGATTCACTCCTTCGATAATCCCCCTCCTTTTTCTTTCAGTTGCTTTATTTGCAAATGCTTCTAATGTTCACTTCGATAGATATGTTTCTGGGTAGTTTGGGCTGTTAAGCCCCGTTGTGTATATATATTAAAAAATAAATTTAAACATATCTAATGGCTCTCTTGAAAGGTCTGAGGAGTCTGAGCGTAATGATTGAAAGTGTCATTATAATTTATGAAAAAGGTTAAGTTACGTTTGGTGTATCGTATAAAAAAGATATAATAGTATAAGTTAATACTATCAAGTCTTATTCAATGTTTAGTGCATTCAACTGATAGTATAATAAAATCAAGTCAAATTATTTTATTATATTCTAAGCTAATAATTTTATCCTCTCTCTTAATACATGATAAGATCTAATAAATTTTTTTTCTAATCTTTCATCAACTCATTTTTATCACTCTCACTACCACCACCACCACCACCCCTCACCACCACCACCACTCATCACCACCACTATCACCACCACTACCACCACCACTACTACCCCTCACCACCACGACACCACCACCACCACCAATGTATGTTTTTCAGTTGCAAAGTTACATAAGACTTTTTATTATTATTTTTAATTATTTTAATTTTTATGTTAAAAGATATTTTGATCTTAAAAAAATATTATACAATTAACTAATTTATCATTTTATTATCAAATAAAAGATAAAATTATTTTATCTTATTAATTATACTATTATATTTTATATTATCTTATTATTTTATCTTATACTATATTATCATGTGTACCAAATAAAACCTTAGCGTGGTATCATGTGCAATAATATTATGCAAATATTGGCGTTTGAAAGTTTAAATAAACCTCTTTGCATTTTATAAAGTTATAGTCACCTAGGATGGAAATAAAGTCTTATCAACGAAGTTAATATGCATGCTTTGCATACCATAATTTCTGTTGAGAAACTTTACTCTCTGTGCCCGAGTATATCCAATCCATATATGCAAATTGCACCCCTTTCATCAATCGCTACTCACTCAGTGCTCGCTACGCAAAAGGTAAATTTATGAGATACTGATGGGAGCCAAACATCTATCCCAGAAAATGCGAGATGAACTGAAATATGAAGAATTTCAGTTACCAGAATATATGCCTTAAGGCATGCATTTGAGAACTACAAAATACATCTGCGACTGAGTGTGGGGTAAAAAATACATATAAGAAAAGGTAACATAAGATTGTGTTGGACGGTTGAATTAATTGTGGTAGTGAGGAAATAAGGATTTAGCTGGATCACCATGACAGAAGATACACTAAATACAGTATGCAAAACCAATATGATGAAAGTGCCCGACTCTGATTATCCAATGACCCCAGGACCAACAAAAAGCAAGCCAAGAATATGAAATCTTCACTGGCTGATCGTTTCAATAGAATTCTCATAACTACAGGCCAGAAAATTGCTGTTGTCCCAAACATTTTGTTATGGCCTCATTAGCCTTTTGTGGTTCAGCCCTTTCTTCTCTTTTCTTCTTCTCCCTGAGGCAAAATATCATTTTAACGAATCAAAATCTTGCTGAGCAAAACATGCAAGTTATAACTACAACATCTACTAGAACAACAATTTAGGTTCAGGAATCCAAAGACTTTGACTGCTGAAATGATAAGGGTATCAAACGCAGGCTGCTGGAAGCCTTTTTGAGCAGATGGGATATCAGATTGGTGTCAAAAGTAAAATAACCTGACTATAATATATTTACTGCAAATTTCAAATGTCAGCTTGATACTAATGTTCTCAGTAAATTACTAGAAGGTTTGTAATCCCATCTTTTCTGAAAAGGATATTTAGAATAGAATGTTGAATCTGTGTCTTAAAACTAAAGAACTTAGTAAATAGGCCATGTAAAACCACTTCAAATTTCAATTAGAAGTTAGTACAAATGTTCTTAGTAAGTTGCTTGGAAGTTTGTGATCACATTTTTATAAAAAGGAGATTTAAAATAAAGCATCAATCTTGAACTTAATAGGCTAAAGAATTAGTAGATTTACAACTGCAGACAGAAGGTTGTGTATGAAAAAAAAGAAAAAAACATTTCAATTTACGTTCATAGATCATATCAAAAATGAAAACGCATGAGAAGGAGAACAACTTAATAGCTTTACCTGTCAACATATTCCTTTAGCAGCTCTTTAGCTTGAACCAACTTAGAAAGCAGATTACGATACACGTCCAAGTCCCGATCAACACTTCTTTTGTTGACGTTCAAAGCCGCACAAAGCTGTTGGATTGACACCAGAGATTAATTGATAAATAATCCTACAAAAAAGTTATTAAGTGGTAAAAAATAGATACTTTTACGATGTTGACATGCAGAGCATCCTCTGCAATGCCATTGTCAAATCATCTCCTAGGCTCAATATTGTTAGTTTCACTTTCATCTATGATTTTGGTGCCTATAATGTTAACATCCTAAATGTTTATTACAAAATAATGGAGTATTCTCCTTCACAAGTCATAGGTAATGCAATCATTTCAGCAAAAGCAAAATAGTGAAATCAAATTTCTATACAGATAAAGGAAAATGAAGGTGGTAACCCCACCAATGAGGCTTGAACTTGGTGGAAGAGAGATCAGGATGTCAAGGCCATTTAATCACTTCAGCTAACCAAAACAGATTGGAAAGAGGACATCTAAATAAGTTGGACATTGTTGAATGTGTAGTTTCTTAGAACTAGTGTAAGTGAACTAGACTCGGTAGTATAAACTTAAAATTGTAAATACAAAATACATATGATAAAATAAGTATTTGAATAAGTTCCAATCAATACATCATGATGCCTTTGTTAGAGAATATGTATTAGTAGTCTATTATGTGTTACTGGGCTGGGCTTATCTGTCTTGTACTACACCTGTACTATACTTTGTACTGTGCTTTATTTTTCAGTATAAATATAGAGCTTGGGAGACTAACAATATTAAGTTAGTCATTCCCATTCCTGAACCTCTCTAACAGCCTTAAATGAATTGGGTAACCTTTTCCAAAATTGCTGGTTCCATTGCATTTGCCAACTCAAGAAGACGAAAGAGGCCTATTGCAAAGAAACGACTATAACAGAAACCCCCCTTTCCTCCTGCTCTTTCTGAAATATCCTTTAATATCCCTTCAACTTCTCCTTCTCTGGATGAAAAGTCAACCAGGGAAGTTGGGTTTTGAGCCCGAGCCCACTCTTCCAACTTCTGTGCATCTACTCTGTAGAGGGAAATAGAAAAGATAATTTAATGTAAGATAAAGAATTCCAAGTGCAATTTATTCAAATCCAGCAGATAAAACAAAAATGTCCACAGATAATTCTACTTGCATTTCTGCTAAAAGATTTTCCTTAAAGTACTTTTCCTGAGATGCAACCAAGTATTCAAGTTTTCTTAGGAAAAAATAATTCACTCTAATATTTATCAACAAGCAGATTAAAATTCATAATTTCTATTTTTCATTTCACAACAATTATCAAGGGCATTAATGATACTCGGAAGGTCAGTTCAGTACTGTACCTCTCAATTGCAACAAAATCACAAACTTCAAAAGAATCCATCAGAATTAATTATTCAAGCAGGAAGTCATTTGATTGCACCATCTTCCTCTTCAAATAATAGTTTAAGCACATAGTACATGAGGGAAGTAGAGCCAACCAAATGTGATTCACAAAATCATGTTGCAAGCAGAATCTACAATTTGCAGCTTCTGCCTGAATGTGATTTTGGGTGCCAAAATCACGTTTAGAAGCTCCCCAAGTGTCCCCCAAGCACACCATTAGATTCTTGGTGAGCTGATGTAACACAATCTCCAGTGGCTTACAGCCATTAGTTATAGATCATTGAGTTGAAGGTCTGGAGTAGCAACCGCAAGAAAAGGCAATAAAGAAAAGCCAAATTTACTCATTCTTCTAACCTGTATTGGTCTGGATCTTCCTTCAATGCCTTAATGTATGCTTGGAAGATGGCATCTCGGTCCTTATCACTAGGATACCCCTCCATGAGTTGATCATATACAGTGACGAAACCAAGAGCAAATACAGGGTCATAGCGGTATGATCTCTTGTATCTCATCAAATGTTGCTGGACAATGAGCTCCTGCAGCACAGTGTTGTAGATACTAGGGATTGGTCGATTATATGCCTTGAGGAAATTTAACTTTGTCTCAGAAACAGTTGGAATGTCTGCAGATCAAGCATGTAGACAACTCATGACCAACTATTGATAACAAGGTTTATACCTAATGTGGAACTATTCACACCAATTGACATACTGGTAATTGAAACATATTTCCCCAGCAACCAGAAACAGACTCCCAAAGAGTATGATCATGTCTCATATGTATTCAGATGTCTAAAAGGAGATGCTCACTAACAGAATGAAGCCCACAATATGTAGTTCTAAGAATTAGGTCTTCATTTTTAAAGCCAAATCTGAAATCTCACACTGATTATATTAAAATCATTCAGTTATGCAAGAAAGACCCACAAAGAATTTCTGTTGGGTATTTACTCAAAAAATAATCCTCAGGAACACAAAAGCCATCAATCCAGAAAATTTTCCAGTGAAATAATATTTTGCCCACATTGTACATAAGGCCACAAGCAATTACATTTCATTGATTACAGTGAAACTGTAAAATAAGGTTCAAACATTTGCAGTAGTTCATTTATCTAAAAGTCTCAATGAACAACACCATTGCTATATCAATTGCAACATTATTCTCATAAAATAATAAATTCTCTCTCAATAATCAAGTTGCAATATTAAATCTTAGTAAAAGCCAACCCTTTGACTCTAAATGCCAAACCCCATACACCATATTCCAAAAATGGAGATGATGATTTCACAATCATATACTTCCAATCAAAACATCAATTGAAAAAAAAACTACCAAATTCTCAAAAAACTGAAACAAGTTCACAACTGGTAAAAAGTTGTTCCCTTTTTCCCGCACTTTCTCGGGAATCAAACAAACCTGCCACGGAAGAGGAGCACCGAAAAACCATTTTGGAAGCGGAATTGGAAGCTCGAACGCCAACATAGCGGCACGAGAAACTCGGGCGCAAGCGAAAGGGGTCGGAATTGGGTCCCAGGAAGCGAGTGGAAGAGAGGGTTAGTTTCCTTTGCGAAGATTGAGTGAGTGTGGAGAGAGAGAAAGAAGAAGTGACGGCGGCCATTGGTGGAAAATGGAAGAGACAGAGCGGTGGTGACCGGATTCAGAAGTTTTCCGACATAGCAGTGGGGATTGAGAAGAATATTTAGAGGCAGTGTTGTATCTGCAATTGCAATTGCAATTGCTTTGCAATTGCTTTCAAAAGAATGTGTGTGGGAAAGTGAGGCTTTTGTGAATTACCGGGAAAAAAAGGCTTATCCAGAGTGTGACACTGAAAATTTTGTGAAATTTTTCCCAGGTGCCAATGGTATGATGACACGTGGAATTATGTCAATTCTTAATTGATTATTTATTTAATTGATAATAATTTTGTTGTAATGATAACGAGAGTTGAGTTAATTGATAAAATTATCTTTGATTAACATAAAGATTTCCAGTACTAAAAATCAAAAGAAAGTACTGAGATTAATTCTTAGTAATTGTTGGTTAATTAACAATTATGAGTGTGTTCTACCTTAATTAATGTGTAATTTATATACCTTTTAATTTTTTTAAAAATAAAAATAAAAATTTAACATATGAATTTGGTGATACCACAAGGCAATCATACAAATTTGATTTATTTAAATTATTTATAAGATTAATCTCTATTCAATCATAAAAGTATAAAGATTATATAATTTATCTATAATAGTTATTTCTTTGAAATTTAAACTTGGATCCTTATTTTAAATATCCAAATTATTTAATGTCACTACTTAGTATTTATGGGTACTAGCATTTGACTTTAGCATAATTTAATAATAAAATTATTATTCTCTTTTAACAATGTAATTTTCAACTAACAAATGGTAATCGGTGTTTCAACTTTCAATACTTGTTGAGACACGTTAATAAAAAGAAAAGGAACAATAGGGATTTGTTTGGTACAAAATATAGGATAAGACTTGATAGTATTATAATTGATAATATAAGGCCTAATAATATAAGATTTAATAATATAAGACTTAATACGTAATGTTTAGAGATATTAAAGTATTTAAAATTGTAATAAAAAATTTTTATAAAAACTTATACATCAAAATAAAACATAATCAGACCTAATCTCATCTCCTAAGGTTTAAGTTATCCATCATTTTAATATATAAGAGATGTTTGATAGATAAACTTATACAATATAATATTTATACCAAATAATTAATAAAATTATAATGTATTGTATTAATTTATCCTATCAAATTTAATATAACATGCAAAACAGGTCTTAGAATTCTTTCCTATAAACGTCGATGGCATTGGATATCTCAAAAAAACGAACCCTAACTTGTTAGAAAGATTCTTATGTACTCTTATGAGTAAGATTTTTTTTACTCAATATTAATTGAATGTGTATTATACCAGATATAATATTAAAAATATAGATAAAGTGAAAGACAATAATAACATATATAATTTTAGTGATACATTTTCAATGATACAAAATAAGAAAATTTTCTACTTCTAAGAATATAGAAGAATTTCCCCTTGCTAGAATAGGTCGCTGTTGCTTCTCTTATATGATATCTGATATATTTTCTCTCTCTAAATTGTGGCTGGAAAGTGTGCTGAAAGCAGGTTGATTTTGATTTTGGATGACATGTCTTGTTGTATTCTATTAAGTTGAGAAGTGGAAGAAAGAGGTTGAGAAGTTCCATGTGTGACCTAGTCCATTTAACAGTTTCAATTAGAATTTCGTAGTTATTGCCACAGGAGCAACACCATATTAATCATCTTTTATTAAACCCAGATTTTGGTATTTGCATACTAGTTTCCATCTCAGTCAAGTGAGCCTTGTTATTAGTCAATTGTAATAACAAGAAGCATTTATCTGTCTAGCAAGACCAAGCTACCTTCAAATTCAAAGGATACAGGTTAGTCTACTTTTAATCTGTAAATTACCAAATGTCGTCTAGCATAACCATATAATAGTCTCCCTTTGAAAGGAACCAAAAAAAAATTGAGGATTGTTGCTTTCCTCACAAGCAATAAACTCTGCCATATGACCATAGAAAACCAGAATTTCTGGTCCAGATATTTACTATTGGAATGAGATTGACGCTGTATGGTTGTAGTCAGCCTGTGGAAACCATGACCATTCCAAATTTATGTTTATAGATGTAAGAAGTGTTCTTTCTTACCAGCAAATAAAAATCAGTTTGTTTGGTTTGACATGAGAAAAGGGAAAACAATGATGGTAATCCACTGATCCATCAGGAGGTAGTTCATAAGACAATGATGTTCCTCTACAAGTTACATTTAGGACGTAGCCTGCACCTTTGGTATGTGTTATAAGGGTGTGATTAGTTGCTTTAACAGAAAGCCTCTATATAGAAAAGATAAGACCTTTCCAGTGACTAATAGTTATGAGCTAGAGTAAAAACCTACTCCAGGTTTGTTTTACTCAATTCACATTTTTTTCTAATTGGCACGGTCTACTCAAAAACTGCTATTGGGGAGGATGCGTTATTCACATTTTGTGGTCTCTCTAAAGTAATTTTGTTGACCCCTATTCATATGAAAACAAAGGGTTCTTCAAACCCCTGAACGATTATGTCCTACCTCCCCAACACAATTCCTTTTTTCTGCTTTGTTTTGTATCTGAAACCGCCAATAAACCACCCCTATAATTAAGAAATGTCAATAGCCGTGCAAGACATTACTTAGTTGTTTCACCGAAACAAGCAAGATGATGTTTACATTAACATTTTGCTGAGTTGTCGTCATTCAATTGGAGAGATAGAAGGGGATGAGAAAAGGGGACAGAGGATTTAGATCCCCTTTTTAAGAGTAGCGACCATAGAGTATTTCCTAAGTCATTCTTCCACATCTACGTGTTTGAACGGCCTTTCTGAAGTGAACTTTTGGAACTACATGTTCACCTGAAAACCCAACAAATCGCCAAAATGAGGAAACAAAGAATGGCCTCTTTTTGCAATTGGAAAAAATTAAAAAAAATGGAGACATCTCTGATAAAAAGGACACATTTAGGTAACTCGAGCTAAACCGCAGGGCCCCAAAAGATTAAGCTCAACTTTAGGCAACTTATACCTTATGTAGGATATTGAAAAGGCTGGTTCAAAATATGGAGATTGAAGTTACACACATATCTGCTGAAACAATTTTATCAAGTCCAAACATATGCAAGTATGGCAACAAATATATCTGCTGAAACAATTTTATAGTTTCCAAATATATATAATGCAGGTATGACAACAGCCATATGCTACAAACATATCCACTGTAGTAAAAGTACCTCTTTATTATCTAATTATTAAAGAAGCTGCATTAATTTGTTAAAAAAATGCTTTTATTAATGAAAACTATCACCTCTGGCGTTGTGACAATGTTCTATTTCATATCATTTAGTTACTTGTATTACTGAAAAGATTTATAAATATATTATTGGGGCATATGGTCTATCTCCAGTCTTTCTTTTCTTTTTTATGGTTTTTTCTTCTTTGTTTGGGGGGGGGGGTTATGAGATTTTGAAGAAAGTAAACGCATTTTTCATGTGCTAAACAGCTTTTTAATTATAGAATTCATCTCATATATGCTTTTTTCACAACATCTACTTTCTTGGTTTCTTTCTTGAATTAGTCTTGCTCAAAAGGGCAATTTAATTTGTTGAGGTGTTGTGGAATTTTGTGAAGGAGAAGCCCCTATAAGAACCTAAAATTCAGCAAGAGGTGTTTTCTAGTGTATGATTAAGAGAGGATGGTAACATATTTTATGGTTACTCTCAATAGATATGTTCTATCACAAATGCATTAATTAATGACTATCTTTGTTTCAACCATCTTATGTGCTCTAAAGATACATTAATATAACTATAGAGCACATGAATAATATAACACAAGATGCTTGAGACAAATAATAATTAACGGATCAATGGCATAACACATCCATTGAGAGTAACCATTAAACATCTATAAACTCAGACATACACAAGAAAACACAGCCCTTGTGTTTCATATGATAAATATATTTCAACCTAATAATACACAACAAAACACCTATAGCTGAAATATAAATTCTTATAGGAGATCTTCCTTCACAAATTTCACAACACCTCAACTAATTAAATGGCTCATTGTACAAGAATAATTTAAGAATAAAACCCAGAAGATAATAGGTTGTAAAAATAAGTATATGTGAGGTGAATTCTGTTATTAACTAGCTCCTTAACATATGAGAAACGTGTTTATTTTTTAAAAAACCTCACAAATCCACGGCAAAGCCCGAAAAAAGAAGAATGGAGATAGGTCACAAGCCCAACAGTACTATGGCTGCCAATGTTGGACCAATGGAGGCTATATAGGATCAGGGTGTCTGCAGGTGGAACCACGCTGTAAGGTATGCTTTACATGCAGCACCTCAAAAACCATGTTAGATCTTTGTCTCAAGCAAACAAGCTCAGTTCTTCTAACCATGTTTCCAGCAAATTAAAGGGCAAGAAGGCCAAGAGGACAGAGGAGTCCTTGAGGACGGTCATGTACATAAGTTGCTAATTGAAGAGTAAAAGCAAAAGGGTGAGATTTGGAATGGGGGGTATTGTAACTTGAAAAGAAAATTGTATTAAGAAACAGTGATGATAGACTAGATGGCCATTGTAATGTCATACAGTAAATGGTGCCTCTTATACAATTTTTCTGCTGATCAAGACACTTACGTTTTGCACCCAAAAAAAAAGAAAAAAAGAAAAAAAAAACACACGTTTCCTTCAAATCACAAGTTTGGCATTACCTCATACCAAACAGAATAGCATTACTTATTTATTAAACATGAAATATAGATGGAGTTATGTCATGTATAGGTAACTACACAAACGTAAGCATTATTATTATTATCATATACAAAAATTCCAATGAGGTTGAATGATTTAACGCCTCAAAAAAAGTTAAGGAAAAAACAGGCGGTTTCACTTTGATTCAATTCCCTACCCAAAACCAGGGCCTATAGTTGATTGATTTTATATTATAAGATGCAAACCTTGTGCGCATTTGTCTTCATTTTCAACTGAACCCAGAGTCTCTGCGTGGAATGTGCTCTTTGCTAGCTATTCAACTGGGTTGCACTCATGAAGTGACACAGACATGTGGTCCCACAATGGAGGATCCATCATATGATCCATGGGATGAGGATCACTTGTAACTTTTTTTGGTTCTCTTTTTTGTTCTTTTATTTAAATTTTATCAAGTAGATAAAACTAAAATAATATAATTTTTATAATAAATAACGTATAATTTATTTTTTATTTGATAAAATTTAAGTGAAAAGATTAAAAAAAAAAAGAGAAGGAGATAAGTGATCTTGTTACTTATTGATTCATGAGGACGCAATATCAATTATCAATAATCAATTCACTTCCCCCGCCAAAAACCACTGGCTTCACCCGCTAACTGTTTCTCAAAAGTTTTGGCAGTTACCTACATTCACCGACTTTGGAATCTTAAGCTTCCCAATATATAAGTAACGCCTTCTCTCCAGGGTGTCTGCAGGTGGAATCACACTTCAAATTCAGCTCAACAACATGTGAAAAGCCATGTTGGATCGTTGTCACAGGCAAGGAAGCTTTCCTCTTCTGCTATGGTTTCTACTTCTAGCAGACTAAAGGGTGAGAAGGGGAAGCAGTCAGAGGAGTCCTTAAGGACTGTTATGTACTCAAGCTGCTGGGGCCCCAACTAGAGCACAAGGGCAATGTAGATGAAAATTTTGATCTTTGAAGCTATGCCTCAGATAACTGGGGCCTGAGTTTTCTATTTGCCATATTGGCTTTGCATTGGTCATTGCATAGTAAAAGAAATATTGCTTGTCCATTGTGTCAGACTTACGTAATTATGATAAATGGCAGTTGCAACTTGCAAAGTCAGATTTTTCCAAATTGGAATTATCTTCATCTACATATTTGGTTTGGTACTTGTTCATCTACATTCACATTTTCATTTGTGGTACATATATGTTTCCTCTTAGTCTGAGAAATTAAATTCAGTTAGCGATTGAAAGCCACACCCATGCTTACAAATGCAAAATTACAAAATAAACAGAAAATGCAAAATTACAAACAGCTTATGTTATATATATATATTAATTAATATACAGATGTAGTTACTACTGTCAAGATATTGGACAGATATCACTCAATCACCAACAGTTTTTCCGCCTACATGCTCTGCAGAAGGAAGGGAAAAAAAAAAAGGTTGAGAAAATACTGTACATTCTCAATACTGCTGTGTTGGATCAAAATAGGGTTTTGATGCATGTTCATATTTGTTTATCAAGTGAAAAAATATCAAGAATCATAGAATTTAGATTGATGATTGATCAAAATTATAAGAAAGCAATATGACTAAGGAAAAATAATTCAAACTTTACAAACTTGATTTATCAAAAGTTTAATTATAAAGTCAAATTAAAAGAGGTTAAAAATTTGGTTTACGGAATCTTTGATATGACACGTTGACAACAACAATTTGGAAGGAAAAGAGCTGTATATCTTTGCTCCTTTAGTTCATTCGTCTATACAGAAATCAGAGGCTTATAGCCTTGTACAAAAGCTTTGAGTTTTTTCACACTATTACAACAACTTAACTTTTATCTGTGCGTGATTTTGACATTCATGACAACTGATAATGCTTTTTTTTGGCAAATTACCACAATATTTAATGCATTTTGTTGACAAATTGTCAAGGCTTTTCATTCCTGATTTTTAGAGTTTATTCTCAAAAGTTATCATAATTTTAACAAGCTGGGTATAAAATTATCTACACGCCTGTTTTTCCCAATGGCTATGCAGAGACTGATACATGCAAAAGCCTTTCCTTTTAGCATGAATGAATATTCTAATTGGAGGCCATATTTTCTGTTTATCAGAAAGTGCTGATAAAAACATTTCAACAAGAAAACATAGATGGAGCTACTTTTTATATTATTATTATTAAACATGAAACATAGATGGAGCTATGTTATACATGGCTAACTTATACAAACACTAGTTATTTTCATATCTATAATCATGAGTTTTTTTTTTCACTCAATAGAGAAATCTTTAGTACATGTTTCAATTAACATTTTTTTTTACTGCTAATTTTCTAATGTATTTTTTAATAGTGAGTTTTATTATCGGGCTGGCTCTAGCATAGAGCTAGTAAAGCCCCAGCCTTAGGTCCTCCAAATTTTAGGCTCCAAAAATTAATACTACAACTATATATATAATTTATTTATTTATTTATTTATTTATTATTTATTTATAATAAATTAAGACCTTTAATTTCTTAATTAATGTCCAGTAAATTTTATTTTCTTTCGCATCAACTAGTCAATTATAATTTAATTAATTTCTTACTAACCTTATTTTTTTCGCCCATGCTTATATTTTTTTTTCTCAATTATTTAATCACTTACGCAGTTACTCTTCTCTCTAATAACCCAGCATGTGCGTCTTTATTTTTCAGTTTTCACGTGAATCAAAAATATTTCCCACTTCTCACTTTTCTAACACGGTAACACATATTAGCAACATTCAGATTTTTTACTTTATAAACTCATTTGTTTCCATCCTTATTTGCCAACAACAAGGATCGATGAATTGCTTATTCTTTTTCTCTCTTTCTCATTTTCCCCTGCATTCAAATCAGTTTATAGTTTGTTAAAAAGCATTCAAACAAATTGAAGTACTCAAATGAAGTGATTTGTTTTGATATCAACTTCTACGATTAGGTTTTATTATTCTAATTTTCTGTTATCATAATTTGTTATTTTTTAATTTATACTACATCATAGGTATATATTACTTTTTTGTTATTCATTTAGGATTTAAATATGCTAAAGGTCTCATATTAAAAATGAGCTTTACCCCACTAATTTCATTAAGCCGCCCTGTTATTATGCTAAAATTTGAGACATGCGCTACTTAACTATTTACTTATTTAATCATTCTTGGTCTAAGGTTGAGTTATTTTAATGCCTTACATAAAGTTAGGACGAAGCAATTTCAATTCCCTTCCCAGAACCAAACCGGGTAGCATCGCACCAACTACAAAGGAGGAGCTACTTGCCTATTTTTGCCTAACCGCATAGAGCCACCTTCTTCGCCTACATGCTTTACTTGAGCCTTTTTTAGGGCCTTAGACCATCCAAGCAACCACAGCAGTTTGGGCAGCCAACCACTTGCCACATGTTTTTTGATTGCTTGAGACTTCAATTAGAGGATGACTAAAAGGAACACAGATGTAAAAAGTGACGAAAGGCTCGTGCTTGATGTGGTGGGTTTTCTTCATTTGTCTGTAACACACAGAAAGAAAGAGGAGTTATAAAATAAAAGAAAGAGAATGAAGAAATGTGAATGAAGAAGCAGAATGGAAAAAAAATGGAGAAGAAACACATGCAAGTGGAGTATGTAAATAACGAAATGTTAGATATTGAGGGAGTGAGGGTGGGTTGGGGGTTGGAGGCTATGGGAAATAACAATTATATTCTTACATTAAATAATGTATATATTTTTTTATATTTTATTTAATATTATTTATTATATATATTTTTAATTATTTTTTTTACTCAATTATATTTATTAAAAATGATGTTAATAATACTTATATTTTTTTAAAAATATAAGATGATTATTTTATATAAAAAATGAGTCGTGGAATAAGGGTGGGTTGGGAGTTGGGGGTGTCGGTAGGTGTGGTCACTGGTGTGCGAGTGGGGGATGGCAGTGGAAAGGTGTAGGGGGTGGGGATGGGTTACGTCGTTCTAAGGGACTGTGATTTGTGGAAAGAAAAATGTTTCTCTTAAACATTTTTTTATGGGTGTAAGATTATTTATACTTTTTAAAAAATATGAAAAGATGTAATTGAGTGAAAGAAAGTGATAAAAAATATATATAATAAATGATATTAAATGAAATATGAAAAAGATTTTGATATAAAAATATCATCGTTATTATGGAAATGGAGAGAAAAGGTTCTAGCATTTTAATTGAATTTTATATATTAAAACTTTTAATAGAAATTTATATATTTAAAATGTTTAAAATTATAAATAGCTGATAATAATAATTTTTTTATTGAAAAAATTTTGAAATTAAATTTTATCATTATTTGGTGGAAATTAAATTTCATAATTTAAATGTTTGTAACAAATTCTTAAATTAATAATATTATAAATTATATTTATTTACATAATTTATAAAAATATGTTTAAAAATATAAAATGATAAAAAAACATATATTCTTTTTGTATACATAACATAAATAATAAGGACATATTTATCATTTTATATAATTGTATTTTAGCTTAAATATATTTTTAATTTTTCTAAATATAATAATTTTTTATTTCAATCTCTTTAAAAATTTTATTATAATTTTGTCTTTTTAAATTTTAAAACAAATGAAATTCTTGTCGTTATTTCATTTTTATTAAGAACATATTTGAGATGAATTCAATTCGTCCCCAACATACGTTAAATATAAAAAAAAAGCAACATGCGATAGAAATATGTTTGGACAAAATGTCAAAAAACTGATTATGTTAAAAATTGATACTTCAATGGCTTTATTTCAAAAGTAAAAAATTAGATTATTTTATAAAAGATTGTTAAGAATATTTTTAATAGTAAAATATAAATATTATTTTATTTTTAATTAAATAATATTTTTAATTATTTTATATTTATTTTAATAATTTAATATATAAAAATAATTTTTTAATTATTTAAACAAAATAAATTAATTTAAAATTATTTTTTAACTAATATATTTAAATATAAATTTTTTATAATTAATTATAATAAAAAACTTATACAATAATTAATTATTAAAATAATTTAATTTTTATAATTATCTAAAAACACACCTTAAGTAATAGAGTAATAGATAGACAAATAACGCATCATAGTCACTTCTTTATTTCACATTCCATTGTGTCATATCACTTCTTCTTCCACCTTCTCTTTTCCAATGTGCGAAATATTCTAGTCCTAATTCTCCCTCCCTCCTTCACCTGTTTTCTTCTACACTCAATGCAGACAATTCCAACCTTGATTCTTCCGTAAATGACGTTGCTGCTGCTGTGTTTGTCCTTCACGTTGTGTGGGACTTCTTTACTTACTGCCCTCAGAACTAAGAAATAGTATTTTGGTCGTTCCTTGCTAAAGGCAAAGCCACACTATAATTTTTTTAGGTTGAAGAGTTGAAAAATCCCAGAGCAGGTCTCCGCTTGGGCCTAGAATATCCCAGTCTTGCCTTTCAGTTGTTCTGTGCCCTTGGAATTCGTTTCAAAAGAATCTCCTTCAAGATCCCCAACACCTCCCCTCCCCCTACCCCCCGCCCCCAAACACCCACAAAAACGAAAACAAAAAACAGAATATCCTTTGCTGCTACTTGTTCCTGTTGGGTAGCAGTTGTTCCTTAAGCTGTGTCTTCTTACTTTTTTAGGTGGCGCTTTCAGCTTACCCACAATATTTAGGTCTCAACTGTTTCTGTACATTCGTGAAGAAAATGAGGAATAAGTGACGTGGGAGGTAAGATTTAGGTTGTTAACTTGTCATTTAAGTGTACGTGGCACAATAGTATGTGACATGAAAACAAGTGATGACATCTGTACAGTAGTCGTTTGTTATTTTATTACTTAAAAGATATCAGATAAAGATATGAATTAACTTTATCTGATTCAAAACATAAAAAATCTAAAATCATAACAAAAATTTTAAAAAAATCGAAACAAAAAGTTACTTTATTTAAAAGAAGTAAAAACAAATTTAAATTTTATATTTTTTATTCTTACCATTTTCACACAATTTTTATTTTTTCTGTTTATTTTCTTTCATCTAAACACATAAAAAAAAAAACTTATTTTTTTATTCATTTTTTCTTCTCACCATATTTTTTTATTTTTTTTCTTCAATTTTTTCTCCTATTTTCCCTCCTTATTCAAACAAAGGTTAAATCAACTTCGTGAAATTTTCTCTTTTGTAAGAAAAGTTTATATAAATTATATAGATTAAATCAATCAAAAGTTGATATATTATTATTTTTAATATAAAATATTTATATAATATAAAAATTTATACAATTAATTAAATATTATTAATCTAATTTATAAAATTATGTAAATAAGATATACTCAATTATTTCTCTTCTTTTGCTAAGCAACAGTGTAAGCGTGTAGCACTTAGCAAATGCACGTGTTCCTAAAACTGAGAGTCTGAGGTGCATTTAACACTTGATTCTGGTGCTCCGCCCACCGGCTTCCCTAAAACCACTAGCTTTCTGCCCCTGGTTTTTCCAAACCTTTGGCCTTTTCTACCTTTTTGCAACTTTGATATTCTAACGTGCTTCCCTATATATAACAACCACCTTCACTCCATTTACTCATTCAATCATTAATCTTACATTTACTTGAGTGAGTGTTCTACAATTTCCCACTAACCATTAACAGCTTCAGTTGTTTTCTTCTGTCATCTAACAATCCAACTAAATAGTCTTAAAAGAATCACAAGATTACAAGATGAGTTCAGCAATCAGAGCTTGGACTGTGGCAGCTAGCGTTGGAGTTGTGGAGGCCTTGAAGGACCAGGGTGTCTGCAGGTGGAACTATGCTTTAAGGTCAGCTCAACAGCATGTCAAAAACCATGTGAGGTCCTTCTCTCAGGCAAAGATGCTTTCTTCCTCTTCCTCTTCTTCTGTGGTTTCAAGAAGACTAAAAGATGAGAAGGCAAAGAAGTCAGAGGAGTCATTGAGGACAGTCATGTACTTAAGCTGCTGGGGTCCCAACTAGAGAGAGCACAAGGGCAATAACAGAAGATTCTGTTTCTTTCAATTCAAGCTTTTCGCCACTAGGGAAGGGAAGGTGGGGGCTGAGATTTCTGGGGCCATATTGTATAGTATTGAAAGATTTCATGTCCGTTGGTGACAGATATTGTTGTAAATTTTGATGAATGACACAGTGTCAAGCATTTCTAAATTTTATTTGTGTTCTTTAGCGTTTTCCACATCAGTTTCTATTAACATTTGTCTGTTCAAGCTTCTTTAATTTCAAAAGAAAAAAAAATGAGAAGGAGAGGGAGGCAGCACCACCACCAATTTCCTGTTTACCAATTTGAATAAGCTAAGGCTCATACTGAATTAGAGGAAGATCAATTTAATCACGGTTGAAGGGTATGACTATATAGAATCTAATAGGAGGGTATTGCTGAAAAGCAAAGTGCTACTAAGGTTTCTTTATCCACTTCAACGGTCTCCAGCAAAATGATGAGGGAAGAGAAGGCAATGCAAGTAGCAATTTGTTGAGGCTCTGAGAAAAAAGTTATGTATTTGATTTGAGCTGTTGGGGTCCCTACCCTACTGATATGGGATATCCACAACTCATTATGTCGAAGAAGGTGAACATCATGTAATTGATCCCACTATAACGTCTGTCGTGCTCCTCTGACTAAAGGAAAGGCTAGGCAAACATGAAGAACACAATACATAGAACAATTTAACTGGAACCTCTTTGTACTCAATTGGTATAGGAATAATACTGCAATTTTTCGAGTTCCAAAACCAACTAAAACGGAGGAGCTAGGTGCCTATTTTTGCCTAACCGTAAGGAGCCACCTTCTTCGCCTACAGCCCTACATGCTTTACTTGGGCCCTTTTTAGGGCCTGAGACCATCCAAGCGACCACAGCAGTTTGGGCAGCCAACCACTTGCCGGATCAATGTCTGCCATCTTGTACTGAAGCAGAAGGGGGGAGGTGCCTATTTATTATTATTTTGGCTCAGCCCGTCTCTATTCTATTTGATATTATAGAGTTGGCCTTTCCTTTCCTCCTTTCTAAATCAATCTGTCTTTCCTAGAATTTCCCTAGTCCCCCTCAGAATCCCCAGGGCCGCATTCCTGGCCACAATTTGTGAGCACGACCTAAGCTATTGGACAAGAATGTTATCGACTAACTTATGCAGATCTTAGAATCTACACTGAGCTTGATTCCACGGGTGGTGACCTTTTCTTACCATGAGAGCAGCCTATGTTACTACCCTCCGTCCTGAAGCCTCACCGAGTGATCTAGAGACAACAACTTCACATATAGTTGTCTATACAGTACTGATTCAACTGTCTATTTGGGTTTGGCTCGCCATTGCCTCTTCTATATTGAATGAGCTATGCACATGTTTTATAGATTTTACCCTTTTCTAATTGGAAAATTATCATCTTACACCTCTTTTTAAGGGTGTAAGCATTATTCACACTCTTTTTAAGGAGATGTGATTAAATTAGAGAAAGTGATAGAAAAAAATATGTATAATAAATAATATTAGATGAAGTGTGAAAATAAGTATATACACTGTTTGATGTAAGAATATAAGAATTGTTTCTAATTTGCTAGAGAACAATACTGATTCATTTCGTGAACAAATTACACTTACTTTCTTCCGGACCATACTGGCCTTTTTGAACTTGCTCCACTTATAAGTTTGGTCAAACATATTTGGCCCATCCATGTTTCTAGTTAGACCAACCTTCCTTGGTCCATTAACAAGCCCCACTAATCTCGATATGGCCGCTAGGGATGAGGAGTCACGAACCTTGCTAGGTTGACCAACCAATCATTGGTTCTAGACCTTGGTCTAACTTATTTTGATAATTCAAACTGAACTGACTCGGGCCAATCCAAGTCCACCTAATCAAGGTCATATCAGGCAGACCTGGCCTACCCAAACTTGAACGAATAGCTCAATTGGCAATTCTCACGTGCTCAACCAAGGATGATAGGTCATTGATAGGTTAGTGCCTTGATGACTAGGAGTAATGCACACCCAACTAGGGATGACAATGAGACAGGGCGGGGTGGGTAGTGCTTCCTCCGCCCCTGCTCTCGTCACGGGTACCCATTTGTGATCTTCACGGGTATACGGGAGTATTCACGGGTATCCGCAGGTAGTTAATAATTTAAAATAAAATTTTAAAAATACAAAAAATATTAAAATAAACTTTAACACCACATACTACAATTTTGTTCAACAATCTAAGATTCTTACAAAATTAAAAGAATATTATAAATAACAAACTAAATTCAATTATATTTTGTAATAATCGGTTTACATAAATAATATATATTTTTTCAACAAATTTTATTATTATGTGCTCATTCAATAAAAAATTCATTTTAAAATTATAAAAATATATGTATTTTTCTATCATCTCAAAGTAAAAAAGAAAAAGAATCATAATATATGATATATATTAAATGAAAAAGTATACTTAACGAGTTTGCAGATACCCGCAAGACGAGTACTATAATCTCCACCTCTGCCCTCATTTATTAAACTAGTATCCATCCCCCACCCTATCGCGGGTAATCTCTGCAGATCCCCACAGGTACGGGTAATTTTGCCATCCTCATGCCCAACGTCTGAATTTCTTAATTGCCTCACGACAGGAAAGCGCTAGGGAAGTTGCCTCAGGAGTCTTTTTTATACTAGTTTGGCCTTCTAAGCCAGACATAGTTTGGCTTTCTAAGCCAGACATGTTCTACTTTTTACCTAAACATTACACCCAACTACCATAGCAGTCTAACCAAGCATTTTTGTCTTGCCAACTTAGGTCCCAAGTAGTCCACGCCACTACCATCCTCATAGGCCTCTAGCAAGCCTTTCTTGGTCCTCTAACCTAGGTCTCAGAGTCAAGACAGAACATCTAATGGCTACAGTAGGACGAGGTAAAACTTTCCTACCCCATAACTTGCAAAAAACAACCAACCCAACCAACCATGGTGATAACTAGGAGCAATGTCAACAACTAGACAACAAACCTCGAAAACCCCCAACCTACCAACAACAATAATCCAACCACTGAAGCCCTTCTTTAAGCTATTCAAGATATCCAAGATCAAAATCAACGTATGGGGACCAGAATGGAACATATGGCGAACAAAGAAACCCCCCGTGTTGAACCAAAAAATGAAACTGAAAGCCAAAACCAAAATGCATCGACTAGAAATGCCCTTTGACCACCCATTTTTTTGAGTTTATCATGATAGTTCCACTCCCTGTAAGCTTTCAACTTTCGACCATAGAGTTGTGTGACGGAACAACTGACCCCAAGAACACCTGGCCATGTTTAACTCGATGATGCTGTTAAATGAGGGAACATATCCAATAAAATGCAGAACTTTTTTGACCACTTTGAAGAAATCAGCCATGTTGTGGTTCTCAACTCAAGAGCCGAGATCAATAAATGATTTCTCAGAATTGTCCAATCGATTTCTGGCCTATTTCACGGCCAATTGAGTACATCAATATATATATATATATTTGCTTTATTAGTATAAAAATATTAAAATATTTATTGTTTAGAAAATTTGTTTTGTATTATTTTTTTCTTATAAAATTAAAATATCAATTTTTTTAGGAAATAATATTTTTTTTTTTTTACAGACATGAGTTAAATCTGGAGTTGAGTTAACTTTTGAAAATTTACAAAAAAAAAAATGAGACATTCAACAACAATAAAAATTAAGAGACCTTTCATTAATAATTATCAGATGTGGACACTTTAGCTTATCAAAAGTCTAAATGTCCAAATTTAATTAGGACAATTAATTATCATTTTTTTTATACAAACTGCTTGCACCTTGTCTTGAAGTAAGCCGTGCCTTATTGCAAAGCAGGAGAATATGATTGCGTGATGTGAAGACATGTGGCTTTACTACTGATGATTGGTTATGCATTAATTAATCTTATTCCGATGCTAAACCCACAAGTTTCCCTACACAAAACCACTAGCTATCTTGTTCACCCTGGTTTTACCCAATCTTTGGCTTCCCCAATCATGCATCCTTGTATACAAGAAGGTCAATTCTAATATACACCTTTTAAAGGAGGGTGTATGGTGTACCTTGACAATCCTAGTCATTGGTTGTGTTAAAAAAATATATCAACAGTTAAGATCAATGACTTATAACTTGTTGATCTTTTTTTTTTTTTTAAGTTTTTTTTTTGAACCACCACCACCACAGCTGCCGGTGGCCACCATCACGTCTGCCAGCGACCGGCGGCAACCTCTGACTACGGCAGCAATCTCCGGCAGCCTCCGACCACCACTAGTCGTCAATTGCCGGCTACCTCCAACCACCTCTGTCGCCGATCACTATCCATAGCTGCTGCCGACCATCACCTTTTTTCAAGTTATACTATTTATTTGTTTTTAAAGTTGCACAAATATGTAAATAATATCCATTAAAATTGTATTAGTCCTTATATTTTTTATAAATAACTGTGCATACTGAAAATTTTATAGATTTTATTGTGTTTAAATATTACCAGTTAAAATCTGTAGAGTTTTCAGTATGCACAGTTATTTATGAAAAAAAAATATAAAGACTATTATAGTTTTAACTGATATTATTTTAACTAGTATTATTTACACAGTTATACAACTTTAAAAAAATGAACAAGTATAACTTGAAAAAAAAAGTAATGGCTGACGAACGATGGTCGATCGGCGGTGGGATGATTGCCAACCGATAACAATGGTGGTAGTGATGTGTAAAAACAAAAAACAAAAACATAAAAAAAAATAAAAAAAAACCTACTAAAAACAAACCTTCTACAACAGGTAAAATGAAAGGTATATGATACCCCTCACTTAGTAGGGTGTACCATAGCAACGGCCATATAAGAAACCCAGTTCACTCCACTTTATCCATCAAACACAAAATCTTGCTAGTGCTCTTCAATTTCACACTAAGCTACACTACCATCAACTTCAACTGTTTCTCTGTGATCTAAAGAGCCACATAAGAGTTTTAAAAAGAATTGCAAGATGAGTTCAGTAACAGCAAGCAGAAAAGCTTGGACAGTGGCAACCAGTGTTGGAGTTGTGGAGGCCTTGAAGGACAAGGGCGTGTGCAGGTGGAATCATGCTTTAAAGTCAGCTCAACAACATGTCAAAAGTCATGTTAGATCGAGACAGATCCAAAAATTTTAGGTAATGGGGGTAAAGATAATACTATTAATACAAAAAAATAATTTTTTAAATAATTATATTTATATATTAAAAAATATATTAATACAAAATTATGAAAGATCAATTTATAATTATTTTTTTTGTATTTTCATATTTTAAAAATATTGAATGATCTTTTAATTATCATTACTATCAAACATTTCTCTTTCTATGTATGTAACTAAACAATCATTCAAAAAAAATAATATATTTAGAAGTGGGAGCATAGGGGCAAAAATTACATATATAAAGAAATAAAAAAGACATATACATATATAAGATCAAAGAAAAGTTCCAAAGTAGAGTGAGTGTTAGAAAACTAAAGTTGAGTTTATTGCAGAATGAGTAAAAGGAATGCAATACTAATTCATTGACATGAAGTCTAATTAAATATAAAAGCAAATAACTGAAAGCTAGAAAATAACGCAACATCTAATCCCATGACTAACAACTCCTAATAATCTGGGATTCTCCTAAGGAATAGATAAAAGCAACAGACTTCCTAACAAATAGGAATTTATTTAAAAAATAGAAAGTTAAAAATCTTAACACCCTCCCTTAAACTGAATGCCATCTATGCAATCAGTTTAAAAACGAACTTGAACAGACTCCAAGTAATCCACGCAACTTCTCAAATGCTTCCAGGTTTAGAGGTTTGGTCAGGATATCTGCAACTTGGTCTTCACTTCGACAATAAACCAAAACAATGGTTTTATCAATTACAAGATCACATAGAAAATGATATCTCACATCTATATGCTTGCTTCTTCCATGTAAAATTAGATTCCTTGAGAGTTTGATAGTTGAACTATTATCACAATGAATCATAGTAGGCCCATGTCGATAAAAATGTAAGTCTTCTAGAATCCTTCTCAACCAAATTGCTTGACATGCAGAAGTTGTTACAGCTACGAAATCTGCTTCAGTTGTGGACAAAGTAACAACCTGTTACTTCTTTGATGCCCATTATATGGCACCTGAACCCATCATAAACACATGGCCTGATGTACTTCGCCTATCATCCAAATCACCAGTATAATTGCTGTCAGTGAAACCAGTCAAAATAGATCCTCCACTTTTCTTGTAGAAAATACCGAAATGTGTTGTTCCTTTCAAGTAACGAAATACTCTTTTAGCAGCTTTGAGATGCAGCTCTGTTAGTCTTTCTATATACCTGCTAATCAGACACACTGCATACATAATATCAGGCCGAGTGGCTATCAAGTACATTAAACTTCTAATAATTTGTTTGAAGTAAGTACTATCAACCCTCTCTCCATCAAGATCCCTTGAGAGCTTCAATCCCGGTTCAGTTGGAGACCCAACTGAATTACAGTTCTCTATGTTTAACCTCTCTAAAACCTCCTGAGCGTATTTCTTTTGCCCAATAAAAAACCCAGCAGTTGTTTGTACTACTTCTATTCCAAGAAAATATTTCATCTTTTCCAAGTCAGTTATGTCAAAATCAGCCATCATAGAATTCTTAAAATCAACAAACATAGCCTCATCATTGCCCGTGAAAATAAGATCATCAACATATAAGCAAACTATCAGGATCTTACTTCTATCTCCAAACTTGATGAATAGAGTGTGCTCATATAGACATTTGCTGAAACTTACCTTTTCAAAATGTTCTTCTATACAACTGTACTAGGCTCGAGGTGTCTGTTTCAGTCCTTATAAAGCCTTCTTTAGTCGGTAAACCTTATGTTCATTACCTTTTAATCACATAACCAGGAGGCTGCTCAATGTAGACTTCCTCAAGTAGTTCACCATTAAGGAAGGCCGATTTCACATCAAGTTGGAAGACGGACTATGAGTTTTATGCTGTTAATGAAACCACCAGCCGAATTGTATCCTGTCTCGCAACAGGAGCAAAAACCTCTTGATAATCAACTCCATGCTCTTGATTGTAGCCTTTCACAACCATCCTTGCTTTGAACTTGTCAATTTCTCTTTTTTCATTCAGCTTTGTCTTATAAACCCACTTCACACCAATTATTTTTTGCCCTTTAGGAAGATCAATTAGCTCCCAAGTCTCATTCTTCTCTATAACTTGAATCTCTGCATCCGTGGCTTTTTTCCACTTTGCTTTTTTTACTGCTTCTGTAAACAATATAGGATCAGAGCCTGCAAATAGGGCAAAATGAGCAGTAGTGTCCTCATCAGGTAATTCATCTCCACTCACATAATCAATCATCCAAGATGGTCTTCTCCTTTGTCGTTGTGGTTCTGAGACAGATTCTTGATCTTCATTTGGAATTAAAACACTTGTTGAAGAACTTAGTGAAACTTCTCTAGGGGATTGAGCAGGAAGCTGCAATTGTGATTCAGACCCCTGACTTTCAAGAGGAGGCTGCAGTGGCTGATTAATTTCCCCACCAACTTCCTCAAGATCAACTAAAGTTTGTTGTTGTTCGGTGCTGCTTCATTCCCATGTGTTTTCTTTATCAAATAGAACATCTCGACTAATGATTTTTTTTTTGTAATAGGATTACATAACCTGTACGCCTTGAATTCCTCACTAACCCTAATAAAGACACACTTCACACTTTTATCATCAAGCTTTATTCTCTTTTCATCTGGAACATGTGCGCTATACACCCGAAGATTCTAAAGTGATCAACTGATGGCCTAACTTTACTCCAAGCTTGTTGTGGTGTTATGTTTTTTACATCAAGGGTAGGGCTTCGATTGAGTACATGAACACTCCAATTGACTGCTTCTGGCCAAAAAGTCTTTAGAATATTTTTTTTACCAACATACTTCGCACCATGTTCATAATCATTTGATTCTTTCTTTCTGTCACACCGTTTTGCTGCGGTGTGTATGCAGCAGTAAGCTACCTTCGTATTCCATGCAATTCACAAAAACTTGCAAAGTTATGTGAGTTAAATTCATCACCACGATCTGTACGAAGAATTTGAATGTACTTGTCAGATTCTTTTTCAACTCGACCCTTAAAGCTTTTAAAAATAATAAAAGCTTCAAATTTCTCTTGCAAGAAATAAACTCATGTTTTTCTACTATAATCATCTATGAAGGTAATGAAGTACCTTTTGTTTCCATTCGATGTTGGATTGATTAGTCCACAAATGTCTGAATGAACCAACTGTAGGATTTGCTCAGCTCTCCATGCTTTTCCTTGCGGGAAAGAATCACGATGTTGTTTACCAACAATACAATCTTCACACATTTCTGTGGGATAATTAATCTTAGGCAATCATTCCACTATGTTCTTCTCATGTAAGGTTTTCAAGCCTTTGAAACTCAAATGACCACAACGAAGATGGCATAACCATGTTGGGTCTTGCACTCTTGTTGAAAAACACTTCTGGACATCATATTGAATGTGTAAAGGAAACATATGATTAGCAGTCATTTTTGCTTCTGCTATTAGGCCCTTCTCTGGATGATGAATTTGGCACCGACTTTATTAGATAATGATGATATAACCATTCTCTTGTAGTTGGCCCATACTAATGAGATTGCTTTTCAAATCTGGGATATAAAACACACTGGAAATTGTATGCACAGTGTTGTTTTTCATATGAAATTTGATATCCCCTTTCCCCATGATAGAAATATAGGAGTTGTTCCCAAGCTTCACAATCTCTTTGAATGTTTCATCAAAATCATAAAATAAAGACATTTTTCCACACATGTGATTGCTGCAACCTTAATCTAAATACTACGTATCAGCTGATGAATTCTCCTCCTTATCAATGTAAGCCATCAGGAGCATTTCTTCTTCAATCTCAGCAAAATTTACCTTGGTTTCCTTCTCTTTGTCAGGACACTCATACTGATAGTGGTCAAGCTTGTGACAATGATAACATTCCACCCTCGCCTTGTCAAATTGTGCTCATTGATTGTAAGAAAGTTGGCGTCCTCTACCTCTACCTCTTCCTCGAAACCCCCCACGCCCTCTTCTTGAAGAAGTAGTTCCTTCATGAGTAGTGACCTTCAAGGCTTGCTCCTCCACAATATAGCTGGTCATCCTCTTCTTATGAACTAACAGTGAGCTTTGCAATGCATCAATCGAAAGACTATCAATGTCATTTGATTCTTTAATGGAACACACCACATAATCAAATTTGCGTGTCATTGAGCGAATGATTTTCTCAATGACTGCAACATCTTCCAGCTTTTCTCCATGAATGTGTATCTTGTTTGCAATTGACAATGTTCGTGCAAAGTAATCATTAACTGACTCTCCTTCCTTCATGTGAAGAATTTCAAACTCTTTGCGAAAAGCTTGGAGTTGTGCACGTTTCACCCATGTAGTGCCTTGGCACTTCTTCTTCATCGACTCCCAGATGTCTTTAGCAGTGTCCTTCTTTAGGATGGTCTCAAGAATGGTATGATCTATTACTTGAAACAAATAATTCTTTGTCTTCAAATCCTTCAATTTCTAATCCTCCAACATTTTTCTCTGTGCTTCCGTCAAAACAGTTTCACTAGCGGGTTCAGCGATGCCAGTTTCCACGAGACTCTAGTACTTCTTGGATCGCAGAAAATTTTCCATCAACATACTCCAATGATCATAGTGACCATCAAAGCGTGGAATCATAGGTTGCACAAAGCCATTTTCAGAAGGCATTGAATATCTTATTGCAGCAAGAAAGAAAACTACTATTTTTTCATATCAGGCCCCAGTAGGAAAACTAAAGTTGAGTTTATTGCAGAATGAGTAAAAGGAATGCGATACTAATTCATTGACATGAAGTCTAATTAAATACAAAAGCAAATAACTGAAAGCTATAAAATAACGCAACATCTAATATTAGGGCTAACAACTCCTAATAATCTGGGACTCTCCTAAGGAATAGATAAAAGCAACAGACTTCCTAACAAATAGGAATTTATTTTAAAAATAGAAAGCTAAAAATCTTAACAGTGGGGGCATGCGTCCCCACTTTGCTATACGCAGATATGTCCTTATGTTAGATCATTGTCTCTCAAGCTAAGAAGCTTTCTTCCTCCTCTTCTGCCATTGTTAAGGAGTCAGAGGAATCCTTGAGGATAGTTATGTACTTAAGTTGCTAGGGTCCTAATTAAAAGAACCCATGGAACTAATCTTTTCAATTCTCTATTCTTGAGGCTTCCCCAGTCTTCAAAAAAACTAAATTGATTGAAGGCTCATAGTACTACTGCCATATTGGCATCTATAGTAACGAAAAATTTCTCCATTGTAACACAACGATGTGAATTCAGACAAATGTCTGTTAGATTTTTATAAATTAGTGATATGTATTCGTGTACGAGATAATTAAAAAATATTAAAATAAATTAAAAATATCATATTTCAAATAGTTTAAATAAATTTAATTAAATTATAATTAATAAAATTTATAATAAGATTTATTTAAAATTATATTTTTTTGTTAATCAAAATTTTTTTGTGTTATGATAATTAGATTATATAACTTTTTTAACAATTTTTTAGATAACTTTTTAAAAAATAATTAATTTATATAATTTTAGTTTTTAATTTTATAATTATTTTTTAATATATATATAACTTAAAGACAAACTTCTTTATCCTATACTTCATATCCTTCATCGTTTAGTTTGATTAAAAGCAAGTAAACCAAGACAAAAAAAAAAGAAAGAAAAGAAAAGGAAAGAAAGAAATTGAGACACGCATACTTGTAATTCCCGAATTCCAAGTGATAATAGGATTTCTAAGCAAATTGCTTGTGCGGAGGAAGGATATCTTACGGTTCGAAAGAGGATGAAGTATGGAATAAAAGGAAATGAACTGTGGAGTAAATGACCAAAGGTATGAACAACAAACTTTTACAAAAGAAAGATTTCCTTAAAAATATATTTTAAATAGATTACTATTACTATGATTTTATATAATTTGTATTATTAATTAATGAAATTGCTCTAAACTAATATATCAGATCTAGGCCCAACAAGATTGGCATAACTTGGCCTGCCTAACAGCTTGGTTTGCTTTGATTTTGAGGCCTTATCAGCTTAGTATCTAAAAGATCACTACATCTTAATTAAATCTCTTACTTAATAAGGATAATTAAGATCATATATCTTCATAACTACTTGAAATCCTAAAAATAGAATAACTTTATCTCTTAGATATTACATATCTATTAATTAATATCACACTTACTTGGAATCCTAATAATAGGGAACTTTATCTCTTAGATGTTACTTTTTTATCAAGTAATCTCACACTATAAATACAGAGTTTAGCCACATCTACTCCTAATGCACACCTAACGTCAAACTACGATTCTTAATCTATCATGGTTAACACCAAAAAGTAAGTCGCAACCAACCAAGGCCCACGATGGGATGAGGAAGAAGCCTCCCTCACCAAGGCACCCAACCCTAGTCCTAATGAGGCAATCCCCCCTCCATCATGCAAGCCAGATAATCATTTGAGATCTGTCATGCAAGTCCCACTGCTACCAGAGACGCAATCTCACAACATGGTTTAACCACCCCCTCTAGAGGAGTCAGGACACTAGGAGCTCCTGGCCATAGTTTGACTCCACAGCAGACAAATCATGGAACTGCAAAAGGTCGTCCATCCAGAAAGTTTCACTAAAAACAATCCTGGGGCCTCATACCAAGAGCACTTGGACTCTTTCACCTTGTACATGCTATTTATGTGGAGCACTGGCCCCATCATGTGTCGTGCCATTCCTAGAACCCTTACGGAAGCTGCCTTTAAGTGGGTCTTCTCCCTGCCTCCGATGCTCGTGAACAATTTTAAGGAACTCGCTACCAAGTTCCTCTTACACTTCACTATGAGTAAAGTACAACCCAAGAAGACTTTTAATGGCTAGCCTTATTAACTTATTTTGTTTATTCCGCAAGATCGGAGTATTTACTCTGTGTCGGAAAATAATAATTTTTGAAATTTGGGAAAAATCTTTCGTATTTATTTTTCTTGATTACATGACGAGATTCAACAAGGAGGCTGATACACCCTTAGCCCAAGTGTATAGGAGGAGAAAGCTTGGGTCGAATGGGCCTAGGAAAGTGGAAAAAGATTTTCTTGTGGGAAAAATGCCATAATATTTTGAGAAAAGATGAAATTGAGAAATAGAATGGCATGATTTGAATGTGAGGAATGTGTGTCATGAGAGATAAAATGATAAAAATGAGAATTTGTTAAGTGAAAATGTTAGATAAATCTTATGTGATTTGGAAATGAATGAAAGTGGAATGATTCAGATCTTTAAGTTATGCGATTTTGAAAACAAAAAAAATTACGCGAAAACGTAAAGGGGGATCGAGGATTTAAAGGTCTGTGAGTGAGAGGGTAAGGAAGAATTAAGAAAATTGGAAAGGCTTGGGATTGGGTGTGCCCTGGTGTTTGGGACCCCATTGTTATCATTTTCATAGTTTCCTTCTATGATTACATTGTTTTTTCCTTTGTTCGTGTTTATAAAATATAGTTAATAGCTATTATGGTTGTAATACAAAAAATTATCTCTGTCTTAAGGAGCTAGTCTCGTCAATATACGTATATCTTTTCGGTCCACGATATCAATTTGGTATCGAGCTTTTTCTCGATCTAAGGAACCCTAGTTGCGGCATTTATATCTATCGATATATTAATTGAGGAGATGGATGAGAGAATTAATGACCTGATTATGAGCAAAGGATGACCATGGGTATGCATATAGAGTTTATGGAAAATCGACATCAACGTTTGAGGACTACGAGATTGGTGACAACAATAAGGAGTGGACATTCGAGAACTTGAAGGTGTGCGGTGTTGATAAAGGAACATATGTCGATGCATCAAGATGGACAAAAAAAAAAAGAATAAGTGGAATTTATGGAGCGTATGGAGAAGAGACACAATGATCGTCACATGTGAATGGTTAAAATATGATTTTTAATATTACCTAATAGTACGGGTGATAATGGAGAAAGACGGGAGGGATACTCAGGAAGCAACATGGACAACTGGGGTGACGATAGGATACAAAGGTTGGAGGTCCCATATTTTACGGGTGAACACCCGTATGGATGGATTTACCGAGCTAAGAGGTATTTTCACATCAATCGCATTTCCAAATAAGAGAAGGTATCTCCAAGAATAATTTGTCCGGAGGAGAGGGTAAGGAAGAATTAAGAAAATTGGAAAGGCTTGGTTTCAATGGTGGGGAAAGCTCGTACCACTTGGATCACTTAGGCGCTCTCGATCTAGGGAGTTTCGAAGTGGATGCGACCTTCAGAGGTTTTAGGTTTCTTCTTCGGGAAACCCATATGAAACACCTGGACAACTGGGGTGATGAGGTTGAGGCGTAACGGGACGGTAGTGGAGTATAGAGAGAGTTTTTGAGCTCTTATCGCCTCCTCACGAGGCATCGTTTGAGGAGGATGTTTTAAAGGCAGCTTTCATGAATGGGTAGAGCGATGAAGTGAAGGCAGAGGTGAGAATGCACCAGTCGGACGATCTTGGGGAGATAATTACGTTGGCTCAACGAGTAGAAGAACGGGACCAGTTGTTAAGGAAGGTAGGAAACACGATGAGCAAGTCGGGTCAATGGGTGGGATCCGGAGGCTCTAATTCGGGTTGGCCTTCACTGACCACTCAAACTAATGGGTCAGTGGATTATCAAGGAATCGGGCCTCGTGAGGGGCAATAGTGGGAGCCTAACTAGAACGGGCAGCGTGGTGGAAATAATTTCCACTCCCAAACTACAACCCAAGGCTCGAAAGTAGAACCTTTGGCTGCTGGGGGACATATGAGTGCTGGAGGAATGGGAACTGAAGGGAGTAACACGACAAACGTTGTAGGATTTTGGAGAAGGGGAAGGTTCAAACGTCTGACCCATGAGGAGATGCAGGACAAGATCAAGAGGAATCTCTGTTTTAGGTGTGATGCTCGGTACACTCCTGACCATGTGTGCCAAAATCAATACCTGAATGTGCTACTATTATGCCCAGATGAATTAGGTCAAGGAGGACACTCAGAAGGATGAGGATCAAAAGGAGAGGAGGTGCAGGATGCGGCTATGAAGCTCAGTATAAACAGTGTAGTCAGTTTAACATAAAAAAATCATTAAAGTTGTGGGGCACCATCAAGGGGAAGAAGGTCATTGTGTTGATAGATTCGAGAACCTCCCATAATTTTCTATCCCATGAATTAGTCAATGAGTTACAGTTGCCCAGGGAGGAAACAAGAAGTTATTCCATGGAAGTTGGAGATGGGCGTAGGGTCCACAGCCAAGAAGTTTGCAAGAAGGTTCAGTTGATGATACCAAACTTAGTCATTGTGCAAGACTTCTTCTTATTTGATTTGGGAGGGGCAGATGTGGTTTTGGAAAGGCTAACTTCAAAGAATTATTTATTAAGGTGAAATGGGAAGAAGAGGAAGTGGATATCAGGGGGGACCCATCTCTGTCCCGAACCATGGTGTCCCTTAAAGCCATGGCAAAGGCTCTGAAAAATAATGGTGAAGGATATTATGTGGAGTTAGGAATGATCACATTGGTGGAAAATGATAAGGAAATGGAGAATGAGGGAATAAAGGCAGTAATAGAAGAGTTTCAGGACCTGTTTGTAGAACCTACTTCCTTACCACCACAGAGGCAGTGTGATCATAGGGTCACCTTGAAAGAAGGGACCCAAATTCCAAACATCTATCCATATCGTCATCCTCATTATCAAAAAGGAGAAATTGAAAAATTCGTAAGGGAGATGCTTTCCGCTGGTATGATTAGGCCCAACACCAACCCCTACTCAAGTCCCTTAATCCTAGTGAAGAAGAAGGATGGGAGCTGGAGGTTCTGTGTAAATTACCGTACCTTGAATAGTATTACAGTTCCAGATAAGTTTCCCATACCCATTATTGATGAATTGCTGGATGAGTTAGGTGGAGCTAAGGTGTTCTCAAAATTGAATTTGAAGTCAAGATATCATCAAATACGGATGAGAGAGGAGGACATCATGAAGACAGCATTTTGAACCCATGAAGTCCACTATGAGTTTGTGGTGATGCTTTTCGGGTAAATGAATGCTCCATCCACCTTTCAGACTTTGATGAATGACATATTCAGGCCATTTTTTCAAAGATTTGTACTGGTTTTTTCTATGATATCTTGGTTTACAGCCAATACAAATCAATCTATGTTACTCACCTGAGGATGGTATTGGAAGTGTTAAGGAGGAATGCTTTGTCAGTAAACTATAAGAAGTGCAGCTTTGGTGAATCTGAGTTAGAATATTTAGGTCATATAATTTCGGGCCAAGGGGTGGCAGCAGACCATTCTAAAATTGAAGTTATGAAGTAGTAGCCAATTCCTAAGGATATCAAAGGGCTGCGTGGGTTCATAGGTCTAATAGGTTATTATAGACGTTTTGTGCGTTAGTATGGGCAAATTACATGACCACTTACCCAGTTACTAAAGAAGGATGGTTTCCAATGGCATGCAGAGGCCCAACATGCTTTTGAAGACCTCAAGGCAGCAATTATCAACCTGCCCACTCTGGCGTTACTAGATTTCAACAACAACTTCATGGTAGAAACTGATGCATCTAGGTCAGGATTAGGGGCAGTATTGATGCAGCATGGTCGACCTCTAGCTTTCATCAGTCAAGCATTTTCAGAAAAGTCAAGGTCTAAGTCAGTTTATGAACGTGAATTGATGGCTATAGTATTTGCTGTTCAAAAATGGTAGCATTTTCTTATGGGTAGACACTTCATCATTCGCACGGACCAAAAAAGTTTAAAATTTTTTATAGAGCAAAGATTAATGGCAGAAAGGCAGCAAAGGTGGGTTGTCAAGCTATTGGGATATGACTTCAAAATTCAGTACAAACCAGGGATGAAAAACAGAGCAGCAGATGCTCTCTCTAGAGTCATGGACTTTAAGGACATGACTATGCTAACTAGTCCAGATTTATAGTCTTTATCTGAGGAAGTTTTGAAGGATGATTATACTAGGAAGGTTCTGCAGGACCTATTATCCAACCCAACATCTTATCCCGGGTTTACCACACGAAAAGGTTGTTTATGGTACATGGATAGGTTGGTGTTGCCCCATAAATCCAACCATATTCCTAGGTTGATGGAAGAATTTTACTCTACCCCTTGGGGGAACACTTGGGTGTTGAGAGGACCTACAGGAGATTTGCTGTGATTTTCTATTGGAATGGAATGTGATGGGATGTTCATACTTTTGTAACAGCTCGTGCTGTCTGCTAAAGGAATAAGTATCAAACCTTTCAGGTAGCTGGATTATTACAGCCCCTGCCTATCCCAAATTAGGTGTGGGAGGATATTTTCATGGATTTCATTGCAGTATTAACCAAGTCAAAGTGGGCCGATACTCTTTTGGTTGTAGTTGATCGTTTGACCAAGTATGCCCATTTTATCCCTCTAACTCACCCGTATTCAGCCAAGGAAGTGGCAGCTATTTTCATTAAGGAAGTGGTGAGGTTGCATGGATTTCTAGGGTCCATTATTACTGATATAGATCAAACTTTTGTGAGTCAATTTTGGGGTGAGATACTTCAGTTGGCAGGAACGAAGCTTAAATTTAGCTCTGCTTATCATCCAGAAATGGATGGCCAAACTGAAGTTGTCAATCGAACCGTGGAGACATATTTGAGATGTTTCACGAATGATCATCCCTATAGTTGGGTCAAGTGGCTTGCATGGGTTGAATTTTGGTTCAACTCTTCCTACAATGCTTCCATTCAAATGACACATTTTAAAGCATTGTATGAACGAGATCCTCCCTATATTTTTTGTTTTAATAAGGGCGCAACTGCCTTAGAGACCATGGACCAGATGCTGATAACCAGAGATGCTATTCTGGATGAGCTCAAACAGAATTTATGCAAGGCTCAAGAACGAATGAAGTTGCAAGCCAACAAACATTACAGGGAGCTGGAATTTCAGGCTGATGATCTAGTTATCTTAAATTACAAACCTACAGATTAAAATCTCTAGCAAGAAGGATCAACCAGAAACTTAGCCCTCAATTTTATGGCCCTTTTAAAGTGGTTCATAGAATTGGGGCAATAGCTTATGAGCTTGACCTGCCTGCCCATTCCTGTATCCATCCTGTCTTTCATGTTTCTCAGTTGAAAAAAGCTCTTCACGCTTATGTCCCATGTCAACAACTTCCAGCTTTTCTTATAGAGGAATTGGAGCTCCAAGTCCAACCTGAAATCGTTTTAGCAATCCAAAAACTTCTTAATGGATCAACTAAGGTATTAATCAAGTGGGCTCATCTTCCTGATCATGAGAACTCATGGGAAGATTATGCCATTATTTTGCAGCAGTTTCCGAATTTCCACCTTGAGGACAAGGTAGCTCTGATTGAGGGGGTATTGATACACCCTTAGCCCAAGTGTATAGGAGGAGAAAGCTTGGGTCGAATAGGCCTAGGAAAGTGGGTGGGCTTCCTAGAGAAATAGGAATGACAGGAATGTGAGGAATGCGTGTCATGAGAGAGAAAATGACGAAAGAGAAGTTTGTTAAGCAATTAGACAGCTGGCAGGAAATAAGTGGAAGTGGAATGATTCAGGATCTGTAACAGAATAGGGAATAAAGGGGGATCAGAGGGAAATGAGAGGGTAAGGAGGAATCAAGAAAATTAGAGAGGCTTGGGATTGGGTGTGCCCTGGTGTTTGGGATCCCATTGTTATCATTTTCATAGTTTCCTTCTGTTTCTTTTGTTCTGTGTTTTTGGTTGTAATACAGAAAATTATCTCTGTCTTAAGGAGCTAGTCTCCTCAATATACGTATATCTTTTCAATCACTATCAGATGCCCTATAGATCAAGGACCTAGACAAAGCAGTAACCATGCACACTATCATAGTAGGTCTGCGGCCAGGCCCCTTCACCTACTCACTCGCAAAGAAGCCCCTGCGAACCTAGATGACCTTAAGAGTAGGTCTGAGAAGTACATTAATATAGAGAAAGTAAATAAGTTTGAAAAATACATTAATACAGAGGAGGTGAATAGAACAAAGAAGGATGCTAAAAGGATGGAGGCGGTATATTCCTAATCATTCGGTTTGGAACATAAATCTTGTCTTAAATTTAAGAGTGTTTATAAGTTGTGATTTTTTATGATTGTTTCAAATTTCAAATTAAAAAACTGCTTGAAATCCGGCTTATTCATATGACTGATCAAACATGTTTTATAGTTCTAATTACTTCTAATCGAAAGATAGAGTGAAAATTTAATTAGAATTTATTCTTAATTCATATTTTTATAATAATGGTACAAATAATTCAATTTAAAGTATTCTTATTACTATCCAAACCTTGAATTCATATCTCATTTGTAAATGATAAATGGATATAATTGGATATATATTATAACGATGACGCTCAATCAATTTATCCGTGCCACACTTTTCTTCTGCTTGTTATGTGACTTTAGCAGATATATCAACAATTAAGGTAATTTATAGATAAATCCACATAAAGTGCTTATGTAGAAGAAGACCGCCCCTTTAGGAGGTAACTAATTAATAAAATTTACCAAACTTCTATTGAGCATGCTATTTTAACATTTCATGTAATTTGTTCCATTTACAATTTCTTTTCTGGTGCTATATACGATGGACCCATTGTCTTTTGAATCCATCAATGGACAAATAATAACCATGTTTAAAAGCCAACTTTCGTGGATCAAATAATAAAAAATAAAAATACTAACCGATTGTTTGGATAATAGGAGTAAAGAAAATGGAGAAGAAGAAAACAAAATAGAATATATCATTTTCTCTCGTTTGGCTAGGAAGAGGAAACAGGGACAAAAAATAGTTGTGCATTCCACTAAAAGTTTTTCTTTGTTCATCTGCAAAGAAAATGAAGAGAGGCAGGTTAAGATTACAAAGGTTAGAAATAAAAAAATAAGAATACAAAAAAAGTTTTGAGAAAGTTTTTGTATATTATTTGAATTATTGAATTAATTAGTATATGTAAGAGAATTTCTTATTTATAAGAGATGAAGTTTACATAAAAAAAGAAATACAATTAAATATAATGAAAATAGTATTTGTAATTATGTGTGAATCAAATCTTTAAGATAACACAAAATCAAGCTTAATTTGATTCTGAGATATGTTCTAGATATTCTAACACTCTCTCTGAATCCTTTAACTTGTTACAATTAAACACAAAAAATAAAATAAACTAAAAATAATCTAAAAATACAAGGTCGAGATATTGGAGAAGTTAACATGTCCAAATTGCATTTGGGGATGGAACCATTTGCATTTGGAAAAATCTATAATGGGAACGGAGTCTACCATTAGAACAGAGTTTGGAATCTGGGGAGTCTAAAATGGAGTTTGAAATCTAGGACGAAGTCTGAAACGAAGTCTGGCATCAGAATAGAGTCTGTTATTAGAACGAAGTTTGACATCTAAGACAGAGTCTAAAACGGAGTCTGACATCAGAATGAAGTCCCAAATTTAGGATAGAGTCTAAAATGGAGTCTGATATCAGCACGGAATCTTAAACGAAGTGATGGTGAGCGGAATGATTGAATTGAAGTGGACAAAGATGAGAAAAACAATAAAACAAAATCTGAATTTGATGATGATTAGTAATGATTTTAACGAGTTCCATGAACTCTACATAGCGAAAAAGGAGAAACTCTCCTCAAGGTGGATACCATGACTTTGATACCACCTTAGAAATAGAGAAATATAGACACAAGAAAAGTCTGAAGAATGTTTCTACATATTCTCAAAATTATATCTGAATTGATCAATGTGTACAAAAAAAATTTCTATTTATAAGAGAGAGAGTGTATATAAAGAAGAAAATACAATCAAATATAATCAAAATAATATCTTTAATTATGTGCGAACTAAATTCTTAAGATAACACAAAATTAAATATAACTTAATCTTAAAATATGTTCTAAATATTCTAACAACAAAATTACAAGTCTATTCACATTCTTCTTTTCCACCATTAAACAGTAAGCTAGTAACTACCATAAAAAATCCAATGTACATCTTGTCTTTTGGTGGCTTGAGACTTCAATTAGAGGATGACTAAAAGGAACCTAGACATAAAAAATGGCAAAAAGGCTCATGCTTGATGTGGTGAGTTCTCTTCATTTGTCAGCAACATAGAGAGAGAAAAAGGAGTTATAAAATAAAAGAAAGAAAATGAAGAAATGGGAATGAAGAAGCAGAATGAAAAAACAATGGAGAAGAAACACGTATTTTTATGGAGTGTGTAAATAACATAATGTTAGATATTGGGGGAGTGTATGTGGGTTGGAGGGGTTATGGGAATAAAAATGATCATCTTACCTCATTTTTTACCCAACACCATTTTTCACACTCAAAATGAATGAATGTGATTAAGTGAGAGAAAGTGATAAGAAAAAGTAAGTATAATAAATGATATTAAAAAATATGTGAAAAGAAGTGTATGTATTATTTGTGGTAAGAATATCATTGTTGTTATGAGAAAGGAACCGTAGAATAAGGGAGGGTTGGGGTGTCGATAGGTGTGGTTAATGGTGTGCGGGTGGGGGATGGCAGTGGAAAGGTGAAGGAGTGGGGGTGGGCTATGTTGTTATAAGAAATAGTAATAGGAAAAAGATCATTGTACATTTTTTTAAGGGTGTATATGTAACACCCTAACTCTGATACCAACTAATGTAACACCCTCCTCAGGGTATCACATGTCTGACTTCCGACTCATAATCTGAAAAGAAGTTCGCACAAAGTTTGAGTTATAAAAGATGAGTTTCAAAATTCTTTCTTTATTGAAACGTAAATTTACTGAAAATATTAGGTATTATTGTAAATCATATTTCAACTATTCATTATGCAATATTGACACCAATTAATAACACAATTTAAAGAGAAATATAAAATTAACAGACTTATTTTTTTTTACAGTAGCAAACTCCATGACGGATCCTACTTAATAGCATGGTACAACACTAACAAAAAACTTTAACATACTTATTCCTTTTTCTGTCCATCTTGATGCATCAGACATCTGTTTCTTTGTCAACACTGCACACCTTCAAGTCTTGAATGTCCATTCCTTATTGTTGTCACCAATCTCAGAGTACCCATCGCCCGTTATGTCTAAGACAACTCGATCTTTCTATTATTTGATTTTAACAGTACAGAAAAAACAAAAAAATATAACAAAGAGGTGAGATCACCTACACCAATACCAACATGGCAAAGACGTAGATAACACAAACAAAGAATATTATACAGATAGATCATACCATAATCATGCTATCAACATTAATCAACTATCATCATCTAATTATTTATCAGTTCAATCATCATCCAAGTACTCAAAACAATTGTCATAACCAATAACCAATATTCCTCAATTAATATATCACACAGATATAAATGCTCAGATTTATGCATATGTACAAAGACTCAATTTATCAAAAACGACTCCATGGAGGTTTTCACAATTTCGAGAAGAATGCTCTGGTTAATTGTCAGCCTTAGCCCAAAGACAATCTCCCAGTAATTGAAAAGAATCGTGTTCTTGTCGGGTATCGTCAATGCGTTGCAACGGACTGCATCGCCAAGTGGCACAGGGTACTCGCCCGGTACCGTCCACTGGTCGACCGCCAGCGCCTCGACGCCCCAAGATCCATCATAGACCTCACTATCAATTCTCATTCTCTCTTCAACCACAAGGGCCATAATAGCTATTAGCTATATTTTATACAATGCACGAATATATCAGTGCAAGTCCAACCCCAAAGGGCCAAATCTTTTCAATTTCATTTGTACAATGCACGAGTATATCAGTGCAAGTCCAACCCCAACGGGCCAAATCTTTTCAATGCATGTATAATGCACCAAATCCAAATACGGGCATATCTTTTCAATGCATATAAAATGCACCAAATACCAATCATAGGCAAAACACGTCACTCTCTCATACAGTGTCCATACACTGGTTAAACAGTAATTATACTGTATTTTCAACACAAAATCATGTTATCATATTTTCATAGTTATAAAATACTTTCGCCGTATTTTCACAAGATTGCGCAATATTTTCATTATGTTTTCACAATTTCAAAATGTTTCTGTTACGTTTTCAAAATATCGTAACACTTTTGTTATGTTTTCAAAATTTTGAAACGTTTCTGTTATATTTTCACAATACTGTAAAAATATTCTATTACTTTTAAATCACATAGTGATTTTTTAACAGTATGTCAAATATTTAAACTCACGTAAAATATTTAAACGTAATTCAAATCACGTAGAAATATTTTAACATATTTTAAATCGCGTAGGAATATTTTACTATATTCTAAATTATTTTTAAGATACGTAAATCATTTTTCACCACAATTCTATTACAAAAATATTTATTAACCTTCAAAAATTCCATTTCATCATTTCTCAAAATATTATGACTTTGTACTTCATTTTTCACATTTTCTTACTCAATAAAATCTTTTTCCACGTTTCTTTACTCAATAAATTCTTTTTCAAATATAATCCAAAAAATTACATTTCCATTGATATAAATCAATGTTTCAAATCATAAAATTTTCAAACATACTTCAAAACTTAAAAATAAGTTATACTTGAGCAAATTCTCAAAATACCATTATATTCTCCATTTTTTCCCAAATCATTTCCAAATTAACCTACTTCAAAATAAATTGAAGTTTGAAAACATTTTCGTTTACAAAACTTAATTTTTCAAGTGAGTAAAATACTCTGATTCTCTTTTCAAATTCTTGTATTAAATCAATTATATTTTCACTTGAAAAATTACTTTGTTTCATCAAAATCTAGGCATTACTATTTGAAAAATTATCAAAACATTTTTCCTTTTAAATTGATATGGTTTTACACAAATAAAACCATTAAAGTTTTATTTCCAAAATTAAAGTACCGATTGGTCATAAAATAAATCCATTTATTCAAATTCATTTTCACTTTCTTTGTAAATCCTTTTTCATTCTTAGTCAAAAATATTTTTCTTAATATATATTTTCTCAAAATCACTTTTTATTGATCTAGTCCTACAAAATCATATTGAGTTATTTTAATTATTGTTTCTTAACTTTAAATTTCCTAACGTTTTCCAAAATCCAAATAAATTCTTCGTGAGTAAATTTAAGTTACAAACATTTTCTTTTATATTTCTAAATCACTTCTAAAAATTGATTCTTTTTAAATTAATTTGAAGTTCAATACTTTCAATCTTCTTTTTCTTTTATTTATGAAAATTCCACTTCACTTAATTTATAACACTTAATTCTCTTTTCAAAAATTCTTATTTGAAAATTCTTGTATTTCATAGCATCAAAATATTTTTCTAAATTATCAAAATCTTATAGATGGCCATTGGAACCATGAAATATTTTTCTTCTAACTTAAATAAATTTCATTCTTGTTTCTACACAAAATAAATCAATAAAATTTTATTCTAAAATTTGTGTTCATGTTTTCTTAAAAAAAATAAACCTTTAGTTCATTTTCTATACTCCTCAAATCAATCCAATTTTATTCTTTCATAAACATATTAATTTGTAAACACCTATTTTGAGGTGTCTTGGCCGAAATTATCATTGTTCTAGGGATCAAAATTTAATTTCCTTATTCTTGAAAAATTTCAACATTGACCCTCGTCAAGGGCATCAAAATCGTAGTTCTTCCTTGATTATTGGATCCAAGATCAATTTTCTTTCCATCCACACATCATGGCATACATATATATATTTCATCATAAATATCACAAACATACCATATACTCATCATGCATATTATAAGTATACTATCAAAGCCATAAAATTATGCAAAGCATATTAAGCATAGACAAAAATAATCAAAGCACAAGAAAATAAAACAAAGCTCATAAACACACAATTAATTATTACATGACCATGGATTGGAATTCTCACATGAATTTACAATCCATCAAATATAAGACCATCTCCCACCACCATAATTGGTTGGTGAGATGGATCTCCCTCTTACCTCTTGAAGATCCTCAAAGCTTCTTGATTTTGCTTCTCTTTCCAAGTCCTTCACCACCAAGGGCTTCTCAAATTCAAAACAAAATACATAGAAATTAGTATACTAAGCTTGATTAAGAGGAACCATGGATCAAACATGATTTAGATCATGAAAAAGAGATAAGAATTGAAGTCTTCTTACACTTCACCTTAAAAACCCAATAACTTGGCTCTTGAAGAAAGTCCATGAAGATGAATGATTTTGAGAAAGTCTTCAACATGAAAGTTGCTTAGAATATCATGTAGATTCAAGATCTATGGTTGGATGAAATTAAAAGTGATGAGTGGTACTTTTGGTGGTCATGGCCGAACCATTTGGTGAGAAAATAAAGGGAAATGGTTGTTTTGTGTTCTTGACTTGGTTGAGTGATGAAGATGATGGAATTTTGAGAAGTTCCCAACATGAAAGTGTTTTGAATTGATGAGAGGATTCAAGATATGTAGCTAGATAAAATTATAGAAGATTGGAAGTGGTTCCATGGGTGATGACCGAATGCTCAAGGAAGGAAAGAAAATTGTGTTGTTCTTGGTGTTCTTGACAAATTGAAAGAAAGAGAAGAGAAATAATAAGTTAAGTGTTATAAAATGTGATACAAATGAAATCAAATGGCTGAATTGAAGTGGGCAGCCGTAGCATTGCATGGAGAGAAAGAAGAAAATAACTTTGCTTTAGGAAAATGACTAATAATTGGTCAAGACATCTAATTAATGTCTTCAAGCTTTTTCTTTGGCCTAAAAAGGCTACTCCAGCATGTCTTAACATGTCTCTTCTTCTTTCTTGCTTCTCCAACCGTCCCCCCCTTCATCATGCAATCCAAAGGAAGCAAACAAAATAATAATGGTCATATTGACCATGACAAACAATAATGGTCATTAATTTAGTTTGCATGGCTATTATTGGTGGTTCAAGAACCATGTAAAAGTCTCCCCAAGCTGCATGAAAACCGTGTGGCTCTTGAGTATTTTAGGGAATTAATTGTTCTCAATTTTCACCTAATTGCATGCTAATTAATTAGGTAATTAGTTAGGTTAAATTTCCTAACCAATCTTAACTAACATTCTAACTATATAACTAATTAATTAACATATTATTTCACATATTATAATCTCTAATTAAAATTAGGATATCTAATTAAGAATTAGATTATAACAATTTAACATTTAATTTAGTTTACTTAACTTGTTAATTAGGTCATTAAATTAATCAAATTAGGCTTAATTAGTTACTAATCAAATCATTGTTGACTTCATCTTTTCTTTAGCCTAAAAAGGCTACTAAAAAATTTGTCTCCTCCTTGTCCAAGCACTCCAAAACCGTCCCCCCTTCCATAATGCATGAAGTTGTCATCTTTTTTTTTTATACAATTATTTGAAGCATTCCTAGCCATTGATTAATTCAATGGTTAGGATTTAGGTAGACTTTTAATTTAGAAGACTAAATCTAAGTCATTGGATCCTTCTCCTTTAAATTCTAGCCATTAGATGTGTCTCCAAAATAAAAGGTCAAGATTACTTCTTCTTACTTTTAATCCAAGGGTCATAATTAGTCTTTGCTACTTTTTAAGACCAAACCTCCACCATTGATTAATTCTTCATCCAATGGTCATAAATGGTCTTTGTCACTTTTTAAGACCAAATCTCTACCATTGATCAACTCTAAACCCAATGGTTGTAAATGGTCACTTTATATAATTAATTTTACACCGTTGATTAAATCTACGGTTGATATTGAAGTTTGCCTAATTAAGTTTATTCTCACACCATTGATTAAATCAATGATGATTATCTTATGTTTCTTTATTAAATTTATTTCTTAACCGTTAATTGAATCAATAGTGGATATCCAAACCACCAATGTTGACTTAAGCAATATAATTTCTATTTTTATCTACTAAAAATCCCACGAAAGAATATATTTACTGTATTTTTATCTTCCGATAAATAAGTATAGTACAAAACAAATATTTTAAAATTGTTTTTGGATTCAGGTTTAGTAAGATCCCCTGTCTCCGTCTAAACAGTACAAATTTTTTTATGCGTAGAAAAAATTTTCACTTTGCGAGACCCACCTGGGCCCACATATGGTCACCTAGGCCCACAAACACTTCATGGGGCCCACAAATAGAAAAAAAAATTCAAAATCACACATAAAAATACAAAAATTAGAAAACGTATGAAAATCAAGTCATATTGTTAAAAATAATTAACAGTCAAGAGAAATAAATACAAAAAAATTTTCTCCGGCCCGAAAATTATTATTTTTCTGATACGGAGTAAATCACTCAAAATGATCAAACACGCTGACGGAATAATCAAAATAATTTTACAGTATCCAGAAATTACTAAACAGTAAAATTCTATTAACTGTCAAAATTACTGTTTAAGAGATGGAAAATTTGGAGTGTTACAATTCTCCCCCTCTAAAAAGAAATTTCGTCCTCGAAATTTAAGAACCATGATTTCACACCCTTAGAATAAATATAAATATTACTCTTTTATCTTATTCTCCAGTTCTCATGAAGCTTCCTCTCTTACATCTTGCTACACTATTCTAATCGCACAAAATCTCTTTGTTGATGTTCAACTTCTCCTGATCAAATAGATGTCTCAGACTCCTATCATAGAGATTTTGTTGGTTATTACTGAAGATGTTGAATGTTACTCCAGAAAGAAAGAATCTCCATATCTCTAATACCAACATAACGATAACCAATCTTCATTCATGCCTAGAATAGTTTTTCTCAGATAACTTCCAACTATTGTAATGTATTACTTAAAATTTCCTTATCCTCGTATCACTACATATTCTAGATTTTTGCTTTTAATAGGAAATGTCTCACTAACCGAATTCTCCTTTCCTTAGCACGATACCACATACTTCCGTAAATTTTTTTCTACGATTTTTCATTACCGTCTTAAATTTTTCCATAGAAGAATTATTCCAATCTTTTGAAAAATTCACCACACTTCTGCTGCGTTACTCAGATACATTAACACGGATACAAATATAGAAATATCTTTTCTTGCTAGATATTCCTTCAGTTGCAGGAGATGAAAGAAAACATCATGGAAGATAACAAAACGAATTGAACCGTTATCGAACATATCCAGCAAAGAATTGGATGTAACCCGATTTTCAAAAATAAATTTTCATTGGATTACTCACAGTCTGTTAAAATAATCTCATTGGATATGGTTGAAAAATAACCAATCTATTTTCAAAGACTACGTCTGTTTATGAAACAGATCAAACTAACACAAAAATTTTGAACAACAGATCAAACTAATATAAAGATTTGATCTATAACAACAATTCGAATAACTTGAATAGCTCGATTAGCTAAGAATAGAAACAGAAGTAAATAAATTAGAGGATAACGAATAACTCTAACATATAATTGATCTACTCAATCATATGTCATAAGGAATAGGTTATTCACAGAAATATTCAGTATGGTTTATAGGATTAACTCCAATGATGCAATCTCCATTGTTTAAATCTTCCACTCAGAACACTCCCGTTCCATTCAGAGTAACAACCTCCCTTACTATCTAAAATTTTTTTACTAATAGAAAACTCTATTTTCAAAGAACACATCAGAGATTATACTCTTTGAAAATGTGTCCAACTTTTTCACAATTTGTTTCCTTGACGTACATTCCTTCATTTAAGTACCTTCTTCCACATCGCTTACTGCTTTTGGTTTTCTCAATGGTTGTAAATACATCTTCCATCGAAATCAATTACTTTCTCAACATCCTAAAAAATACCAGGTTCCAAAATTACGAAATCTTATATTCCAAGACTAATTCTCTTCCATCAGATCCTAAACTTCAAATTCCAGTTTCCACTGAACAGCGGTCCTTTGTTCGTGCAGTCGTCTTTCCACATTGCTCTCGTTGCTCCCGTAGCTACAATTGCATTACTAGTAAAATGTTCCACTTCCACACAAGTATAACTATCTCCAACCATACCCTCTTTTTTTTTTCTCTCGAGGCGTGCGCCGTGCGGATCGAAATATAATGGATCTAATATCCATTATATACAACATTATTTTCTTTCAGAAAACAAACACATAAAGAACACAACACAAGCAAAATAGACCTAACCACAAACCCCAAAAGACTCAAACCGTGCTCTGATACCAACTAATGTAACACCCTAGCTCTGATAACAACTAATGTAACACCCTTCTCAGGGTATCACATGTCTGACTTCTGACTCATAATCTGAAAAGAAGTTCGCACAAAGTTTGAGTTATAAAAGATGAGTTTCAAAATTCCTTCTTTACTGAAACGTAAATTTACTGAAAATATTAGGTAATATTGTAAATCATATTTCAACTATTCATTATGCAATATTGACACCAGTTAATAACACAATTTAAAGAGAAATATAAAATTAACAGACTTATTTTTTTTTTGACAGTAGCAAACCCCATGACGGGTCCTACTTAATAGCACGGTACAACACTAACAAAAAACTTTAACATACTTATTCCTTTTTCTGTCCATCTTGATGCATCAGACATCCGTTTCTTTGTCAACACTGCACACCTTCAAGTCTTGAATGTCCACTCCTTATTGTTGTCACCAATCTCAGAGTATCCATCGCCCGTTATGTCTAAAACAACTCGATCTTTCTATTATTTGATTTTAATAGTACAGACAAAACAAAATAATATAACAAAGAGGTGAGATCACCTACACCAATACCAACATGGCAGCACAGAGATAACACAAACAGCAATATTATACAGATAGATCATACCATAATCATGCTATCAGCATTAATCAACTATCATCATCTAATTATTTATCAGTTCAATCATCATCCAAGTACTCAAAACAATTGTCATAACTAATAACTAATATTCCTCAATTAATATATCACACAGATATAAATGCTAAGATTTATGCATATGTACAAAGACTCAGTTTATCAAAAACGACTCCATGGAGGTTTTCACAATTTCGATAAGAATGCTCTGGTTAATTGTCAGTCTTAGCCTAAAGACAATCTCCCAGTCGTTGAAAAGAATCGTGTTCTTGTCGGGTATCGTCAATGCGTTGCAACGGACTGCATCGTCAAGTGGCACAGGGTACTCGCCAGCTGTTCACTGGTCAACCGCCGCGCCTCGACGCCCCCAAGATCTATCATAGACCTCACTATCAATTCTCATTCCCTCTTCAACCACAAGGGCCATAATAGCTATTAGCTATATTTTATACAATGCACGAATATATCAGTGCAAGTCCAACCCCAAAGGGCCAAATCTTTTCAATTTCATTTGTACAATGCACGAGTATATCAGTGCAAGTCCAACCCCAATGGGCTAAATCTTTTCAATGCATGTATAATGCACCAAATCCAAATACGGGCATCTCTTTTCAATGCATATAAAATGCACCAAATACCAATCATAGGGAAAACACGTCACTCTCTCATACAGTGTCTATACAATCGGTTAAACAAGATAATTATATCTTATTTTTAACACAAAATCATGTTATCATGTTTTCATAGTTATAAAATATGTTATTTTATTTTCACAAGATTAGCAACATTTTCATTATATTTTCACAATTCCAAAATATTTCATTACGTTTTCAAAATATCGTAACACTTCACATTCGTTCCAAAATTTTGAAACGTTTCATTATATTTTCACAATACCATAAAAATATTCTATTACTTTTAAATTACATAGTAATTTTTCAACAAGACGTCAAATATTTAAACTCACGTAAAATATTTAAACGTAATTCAAATCACGTAGAAATATTTTAACATATTTTAAATCGCGTAGGAATATTTTACTATATTCTAAATCATTTTTAAGATACGTAAATCATTTTTTACCACAATTCTATTACGAAAAATATTTCTTAACCTTCAAAAATTCCATTTCTTCTTTTCTCAAAATATTATGACTTTGTACTTCATTTTTCACATTTTCTTACTCAAGAAAATCTTTTTCCACGTTTCTTTACTCAAGAAATTCTTTTTTAAATATAATCCACAAAATTACCTTTCCATTGATATAAATCAATGTTACAAATCATAAAATTTTCAAACGTACTTCAAAACTTGAAAATAAATTATACTTGAGTAAATTCTCAAAATACCATTTGTCGCGACCGAAATAATCGCGGTGAAATAGCAACTTAAATTAAAAAATTAGGAGTCGCCACCAATTTTATTTTTATTAGGAAAAATTGGAAAACCCAAGAAAAATAGTCTTTGAAACCAGATTGAATTCGGAAGTCGGTTATGTGTAGGGAAGGGTGGAAACTTAATCCTACAGCACCCCTAACACACCCGTCCTAAGACGGTACCTTAAATTAATTATGCAAATTCTTAATAATCCTTGAAAATATTTGTTTTACCCCTTTTGTAAAAAAATGAAATAAACAAATAAATTATGAAAATTTAATTTTTGGCTTGACAGAATAGAAATTCTGCTCCTACGTATCCTCAAGTGCAATGAGGAACTCAAAGTCACGTAGTTCTTTAGAAAATAATTGTGGGTTGGTTGATTTTAATTAAAAAAAACTTTAAAAATCTGAATTAACAAGCCGTCGCGGCTCAGTTATTCAAATTAAGAATTAAATAGGTGAAGCTCGCGTGTATCTAGAGACGTCACCCATCGATTATCAAATTTGTTATAAAACTTTTATTTGAAAAAATTATCTAAAAATGACTGATTTTATTTTTAGTTATTAAAAAATTGATTTAACAAGTCGTCGCGACTCAGTTAATCAAATTGAGGATTGAATAGGTGAAACTCGCGTCACGCTAGAGACGTCACCCACTGATTATCAAATTTGTTACAAAACTTTTATTTAAAATTATCAATTAGCGATTTAACTTAAAAATTTGAAAACAAAATAATAATTCAAATATAATAATAATAATAATAATAATAATAATAATAATAATAATAATAATAATAATAATAATAATAATAATGTAAACCATCAAGTTTGTCGCAACTCGGATGTTTACAAAATATAAGGGTTAGCAAGAAGTTGTCATTAACTCGGGTAACCCATTTTATTATTATAATTATTATTATTTTTAATTATTCTTATGTTTTAAATTTATCTTTTCCTTCCCCCCTTTTTTTTTTTTTTTTTTTACCCTTTTAACATTTTTCGGCCCAATTTTTTTTTTACCTTAAGCCCACTTCCTTTAAACAACCCAAAGCAACCCCAAAAAACAAATAAAAAAAAATAAAGAAAGAAGGCTCACGGTTCAGCAAAGAGAGGGATTATTTTGTTCTATTGGGAGACTTGCAGAGACCCAAACAGTGGATCAAACGGAGTAACCAATTGGCTGAGCTAGTAAAGGGGCGACGACCGGTTCGAGCAAGGTGGCCCTCGGATTGGAGCGCAGAGGTTCCGGTGGTTCCGGATCTGGCGTGGTGCACAACGCGGCGACTAGATCTGAACTCCAGAGATGGCTTTACGGGTCACGGATGGTTGGAGGATCCGCGTTGCAGGGGAGTGCGGACAGACGACACAGGGGCGCGGCAGCGACAAGGCGGGGCCAGATCTGGTCTGGCTCGAAGATGCGCGTTGCACGGTGCGGCGTGCTGATGGGTCTGCGTGACAGATGATGGTGGTTACGGGACGGCGGGGAAAGAGCGCGTGCAGCTTCTGGTGCAGCCGGCTGCTCCGGTTTTGGTGTGATAGGTATTGGTTCACGGTCGAGGGTGGTAATGGAGGGTGGTAGGAGGTTGAAGAAGGTGAATAGTGTTGGGATGTTGAGGGATCGGTGAATTTCATGGTTGGGATGGTGTGAGTCGGGGGTTGTGGAATGATGGAAGCTTGGTTTAATGGAGGATTTGGTGGTGGTTTCGTAAAAGGAAGGTGGTGAAGTTTCACGGTTATGGCGAGAGGGTGCTTGGTAGGTTCTCGAGTATATGTTCTCTGTATAGGTTTTGATGATTTTTCTGTGTGTGGTTAGGTGTTTTATAGGAGGGGATTAGGTGAGGTGTTTGAGTTAGAATGTGATTAGGAGTTTGTTTAGGATAAGTGACGGGAGGTTTAGGATAAGTTTATTTAGGATGAGTTTGAGATAAGATGGGTTTATGTTAGGATAAGTTTGTGGTAGGATGAGTTTGAGTTAGTTTAGGATAGGTTGGTTTGGGATAGTTAGGATAAGTGTTTGGGGATTAGGATAACCGATGGAGTCTGTTTTAGGATAAGTCTTTGAGGTTAAGGATGAGGATAACTGATGGGTTGTGGGTTAATGGGTGATGGGTTAACGGATTGGTTTATGGGTTAATGGATTAATGGGTTAATGGGTTAAAGGGCCAATGGGTTGAAAGATTTTTTTTTTTATCTTTTTTTTTATTTACAAAACGCCCCGGACAAAATTGGGTGTTCACACCATTATATTCTCTATTTTTCCCCAAATCATTTCCAAATTAACCTACTTCAAAATAAATTGAAGTTTGAAAACATTTTCGTTTACAAAACTTAAATTTTCAAGTAAGTAAAATACTCTGATTCCCTTTTCAAATTTATTGTATTAAATCAATTATATTTCCACTTAAAAAATTACTTTGTTTCATCAAAATCTAGGCATTACTATTTAAAAAATTATCAAAAAAATTTTCCTTTTAAATTGATATGGTTTTACACAAACAAAACCATTAAATTTTTATTTTCAAAACCAAAGTACCGATTGGTCATAAAACAAACTCATTTGTTCAAATTCATTTTCACTTTCTTTGCAAATCCTTTTTCATTCTTAGTCAAAAATCTTTTCCTTAATATATATTTTCTCAAAATCACTTTTTATTGATCTAGTCCTACAAAATCATATTGAGTTATTTTAATTATTGTTTCTTAACTTTAAATTTTCTAACGTTTTCCAAAATCCAAATAAATTCTTTGTGAGTAAATTTAAGTTACAAATATTTTCTTTTATATTTCTAAATCACTTCTAAAATTTGATTCTTTTTAAATTAATTTGAAGTTCAATACTTTTAATCTTCTTTTTCTTTTATTTATGAAAATTCCACTTCACTTAATTTATAACACTTAATTCCCTTTTCAAAAATTCTTATTTGAAAATTCTTGTATTTCATAGCATCAAAACATTTTTTTAAATTATCAAAACCTTATAGATGGCCATTGGAACCATGAAATATTTTTCTTCTAACTTTAATAAATTCTATTATTGTTTCTACACAAAATAAATCAATAAAATTTTATTCTAAAATTTGTGTTCATGTTTTCTTAAAAAAAAATAAACCTTTAGTTCATTTTTCATACTCCTCAAATCAATCCAATTTTATTCTTCCATAAACATATTAATTTGTAAACACCTATTTTGAGGTGTCTTGGCCGAAATTTTCATTGTTCTAAGAATCAAAATTTAATTTTCTTGTTCTTGAAAATTTTCAACATTGACCCTCATCAAGGGCATCAAAACCGTATCTCTTCCTTGGCCATTGGAACCAATATCAATTTTCTTTCCATCCACACATCATGGCATACATATATATATTTCATCATAAATATCACAAACATGCCATATACTCATCATGCATATTATAAGTATACTATTAAAGCCATAAAATCATGCAAAGCATATTAAGCATAGACAAAAATAATCAAAGCACAAGAAAATAAAGCAAAGCTCATAAACACATAATTAATTATTACATGACCATGGATTGGAATTCTCACATGAATTCAAAATCCATCAAATATAAGACCATCTCCCACTACCATAATTGGTTGGTGAGATGGATCTCCCTCTTACCTCTTGAAGATCCTCAAAGCTTCTTGATTTTGCTTCTCTTTCCAAGTCCTTCACCACCAAGGGCTTCTAAAATTCAAAACAAAATATATAGAAATTAGTATACTAAGCTTGATTAAGAGGAACCATGGATCAAACATGGTTTAGATCATGAAAAAAAGATAAGAATTGAAGTCTTCTTACACTTCACCTTAAAAACCCAATAACTTGGCTCTTGAAGAAAGTCCATGAAGATGAATGATTTTGAGAAAGTCTCCAACATGAAAGTTGCTTAGAATATCATGTAGATTCAAGATCTATGATTGGATGAAATTAAAAGTGATGGGTGAAGCTTTTGGTGGTCATGGCCGAACCATTTGGTGAGAAAATGAAGGGAAATGGTTGTTTTGTGTTCTTGGCTTGGTTGAGTGATGAAGATGATGGAATTTTGAGAAGTTCTCAACATGAAAGTGTTTTGAATTGATGAGAGGATTCAAGATATGTAACTAGATAAAATTATGGAAGATTGAAAGTAGTTCCATGGGTGGTGACCGAATGCTCAAGGAAGGAAAGAAAATGGTGTTGTTCTTGGTGTTCTTGACAAATTGGAAGTGAGAGAAGAGAGAGAATAAGTTAAGTGTTATAAAATGTGATACAAATGAAATCAAATGGCTGAATTGAAGTGGGCAGCCGTAGCATTGCATGGAGAGAAAGAAGAAAATAACTTTGCTTTAGGAAAATGACTAATAATTGGTCAAGACATCTAATTAATATCTTCAAGCTTTTTCTTTGGCCTAGAAAGGCTACTCCAACATGTCTCAACATGTCTCTTCTTCTTTCTTGCTTCTCCAACCGTCCCCCCCTTCATCATGCAATCCAAAGGAAGCAAACAAAACAATAATGGTCATATTGACCATGACAAACAATAATGGTCATTAATTTAGTTTGCATGGCTATTATTGGTGGTTCAAAAACCATGTAAAAGTCTCCCTAAGCTGCATGAAAATCGTGTGGCTCCTTGAGTATTTTAGGGAATTAATTGTTCTCAATTTTCACCTAATTGCATGCTAATTAATTAGGTAATTAGTTAGGTTAAATTTCCTAACCAATCTTAACTAACATTCTAACTATATAACTAATTAATTAACATATTATTTCACATATTATAATCTCTAATTAAAATTAGGATATCTAATTAAGAATTAGATTATAACAATTGAACATTTAATTTAGTTTACTTAACTTGTTAATTAGGCCATTAGATTAATCAAATTAGGCTTAATTAGTTACTAATCAAATCATTGTTGACTTCATCTTTTCTTTAGCCTAAAAAGACTACTAAAAAATTTGTCTCCTCCTTGTCCAAGCACTCCAAAACCGTCCCCCCTTCCATAATGCATGAAGTTGTCATCTTTTTTTTTTTTATACAATTATTTGAAGCATTCCTAGCCATTGATTAATTCAATGGTTAAGATTTAGGTAGACTTTTAATTTAGAAGACTAAATTTAAGCCATTGGATCCTTCTCCTTTAAATTCTAGCCATTAGATGTGTCTCTAAAATAAAGGGTCAAGATTACTTCTTCTTACTTTTAATCCAAGGGTCATAATTAGTCTTTGTTACTTTTTAAGACCAAACCTCCACCCTTGATTAATTCTTCCTCCAATGGTCATAAATGGTCTTTGTCACTTTTTAAGACCAAATCTCTACGCTTGATCAACTCTAAATCCAACGGTTGTAAATAGTCACTTTATATAATTAATTTTACACCGTTGATTAAATCTATGGTTGATATTGAAGCTTGTCTAATTAAGTTTATTCTCACACCATTGATTAAATCAATGATGATTATCTTATGTTTCTTTATTAAATTTATTTCTTAACCGTTAATTGAATCAATAGTGGATATCCAAACCACCAATGTTGACTTAAGCAATATAATTTCTATTTTTATCTACTAAAAATCCCACAAAAGAATATATTTACTGTATTTTTATCTTCCGATAAATAAATACAGCACAAAACAAATTTTCTAAAACTGTTTTCGGATTCAGGTTTAGTAAGATCTCCTATCTCCGTCTAAACAGTACAAATTTTTCTATGCGTAGAAAAAATTTTCACTTTGCGAGACCCACCTGGGCCCACGTATGGTCACCTGAGCCCACAAACACCTCGTGGGACCCACAAACAGAAAAAAATTCAAAATCACACATAAAATAACAAAAATTAGAAAACGTATGAAAATCAAATCAGATTGTTAAAAATAATTAACAGTTAAGAGAAATAAATACAAAAAGATTTTCTCTGGTCTGAAAATTATTATTTTTTCGACACGGAATAAATCACTCAAAATGATCAAATACTGTTGTGGAATAATCAAAATAATTTTACAAGATTCAAAAATTACTAAACAAGAAAATTCTATTAATCACAAAAATTACTTGTTTAAAAGATAAAAAATTTAAGGTGTTACAAGATACATTATTAATATATTTTTTAAAAGTATCAAATTTAGTAAAAAAATTAATAAAAAAATAAATATAATAAACGGTATTGAGATAAATATGAAAAAATATATATATACAACGTTATTCTTTTTTTTTGCACAACTTTTATTTTCTTTCCAATTATTTTCTCTTTACCCAAACATATAAAAAAAGAAAAACGGTTTACGTCCAACGAAATACGTCCAACGTATATCCACCGTATGTATATTTGCTGAGTCATCCGTATGCCTCCAACATTTTCCATTTCATTTCCCGCTTCTCATTTGGTTTTTTCTTTTCCATTTCACTCTCAATTCCTCTCAATCTGGTCTCTCCCTCTCAATCTGGTCTCTCCCTCTCAATCTCGTCTCCTCCTCTCCCTTGTCTCCCCTCCGAATCTCGTCCCCTCGTCTCCCCTTCTCAATCTCGGCTCCCCGTCTCCCTCGTCTCCCTCTCATCTCATTTTTTATTTCTTTATCAGATTTTAAAGACTACAAAATATCTAGGTTCCAACCTCACTAACTGGAAGTAAGACTCTTCATTTCTTCATCAACCTTATTCTACTTTCTCACTCTAGTCGACCACGCCTTCTCAAGGTAAGAGGAGATAAAAGCCCTCTCATTTTCTTCTTATTTCATCTCTTATAACTCATGACTATGGTTTACTTCATCTTTTTATTCTTAAAAATATTTTCTTTTGAAAAATTAATGATGGATACTGAACCGAGTTTGAAAAATCTTTTCTTTTATGTTTTTGAGTTTTTGTTTCTCAAAATGTTGTACAAATCGAGTTTAGATCATCATCCGATGATTTTCTTTTTCATATGTGATACTGAAATGTTTTGTTAAACTGACAAATGGATGGAGTTTTGTTCTCTCGACATTTTCTAACTTAGGATTTGAAGGAGGTCAGTAAGGAGAAGCCTCCATTGCATTTTATTCTTTTTTATTTTTTTATTTTTAGAAGAACCTGAAATGTGGGTTTAAAGGGGTGAACCGAGACTACCTAAATGTGTTGTATTGTGGACTATGGATTGTTCTTCTAATCCTTTTTGTTTCTGGTGGAGTCCGTAGCTTAAAGCTCGACTTTTACCGTGATTAGTTATCAAACTTATTCACTAGGGCACTTGCATGATTTATACTTCCTTTCATTTTTTGGTTTACACAAGGCAAAACCTTGAAACCGAGATTGATGCATCTTGGAAATTGTGTAGGGATGGGAGTTTGGTTGAGATATGTGAATGAACTTTTTTCTTTCATTCTCGAAATGCATATTAAAGGACTACCTTTCAATTTGATTTTAAGGGCATGACCGAAAACTATGCCTTGAGATTGTTTTAAAATATAATTAATGGTTGAGTTGTGAGAAAGTTATACAATAAAAATGCAGATGCTTTGACTGCTTTGTTCAAATTTCATTGTATAGAACCTCATAAAGGATGCTTTCCTTTCTTCGTGGGACCTTTCATATAATAATTTCATAGGAGATCTACCAAGGTCATTTGGTTTGTTAGCAAACTGTGCTAGATTGTAAGTTTCTTCTTTCATATGCTTTTTTTTTTCTACATAAACTTGATTTATGTTTTATGATATACTCAATGGCGTAACTTTTCTTTTCCTACCATACGATCCATATTATGATCTTCCAAGATACTCATATGATACCCACCGATTATATTTTCTAATTGCTATAACCCTTTGGTATTGATATTATAAAGTAGTATTGATTGATTTAATAAGTGCGCTTGTTAATTTGATTTAGTGTCAAGTTAATTTGAGTATGACTTCCTCAATGATACTTTTGAATTTGGAATTCTTGGTACTACCCGAATCTTGAGTTAATTTCTAGCCTCGACAACATGATTATGAATGTTCGTAATATGGGCTCGAGTTTAGTTTGTTCTTCTCTTGAGGTTTAATAACAAGATGCATGAGATTTATTGTTATTCCACGATTTATGTATCGTTATATTTGCCGTTATGTTTTATATATTGTTTTGATCAACTTTATAACCCATAAATTATGAAGCACATGCCTTTACTTTGTTATTTTGAGTTTGAAGGTTTCCAACATGTTTTGGTATGTTTGCATATCTTCTCGCATTATATTTTTTTTTTTTATCTTTTGAATGGCTAATACACATTATTTTTGTGGGTGTTTGATTGCAAATGATAGAGGTTGAGTGCAATCTGGATGAATCTAAATCTTTGATGTTTTGTGTTTAAGTTCTGCTATGTCTCCATTTTTTTATTTTAAATATGAGGCACAATAATTTTGGTTCAAGATCCATGACAATATGATTTGCTTCTAAATGAATTTGATGGTCTTGTTTGTACTAGAATTGGAATAATTTGCTTGACAAAATGTCCGGGTTGAGTTTCATTGTCTTGCCACTCTTGGTTCTTGTATGCTCCTCTTCGTTAAGTGAACTAAATTTTTGAACTTGATTACAAATTGTCTTGTTTCTTGTTCGTAATATGAAAATGTATAAGTTGTGGTATGTTCTTTACAAGGGTCATTGGTGGTTTGTAAGTTGAGTCTAGATTATGTGCTTTTGAAGTAAGTGATGTCATTGATCAATATGCCTGCATAATTGTATTTTCTTTTTAGTAATGACTGTGAAGTTGATGGTATTTGTAGATGATGGTATTTTAGTAATGACTGTGAAGTTGATGTATAAGTTTTAGTAATGACTGTGAAGTTGATGGTATTTTCTTTTCAAGTATGCAGATTTAAAAATGTGTTTCTAATGTATTGTTTGGCATAACCTTTAGCGGTATTTTTTATATATTAATGTTGTGACCTTTTTTATTTCATGGGTTAGAATTTGATGTGTGATTAATGGTAGATAGTATGCTTATTAGCTTTGAAATTGACAATAAATGGATGAGGAGTTGGGGAATTTTTTTGGTTTGTGATTAATTCTGTCATAAAGGAATGTTGGGGGATTTATTTGTTTGATTATTATTATTGATTAACTCGAATGTGCTGAGAAATAATCTTGTCCATAAGTTGGTTAATACACTACAAATAAGGGGTTAATATGAACATGTTTCTAGTTAATCCAAAAAAAGTTTCAAAGAGTGGAGGGGAATCTAGTTACAAACCAATTAATAGTGGAGTGGACGTGTGAAATATTGTTTTTACTAAGTAGGAGTAGATTGCGTAAAACTATGAAAAAAGGGGTGAATCTCATGGATTTGGTGAGTTCAAAATTAAGTTGGTTAATACACTATGAATAACTGGTTAATATGAACAAGTTTCTCGTTAATCCCAAAAAATTTCAAATAGTGGGGGGAAACTAGTTAGAAAAGAATCAATAGTGAAGTGGACATTTGGAACATTGTTTTTACTAAGTTGGGAGTAGATTGGTAGAAAATCATGGAAAAAGTGGTGAATCTCATGAATTTGGTGAGTTCAAAATTAAGTGTTTAATACACTATGAATAACTGGTTAATATGAACAAGTTTCTGGTTAATCTAAAAAATTCCAAATGGTAGGAGAAAACTAGTTAGAAACGAATCACTGTAATGTTGTTTTTAACAATATGTGAGCAGATTAGTAGAAAACCATACAAAAAGTGGTGTATCTCATGGATTTGTTGAGTTCAAAATTAGGTGGTTAATACATTATGAATAAGTGGTTAATATGAACAAGTTTCTCGGTTAATCCAAAAAATTTCTAAAGGGTGGGCGGAAAACCGTTAGAACTCGATCAATTAGACTAGAAACTACTAAAGAATTCTCGATATTATTGTAGAAATCTAGCTTGGTGTTAGTTTGTAATAACCACTTGTTGTTCTTAAATTTGAGACTTGTGAAATGCAAATAAGTGTGTGTGCTTATAATCGATTTGAGAAAATGTCTATTTGAATGGAGTGAATTGAACATAGAGATAATGATGTATGTGATTTTTTTGTTAGACTCGTTGTTGATATACTATGGTAGTAGTGTGTATTTGGTTGAATGAAAAAGAGATATGATCCACAATATAACTCGATAACCTCTTTCGGTGTAACTTTCCTTTTTTCCTTGAAGTTCCATAGCTCATTAACAAGATACCCACCGCTTGAATTGTATTCATTTAATTCTTTCAAGGTCAGTAACAACAGGTAAATGTATGACATCTCCCCATTCCTCGCTTGAGACTTTGTAACTTCTCATCTTCCTCATCTATAATTTCCTATATCGATGCAAATAGTGTGTTCCGCATTTAAATGATTTATATAAGTTTTTAATTTGTTGTTCCTTAGGCTTAAGGAATTTTAAATGACACAATTGGTTCAAAATGATGAAGTTGGTGCATGTCTATGAGTTGTGACCAATACGATTGATTATTCATTTGTGCTTTTAATCGTGCTGAACTCGGTGAAAATTCATTCTTTGTCTTCTCGTATATGCAGAATACTTACATGGACAACTCACGGCAACACGGAGGCGTGATTTGTCCAAAGATCAATCGTAACCAACTTGGTTAAATCTGTTATACGTGTTTGGCTATGCGCATATGTTGACTAATATGTTCTCATAATGCAGAAGGTGCGAGTGAGGCATGTTTGCACACCACGGTTGTTGCTTGACGCGAATAGCACTTTGACGGATGTGCAGAAGTCCCGCGTCGAGTCTACCCCATTCAAATCACTACTATGTATGCCTAAAAATTTAGAAATCAATTGTGTCTTGTTGTGGGAGTTAGCGTCTAGATGGATTGAAAGAGATGGGGGATTTCGAGTCAGAGGTAGGGTTATCCCTTTCAGTCCGTTAGATGTGTGCTTGACACTTGGATTGCGGATTGCTGGGGAAAGAACAACCCCACGTGACGATGGAGTGGGCCGAACTTTGTCCTTATTTAAGGGGGGCGATATAACCATTGGCACAATTTGGGCTGAGTTGTATCACCATGTAGGGGTCAATGAAGTCGATAATTTTTGTCGACTTTACATCCTGCTTGCTTTCGCGGAGTTCTACTTTCCCGTTACAGGTGTCAACGTGCATTCCGTCTTCGCACACCTGTTAGATGATTTGGACTCCCTCGATAAGTATAGTTGGGGGTTGGCAAAGGTACGATTTTTTGGTGGATGACTTGACACGAGTAGCACGTGCAAAGGCACGAGGGTAAAAATATCTCCAAGTCCATTTAACGGATGTGTTGCACTTCTTCGTGTACATGTTTTATTATTTCCTGGTTTTATAATTGTTTCATGCAATGTGGTAGTTTTGTTTTTGTTATTTTCCGTTGCATCATTCTCGATACCGTACATCCGATTTTCTTCAAGGTTTGGGCTTTTGAACACTGTCGTTATGCCCCACATCAACCGTGATAAGTGCTCAATGCTTCCCACGTTTCTTGAACCGGCGCGTGTTTAGGGCGAGGAGGAGAAAGTGCGAACAACGTTCGAAAAAAACAAGGTAGCCTCGCAACTTTTAAACAATGTTTGTATTGTCTTTGCGACATTTGTATCAAAATGATTTTGTATTTCAAAAATTTATGTTATTTAACCATAGTAGTCCATTTTCACCATACTACTTAACTACGTATCCGGTGGTTACCGACATGTAGGTAATCAAGATTTGGTTGCATCGAGCGAAGAGAACCAGATTGACATAGTTAGGGAAGCAATAGCACTGTGCAGCTTGTTAAGTGTTGGGCATCGGCGGCCGAGGCTATTTGATATGGAGGACGTTTCTCGTGTGGTTGCCGATAATGTGCAGTGAAGAAACGGATTGCTCGAAACGGAAATGAGCACAACAAACAACAATTGTTACATCAATCGGTGCCTCCACCTTCACGTTGTCTTATAGGCACCCGTAACCCGACCAAGGTACTCAATCATTGGATGTAGCGAGCACTCCTTTCTACGGATTCGGTGAAGGTGGTAAGTCGAGTGATCGACATCCGCCGCACATGCCATCCCTCCAGAGCACCCGTTGGCTACCCCGGTACACACATGAACCCAATCAAAAAGAACCCCGACTCCAACATTTGCACTCGGGTTAAGGCTCACCAGAACCGTGTGCTTGGGAAAAGCACCCGAACTCCTTACACTAAACTCGTAAGAATAAGCGAAGAAAACGAATCTGCACCCAACTTTTTACTTATTGCACCGTAGTGCTTAAAAAGAGGACCACAATTCCACGTAAATTTTTGAATTACCATCATGACATGCTTGATACGTTTAAGACCGATTTTACTTGGTCTAACATTTGTCATTTGCATCTTATGTAATTTTAGCATCGTGCAATTTGTTTTGTGATTGTATTTAAACATTTTGTTTTGGGTTGCGGTGTAGGGCGGTGGTCAAACTATACGATCGCTTCCTTACCATTGCGAGACGCCTCTTGCATGAAACCAAGGGGTGGGTCAAAGAATATGGTAAGATTGAATGACATTCAACTCATAATTAAGATTATATATATCACACGTACTTAATTGTGTCGGCTCACATATAAGGACCTTTCTTAATTCACTCTTTCAAAGTTATTATGTTGGCTACAAGGGTTTTTGTGGGAGATGAAATTGATCGATCACGAACAAGGACTCGTCACATGTTTTGTCCCACGTTCATGGTAACAACAACATGCTCAATTAACTTAGCACTATATGTATATTGACAATGTCAACCTTAACTTATTGTTGGTTATTTAAAAAATTTAGGATTTGGTGAAAAGTGGACTGGAGCGTTTCAAATCGTTCGCCACAGTGCCCTGGCGAAGTATCAACGACTTCATGCCTCACACTGAAGTGGGATATGACATCACTCAAGGCAACTTGGTAACTTTTAATCATTATGTGTCAAAAATTACATGTGTTTGGTGCATACACTTTATTGGGCAACATCTGGGGTTAAACCCATCATTTATCTAGTATCATTGTGTCTAGTGATTTAATTTCTTAATACCACGTAAGACTTTATGTTCTAACTATAATGCACATCACTATCATATGTCTACATTATCAAATAACTATGTAACATAAAAAGCCATTTGAGGAATAGAAATACTTTATGTAAGCATATTATGTAATACCCTAGAAAATCATGTTAGGGTTGTATATGGTTCTTAAGTTAGTGATTAATGTTTCCTAAGTGTTAATGAACTAGTTAGGAACTTAAAATCACATAGAAAATGATCTTGAATGATTGAAATTGAGAATTGTTTCAAAGGAACCATTTTCGGATTCTGCAGAATTCTGCAGAATCTAGTGAGCAGTCAGCGGTGTTTGCTGCATAACTCGAGCTACCGATATCGGAATGACCTAATTCTAGATCCATTTGAAAGCTAAGACACAAGGCTTCATGTGGTAAAAATTTCAGAATTTTGGAGCAAGCCAATCAATACCAGTTTCTGTTTGAATCCACGGCAGATTCTGCAGAAAAATGTATTCTGGCAGTCAGTAAACCAGATTGCATAATTTCTTGCTCCGATGTCGTATGGACATGAAACCAGTGCCATTTGAAAACTAAGACATGAGGCTTCATGTGGTAAAAATTTCAGAATTTTCCCACATGTAGTTTGTTCCCAGATTTAATTTAAAGTTAGGTAAGAAATGAGTAAAACAGAGAATGCTCTGTTTTGGCCTCTGCAAAATGTTGCATAACTTTGGCTACATTTATCCAAATGAGGCAAGGTTTGTGGAATTGGAAAGATATGAGAAAGATCTAGGTACTCATAAAATTTCAGAGTTTTATCGTTAAAATGGATTTCCATTACTTTGTTCAAGTTTCATGCATTCATGACATATTACAAGGAACACATTTAATGAACTTGTACGCATTTTTTTCATGTAGATATTCGCTCCAATCGTGTTTGACGGCCATTGGTGGTGTTATGTGTTGCAGCCGAAATTTAAAAAGTTGTATGTGTTGGATTCAATGGGCAGTCATATTGACACTGAAAAAGCTAGGCTGGACGTTCTGACGGTATCACACTCCTCTAATGTCATTGTATTGATAGTGTATTAGTTGTGCCGTATGATTTGACTTTGAATTGTACTTTGAATTTGTAGAAGCGCCGGTTTGAAGAATTGTTGCAGATACTTAGTCCAACCTGGACGAATGATAATCATTTAGACCTAGTGGAGGTTGACTTGCCCCGACAATGCAACTCGTGAGTACGGTTGCATTTCTCAACAAATATTAATTGTTATGTTGAGGCATATATGTTTAATTTATTCCCTTGTGCTTGTATGTCATTGAAATAGGGATGATTGTGGCATTTACATTATCAAGTACATGGAGCTATGGGATGGACACAAGATGTTTGGGGACAAGACTATGCCCGAATGGGAAGTGGTGAGCAAATTAATTATTTTGTTTTTTGATTCAACAATTACATTATGTTAGAATTTTTATTTATTCGTACTATACTGGTGTAGGGAGAAGTCACACAAATGCGACGTGACTTATTATGTGGCTGGGTCTTGCATCCAAAGAACGAGTGCAGAGAAGAAGTTTTGAGAGCTGCAAATGCCATGGAGTTGTTGTCTTGATTTGTAAATTTTATTCTACACTATTTAGCTTGGCCCTATGTACAGTTATCCACTGATTTGGAATTGTATCTTATATAAGCCACTTTTTGTATAGATAGCGTTTTGATGATAATTGGATAGATGCCTTTGAGATTTGTGCTTTGTCCATGATTTTTTGATAATATACACCCAATGTGTTCAAAACAACATTACAAGTGTAAACTTTTGCTAGTACTTCATTCCTAAATAGTCTCCCCCATTATTGGGAACTAATCCAATGATTAACCAGAAACTCGTTCATATTAACCACTTATTCATATTGTATTAACCACTTATTTTTGTAACTCACCAAATACATGAGATTCACCCTTTTTTCAATGATTTTCTGCAAATCTAACTCCAACATGGCAAAAACAACATTACACTAGTCCACCGCACTAGTGATTCGTGTCTAACCGCTTTTCCACCTTCGCTTGGACATTTGTTCATATTAACCAGATACTTGTTCTTATTAACCACTTATTCATAGTGTATTAACCACTTATTTTTGAACTCACCAAATACATGAGTTTCACCCTTTTTTTCAATGGTTTTCTGCAGATCTACCTCCAACATGGCAAAAACAACATTACACTAGTCCACTGCACTAGTGATTCGTGTCTAACCAGTTTCCCACCTTCAGTTGGACATTTGTTCATATTAACTAGATACTTGTTCTTATTAACCACTTATTCATAGTGTATTAACTACTTATTTTTGAACTCACCAAATACATGAGTTTCACCCATTTTTCAATGGTTTTCTGCAGATCTACCTCCAACATGGCAAAAACAACATTACACTAGTCCACCCACTAGTGATTCGTGTCTAACCGCTTTCCCACCTTCGTTGGACATTTGTTCATATTAACCAGATACTTGTTCTTATTAACCACTTATTCATAGTGTATTAACCACTTATTTTTGAACTCACCAAATACATGAGTTTCACCCATTTTTCAATGGTTTTCTGCAGATCTACCTCCAACATGGCAAAAACAACATTACACTAGTCCACTCCACCAGTGATTTGTGTCTAACCAGTTTCCACCTTTAGTTGGAAATTTGTTCATATTAACCACAAACTTGTTCTTATTAACCACTTATTCATAGTGTATTAACCACTTATATTTGAACTCACCAAATACATGAATTTCACCCATTTTTCAATGGTTTTCTCGCAAATCTACCTCCAACATGGCAAAAACAACATTACACTAGTCCACTCCACCAAGATTCGTGTCTAACCGCTTCTCACCTTCAGCTTGGAAATTTGTTCATATTAACCACAAACTTGTTCTTATTAACCACTTATTCATAGTGTATTAACCACTTATATTTGAACTTACCAAATACATGAATTTCACCCATTTTTCAATGGTTTTCTGCAAATCTACCTCCAACATGGCAAAAACAACATTACATTAGTCCACTCCACCAGGATTCGTGTCTAACCACTTTCCCACCTTCAGTTGGAAATTTGTTCATATTAACCACTTATGCGTAGTTTATTAACCACTTATATTTGAACTCGCCAAATACATGAGTTTCACCCATTTTTCCATGGTTTTCTGCAAATCTACCCGCAACATGGTAAAAACAACATTACATATGTCCAAAAATTCCCCCTCACCATTTGGATAATCCAAAAATTCAGTTCCTAATGGTGGGGGTAGATTTTATATTTCTTTTAACTTCAATTATTCTTAAAGTTGCAAGTAAAAATACACAAAAAATACACCTGAATTACAAAAGAGCCATTTAGTACATCACTAATATGGTGGCATTGCAATGATACATTCCTACCATTCACCCTAAGAAAATATATACATCCTCCCCTCTACGTGTAATTACATGTATTCTATACACATTACATGTGAATCATAAATAACTATAGCACGTAAACAATCCACTTAAAAGAACAAAAAACTATCTAAGTGGGTTCCCGATGATCCACTAAGATCTATTTTCATGATTGCCACAAAAATTACCGTAGGCAAAATCATATATGCATCACAAGGTGAGCATGAGATTCACCAATTTGCTCCTAGGTATTTGTCAAAGACACTTTGACCATGTAAATTATCCTATATACCAAAAAAAGGAAATCAACCCGCAAAATAACAAGTAGATGAGATTAGTGCTAATTTGAAGCATATATATGAAGTTACCCGATATAATTTATACAAATCTAGACTTGTACTATGTCACCGATTCCCAAACAGTACCTTCAAATTGGCCTCGCATTACCATTAACTGTAAAATTGGTGTATGACATTTGACAATGACAACCCTGGAAAAAAATATATAAAAATGTCAATTTCAATAATTACATGAACTTGTTCAAGATATGTTGGACATGCTTGTGGCCTTTGACCGACATCATGATCAATTCCTTCTAATAATGATAAAAAACCAAATAGATGAGTTGTGTGATAGTTGCGAAACCCAATAGCTACCGTCACACATATGACAATTAAGCAACAATATACCAAACATCCCTTCATTAAAACAGATGACAATTCAAATGTAAGTAGCTTAAAACTTAACAAACATTTCAACAATGATTACACATGACAAATAGTTTTGGTGTATAGACACACCACAGTACAATCATCACGGCATTCTCCACAAATTGCTCACTTCTATAGATGACTCTATGCGCAACTTCTTTCCATCCATCTGACTCGAGCTTCCAACATTGCACTCCTACATGTTCATAATAAAATAACTTAATGCACAAATAAAAGGGGACGCTAATCAGTCTAAATAAAACATATACACAACCAAAACATCCCATACAATTATAATTAGCAAAATCATATATGCATACATCAATTATCAAAGTTTGACGACGCTGGTGCTTCCTTTTTCTCAAATTAGAAAATACTCGATCAACTTTCGACATTTTTCTATTGCTTGGTGGCCGTCCTTTACGAGGTACATGTAATGGACTACGAATGCCAGTGTTAGCACTTTCAATGCCCGCAGTTAACTTCCTTTGACGGTCATCACCATTGCATGTTGTTCTAATAGCTTGCTTAGATGCAAACCATCAATTGCATCTTGATTTTATATTCACATAATCCCCGGTGGAGATCTTCTCGTGAGATCCTCAAACTCTGCAAAGAACTTCACCACCTCATAGAAATGCTTGCATAATTTATCAAACCTTTGCATTTGTGGCTTCAACAAGGTCACATCGTAATCGCTTTCTTTATGTATGCATGTCTCCATCTAATGTTTTTGCTCCATCTACGTAGAATATACTTTGACGACACTTCTTGAACCATCTCATTACCAAGAACACAAAGTGAATGTCTACACATAATTCCCTAAACTCAAACAACAAGCAATTGCAACTAACATCGTGATTGTCACGATAAAATACCACCTCAAAAATAGCATTCTTTGCTATCCCTCCAACTACCATATCCGCCCTCACATGGTAAGTACAAACCATTCCCTCCACACACTTAATGGACGCAAAACAGTCCATTCTTCCTCTGAATTCAGCTTGGACCTCAACGAACTTTGCATGGGTATACTCGAATTGAAACTGTCTTTCAATAGGTGAGTTTGACCCACATTGAATGGTGGAGTCCATTGACTTGAAATCTGCCTCAAATTCCTTTTCTGCCTTGCTTCTTAGAGCATTATCATACTGCTTCACAAATTGTTGGAGGCTTGTTTTTGAGTTGATATATCCGTCAAAGAAAGCATGTATGCTCTCACTGCGTTGTGTTGTTGACATCCCTGCCCAAAAATACTTCTTCAAGAAAATTGGCACCCATCTATGCCTCTCCATGTACAAACCACTCAACCAATTGTTATCTTCTAGCTCAAATTCTTTGATGAATGCAGACCATTTTTCTTCAAAATCTTCCACTGTTAGGGTATCGTAAACAGCTACTTTAATTGCATTCTTTATATTGTTATATTCAATGTAACCTTTCAGCTTCTCATGAATTTTTTCATTATATGCCATAGACACCACCTATGTCGAGTAGTTGGAAAGACTATCTCAATAGCATTTTGCATGGCCCCGCACCGGTCCGTGACAATACCATCGTGCCTTACCCGACATGCAACGAAGCCATGATTTAAATAGCCACACAAATGACTCCGTGTCTTCGCTTGAAATTAGACCACATCCAAGCAAAACCGATTGGCCGTGATGATTCACACCGACAAAAGCAAAGAAATGGCATATCATATTTATTTGTCAAATATGTTGTGTCAAAAGTCACAACATCTCCAAATGACTCATAGGTGGCTCTACTTCTAGCATCGCCCAAAATACATTTTGCACATGAAAATCATCATCAACGTCTATATCGTAGAAAAACTACTATTCTCCTCTTGCATTCTTGTAAAATAATTCTTCAAAGCCTTCCCATCACCTTCCTTGCCAATTGCACGTCTTTCCTTGTTGACATAATTTCTAGCATCTTGCTCATTAAATGATAAGTTCTCGTAACCTCCCACCTCATAAGCAAGAGACCAAACTGTCTTATGTATTCTCACCCCTACATCATCATTCACTTGGATTGTTCTCTTCACGTGCATGCTAAGATTCTTGTTAACTCTCAACATTCTCGCCTTTGTTGGGCTAAGTTCATGAGAGTGTTCAAGTATAGTCAGTCTTGATAAACCATCGTCCATCTCCCATCTTCTTGACTGTAATTTTTGCTTCACAATTTATCCGTCTAGTTGGAAGTGTCTTCAAAGTATTTGGTATTGTTGACACATGTTTTCCCTGTCTTGAACAAGCTAGCATAATGTAATTTACCTTACCATCATCTCCTTTTTTTGAAGTTCTATTTACAATACCAAACCCCTTTTGGTAAGCATATTTCCTATAAAATTCCTTAACATCATCTTCTGATGCAAACAACATCCCTTGTTTTGGTTCATAACTTTCAAACTCGCCATCCAACGTATCACTCATAATGAAGTCACTTTCACATGCTTCTTCTACATTATCAATGACAAATTTCTACTATATTGAGATTATTTGAACCCTCCATCAACTTCGCTTTGGGTTGCTACACACACCGTAAGTTATCAAGTATCTACTGTCATGTTACAAGCATATTTTGTATTTCACCAACATCTAGATTTTATTATGAAAGTTAAGAAATGGCAGTGAAAAGTAAACATACAAATGACAATAGATAATGAGGATAGAGACCCATTCGAATGGGTCTCTTCTATAAAGGCCACACTTAACCTTTTGTGAGATGAAATAAAGCTTAAAAAGATAGCCTGAAATCATCTAGTTAATAAAATCGCGTACAATGGTAGTCATGTTAATCTTCTTTCACGTGTGCTCAAATAAGTCTCAAATGGCTAAGTGGCAATTTTAAAGTGTATAAAAACAGCATTCAAAACATGTCATTACTCTTTCTCTTCTAAAACAGGATATGTTTTACCTCTATAGCAACGCTTAGGTAAGAAATTAAGGATGCTCAATGGACCAACTATTTCTGCTATATGAACCAGTCCATAACCCATCCCAACTCCACTCCACTAGTAGTTCATTTGTAAGTAATTACCCCCACTGTTAGAAAGTCATTGTTGGACTCACCAGAAACGTGTGAAGATTAACCACTTATTCTAAACATATTAACCAGTTAATTTTAGATTCACCACAAACCACAAACCATGTCAATGGACTAACTATTTCTCGCTATATGAACCACCCATAACCCATCCCAACTCCACTCCACTAGTAGTTCATTTGTAAGTAATTACCCCCACTATTGGAAAGTCATTGTTGGATTCACCAGAAACGTGTGAAGATTAACCACTTATTCCAAACATATTAACCAGTTAATTTTAGATTCACCACAAATCACAAACCATGTCAATGGACCAACTATTTCTGCTATATGAACCATTTTAAATCCTCCTAACAGAAACAAAATATACCAAATAAACCAACGAATGAACCAACAAGCATTCTCCTATTTACCTATCTAATCAACACACAACCAACAAAAATAGATTTCATGGATTTGTACCCAACAAAAAATACAACTCACCAAACAGAGAGACATAATACGCAACATTTCACGAAATTGCAAGTGTCCATCTCGAAAAAGACGAAATATTATGGGGAGAAAAGTAGAGGATACTTACCGAAATTGTAGAAAATCCACAAAACTCGAACCCACGTAATGCGTGTGAAAGTCGAGTGACGGAAGAGAGTGAGTGATGCCCGAAAATGGGGGAAAGAGAATGAGAACACAAGAACAAGAATTAAAATACATCAGGGTGGGTGCCTAAAGAGTGAGACAATATCGAGGAGAGGAGATGTAACAGAGATGAAAGAAAGAAAGAAATGAGAAATAGAGGGAAGAAAGGAGGGAAAACAAAATACAGATAAGCAGAAAATGAAAAGAGACAAATATACGTACGGAAGATACGATGGATAAAAGTTAGATGTATATTTGGTGGACATATAGCGCGACCGATAAAAAAAACTTACTTTTCTACTCATTTTCTATTCTCCCCGTTTTCTTTCTTTCTATTCTCTTTCCTTCCATTTTCTCTCCTTAACCAGACAATGGAAAAGCCAACATGGAGGAATTTTCTCTTTTCCGAAAAAAGTTTATATAAATCATACAGACTAAATTAATTAAAAATTAATATATTATTACTTCTAATATAAAATAATTATATAATATAAAAATGTATGTAATTAATTAAATATTAATTAATCTGATTTATACAAATACCTAAATAAGATATATTCAAATATTTCTCCTCTTTTACTTTCCCAAGCAACAGTAAAAGCGTGTAGCACTTAGCAAATACACGTGTTCCTAAAGCAGAGAGCCAGAGATGCATTTAACAATTGGTTCAGAAGCTCACCATAGCCCACCGGCTTCCCTAAAACCACTAGCTTTCTGCCCCTGGTTTTTCCAAACCTTTGGCCTTTTCTGCCTTTTTGCAACTTTGACATTCTAGCGTGCTTCCCTATATATAACAACTACCTTCACTCCATTTACTCATTCAACCGTACATCTTACATTTACTTGAGTGATCGTTTTACAATTTCCCACTAACCATTACCAGCTTCAGTTGTTTTCATCTGTCATCTAACAATCAACTAAATTGTCTTAGAAGAATTACAGGATCACAAGATGAGTTCAGCAATCAGAGCTTGGACTGTGGCAGCTAGCGTTGGAGTTGTGGAGGCCTTGAAGGACCAGGGTGTCTGCAGGTGGAACTATGCTTTAAGGTCAGCTCAACAGCATGTCAAAAACCATGTGAGGTCCTTCTCTCAGGCAAAGATGCTTTCTTCCTCTTCCTCTTCTTCTATGGTTTCAAGAAGACTAAAAGATGAGAAGGCAAAGAAGTCAGAGGAGTCGTTGAGGACAGTCATGTACTTAAGCTGCTGGGGTCCCAACTAGAGAGAGCATAAGGGCAATAACAGAAGATTCTGTTTCTTTCAATTCAAGCTTTTCGCCACTAGGGAAGGGAAGGTGGGGGCTGAGATTTCTGGGGCCATATTGTATAGTATTGAAAGATTTCATGTCCGTTGGTGACAGATATTGTTGTAAATTTTGATGAATGACAGGGTGTTAAGCATTTCTAAATTTTATTTGTGTTCTTTAGCGTTTTCCACATCAGTTTCTATTAACATTTGTCTGTTCAAGCTTCTTTGATTTTAATAGAAAAAAAAATGAGAAGGAGAGGGAGGCAGCACCACCACCAATTTCCTGTTTACCAATTTGAATAAGCTAAGGCTCATACTGAATTAGAGGAAGATCAATTTAATCACGGTTGAAGGGTATGACTATATAGAATCTAATAGGAGGGTATTGCTGAAAAGCAGTGGTACTAAGGTTTCTTTATCCACTTCAACGGTCACCAGCAAAATGACGAGGGAAGAGAAGGCAATGCAATTAGCAATTTGTTGAGGCTCTGAGAAAAAAGTTATGTATTTGAGCTGTTGGGGTCCCTACCCTACTGATATGGGCTATTCACAATTCATTATGTCGAAGAAGGTGAACATCATGTAATTGATCCACTATAACGTCTGTTGTGCTCCTGACTAAAGGAAAGGCTAGGCAAACATGAAGAACACAATACATAGAACAATTTGATTGGAACCTCTTTGTACTCATAGGAATGATACTGCAATTTTTCGAGCTCCAAGACCAAGGGAATTATTTATAACCCCAAAATTCAAGTAAAGGAAGAAGTTTTCTGAGATTTTGTGCCCTTTATATTTCAAGTGCTTTTTTGTTCATATATGTTTTGTGCAATTTGAGCACTAAACTTAGTAAAAAATCAAAGCCAAAAAGATCAATAAACAGTTTGTTAACCCACAGGTTTTGTAGTTCATTTTCCTAATGGTGATTTATTCCCACTTTCTTGATATTTTCCTAATCTAGCAATTCTCAAGCTTCATAGTTTCTCTCATTAGAGATACGAAAACCATCACTTGCAAACAAACTTGTTACAGGCCAAAAATCAAACACCACTTGATTTGTTTCTAAAAGATAAAAATAAGATGGTTTGGCCTAACTGATTGGCTGACACAGAGGTAGGTAGTTCATCCTAGAAAAAAGTCGTATGTACACAGTCAACATGTCAAAAGCTTATTTTGGAACTAAAATTATATATATGTACTTATGAATAATGTTTTTTTTTACTCAAAATATGGTGAATATATATTTACCATATATTTGTGTAAGAGATATTAAATTATATTGTATATGATTGTAACAATCTTACGAGATATAAAATGAATTTTTGAAAAAATTAAAAAAAGTTAAACATATAAAAATTAAACGAAATTATATACAATGTATCATATGAGTTAAACTAAAGTTAAAACAAGTTTGTGTAACGTCTTAGCATGAATCCAGTTTATTTAGAAAAGCAAAGCTAGTCAATTCTAAACAACTCGTGAAGAGTTTGGCTATTTTTCATTCCTAATAATAATCTTATATATTACATTATAATATAGAATAATAATACCACACACATTATTTTATATTTATATAATTTTTACTATTTAATTTCAACTAGTTTCACTTTATTTTTCATACATTCATATCTTGATTTTGTTTTGTTACACAAATATGAGATGATGTGCTTCTTAATGATGTGTATCAAACATTATCTTATAATTTGCATGGTAAAGATTGAAAAATAATAAGCATATCAAATATGTCTATTCATTAAAGACAAAACAACTGTACGTAAACTTGATTACATGTAATAACTAACAAACAAATTAACAAAAAATTGCAGTCATGTAAGGATACAGTTGAGGGGAAAAAAAATTTGTAGATATTTTTTAACCTCCTATATAATCAATCAAGCTCCTTGGCCATAGCAAATTCCCTATGAGCCCTGTATCAGATATGGCCCTTGCAAATACATTCCCTGACTCGGTTGATTATCATAACATTAACCAGGAAATGGTAAAGGTCCAAGCTTTAATTAAAGGGTTCATTATGTCAGATAGTGTTCAATATTTGGGAGAGAAAAGTAGCTTTCTTTGCAAAGGCTGTTTGGTTATTCCCTAGCAGATTATTGATTGAGCTTAAAATAATTACCATTTCATGATCATTATATATCTACCCCAAAAGAGATAAAGATGCCCTTTTGCAAGAGGGCCACATGGGAGGGCCAGTGGGTTTTCTCTTGCTGTCATTCTTAATGACACCACCAAAATGTTCTATCATGGCATTTTGGCATAGCCTCTAAGCTAAATGAAGCCTTCCTCTATTCTTTTCAAGCACAATAACAATAGATTTGAATCTTTTTTAATTTTTTTAAATGGTTAATTATGAAAAAATATATAAAAAATATAAAACAATTTTTCATTAATAATTGGATCTTATTAATAATTTTTTGTATTTTTTTCTCTTTCACAATTATTACTTAAAAAAATTTAAAAGAATTCAAATCCCAATAAGAATCCATAAATAGAGAAAAGAGAAAAGAAGAATGAGATGTCAATTTGGTAAAAGCATATATCCAAGGCTTTTCCCCCCCTTATTTCTTCACCTTTTTATGGTTTAGATTTGAAGCCAAGTCGATTGTCATACTGATTTTGCTTTTGTTCTTATCTAAATTGCTTTTTGCTTGAAAGGGCCGAAACCATAAAACAACCTTTTCTGTGTTACTGTTTACTTGTGGGATGTGCAATTACAAAGTTGAGAAAAGAAAATAAAACTAACAAAAAATGTGGGTGCAACCTTGTCCTTGCAATAGTTGAATCATCTAGCAGACAGTTACAGTTCAATTTGAGTAACAGATTCTAAAATATTGTTAGAAAAGAAAAAAGAAAACCAAGATTCTGATATAATAATTGACTTTTTTAAAGATATATATAATATATCCCAAATTGTCAAATAATTAATTTATTCTGGAAACATATTTTTGAATCCAAATTCAGTAATTACTTAGGAAATGAAAGATGGGGATGCAAATCTTATGTGAAATCTTAAAAAGAAGCAGCAAATGATTGCAGAGAGAGCAGAATCCAACCAAGTGTAAAAGTGCGGGAACCCACAAACAGTTGGACCCCAAACACAAATCAAATCCAGAAAATTCCCTCAGATCCGAGTTCTTCAAGGAGCGGTTTTGGAATGAAATAGGAGATGTGAAAATTTTATCATTTTATTATGGGTTTTTGTTAATGTAAGAGTGCATGTTAACAATTAACAAATCAAAAATAAAAATTTTATCATTTTATTATGCAGGAAAATGAAATGCTTTACTCAATTCAGAAATTGAAAATTAAAAGATTAGAGGGCATGGAGTAAATTCCATATTCTCATGCTTTTCCGTTTCCATACCAATTATTATTATCATTGTTATTGGTGAAATTACCAATTATTATTTTGAAAACTATCAAAATTACCTTATTTTCTTGTGCTACCAAATTACCTCAATCGTAAAGGTGCTAACTACTAAGAAGTAAGAACCACCATTTCGGACAAAACACGAAAAAGTAGTAAACCACATACAACGAAAGGTCACATTCAATCTTCGTTTTGCTGTGGCTAACTACGTTGAAGAGCTTTCACAAAACAGAGACAACCCAAGCAGGGTATCCGATACAATACAAGTGCCAAATCTATCTTCAACCACAAAACAAACAGAAGTCTTAAAACTTAGACCCCAATTCAGAGACCCAGTTGCCGGAAGTCCCATTTCCCGTTAAGGTTAGTTAGATTCCGGCGAAGAATGGCGGCGGTGGACAGTGAAAAATCGGGGTCTGATGGGAAAGTTTGGAGCTTTTGTAGAATGCCATTTTGGCAAACAACTAATGCTTCTTCATCTTCTTCTTCTTCTTCAACTTCTTCTTCTATGCATAGTGTTCCTCAGCAAAGCCAGATTCTTCAGTCTCTTGATAGATCGACCTATCAGCCTTCCAGCACGGTTTCTTCCGTGGCCAAGTCTCTGCTCCCTACTAGGAGAAGGCTCCGTCTTGATCCTCCCAACAAACTCTACTTTCCCTGTATGTCTCTCATCAATCTTGCTTTGTTATGCTTTTGTTTTTGTTTGTTGTTTGCATCATTTTCTGTTTTGAGTTTTTGTTACATTAACCAATCCGAAGTGTGCTTTTTGTGTCATGTTTTCATTTAATTGCTTGTGAATGGATTGTGCATGGTTATGACTTACGATGACTAATGTACCCATTTGTGAATTTAGTTTTCTTCTCCTGATTTATTACTTTGTCCATTTTGGGTAAGTTTTCTAATAATGGGTAGAATAATGAGTATGTTTAATGTTTTGGAGTTTCCAGTAGATGTCAGCTTTGTGCCCAGTCTGATTTAATGTGACTTTGTTTTGAAGATGAACCTGGTAAGCAAGTTAGGAGCGCCATCGCAATTAAAAACACTTGCAAGTCTCATGTAGCTTTCAAGGTGCGGTGTATATATCTGCTGTTGTTTGCTCTTATGTTCTTGGATTCAGAAAATGGTATTTGACACATAACATTATCATGTTACACATACGATAGTTAGTTGGTCGTATTGGAATCTTGCCGACACCCATTGTCAATGTGTGTTGACTGACACTCTTGGGAAACATTTAGCTGTGTTTCAACTTTCAACCTACAAAATGGAAATATGAGGTCAGAAAGCTTCTTGGCTGGACTGCTTCAACAACTGTGACAAGACTGGAGTAACATTTCTTTAGAACATTGAAATATTTCTGCAACATTGGGAATTTTCATTAAAAAAGTTTCAAAATCTTGAGAAATTTTGCTATAATAACTAGATGATGATAGGAAGTGTAATATGTTGAACAAGACCATCTTCATATTTGCATTTCACCACAAACATTTTATAGGACTATGAACACTTCTTTTGTTGTGTATTGAAATATCAATTTTGTAGCTTGCTCTATTTATCCACTCTGAATGTTACTACTGATAGTGACGTTTTGATTTGTTTTAGTTTCAAACAACTGCTCCCAAGAGTTGTTATATGCGCCCTCCAGGTGGTATTCTTGCACCTGCTGAAAGTATAATTGCAACTGGTAATTTATCCTTGTAAACTAGTGTTAAGCAAAAAAAGGTGAATGCTCGCAAGTTGGTGAATTCTCTTACAGTTGTGTCATGTATTTGGCAGTATTTAAGTTTGTGGAGCCACCAGAGAACAATGAGAAACCAATTGAGCAAAAAAGCAGGGTGAAGTTTAAAATCATGAGCTTAAAAGTGAAAGGTGAAATGGACTATGTACCGGAACTGGTAATGTATTATTGGCTTGGCCCTTTCCATGGTATCTGGCATCAATCTTCGTAGTTTTAACTTTTATGCCTGCTTTATATGAATTTTTTGCTCCATTGTATCCCACTCAATCAAGTATTGAATAAATCTTTCAACAATTGACTCTCTTAATGTGTTATAGGTGAATCCTTAAGATTCTGAAGTTTAAATGTTTTCTGAGACACCTTTTATTGCTAGCGTTACAAATTTTTAATTAAATTCAATACAAACCTACGTACATTGCAACTATCAAATTGAAGACAAATATCAATGAGAAATATGTTTCTAAAAGCCTTAAGCTGCTTGCAATTATTAGGTTTGACCTTGTTGACAAAATCATTTTTCATAATCCATCTATAGTATATGGCATGTATGACTTATATTTCTTACGTTTATCCATGTATGGATTAATAAGCTAAGTCTATTATATTTCAAATATATTAGTTTGAACATTTGGGATGAAGTGATTTGGTTACTTGAATAGAAAGAACATGCATTCATTTAAGTACAACAATTCATCCATAATGCTTTCAAATACTGGTCAGAGTTGTTTCATATGATCCCTCACGCAGTTTGACGAGCAAAGAGATCAAGTATCAGTAGAACAAATTCTGCGGGTTGTTTTCCTGGACCCTGAACGCCCTATCCCTGTAAGATTAATATATCTCAAATATGTCACATGACCTCTACCATTTTGTCTGAAAGGTTATAATTTTAAATATTGTTTCTTGAAGGCCCTGGAAAAGCTTAAACGGCAGCTTGCTGAGGCTGAGGCTGCTCTGGAAGCAAGAAAGAAGCCCCCAGAGGAGACAGGTCCTCGAGTAGCTGGGGAAGGACTTGTTATAGATGAATGGGTCAGACACATTTTTCATAATTTTCTCCCCATTTTGGTCTAGCTTGTATAGGAATTGGATTATCTCATTTCATTTTATATCATTTTGTTCCCTTGTTTCTTGTGTAGAAAGAAAGAAGAGAAAGATACCTGGCCAAGCAGCAGGTTGAAGGGGTTCAATGAATGTAAAGTTTTTTTTTTGGTCGTGTCCTTAATGTTCTCCAATTTTATGTTCAGAAATTGAATTCCTCGGCCACTGATCTATCAAATGTGGTTGAGTGACCTGGCCAAGTGCTCTGAAGAGATATTGTGAAAGCATTTATTTGTTCTATTTCAATAGCATGTTTGTGGTGTTAGATGCGATTGAATTAATACTATGATTGGTGGTATTTAATTATACTTTTGCATCAGCTCCTATAACTTGTAGATAGATAGCTTGTTTGTTTGAAATGGAATTGATCTTCACAGAACTGATGTTTTACTTTCATGCAACTATTGCTGTGGTTGGATTTGCCTCAGATTTTATGCCTGGTGTTGCCTCTTTGTTATCCTGTTCACCTTTCTCTTCATCTCACAGTTATGCAGCTGTAAAGAACAGTTCTATCACCGAAAGAAAAAAAAAAATACTTCTAATTGCTTTTAATTTTGTTTGTATAAGCAAGAAGTAAAATTCCAATTTCAATTTTATTCTGTGTTAGTGCCTTACCTTCTTGGTCCATGCTTTAATGCTAGATGCAAGTCACGTGTTAGAAATATAATAAAATCATTTATGTAGTTTCATCTAAACTTTGGTTCATGATTCATGATATCACATTACAGCTTTGCTTGTTTTATCCACTCTGATCGAGGAACAAAAAACATGAAAATCCTCTTCCTTTCTTATTAACGAGATTGTTTCAAAGAAAAAAAAGGCGAAGGCGAAAACTTGTTAAATATCTCGGGTTTGGTTAAGTGGTTATTAATGTAATACATGTTCTATCAAAATGAGATTAGAATACTCGATGTCAGATCAGCTCTAACTCTGGTGGCTGCTGACATCAGACCGGATTTGAAGTTGGCAAGAAGTACTAGGTGTATTCATCTCTAAAGATTGGGTGTTTATGATGTTCTTTTTTTTTTCTTGGGTATTGATAATTTGAATAAATTATTAAAAAATTATTAGTTATTAGGTTTCACAATAAATATTTTATTGATTGAGAGTCCATATAACCAGCAACTAATAAAAGTTGTCAACTCGTTAACGTAAGAGTACCCAAAAAAAAAAATCAAAATAATTCTCTTTATTTATTTATTTTATCAGAAGGGTTCAAGAAAAGGATTATTGATTATGTGTGAGGGTGAGAAAACGAGTAGGTAGCTTCCAAGGAGGTATGGCAACATGATTATAATCTCCTTCGGCTTTGTTTATTTGTTGCCAACAATGGAATGCATGCTATCTCTGTTTACAAAACAAGATAAATTTCCCGTAATATAGTTTTTGGCGATATATCTCCAATATAGTATAGGTATATGTTGCCTTCTAGTATAGATCCAAAATAGTAAAATTTCTTTTCAATAAACAATATATTGATTGAAGACCCAAAAAAAAAAAAAAAGAAATTTGATTGATCGCAGTATGACTGAAGACATCTTATTCTTATCCTTTCATCTAATTAAATGTGGTTAGGAATAGGTAGAAAAGTTAATCAACGGATTACTTAGCTAGCAGTCACTTCCCACTTGCGTTATCTGCAGTAGAGAATAAAAAGAAGGCTGATTCGACTAAATTTAGAATAATGATATTGTAGTTCCTCAAAATCTAGAAAGTGGACAAGTCCACTCTCCATTTCTTAAGCACAATATCTTTGTATTTAAGTTCCTATTATGGGGAATCAATATGTTAATCCCTGAAGTTACCATGTGCATCATTGATGATTGAGCAGCAGATACGCCGTGTGTAAAGTAAAGGGCAAAGATAACGAGAAGAACAGCAGAGAGAAAGAGAAAAAGTAATACTTATATCGAAAAATACTTTCTTTTTTATAAGCCTTAAAAAGCACTGAACAAAATAAAAAAGAGACAGATGCTTTCTTTTTCGCTGGCTGATCAACGTATATATGATTTATATAAAAAGAAATGATAATTTCATATATTATATTATTATATAAATTATATGTATAATTTGAATTACTTAAAATAAATTGAAAATATTTTTTAATAGCTTGTAAAAAAAATATGTATATAAATATTATCACTTCATCTCCGTCACTGAACAAAATAATTGAGGTTTCCACTTTCCACCAGGCACCAGGTGAAACTTTTGATGGCTTTAAAACATTTTGGATGGTTTCACATCAGAATTGCTTTAAAGTAAGCTTGTTAGCAATTGTAAATTTGTGGTGACTAGTGACACAGTACAATCATGCTTATTGTAGGTTTAATTTTAAAGTCAGTTTCATAGCTTATATAGCTAGGTAGGAGGCAATTTATTATTTGTGTATCCAATTTACAATCAGCCGGACCTATGTCACCAAAGTGGGTAGTAATGGGCAAATTGTAAAACCAATTCTACATGTCACCATCTCGGTACTAGTTTTTGTTTCTTTTACAAAAGACTTAATAGAAAAAATAAAATGAGAACATAAAGGATGTCGCAGCTGTATAACTCTGAAAATACTAGCAAACTGCCGACGGTGAATATTTGGAAGATCTTATACACGTAAGCTCCTTGTTAATTTTTTTCCTCTATAATGTGTATAGAATAATTTTGTAATGAGATGAAACAAGAGGGAGAGTAAGCAAATACCTAATCATATGATGTGAATAACGACATGCAATTAATTCGCTGTTCAAATCATAAATAATGGAAGTTGAAATTAGTTGCACACGCGTAATGTGTCTTCATCCTCTTTAAAATGAAGAAAACAACGTGCTATCCTACAATTTTGGTGTCTATCACTTGCTTCATACACGCAGCTTTTAGACAAAAAAACTATGCGAGAGAAACCAGGGGCTCTTCTCTCTTGTTGGCTGTAACTTTTTCTCTCATCTCTGCATTTATGATTGATTGATTGCGCTAGCGTCATCAGGAAATTGCGCTCTCAATGCCCCTCCATCTCTGTCTGGACGTGTTCATCTTCATTCCAAAAAAACAACAGTAGTTTTACTAGTTCAAGTTGCAAGCTACATAACAACAGTTAAAGCAAAGACTTCCCTTTCACTCTTGGCCTCTATCTCTAAGTCACTGGATCTTTTATGATATTATGTCGATCATCTAAAGTTAGTGTAAATATTAGGGAGAAAAGTGAAAGTTAATAATCATTTACACAAAATTTAATAATTTAATTTTTTATTAAAATATAACGAGTAATAATTCATGGTCACTCCAGAACTAATTACTTTATTTTTTTATCAACAATTATAATTTATTTTTCAATTTTAGAAATGTATCATGCACTCTATGTAATAATAGTGGGCTGTTAGGAGAGTAAAATGACAAAATGACACTAGGGGCACAAAAATATAAAAAATTAAGGTGATTCGAGAAGTTACATATCTAAATCCACCACTTTAGAAAATAAAACATTTTTACTATAAAAAAATTATTGTACAAAAATAATTATAAAATTAAACATAAAGCTTATTGTATATCCTCTCTTATAATTTGAAGAATCTTTTTATCATTTGTTCTCTCTTTATCTTTTTTCGTACACTTAAGTTATTGATTTTATATATAGTCAAAACCTTCTTGTTTTCAAGCAAATTCTCTTAGTTTTAAAAAATCTTTAGTTTCTAAATTTACTAAATCTTAATAAAATTTTCAAATTTTATTCAAATTTTATTATATCCTTCATTTAAAATTTTTAAATTTATAAGAATATACTTATTAAAGATAAACATAAATAAAATTAATTATTATCTTATCAAGATATATGAGTTAAAATCCCAATTGATTAAGATAAAGTTGATTAATTTAAGGTGTTAGTTTTCTTAAATGATTTCCTATTACTGTTTTTGGTGAATTACATGAGGGCTTAGCCCTATAGGGGAATAATACGGGGCAAGGAGACCCCATCACATCTTGCTGAAAAATCACCCTACGACCAGGAGGAGGTTCATGAAGCAAATGTACACCAAGGGACATGTCATGTGCCTAAGTAGCTAGCTAGTTTGTTGTTGTGTTACACTCCCTAAGTAGAATCTCCTATTACATTGACTGTGTACTACGCAAAATTAAATTAATAAACATTTAATTTAATTTAATTTTATAAAACAGTATAGATGACATTAATTTAATTTTATAAAAAAAATTAACATTAATTTAGTTTACTAATTATCAAAAGTAATATAAAAGTCATCATTCTATATACGGGTCAAGAAAATATTATTCAAGGAACCAATTCAAAAAAAAATATTAATGGAGCCTATGATAATTTGATTAAAGAGATTAAATTAAAATTAAATTTTTTTAAAGAATTAAATCAATGTTGTTTTTTTATGATTAGAAATATTATTAATGTTAATTTTTTATCAACTTTCTTTTTTTTATATTTTTGGTACATACTATCAAATTTCTTTATAGATAAAACTGATGATATATGTACTTTTCGAAGAAATGAAATGAGTGATTAATGTAGATAATAATATCGAAGTCCAATCCATTCAGTCGAAATCACAAGGATCAATCATGGCCCAAAAACCAAAAACAAAATGAATATATAGAAGGACAAGATTACCCCTAGAGAGAGAGAAGAAAAAGAGTGGGATCCAAAATAAAGAAAGAGACAAAACATGAACATTGTAAGTGGTTGTTGAATCCTAATTGGCCCAGTATGCATGAGTCATTCATGTCTCTTCGGATAAGCCCGCCACCTGTTACTGTTTCCTCCAACTCACCATTTGATCCTGTAACATTTCTCTCACGGTATCTCACGATAAATAACATTCCCGAATATTCACTCACCATTCACCCACACCCCATTGTACATTTCTACTTTTTGTTTATTTTTCAGGACATTTCCACTTTTTGTTGGTTGTGCTGCACGCTTTCACTTTATATTATCGAATTATACTAATATCATATTATATAATGATGCATAAGAGTACAAAACTACATATGATTAATCACTTAACTTGGATGACAATTAGTTATAAATATATATATATGTATATAATAACTTAAGAAATTCCAGTTAAAAAATAGAAAATCAGGAAGTAAAATTAGGGGGGGGGGGAACGCAGTAACTAAAAATTTACTTATAAGTTAAAAGCATAAATATTAAAGCAATATCACAATGACGTGAAATTGGCGAAAAGTTGGTGATAATATCCTTGTTTGGAGTGATGGATGCATCCAATTCAAATAAACAGGAGGCCCCGGCCCACCACTACCAAAACCACCATTACCTTTTTTAGCGGTTAGCGGTATTGATCGAGCAGTATTGTATTCACAGAACCACTTCATCCTAGTGCCTCTGGTTTCGTCTATAAAGACAAACACGCGATGCACCCTTTCCTCACCTAGGCTAGGCTACCACGTTTCTCAGTATCGAATCATCGGAGAATACGAAACAAAGAAACAATAACAAAAGATGAGTTATTTGATCCGTGTTTGGATGGCGGCGACGGTGGCCGTGGCGAAGGGCCACAGCGACAGCAGGAGGTTGTTCTCCGCCCAAGAGTCGGATAGACGACGGGGACAACAAAGTGCTGACGATTCTCTCCGCAAAGTCATGTACTTCAATTGCTGGGGTCAGGGCTGAGTGACTCACCTCTGCATGTCTTGACTCGGTGGTTGACCCAGTCGGTTTGGTTTCAGAGTTGAATTTGTATCAGTGATGGGGGAAACCAATGTTTAGTGTTTTAGCTTTGATTTTGTATATTGTAATTGTACAGAAAGATAATGGATTTTCCAACGTACACAGTCATGTCATTCTTCACTTCTCTTTTTTTTTTTTCATTTAAGTATTATCAGCACCTTCGGACTATTGATTTTTGACTAGTCCAAATGAGCTTTTTGTTCTCTCAATTTCCACTTGGAGAACTATCCAAAGATACCAAAAGAAAATGAAAAGAAAAGTAAAGAAAACAGTGAATAGGTTCCTAAGAAAACAACAATATGTAAATATGATGGTGTCTTGCAGTTGCAGAGGCCTAATGCAAGACATGACTATCTGCCATTATGAGCTTGGATTGGACTAATATAATCTCACTGTTATTCCTCTCTCTTCCAATGAAACTGGTGCTTGCTTGATTCAAGTATCTAGCGTCAAATACATTAGGATGATCAACATGATTATCTGTGATCAGCTTTTGATATGAATTTATCACAACTTTAATAGTGCCACTCCGGGGTATGCTTGTGTCATGTAGAAGAGTAAAATTCATAAAAGCATCAATGGTGAAACCAAATTGTATTACATTCCTCTTATTTGACGACCGCATATCGATCTTACGTTGACATGATCAGCTATGGACTGTGGAACAATGGGTTTAATTGTAATGAGAGATTTATTATTTTAATTTGTGGATAGGAATTTTGGTTTTGTCAAAAGCAGGCTGGCAGCAAATAAGCTCCATAAAGTCCAGGTTGATTTATTGCAATTTTGCAAACATGGTCAACTCGAGCTTGTAAATGTGTCATTTCTTATGGTTAGCAACCAAAACCGAAATAAAACATAGGGCTACTGGTCAAATTACTACTAATATTCTGTGACATAGAGACAAAAGAAAATATATTTGAATGAGAAAATTAAATACCATGTTCTTTATTTCATTTTTTTTTTGGGGTACCAAATGCCAATAAATCTATATGAAGCACACCACAAGTGTAGTGCAAGCCTGTCAACTAGATCTCAGATTCGACTTGAGTCCCTGCCAAATATGAATCGCCTTCCCCAGTCACCTACAACCAACGACCTTGTTCTCCAGCTGACTTGTTTGCTGTATGTTTTGGGAACCGTTAGAGGATGACAACATACTAACACTAAGCCTCTTAAAGGAAATTTATGTTCAATGGTTTACCTTGTATATACCGAATACCACAGCCACTGGGTGCTACGGCCAATTGAAATCCAATCTCCTGGAAGCATAGCTGCAGTTTGTTCTCCTCCTAGAGGAGCAAATTGTCCTAAATGCTTGTACCTTTTCATTAAATGAATACAAAGTTAGGCAATGAAGAACTTGGATGACATGTAGGCCATATGGTGTTGGTCAATACTATTTCAGTTAATCATGCACCATTTTGGTTACACTATCCTACCCTTAAGGGGTAAGGTACACACACCGAATTAATCACTTATTTACATGTGGTTAACTACAGACACATTAACCATTTATTCAACAGATTTAACCACCTTCAAAAAATATGAATTAACCATACTTTATATAACATCACATCACTTAGGGGTACGTTAGAATCCTCCTAGTCATTATATTCTCTATTAATATAGTTGCTAGTAACATTAACTTCATACAGTAACTGGCTACATTGGAAGAGAAAAAAATGGACAGGGTGAAACTTCACCATACCTGAAGGGACGAAACCGATGACGTCCTGTTCCCCTGAACCTGAGAGGGCCTTCAGGATACGTCTCACACAACTCCATGCGATTGAAACAGTCTGCAAGATAGGCGCCTTGTTGAGCAGCTACCTAGAAAGATTCAAATTTGGAAGCCACCACCAAAGCATAAGTGAGATTACCCTTAGTTGTTTAGTAAGTACTATTGAAAGCTAAGTAGTAAATACTGTACATGTACCTGAGCTGTTGCAGGAAGATTTTTCATCTGAGAATCTACTTTGGAAAGAGCATCTTTAAAGTATTCAATGTCCACTGTAAGAGAGCCTTCTTCAGATTTCTTTAGTAAGGTGGCCATATCCTTCATTTGGTTCTTCTTTAAATAAATATCCACTTGGGGGTACCTCTCAATAATGTCGCCAACAACATCTTGAAATTCTTTAAGATCTAACATTCCAGAATTGTTCTTGTCTGCCTTGCTAAATATCACGGCTATATCTTCCTGGTAAAACCATGGCAGATAAAGGGAGGACACCAAAAAGTTATACTAGAACTTAAGGAAGCAGTAGCATAGCACTGCAGCACCAAAATGTGATGTTAAAATGTCAATGATTTATAGCAAAAAATAGCATGTCAATGGTCAATAAGATCAATGGTCAACAAGAAAAATAATGGGGTAGCTACTACTGTTTTCATTCCATAGTCAGTCATATATCGGCTAAATGAAAGAACAAAGGTTGAAAAAAACAATTTGATAGATCCGGAAAGATAAAGGTTGTAAGTTATTAATCACTCGGGAATAAATCAAAAGGAATATCCAAGATTTGTAGGTGCTTTATAACGATAGACTAATAGACATAAACAATGCATAGATTGCACATACCATAACTCTCCGCTGATTTACAGTGGCACAATCACCTAGAGCATAGATGTTGTCAAATCCTTCCAACCTTAGCCATTCATCAGTAACTAACGCACGTCTGTTAATCTGTCACACAAGGAATTCAAAGCAAGCAAAATTTGAACAGTGACTGTGACTGACTTCCAAACTTGGTCTTTGGATTGAGAGCAAGACATAGAAACAAACCTGGCCAATCTGCTTCATAAAATCAAGTATTTCTGGGCGAGTACCAATACCAGTTGACCAAACTACCATTCCATGAGGTAGAGAAACAACTTGACCAGTTGCTCTTTCTTTGGCGGAGATTTCATTTTCGGTTACTTTGACAACCATAGAGCCCAACTTCACATCAATGCCATCTCTGGAGAACTTTTGTTCAGCAAATTCTGTAATTCTCTTGTCAAACCTACAATTGAAGCAAGAAATTATATCATACATGTACATTTTAAAAATTAAATAAAAAGAAAACGAAAGAGAAGTAAAATTACAAATAGCAAAAGAGATTGCTTAATTAGAGTGAAAATGTGTAGGTACAAAAATAAGATGGTGAAAATTGACACCATATTTAAACCTTATTTCATCCATATACATTGTCAATTCACATGCTCATTTTCACTCCAACCAAGCAATAGCCTTCATATCCTCAATAGAGCTAAAAAATATTACATGTTTAGGATATGATCGCCAGCCTCCAGGAGAGTAATCTTCACATAGTCTTCAAGAGAAGGATATAATTTAGATAGATCCTCATGTACAAAATCATGAAGCTCTGCAGCAAACTCTACCCCAGTTGGACCACCACCAACTACTACAAAACTGAGAAGTTTTTTCTTCTCTTCCACTGGTAAAGAAGGGAGGCTTGCTCTTTCAAAAAGGTCAATCACTGTTTGACGGATTCTTAGTGCATCTTCCACTTCCTTCAGAGAGATTCAAGAGTAGTTTAGCATATCATCTAATTAAAAGGGTATTTTGTATATGAATATATATGCAGTCTTGAGATATGCTTTCTTCAGCGAGTGAAATGAAAATATATATATACCTTCAAGAAGTGAGCATGCTCTTGAACACCAGGTGTGTTAAAGGTATTAGAACGGGCTCCCATAGCTATTACCAGGTAATCATAATCAATGGAAAATTCTTCTAGGCCACCCAGCTTTTTGTTTTGAATAGTACGGCAGTAAACTTTATTGTTCTTTGGATCGATCTTATAGCATTCAGCTTCACTGAATTGAATATTTGCACCTCTCTGTTGCAGGGCATGAACATAATTATCTTGTAAGTATATATACTATTACTATGGTTTGACTAAATATATTTTTGAAGCTGAGACATTATGCATAATTTATTAAACATGATGTTTCATACTTAGAGGCTTATGCAAACAATGTTGGAAACACATATGAGTGATTGTGATGTGAAGTGGTAAGTCTCACATTGGAGAAAGAGAAGAAGTGTACTTTATAAACTTGGATGGGCCAAATGATCCTTAAGTTAGCTTTTGGTTCAAATTGATTCCAATCCAAACATGCCACAGTTCAATCATACCAAACATTCCTCTATGCCCAAATGCCAACAAATAATAGACATGAAAAATATTCAAAATGACATGGTACTTCAATTTAATTGCATAATAAGGTGCAATATGCATATTCAAATTCTTCAAATTCCACAGATAAAGATGAAGATTATTTGAAAATAGCTATGATTGATGGGAAATAGATACCTTCCGGGTGATTCTCCGAATCGGTTCAACAATGCTCCGTGCTTCCACAGTGCCACACGTGACACTTGGTAGCAAAGGAGTGAATGCAAAATAGTTACGGGGTGAAACCACATGAACTTCATAAGAGGAGCTTTTCAAATTTTTCAGAAAACTAGTTCCAGCCCAACCAGTTCCAAGCACCACCACCTTCTTTTTCGGGCATTGATTACCAAATTTACTTTGTACTGGACCGGCATCAGCATATGCCACTAGACCTCCACTACTGCAACCAAAAAGAAAGAGATACAGATAAAAAAGAATTGAAACTTAAGGGGGAAAATAAAATCAAATTCCAAACTGATTTATAAGCTAGTAGTCTATTACATTCAGTCTCCTCAATAATACTTGAGAGAAAACTAAATCAAATATTAAAAAAAAAAGCAAGAACCTTAAGGTTTGAGAATGTGTTATCACCTGATGACAGTGCATACAACAACAGACTTGGACCAGGATGGATACTCCTGAAAAACCCTTGAGGCTGTCTGGTAGAAGGAAGACCAACGCATTGTGAAACCCTTAGCTAGCTAAGTTCTCTTCTTTAGTGCTTATTTTTATTTGTTACTTTTCTTACTTTTTTTCCTCTTTTGGATTCCTTCTGCTTTCTTTGCAAACAAGAAAAAAGACAGTGCGTGCTAGCAAAAACTGATAAGTTAACAGATTTTTTTCAGGTGCCGTTTTAAATACTGGGGCACTATGTCAGATGTATTGAATCATTCAACATCATGTGTTACTGCTGTCCCACATAATATGTGATGCATGTTCTTTTTAGTTTAAGTCTGTTTATAACTACAAAGTTTGAGAATTAATTTAATTTACATGATTTTCTTAGGTTGACTTGTTAAATCAAGAGCAATATGACACTTGCGTTTTGTACGTGGAAGAGATCTCCAATATATATGGAGCTTGAACACGTTGAAAAATGCATGGCTGAAAACAAAAGAAAATGTTGCAAAAATGAAACAAGAACAACACTAAAGTCGGGGATAACAAGCGACAGGGAGTGGGAGGTGTCCATTGAATTGGGGACTTCAAGGTTCAAGCAACATTATGCTTTGACGGCTTAATTCTCGGATCATGCAAGTTGTTAGATGTATTGAATCATTCAACATCATGCAGCAAATTAACAAGAGTGCCTACGTGTAATTTTTTATCTGTCCCATACCCGAGATATTGGAGTGAAGAATATATAAATTATTAAAAATGAACACTTGCCATATAAATATATATTTTTTATTTCTCCATGCTAAGTTTAGTCTTCTTCTTTTTTTAAACAATTTTTAGAAAAGACAGTTTATTCCAGTCTGTTTATAACTACAAAGTTTGAGAATTAATTTAATTTACATTTTGTTTGGATATTTATAAATTAGAGATGGATTTAATTTTAAAATAAAATCATTTGTTTGAAACTTATTAAATAAATGATGATTTGATTTTAATTGTGTCCACTGAAATTTGGTGGGATTTAAGTAAATTTTAATTTTTAAATTAAATCAAATCAATTCATATAATCTAAAATTCATTTTTTTAAAACCGGAATATTGAGTTTGATAGAATATGAAAAGAAACGAAAATAATTAGACATCTCTCAAACTGTCTCCAAGAAAGGATGACATTAATCCACTCCAAGTATATTGATGCAAAATGGAAGCTGTAAACAGAAGCATTCTCATTCAAAAGACAATGACAGTTCTCAAACTGTTTCCAATTGGTGGACCAAAAAGTTGTACCTTCAAAATATCACTATACAATAGGTACAAGAATTAACAAAGTGCCACAAAATATTTCAGACTTCGTTAGCTTGTTAGTCAAATTAAACACGACTTGAATCCCTCCCAAATATGAATCTTCTTGTCCAATCAGATATGACCAACACCCTTGTGCGCCAGCTCACTTGCTTGCTGAATACGGAACAAAGTTATTAAATAAAACTGGCTATACACAGAAATTAGTTGCCATATGTTAAACAAGTGTGCTTTGCAGTACAGATCATTACCTTGCATAAACAGAATACCAAAGCCATTGAGTGCTGTGACCAATGGAAACCCAGTCTCCAGGAAGTTCTGCGGCTGCCTGCTCCCCACCCAGAGGAGCAAATTGCCCAAGATGCTTATACCTTTTGATAATAAGCAACCACCATCTGACTGATTAGTTAAAGATAAAACAAGCAAATGGCATAAAAACAAAATTACCTAATGTGTCCTTGATTAGAGCAAAATCTAATCCAAAATGGTTCTCAAAACATCTTTTCGCCCATGATTGGATGCCCTCTTCTTGCCTCATCATAAAATATATATTTAACCAAGGTGCATGTCAGTTTTGCTCAAAAAAAGAGACATTAATCTCTGAAGTGGTCAAATCTTTTATCTTTTCACAGTTGTTTAACATAAACTCACATTTGTTATATCCTGCTTGAGCAATAGGTCTGATATGTGACAGAACTTAAAGTCAGAAACTCATCATAGGAACATGGTTTATAGTAAAAACAAAATGCTTCATCTCAAGAAGCGGAAAAGATCCTCTGCAGGGACGTTAAGGCATAAAACTTCAATCCAAAACAATTATTTGTCAGCAGTTTCCATACAAGCCACTAAAAGTTACATTTTCTGAAGAATAATATATCCTGCTTATTTGCGTAGTGCACACTTCACCTAAATGGACATCTAATCCTTTTCATACGTGTTCACTTCTGCATTGTTTCCAACTCCCAAGTGTTCCTTATCAACTGCTTTCAAATTTAAAGCAATCACTCACTACATAATGGGATGGGGGAACAATTTAACAGTCAACTGAATTCACTTGGTATCTTATTCAGATACAGCAGACTATTTAGCATTTTTCACTCCGCAGACAGGAACTACAGAAAACACAAAATTATAAGCATCATAAAGTATATGGTTTACCGGAAGGGAAGAAACTTATGACGTCCAGATCCTCTAAATCGTCGAGGACCTTCAGGATGCTCTTCGCACTGATCCATGCGGTTAAAGCATCTAGCTAGATATGCACCCTGTTGAGCAGCAACCTAGATATACAGATACATTAAAAACTTACTGCCCACAATATACTTGATTGCAAAAAGAGTCTGCATAAGCAAGCATTCCGTTACTGGTGAAATGATGCACACCTGTGCAGTTGCTGGCAGACTCTTCAATTGTGAATCCACATGAGAAAGGGCCAGCTTAAACCCTTCTATGTCTATTTCTTTTCTTTCATTCCCTAGCAAATCTTTCAACAAAGGGGTCAAATCAAGCAGATGTTGCCTCTTTAGATAGAGTTCGACTTGCGGATATCTTAAGATGATGTCATCCATCACATCCTGGAATTCTTCAACAGTTAAGGCACCGGAGTTATCTTTATCTGCAGCCTTAAATATGGCCGAGATATCATCCTAGAAACAGAGGTAATGAGTTAATTATGACATAAATAAACTCAATCATGATTTATATAACTGTTAAAAGGTCTCATAATTTCCTCCATTCTCATCTCAAGAAGATAATTTGTAGCAGTTTAGTAAGTACAGGTAACAGCTTTGTTGAATTTATTAGAAAATGATGGAATGAAAGGCATAATGAGCATACTTTCTTCATCAAATCCCATTATCCCAAATCAAGTTGGTTAAATTTGTATTAATTTCATCAGGCTGTAGCACCAGGTTGTATATAATAAGCTCAGAAGTATAAAAGAACCTGTTAAAGGCATAAGAGATACCATGATTTTACGTTGCTTTATTGTACAACAATCACCAATGCCATACACAGCTTCACATCCCTTCACTCGCAACCATTCATCAGTTCCTAGTACACGATTTTTAGCCTGCACATAGAGCAATCCTAGCTCATATAGATTAACCATATAATAGTTAATTGTTATTTTAAGCCAAGAGAAAACCATTAAATACATATTGGCTCTGACATATTGAGGATTATCTTCCCCACCGCACTCCACACAACTCCACGCAGCATGCACACATACACAAGAAGTGAAGAAGAAAGGATGGGGGGAACTGTGTTTCAGAAATGCATGGAATTAAGCAACACCTGACCAATTTCTTCCATAAAGTCCCTCACAAATGGAAGGGTTGCAATGCCAGTGGACCAGACAACCAATCCATGGGGCACAGAGCAAATCTCTCCTGTTGATTTCAACTTCATTGTAATTTCCTTGTCACTAACATTGACAACACGGCATCCTGTTTGAACTTCTATACCATCTCTTGCAAACTTCTGTTCGGCAAATGAACTTATTCTTTCATCAAACCTACAAGATTGAAGATGACATTTTATCCAAGTCATGACTTCTTATATAGCCTGAGTTGTGGAAAACATGAAAGATTTAAACAACTAGTCAGACCTGCTCAATGATTGTCTTATTTTATAAGCTTAGCAATGCTACAAACTCAAGAAAATGGCTAATGGTGGTAGAATGCATAAACAACAGCAGATTAGAAGGCTTAAATTGTGGGGAAGAAAAAGTAACGATCTACAGTTATAATTTTCCACCAATTAGCAAATGCAATCTTCCATCAGAGCTAAAGAGGACCAAATACATAGTTGGTAGTAACAGCTGGGCGTACACCATTCAGTATCAATTACCAAGATGTAAAAAAGTTACAACTTATAAGGAATCTATCACCACAGCAGTCCTTTCTGAATCAAAAGCACTTATTTGAAAGATTAAAAAATTGGTTGATAACCTAGGTGATTTATGATGCCAGACCTATGATAATGAAGCAGATCCTCAATACCAACCATAAAACAGAAACCATCATATAAAATTATTCCACTACTTATTTTCTAATGCTGTTAGTTGTATGAAAGAGGTAGCTCTATAGCCAACACAAGTAACACAATAAATGAATAAATAAACGATTTTGGGAAGATACCAGAATTTCAGTGTTAGTTTTTAAAGCATTAGAAAATAATTGAGACTGTTAAGGCTTTCCTTACATGTTCAAGATGTGATCTCCTGACTGAATCAATGTTATCTTCACTATATCTTTAACAGTCGGATATAATTTGATTAAATCTTCTTGGACATAATCATGCAGCTCTGCAGCAAATTCCACACCAGTTGGACCCCCTCCAACAACTACAAAATGAAGATTTGACCTTCGCTCTTCTTCAGATAGACTAGGAAGAACAGCCTTCTCAAAGCAATCTATCACAGACAGTCTGATCTTCTGAGCATCCTCAACATCCTGCAAGTGATGATAACATTTTGGATTAGTGGCAGACTGATTAACAAACAAGAGTGTGGTAGTAATAATTTTTCCTCACCAAAAAGCTCAAAGATTAAATGAATCACCTGATAAATCAATAATAAAAAATAAGCAAAAATTTGATTGAACCATTAAATGATTATACACTATATGTTGTACACAAAAATAATTTACCTTCAGAAGATAACAGTTCTCCTTGACACCAGGGGTGTTAAAAGTATTTACTTGTGCTCCTACTGCTACAACCAAGAAGTCATAGTCCAAAGAAAATTCGCCACTTCCCACTAAGTAGTCAATATTGGACCGACAAAAAACCTTTTTGTTTGCAGCATCAATCTTGACACATTCTGCCTCCCAAAATTTAATTTCTCCTTTTCTCTGCAATGGGAAAGAAATAAAAAGAACTCCCTCATCAATTAACTAGTCAACATACCCTTGGAAAACATTAAAAAGAAAAGGGAAAAAATCCCAGAAGTGACCACAAGGTGATAACAAGAATCTCATGACACACAACAAAGTCATGAGCCTCAAAGAAAACTTGATTTCTCATTACATTACATGTACATATGCAACCAATGCTATAATAATTAAAAAAAATAACATTTCAACAGTTTTTCTTAGAGCTCTAGTTGTGTTTCCTACCTTTTTTATGATGTTTCGGACTGGCTCTACAATGCTCCGTGCTTCAACTGTCCCACAAGTGACACTGGGTAATAAGGGAGTAAATGCAAAGTAGTTACGAGGTGAAACAACCTGAACATCATATAATGAAGCATCCAGATCCTTAAGGAAACTGGTACCAGCCCATCCTGTTCCAAGAACCACCACTTTCTGTTTTGGGGGATCATTAGCATCAATACTAGGAGGCTCAGTTTTTGCTTGTAATTCTGAGTATGCCACCACACCTCCACCACTGCAGTTTCCAAGGGCAGGTAGATTCAATGAAATAGAAAATTTTGTTACCTAAAAACTATCAAATGCAGCATAAGTGCAGCCAAGAAGCAAGAAATACATTAATGGATGTATTCACATATGGACAATGATTGGATAAGGAACTATATTGAGTAAAATACGTGGGAACTCAGGTTAGGCTGACTGTACTTTTGGGAGATTGTAAGGAAGAAACAAAATATGTCAGAAATTGCACACTGGCCATCTCTAACCTCAATTATGAAGAAATATAGTATGAGCACAGAAAAAATGATATCCTAGATGAAATTTTGCTGGCAAGGCACTTACATGTTAGTAGGAAATGCGGCAACCCTAATTAGGGTTACTTGCAACTTCAGTCCAAGCTCTCTAATAGGTCATGTGTACAGCTCTCTAATAGGTCATGTATTGTACATAATTAGCTTTCCTAAAATACAGTGTACAGCTTAGGAATGAGAGAAAATCTCGTTTGTAAATAGGAAAGATTCCCCTGAATTGTTTCTGTATGGTTTCTATATATAGAAATAATAGAAGACATGAAGATCAGTTTTTCAGACAAACTGACATAGTAGCAGAGCCTTCTCTCTTACCCTAGGCAGTCACGTTTTTTCCTTTCTCTGGCAAGGGGCTCTCGGATTTTTTTCTGGCTTCAGAGTTATGTTTTGCATCTGGTTCTGGAATTTTTTCCCAGATGACGTATTCTGGTTTCACGACATCTGGTTCAAGAATTTTTTTTCCAGATCACGTATTCTGCTTTCACCTCAGAGGGTTCTGTTTTTTTTTCATACTTTTGGTTTTCTAAATCACTATGGCAACAGAAAACTTCTGTGTTCGCTTTAGTGGGAAGAACTATTCAGCTTGGGAGTTTCAGTTCAAAATGTTCGTCAAAGGTAAAGGACTGTGGGGCCATATCGATGGCTCTTCTGCTGCACCAAATAACACAACCGAGCTTGCTACATGGGAGACGAAGGACGCTCAGATTATTTCCTGGATTTTGGGATCCATTGAGCCACACATGGTCAACAATTTGCGCTCCTTTACGACAGCTAAGGAGATGTGGGACTACTTAAAACGTATCTACAATCAAGATAACAATGCAAAGCGCTTTCAGTTGGAGCTGGACATTGCCAACTACAGCCAGGGTAATCTCTCGATTCAAGAATACTATTCTAGTTTTCTCAACTTGTGGACCGAACATTCGGGTATTATACATGCTAAAGTTCCAAAAGAAGCACTGTCTACCCTTCAAGAAGTTCATAACGCCAGTCAACGAGCTCAATTTCTCATGAAACTTAGACCAGAATTCGAGGTTACGAGACCCGGTTCCCTCCTTGGATGTATGTGTTGGAGAGTTGCTCTGGGAGGAGCAACGGATATTCACTCAAGGAGCTATGGCGCAAGACAAATTTCATTCGGAGGCTGTCACCGTTGCTTACGCTGCTCAAAGGAAAGGAAAAGGAAGGGATATGAAGCAGGTTCAATGCTATTCCTGCAAGGAATTTGGGCATATTGCTCGAAATTGCAGCCAAAAATTTTGCACCTATTGTAAACAGCATGGTCATATTATTAAGGAATGTCCTTCTAGACCAGAGAACCATCCAGCCAATGCCTTCCACGCAGCGATTCTTCCCTCTTCTTCTACAGAACCAGCAGATCAGCCTTCAATAACAGCACTTCCTGCAGTCTCTAATCAAGTTGTCCTAACTCCAGAGATGGTGCAACAGATGATAATTTCAGCATTCTCTGCCTTGGGCATTCAAGGTAAGCCTAAGCATACTCTTCAACCTTGGTTTGCTGACTCTAAGGCTTCGAATCTTATGTCTGATACTTCTAACTCTTTGCATAATGTTCGACCCTATTATGGTCCACAACATATTCAAATTGCAAATGGTAATACTCTTCTTATTGCTGCTGTTGGGGATATTGATTCATCTTTTCGTAATGTGTTTGTGTCTCCTGGACTGTCTTCTCGTTTACTTTCGGTTGGTCAATTGGTAGATAACAATTGTAACGTGCATTTCTCTCGTGTTGGTTGTCTTGTGCAGGATCAAGCATCGAGGAAAATGATTGCGAAGGGGCCTAAAGTGGGCAGATTGTTTCCTATACACTTTACTATTCCTCGTCTTTTCTCTTTAGCTTGTACCACTTTAACAAATCAAAGTGAGGTCTGGCATAAACGTTCGGGCCATCCTAACTCACTTATTTTGTCTCATTTATTGAAATATGGCTTCTTGGGCAATAAAAATCAGTCTTCTTCTTTATCTTTTGACTGTTCTATGTGTAAGCTTGCTAAAAGTAAGACTCTACCATTCTCTTCTACTGGTCATTGTGCAGATAAATGTTTTGATCTTATTCATAGTGATATTTGGGGTGTTTCTCCTGTCATATCTCATGTAAACTATATATATTTTGTGACATTTATTGATGACTACTATCAGTTTACTAGGATTTATTTTCTTCGCTCCAAAGCCGAGGTTTTTTCGGTGTTTTAGACTTCTTTAGCCTATGTTGAAAATCAATTTTCTACTAGTATTAAGATTTTACGTTTTGACTATGGCGGAGAATATATGTCTAATGAATTTCAGGCATTCTTACAGCATAAAGGTATTATTTCGTAGCATTCTTGTTCATATACACCTCAGCAGAATGGCGTTGCTGAGCGTAAAAATCGCCGCTTGTTGGATGTCACTTGTACCTTGCTACTTGAATCCTCTATTTCCCCTCGTTTTTGGGTTGAGGCTTTGTCCACTGCTGCCTACCTGATTAATCGTCTTCCTTCTCAGGTTTTAGACTTTGATTCACCTTTCTCTCATCTCTATAACATGTCTCCTAGTTATCATAATCTTCATAATTTTGGTTGTGTCTGTTTTGATCACTTACCGCCTACTGAGCGTCACAAACTTGGTGCTCAGGCAGTTCAGTTTGCGTTTATGGGTTACATTACCACTCAAAAAGGCTTCATGTGTTATGATGCTACTACTAATCATTTTTGTATCTCTCGAAATGTGATTTTCTTTGAGAGTCACTACTTCTTTCCGTCTAATGTAGTCTCTACTACTGCTCTTGCCTATGCTTCCTAACTTTGGTGATGTTCCTCATTCTATTGAGCGTTTCAAACCAAGTGTTGTGTATACGAGATGTCATCCTCCTTTACCCCCTCCCGATGTTGACCCACCACTTGAACCTGTACCTCCAGCACCTCGAAGATCTAGTTGTGTCTCTCATCCACCAAATAGGTATGGGTTCCCACACATTTCTCTTAATGTGACCTTATCTTGCATTTCTGTTCCTACTTGTTATTCTCAGGCAGTTAAGCATGCATGCTGGTAACAAGCCATGCAAGCTGAGCTATAGGCTCTTCAGGAGAATCATACTTGGGATATTGTTCCATGTTCTCCTGGTATTAAACCCATTGGCTGTAAGTGGGTGTATTCCGTGAAGCTTAATTCCGATGGTTCTCTCAACTGCTATAAGGCTCGGTTGGTTGCTTGATAACTCCATAAAATGTAGTTATTGGTGCCCTATCTCTGTGCTAAAATGAATGCTTAGTCCTTGTTAATAATGCATATTTGGAGGGTTTTGTACTTATGTTTGTCATATTCTGATTCTAATGCCTTTCTTGTATGTTTTATAGCAAATTGTGCGCAAATGATATTAGATTATATAGATTTATAATTGTTACTGATTTAGTGTTTTTTCTATGTTAGGAAGGGCTCCAAACAAGGTCAAATATGGAGCATTTGAGCCAAAAAACCAAGAGGAAGCCAAATTAGCCTTTCAGCAGTCAACACCGAGGCGCAAGGTTGTGCACGCCGCGGCGCAGAGGTGCATCTCAGCCATTCCATACTTGAACCCAAGAGTTTAGCACTGCGGCCCAGAAGATGGATGCGCCACGGCATAATGAGACCGACCCAATGGGCGCCGCGGTGGAAGATAGTGCGTGCCACGGCACAAGGCGGCAAGCTGAGCCTATAAATAGGATTTTTCACGTTTTTCTCTAGGTCTTAGCCGTTTGAGCCATTTCTATTTTTAGTTTTCTTAGTTTTTCTTAGTTTTAGGTTAGAAAGCTTTGACTAGATCTCCATTGATGGTAGATTGGAGGCTAGGAACAAGGATGGAGGAGGATTCAAGCTTCAGAGACAAATCAATGAGCTTCCTTTCTTTTTTTCCTTTCTCTCTTCTCTTCCTTATCTTCCTTGAATATGAGTTTACTTGTATTTTCATGTTCATTGTATAGCTGAGCTATATTTAGGGATATTTTGGATCACTTTCTATATATATTAATGATGTGTTCTTCTCTGAGTTTGTGTGGATGTTTGGTTATTGTTCTTCCATTATCTATGCTTAATGCTTGCTGTTGGTCGGCCATCAATTGCATGATCCTAATATTGCAAATGAACCAGACATAGGGATTTGTTAATATGGATATGGTATAGTTGATGCATGTTCGACTTTCAGTTGATTCGTTAATGGGATAAAAATATACCTATTGGTCATGCATAGTGTGTGATTGAGAATAGATCGTTCATGAGTGGATGTTGCGCTAACTCTCATGAAAACATAGTAAGTTGGGCAATTGAAATCAGGGTTGATTGACCTAGACATAGGCTTTTAGTTAATGAAGATTCTCAAGCTAACCTAATCAGTGCATTCATGTTAATGAGGAGGATTGCATGTTATTGGTAGATGTAGGGGGTGAAGAAGGATTCCCTGAAACCTAACCGTTTATCTTTATTGCTTTCTGTCTTTACTTACTATACTTTTATCTATTTTTAGGTCCTTGAATAGAATTGATTAAGCTATTGGTTGGTACTTAACTTTATAAACCATTATCCTCGTGGGAACGAACTTATACTCTGTATCTGTATTACTTGAGCAATCCGTGCACTTGCGGTTAGCAAATGGGCAACAAGTTTTGACCCTATCAAGTTTTTGGCGCCGTTGTCGGAAATAAGGCTTTCTATATTGCTAATATTGACAATGAGTTTAGTTAGTTCTAATTCAAGTTGTAAATAATCTATGTTTCTTTTATGTCTTGTTTTAGTTACAATAAAGAAGCCGGATGATTTCAATCATACGAGGCCCTTGAGGGAATTAGCGACTCCTGGAAAGGATAACCCTTGGATCAAGTTCTTGAGGACTACTCATCCGCAGCAATTCAATTTTGGTGACCAAGTCTTGCTAAGACTATAAACTAGGTCCTTCTTGGGGAGGAAATCCCAAGTTTATGTTACATTCCTACTTTTACTTTGTGCATAAATAGGTAGTATCTTGTGTTTTGTATGTTTGTATATATATGTTCATGTTGATGTTAATTTTGTTAATATGTTAGCATATACATGTGTTAGTATGTTAGTTTAGTAGTTTATAACATTTGTTAGTTATGCCTTAGTTATGTTACTTTTTGTTTGTTTATGTTTGAAGTGTTGTTTGTGTTAGTTTTTATATAGGTTAATATATTAATTACGTTAGTTTACTGATTCTGTTTGTTTTTAAGTTTTAAGTTTGTTTAGGATATTAAATAGGTTAATATGTTGATTTTGTATTTTATTATGTTTGTGTTGTACATTTTGTAATTTAGCTTTTTGAACAAGTTTTGCTGCAGCTAGAGACCCATATGAGCCAATTCCAGCAGCAAAATTGTGTTTGCTGCTAAATTTAGCAGCTAAACCTCTCACGCCGCGACGCTGGTGCTCGTTTTTTGCAGTGCAGCTTTTTGTGTACGCCGCGGCCCAGGCATGGGAGCGCCCTTGAGCACCCTGTTTTTTTTTTTTTGTTATTTTCTCTATTTTTCTGTATTTAGCAATGCTCAATACTAGTTAGGCTGTTATTTTGAGAGTCTCAAGTACCCTATAGACCATATTCATTAAATTTTGGGGGGGTATCTTTACATGTTTTATTACTTTATGCTTAATGTTGACATGTATTGGTATTTTAAGTATGTAGTGGTGTTAGTTATTATATTTTTATGATTATATCTTGTTTTGACTATCACTGATGTACTGTTGATAAGATTTTCAATTTTTAACTTTATGCAAATGATGTTATGCATGTTTGAATCGAGAAAGTTGAATCTATTTGAATGCATGATATGATGCAAGAATGCTGGTGTTGTTTTTGGTTGTTCATGATTTGAAAGATTGCTATTTGCCCCCTTTTCAGTGAAACCTTATGTGATCTTGAAGCATGTGAAACAATTTAGTCACTTTTGATGCATGATTTACATCTCACTTAGATGCAAGTGTAACTTTGAAAATGATAAGAGTGCATGTCTTGAGAATGTTTATAGATGTATATATAGAGTTTTGATTATCCTAGAAATTATTTTTGAACTCTCTTGAGGCGAAATTCTAGTTTATGCATGATTGAGGAAATGATTAAGGCATTATTTGAACCGATTGAGCCTTTAAAAAGTTTACCCTGATATGATGATATCCCTAGGTCCCTTTTTGAAGCCTTATACTGTTTGGCCTTATTTGTTTTTCACCACCATTGTGTTCGTTAACCTGTTAACTGTTCTAATGCATGTGAAAGCATTGCATTTTCTTCTATCTTTCTTTGTTTGTTGAGAACAAGATGTGTTATTTCTTGAAGTGAGTCTATTGGTTAGGGGTATTAATGATTCAATACAAAATGAGCCTGAAGGAATCAGATGCAGTCAAAAGAAAAAATCATTGCTTTGTAAAAAAAAAAAAATCAAAAGAAAAATGAAAAGAAAAAGGAAAGCAAAGCATAAGAAAAGTAAAGTCGAAAAGTATCGAAAATGGTTCTGGCACGTTTTCTGCATTCACTGTTGGATACCCTGCTGATATCAAGTTAGTGGCTCATATCTTGAAATAATATGTTATGTGTCTCAATGTTTGTATTGTATCATTTCCTTTCATTTCTTTCGCCCATACCATTGGCCTAACATTATAAGCTGATAAAGTCTCTTTTGATCTTCAATCTTGTGTGATTTACATTAGTGGAGAGAGAGGTTGATTTACAATCTTGTGGATTCTGTGAATTATATACATGTATGTTTATAAACTTATCTGGATATGTATGACTTGATTAGGAGAAGTTTATCTTGCATGTTTGTGAAAAATGTGAATTACATGAAGAGTTTTCTGGATTGTTAGCATGTTAAGGATTATGTTTGTGTGGAGCTATTTATGGGACATTTGCACTTTTTAAGGAATGTCTCAATCGTTACACACTAGCTGTGGTTTAAAAGAAAAAAAGAAGATTGAAATGATATTTGCTGAATGAATGTTTGATTTCAATTGTTAAGCAGATTTACTTAGTCCTATTTTGTTTTGCTCGAGGACTAGCAAAATGTAAGTTTGGGGGTGTGATAACTCCATAAAATATAGTTATTGGTGCCCTATCTTTGGGCTAGAATGAATGCTTAGTCCTTGTTAATAATGCATATTTGGAAGGTTTTGTGCTTATATTTGTCATATTCTAATTCTAATGTCTTTCTTGTATGTTTTATAGCAAATTGTGCGTAAATGATATTAGATTAAGTAGATTTATAATTGTTATTGATTTGGTGTTTTCTCTATGATAGGAAGGGTTCCAAACAAGGTTAAATATGGAGCATTTGAGCCAAAATACCAAGAGGAAGCCAAATTAGCCTTTCAGCAGTCAACGCTGCGGCGCAAGGTTGTGTACGCCGCGATGCAGAGGTGCATCTCAGCTATTCCCCACTTAAACCCGAGAGTTCAGCGTCGCGGCCCAAAAGATGGATGCGCCGCGGCATAATGAGACCAACCCAATGGGCGCCGCGGCGGAAGATAGTGCGTGCTGCGGCGCAAGGCGGCAAGCTAAACCTATAAATAAGATTTTTCACGTTTTTCTCTAGGTCTTGGCCGTTTGAGCCATTCCATTTTTAGTTTTCTTAGTTTTTCTTAGTTTTAGGTTAGAAAGCTTTGGCCAGATCTCCATTGACGGTGGATTGGAGGCTAGGAACAAGGATGGAGGAGGATTCAAGCTTCAGAGACAAATCAATGAGCTTCCTTTCTCTATTTCCTTTCTCTCTTCTCTTCCTTATCTTCCTTGAATATGAGTTTACTTGTATTTTCATGTTCATTGTATAGCTGAGCTGTATTTAGGGATATTTTGGATCATTTTCTATATATATTAATGATGTGTTCTTCTCTGAGTTTGTGTGGATGTTTGGTTATTGTTCTTCCATTATCTATGCTTAATGCTTGTTGTTGGTTGGCCATCAATTGCATGATCCTAATATTGCAAATGAACTAGACATAGGAATTTGTTAATATGGATATGGTATGGTTGATGCATGTTCGACTTTCAGTTGATTCGTTAATGGGATAGAAATATACCTATTGGCCATGCATAGTGTGTGATTGAGAATAGATCGTTCATGAGTGGATGTTGCACTAGCTCTCATAGAAACATAGTGAGTTGGGCAATTGAAACTAGGGTTGATTGACCTAGATATAAGGTTTTAGCTTATGAAGATTCTCAAGCTAACCTAATCAGTGCATTCATGTTAATGAGGAGGATTGCATGTTGTTGGTAGATGTAAGGGGTGAAGAAGGATTCCCTGAAACCTACCAGTTTATCTTTATTGCTTTCTGTCTTTACTTACTGTACTTTTATCCATTTTTAGGTCCTTGAATAGAATTGATTAAGCTATTGATTGGTACTTAACTTTATAAACCATTATCCTCGTGGGAACGAACTTATACTCTGTATCTGTATTACTTGAGCGATCCGTGCACTTGCGGTTAGCAAATGAGCAACACGTTTTGACCCTATCTTGGCAACAGGCAGGAATATGGGGTGATTATGATGAAACATTTGCTCCAGTGGCTAAGATGACTACTGTGCGAACCATTCTTGCTATTGTTGCTTCCAAGGGGTGGTCCCTCCACCAAATAGACGTTAAGAATACGTTCTCGCACATCGATCTTAAGGAAGAAATTTTTATGACTTATCTTCCAGGCCTATTTTATTCCTCCTTTGGTGTGTGCAAGCTGAAACGTTCTCTTTACGGCTTGAAACAAGCCCCTCGAGCATGGTTCGAAAAATTTCATTATACTTTACTTGGTTTTTCTTTCACCCAGAGCCAGTATGATTCTTCTTTGTTCCTTCACAAAATAGCGTGTGGTATTGTTCTTCTTATTTATGTTAATGATATTGTCATCACTGGCACAGATATTGTCTTAATATAACAGCTTAAACAACAGCTCCAAGCTTCGTTTCATATGAAGGATATTGGTTCCCTTCACTATTTTTTGGGTCTTGAGGTGCATTCGGACCCGAAGGGTATTTTCTTACATCAGCACAAATATACACAGGGCTTGATCTCTTTAGCTGGCCTTCAATCTGCTTCTCCTATTGACACCCCTCTAGAGGTCAATGTGAAATATCGTCGTGAGGAGGGTGAGCCTCTTTCCAATCCTTTGTTGTATCGTTAGTTGGTCGGGAGCCTTAATTATTTGACCATGACACGTCCTGACATTTCTTTTGCTGTCCAGCAAGTCAATCAGTTCATGCACACCCCTAGACATCTCCATTTGGCTATTGTTCGTCGTATCATTCGTTATTTGAAGGGTACTTCTAGTCGTGGATTATTTTTTCTTGTTGGATCGTCCCTTCAATTGATTGGTTACAGTGATGCGTATTGGGCTGGCTGCCTGAACACTCGACGCTCTGTTACAGGATGGTGTATATTTCTTGGGCCTGCACTCATTTCTTGGAAAAGTAAGAAACAAGCCTGGGTATCCAAGTCTTTAACCGAGTCTTAATATCGTGCTATGTCTACTGCTTGTTTTGAGATTATTTGGCTTCACGGTATATTGGCTGAGATTTCTTCAATCTGATCTCATGCCTCTCTATGCAAATAATACTAGTGCTATTCAGATTGCTGCTAATCCGATTTTTCATGAGTGCACCAAGCATATTGAGGTGGACTATCATTCTATTCGTGAAGCTTTTGACAATCATGTTATCTCACTTCCGCATATCACCTCAGATCTTCAACTTGCTGATGTCTTTACCAAGGCAATCCCTCGGCCTCGTCATCAGTTTCTCATTGGCAAATTGATACTTCTTGATCAGCCGCATCAATTTGAGGAGGCATGTTAGTAGGATATGCGGCAACCCTAATTAGGGTTACTTGCAATTTCAGCCCAGGCCCACTAAGTCTTGCGTTGTAAATGGGAAAGATTCCCCTGAATTGTTTCTGTACGGTTTGTATATATATGAAATAATAGAAGACATGAAGATCAATTTTTCAGACAAACTGACATTACAAACATTCAATAAGCTTTAAATCCATGCTCTCACCCATTTTTCTACATACAGAAGAAATGAGATCACTTTAGATCCAAAGGTCATTTCGTCTACCTTGTTAGTTGTTACTATTTATCTTCATACTTGGATTTTTTCTTTCCTTAAATACGTCAATATGTTATCTTTTTTGGTATATCAAGGAGTTGTTACCACAAATTGAATCTATGACCTCTACTCAAATCCCCATCCACCTTAGCCATTTGAACTATGTATGCCAATTCATCGATGTGTCATCTAAAACTAAAAGGGGGGAAAAAATACCATCCAAACAGTTTTTTAGTGAATAACTAAGTCAGTATTTTATATCGATTAGAATTCTCCCGACCAACAATGATGATTTTCTTGACCCTATGCATCTTTATCAACACAGACAAATAACCTCCCTATTACTTTAAGTATAAAACATTAACAACTAGTCTTCCAGCTCACCAGTACATAATTCACCATCCCGTTCGTCAATATGGATGGAAAAGTAAGTGGAAGCTCGTAACACAATAGAAATCGAGCATTTAAATTTATGCCATTTGCATAGTTCTCCAAAAAAAAAAAGTTGCTATGATGCCTTAAATTGTTAAAACTTAAATTTAATTCATTTCAAAATGCTTCACAAGTGATAACTCAGTGCATTACTGTTTTATCAAAAAGAAGAGGAAAAGAAGAAACAGGTGCACCAAATGATGCTATGTAGGTCCAGGGGCATCCACTTGCCTACAGCCCTACACCAAATAGAGGCTATTGGAGGGGCCTCTACTACGAATCTATGACCATCATCTCTCTATCTGAAGCAACATTCGATGACCGATGATTTGCTGTAAAACCCACTAGTTTAAGCTTTTGCTCAAGATCTATAATCCTCTTATATGGATGAGGGCTTAGAAAGAAGGCACAGTATCAGAGCTAGGGGCTCAATTGCTCAAGATGAACATTGGAAGCATAGGGACATATGAGGTCAAATTGCTGGGATCCTTTGATAATGCTAATCCCACATCAAGAATGATACAGAAAGATTTTGATTAATTGCAAATGGGTCAAGTGTTAAGTCAAATAATATCCAAATATCTTATCAACCCTCTTAAGACATGTGGCTGATTGTGAATGTAAGTTGATCAATACTCTGGAGTCTGGATATTTAACTGACAACACACACTAAAAAATAGACACTATTGTTGGAAAATAAATACCATTTCACTGTCACCAACAACAAACTTTTTTCCTACATGTATATCAGGCAACCCATCGCACAAGAGTTATGGTCGAAACTGGGTCAACATGCTCAGTAAACTGAACACACTTTAGTGTTTTTTACTCTATGACTCTCGAGATCTCAGAGTGATTCTATCTTCTTCGTTAAAGTAATGGAATTTAGCAATCTTTCTATTTGTCAGCAAAATTTTGGAGAAAATGATAATAAGCACGCCCCACTAGGGCCAGATATCATGTCAGGCACAGAATGAAGTGTTGAGTTCTCATTTCTTTGGAATCTTCCCACATTTCATCACAGAGGATCATTGGAATGCACAGAAACAAAAGCAGGAGAGGGGGAAAAAAAAGAAAGACAACAATAGAAAGTGTGACGGGCCAAAAAAACCTGAGAGTGCAGAGAAGCAGAAGCTTGGAGCAGGAAGGGTAACTGTTGAGAGATCTGGAGGCCCTGATGAAGAAGGAAGCAATCGTCATCTGGAGCCAAATTGATGAGATTGCAGAGAGTCACAGCTGAAGAACAAGGTAGCACCAACCTTTGAGCTCTGACTTTCTCTTTCTGTTTCAACTGCTGTCCTTACACGTGCAATCACACTGCGTGACACGTGGATATATAGTATTCGAGATCTTTACATATCTTGGCAGGGTTAGCTCTGTAGAATCGAACAAGTCCATATACATATTAAGACTTGTGGTATGTGGAACAATTTCCCATTCCCTTAAATTTAATTCTTATAAAAAATAACTAAAAAAACACATTAATTTTTTTAAAAATTAACTGATACAGAAAAATAAAAAAGAACAATACCATTGAATGTTCACTACGTAGCCATTATTATTTTTTACTAAGTATTCTCTATCAAAACAGATTTTAGTTCCATTTGTTTTCTTATATTTTTGTTAAGATTAGTGAGATTACAAAAGAACAATTTACGCTTTTATTTTGAATTGTACGCGGAAAGAGAATTTGTTCTTCGACTATATGTACAACTCAAGCCAAGGATTAAAGATTTTGCTATTTAACTTTATATGCAGTGCAGCATTTGTTATGGCTTTTCAAAAGGTCTTGTTTACTTTACAAATATATATATGGCAGCCAAACACGTTCAACCTCGTTATATTAATTAGCGAATCACAAGACCCTAAAAGAATATTAAGACGTCGTTGAGGGAAAAAGGAACCTACTTTAGACCAAACAGAATCACGTATCAAAAACGCTAAACTCAAAGGATATTGAGTCAACTGACCATATATATTTTTAATAAAATAAATCCAATATAAATAACATAAATAACATTACATTACTATTGAATTTCGTTGAAAGTTTACATTTGGAATAACATACACAAATATTGCTTTTAACAATTGAGTATATATGTCTCGCAGTCTCATAGGAGACCTAACCCTTAGAAAATGCATCCATAATCAGAATCTGCATCAACAAAAGGTTTATAAAGTATGAATAATAATAAGAGTTTTGCTAAAATATTCTAAAGATACTTGTTAAAGAAATCAAAATAAATAAAAAGTATTTTTTTTAATTTTTAATATACTAATGACTTGTTTACATGTAAAATTTACTATTTTGACTTTTTTTAACCATTATCCTTAATAAAACTCTAATAATAATAGTATAATTCATAGGGTTTGACTTTAGGGCCAAAGGTCCAAGAAGAAACCACAATGCCACATTAGGAACAAAGGAAACTTTACTTATATCAGCAAGCAAGGCTATAGAAAGAAAAGTAAGAACATCAAATATGTGGACACCCAAGGGGAAGAGAATGGTCATACTTAACAAGATGTTTCGCACAATTATTCTCTTCCTTGTAGGTATGCTGAAAGACAACTTGCAAGTCATAACTAAGAAAGTCTTTAATAAGGGACACGACCATTGCATTAGAGTGCCAAGCATTCAAAGCTGAATGAATACGATGAAGGGCACACTTAGGATTTGTTTGGTATGAAAATAGTAAAATTTATAAAAAATTTATATATAATGTTTGATAGTGTAAGGCAAAATCCAATCTTAGGGTTAGAGATATTGAATTCAATTATAATGAATATTAAAAGATACATTAAAATTCAAGTTCCATCCAATTATTTTAATTATTTTTATGTATAAGAAGAATTTGATGAATGAGCTTATACAATATAACGTTTACACCACCAACTAACTGATAAGGTTATAATATATTATATTACTTTATCCTATCAGATCTAATACGACATATCAAATAGGCCCATAGAGTGTGTCTCAATCACCAGTCTCGTTATTCTCATCTCACGAGCAATAGTCAAACCAATCCACCTTGGAGCTTAGCCATAGTGATAGAAACATAGCCCAAGTTGGCTGCAAAATAATTGAGATAACCAACAAACTCGTTCCTGGCTATGCCTCCACTCGCAACATTTCTTTGACTTCCAAGAAAGGAGCCATTCACATTCCATTTAACCCATCTAGCCTCAAGGGGAGTCCAAGCAACTAGGGTGTGATTCTGGGCTCGTACCCTGTTGAGACAAGAGTCTCTGGTGGACATAGCAATCTAGTACTCTACGGCAAAAGTATATATTCTAGGAATCCAAGAGGAGGTCACGTCTTTGGGGTCACTAAACATAGCTTTATTTCTCTGATGCCAAAAGAAGTTACATGCAATGGCAAATAGGAGATGCCAATCAATATTGGAGGGCCTTCAAAAATCACTTTCCAAATTTGAAAGCAACCAATCTCGCATATCCAGCCCAAAGAAAATAGTCCATTTCTGTGGGCTAAGAACCTTGCCCACGTATACCTAACAACATGACAATCTCTCCAAGCATGCAAGGTAGTCTCATCCCTAACACCACAAATAGAACAAACAACAAACCCTCAGCATATTAGTATGAAGGGCATCCTTCGTTGAATTTTATATTTATATATATATGTTACGTGGATTAATATTATTCAATGATTAAAATATTATTTAAATCATTAATATATATTAATTATAGAATTATATTTTATAACATAGCACTTAGTTAATTTATGAATATTGTAATTGAGCTTTTGTTGTAAGTAACCCGTGATGGGTTTGGACTGTTCATTTAGTAACTCGTTGAGAAGTCCCTACTCTCATCTGGTAAGTTATAAACTGTTTTCCCATTAGGTAGTTTTTGGTACGCATAGAAAAATCTACCAGGATTGAGGGCAGTTTCTCTCACACACGCAAATTCTCGTGATCCCTTTACTGAACAACAATGAATTATGGAATCATGTCAAGTGCACATTATTAATCTATCTCTTGAATACAATTCGTTTAATATGTTATAATCTTGTATCTATAATTGATCTAGGTTATAGAATTGCTAAAATAAATCCATCAATTAGTATCAAAGCCAAATAGATACAGATCATGGCTATTATATTTTCTTTTCCATATTTTCAATTGGATCTTTGTTTTTGACCGAATGGATCAAATTAGTTTAGGCTATTCGTAGATATTGTTTTTCCAATTTCACTGATACCATAATCATTTGTTTTTATTGGAGAATTCAAGATGAAATTATGAAATTACCTAAACCCTATTTTTGTTCTATGCATTCTTCAAATCTTTTTTTGTGATTTTTTTAATAATTATAAAAAAAAGGTATGTGCATCTTCTTTCCTCGATGCTGGTCCGTTTTGGTGTGTTTTTCGGTGAGAAAGTGGTTGTTGGAGCCACTACACGAGAACCAGCAAGGATCTCTCCCATGGCTGCTGCATTGCAGTTTTAGGGAGGAAGAAGAAGATCAACTCCTACCCACGACACCCAGACGCACACCAAGGAATGTGTTGCTCACGCATAGGTCAAATATTATTAGACCCATTATAGTGAGAACGACCAAAGATTAAAGATTTCTCATCGTAAATGTAGAAATGTACTTTTTTTTTGTTTGTTATCAACATAATAGTATTTTAATATATGATATATAATATAATATTATATCATATTATATTATATTATTATAATATATTATCAAATACTTGATCATGTGGACAAATATGAATATTATTTCATATATTATAATATTATGAGAATTTTTATTTAAAATATTGTGGTACTGTATTGAAGTGCTTTGCATGATTATGATATTATTAGAGTGTTGTACAATCTATACTCTCAGATTTTGGACCTAAAATTTTATATTTTTGTGACTATTCCTTACTCTACTAGTGGCTCTTTGGCATATGAGACTTTCCCTGTTAATGTTTCATAATCATGATTTTTTTTTAAATCTATATGTGAGTTGAATTTTTTTTATTATACATAATATAAATTTATCATATTCTATTAAGCATAATTGCTGATAATTTGTATAATTGTGAGTTCACCTATCGTGGGTACAATTGTACAAATTTTGTGAGTTGAATGATTAAAAAAAAATTAATCATAATTTTTATTGCATTACTAGTAATTACAACCTATAGGTGTATTGTTGTTAATGTAATTTGTTATTATACAATGTACTGTTAGATTTATGCTTATGTCAATTTTTTTTAATACTTTATCAGTATTAGAAATTTTGGTGATATAAGATTTGTGTATCGTATTATTATATTTCTTATTTATTATGATTCGGGATCTTTAAGCAGGACCATGATAAGTAAAAAAATTTCTAAATGGCTTATTTGGCTGAGCATACAGAATCATTTAATTCTCTTGTTGCATGATAACAATGTGCATATTAAATGTTTCCTTTTATTGTTTTCATGCCAGCCTCTTTACCTATGCAATTGACTGCTGTCAAAACTTTGAATGTGACTAATTTTGAGGATTGGAAATAATCTCTGGATCTTCATTTGGTTATCACTAATATGGACTCGGCTTTGAGAGAAGAAGAGCATGCTGCTTTTACTACTGAGTCCACTACTGCTGAAAAGGCTTTTCGTGAAAAATGAAAGCACTCAAACAGGGTGTGTCTTAAGGTGATGAAATACACTATGAAGAAGTCAATTAGACAGAACATTCTAGATAGCAAGAATGCTAAAGAATTTCTGAAATCTGTTGGTGAGAAATTCACGACTTTTGATAAAGCTCAGAAGGGCCAATATCTTTCTTTGATTAAGAAGACTAAATATAATGGTGTTAGTGGAGTTCGTAAGCACATCATGACGTTAGTGTATTATTTTAATAAATTGAAATCTCTCAATGTTGATCTCGGTGAGAGTTATCTGATCTGGCAGGGTCTGGAGTCACTCCTTTCTCAATTTGATGTTCTGAAGACCTCTTACAACACTCAGAAAAATGAGTGGACAGTTGATGAAATGATTATTATTGTCTCTTAATAAGAGGATTCTATAAGGAAAGGGAAATCACACAATGTTCAGTTTGTTGCTTCTACTTCTGGTACTAAAAATGAGAAAAAGGAAAGTTACAAAGGTAAGTTTCAACATGCTAAGAAGAAATTGGGAAAAATATCTCAACACCTAGAATCTAAGAAGAATTTCTTCAAGCCTAACAAGAATTTCTTCAAGGGAAACTGTAAGAGAAGTATGGCCATAAAGTGGATGATTGTTACATTCTCAAGAAGAAACTTGAGAAGTAATGTACACTCCTAGCTTTAGCTTGTTTTGAATCAAACGTGATTGATGTTGCTCTCAATACTTGGTGGTTTAACTCAGGTGCATCTATTCACATTGTGAATTCTTTACAGGAGTTCACAAGTCTGAGGAAGCCAAGTAATGCTGAATCGAATATCATTGTGGGAGATGGAGCTAGAGTATCAGTGGAAGAAATAGGACTAGTTACCTTGTATTTACTTTATGGACATAGTTTATTGTTGAAAGATGCTGTTTATGTACCTTTTATAAGAAAGAATTTAATTTCAGTTTCAGCTTTGGATAGATGTGGCTACTCTTTTGAATTTGGTAATGGAAAAGTTGTTGTTTGTTTTAATTCTGTTGCCGTTGGTTCAAGAGTTTTGTGTGATGGGCTATATATGCTGAATTTGAATGATATGTCTGTTAACTCTGTTGTTGGAAATAAGCGTAGCAGGACTGATGAGAGTTCTTTTATGCTATGACATAGACGCTTGGGGCACATCTCTAGGCCCCGAATTGAAAAACTGATTAAGGAAGGTGTTCTTCATAACCTTGACTTCTCTAATTTTGATACTTGCGTAGAACATGTTAAAGGCAAGTTCACTACCAAAACTAGGAATAAAGGAGCAAACAGGTGTGATGATGTGCTACAGTTGATTCACACAGATATGTGTGGACCCATTACACCCACTGCTATGGGTGGATATAGGTATTTTATTACCTTCATAGATGATTTCTCTAGATTCGGTTGGATAGATCTTCTCTAGGAAAAATTTGGTTCTTTGGATGCCTTCAGATCCTTCAAGGCTGCTGTTGAATTGAAGACAGACAAGAAGATCAAATGTGTGAGGTCTGATAGAGGAGGTGAGTATTACAGCAGATATGATGAAACTGGAAGAAATCCAGGACCGTTCACTAGATTTCTCGATGAATGTGGAATTGAAGCTCAATATATTATGCCTGGTACTCCTGAGCAGAATGGAGTTGCAAAGAGACGTAACCGCACGCTTATGGATATGGTGAGATGCATGTTGAGCCATTCGTCATTGCCAGATTTTCTTTGAGGAGATACTTTAAAGACTACTGTGTACATTCTTAATTAAGTACCCAGCAAGTTTGTATCGAAAACTCCCTATAAGCTGATGACTGGAAGGAAGCCGAGTTTGAAACACTTTCATGTGTGGGGTTGTAAGGTAGAAGTTAGACCTTATAATCCTCAGCAGAAGAAGCTTGATCTTAAGACTGTTAGCGGCTTCTTCGTTGGCTACTGCGTGGGCTCCAAAGGTTATAGATTCTATTGTCCTTCTCACTCTATGCGAGTCATCAAGTCTGATCGAGCAATATTCTTTAAGGATGATTTAGATAGTGGGAGCCATACATCACAACCAGTCACTCTTAAAGAAGATCGGACCATAGTTCTTATATCGGTTGTTTCACTTCCTATAGATATCATGGTTCTAGTAAATCATAATGATGATCAGACTTTTCGAGGAGAAGATGATGTAGTGGCACCACCCACTAATGAACAGGAACCAGATGACATTGCTGAAGTAGTCTCATTAAGACAATCTCAGAAAGTACGCAGGCCTTCTATACCAGATGACTATGTAGTGTATCTTCAGGAGCACGAGCTTGATCTCCATGATGACGACAATCCTATAACTTTTAAGGAGGTAATCTCTAGCTCTTATGCTTCTGATTGGCTAAATGCTATGTATGATGAATTGTCTTCTATGTCTCATAATACTGTTTGGGATCTCGTGAAGTTACCAGTTGGTTGCAAACCCGTTGGGTGTAAATGAGTTTTCAAAACCAAACATAGTCCAAATGGTAGAGTTGAGAGGTACAAAGCTAGACTAGTAGCAAAAGGCTATAGTCAAAGAGAAGACATTGATTATAAGGAGACTTTATCACCGGTCTCTACAAAAGATGCATTTTGAGTTGTTATGGCTTTGATAGCTCACTTTGATTTAGAACTTCACCAGATGGACGTGAAGACGACTTTTCTAAATGGAGATCTAGCCGAGAATGTTTATATGGTTCAGCCTGATGGTTTTGTTGAAGCAGGTAAGGAGCATTTGGTTTGTAGACTTAAAAAGTCCATTTATGCACTGATCTGAGGCATTTTCTTTGAAGCCAAAAGAAGTAACAACCTGATCAAATTTCAAATACCATTGCTTGGATGCATGTTTCAGTCCATAAAGTTTAACGCAGCTGCTAGCAAGAAGAATATCGTCGACATATAGAACAAGAATATCCTCAAGCAGTTTAACATGCATTCTTGCTCCCTATGTGCTACACCTATTCAAAAGGGTGATAAACTCTCTAAATCTCTATGTCTTCAAAATGATAAAGAGATAGTAGAAATGAAAAAGGTCTTATATGCTTCCGCTGTTGGTAGTTTAATGTATGCTCAAGTTTGTACTTGTCTCAATATTGCCTTTGTTGTTAATGCTTTAGGGAGATACTTAAACAACTTAGGTTTGGGTCATTGGAAAGCCATGAAAAAGGTCATGAGATATTTGCAGGGAACCAATGATTATTTGTTAACCTATAAGAAGTCTGATCAACTTCAGGTCATTAGTTATTCTGATTCTGATTTCGCAAGTTGCCTGACGACCCAAAATCTACTTCTGGCTCTATTTTTATGATGATAGGAGGAGCTATTTCTTAGAAGAGCGTCAAACAAACTCTTACAGCTACTTCTACCATGGAGGCAGAGTATGTCGCTTGCTATGAGACTACTTGTCAAGCCATGTGGCTAAAAAACTTAATCTCTAGCTTTCATATTGTTGAAAGCATATCTAGGTCACTTGTGATATATTGCGACAATACTGCTGCTGTGCATTTCTCTCAAAACAACAGAAGCTCTTCTCGCTCAAAGCATTTTGATATTAAATATCTGTTTGTTAGAGAGAAAATTCTAGAGTTTCAAACTCGAATTGAGCATCTTGCTACAAAGAACATGTTAGCAGATTCACTAACTAAAGGCTTAACTGTTGGAGCTTTTCAGAATCACGTAGTTCATATGGGTTTAGTTAAGTCTTTTGATGTTTTGGATTAGTGAGAATTTGAAATTTTATATTTACTTATTGTCATTCTTATGATATATGTATGAGATAACGTCATTGTTATTATCATATCTCTTATAGCATTTTCAAATGCTTGAACTATTCTTGGATTGCATATTTCTCTTAATTAATTATGTTTTTTCATATTATTTTTTATGTAAAATATGAGCATTTAACATGTATGATCTACTTCCCTATCGTATACTATTTCTGCAGAATTAAAGCTTATATTTCTTAGATTATTGGTTGACATGTGCTTTGACCATAATTGGTATTCTAATCTTAATGATTCTTGTATTTTAATGATTGACTAATGCTATCCAAGTAGAAGAATTGTTGAATTTTATATTTATATATATATGTTATATGAATTAACATTATTCAATAATTAAAATATTATTTAAATCATTAATATATATTAATTATGGAATTATGTTTTACAACATAACATTTGGTCAATTTATAAATATTACAATTGGACTTTTGTTGTAAGTAACTCATGATAGGTTTGAACTGTTCATTTAGTAGTCCGTTGAGAAGTCTCTACTCTCATCTGATAAATTATAAACTGCTTTCTCATTAGACAATTTTTGATACGCATAGAAAAACCTACTAGGATTAAAGGTAATTTCTCTCATACACTCGAATTCTCTTGATCCCTACAATAATGGATTATGAAATTATGTCAAATACACATTCTTAATCTATCTCTTGAATACAATTAGTTTAATATTCTATAATCTTGTATTTATAATTGATCTAAGTTTATAGAATTGCTGAAATAAATCCATCATCCTTGTCACATAACCACACAAAAAACCGAAGGCTATGGGGGGGGGGGTGTTTCAGCGTCCAAATTCATTTGAAAAGGGGATCCCCTTAATCCCCCATGCATTGGAACAAATATCATAAGCTAAATTTACAGAACCTGCCATTCTGCACAGGGAGCCAAGCATCAAATTCATCAAAGTCCGAAGGCTGTGTGTGTGGGGAGGGTGTTCAGCGTCTAAATTCATTTGAAAAGGGGATCCCCTTAATCCCCCATGCATTGGAACAAATCTAAGCCAATTTTACAGAAAACCTGCCGTTCTGCACAGGGAGCCAAGCATCAAATTCATTTGGTGCTGTAGGAAAGGAAGCCATTTGAGGTAATAGTATCATAAAAATCCACTTGGAGTGGTGACAGAAGCTTTTCCATATCCCAACCATCCTCATGTGTAAACTCAGCAGCAGTCACACACTTCTAGATTATCTATATTGCAAGTGGCGAAGTCAGTCAGCTTATTTATCCCAGTAAGCCAATGGTCAAACCAAAAGTTAGTTGACTTGCCACTTCCAATTTGCCACAAGAAGTTTTGGTGAAATAAATCTCAACAAGTTAGACCTGTTTTTAATGCTTGGGATTATGTTACTACCCCGACCATATTTTACACGAATTATCCTGGCCCAGAGAACATCAGGGTGATGAATGAGCTCCCAATTAAGCTTGATCATGCGACTGAATTCAAGCTTCGACAATGACAAAAACCCAGTCCACCACTCTGCTTAAACTGGCAGACCATTCCAACTATCCAAATGAAGTTTACAACATGATTTCAAATACATGCAAGGGTATTTGCATTGGATAGCTTGGGATTTTAGCTATGGCACTCTAGGCAAGCGTAACTCTTCTAGCGAGCGAGGGAAAGGGTATTAGCTCACCAGCCATTCAACCTAGAGGAGACTCTATCAATAATATATTTTGTGTGTCTAGAAGTCCTTTCATGTAATAATGGAATCCCCAGGTATCCACCGAGGTCATTTGCGAGTCTATATCCAAATGCTTGGCTCAATTCATGCTTTCTGGAGCTGTGAACATTCTTAGAAAAGAAAATACAAGATTTATCATAATTCACATGTTGCCCAGAGCTTATGCAGACTAACTCAAGGAATCCTTAAATTACTTGAACTTGGGCCATGGAAACTTTTGCAAAGAGAACTGTCATCGGCAAAGCAATAGCAAATAAGCCTTTTCTAAGTTGATTTTGATGGCCATAAAACCAATGTCCCCTTTCTTGGTTCGCATAAAGTGAATAACTTCTTGTGCGGTAAAAATATTATCTGAACTTGCCAAATGTTAGATAATAATCATGTGAAAACCCAAGCGAAATAAGAAATAGGCCGTCCAAGATTATAATAAAAAATTGCAAAATCAATGTAGTGCTGTTATTTAACTCCTATCTCGTGGGTTAAACAAGAGATGAAGCTGATGACAACACAAAATCTTCGAGTTTTTCAGACCCGGAACCAATTATGAAGGAACAGGGTATAGTTAAACTCTAGGAAAAATTGGATTAAATCAAATAGTTCACCACTAAAATATCTACCTAAATCATAATAAATTCGAAAGTTCAAAACACCCCATATAGGCGAACAATTATGTGAAATACTAGGTAACCTCAGATCAACCATTGCTGTCATTGGGAATGTAGCAACACCAAGTAGGTTCCCCCTGAAAACAGGGTCTTGGATACACTACAACCTCAAACAAGTTGGATTGAAACATCATTGGTGGATTTACAAAGCCAGAGGTTTGAAGGGAAACTAAATCACAACATAATTTATAACAGACATTATATTTTAGGGAGACAGGATTACACATAAAAAAATGTAAAAAGGAAACCAGGATTTTCTCCTGAAACGAAGTGAATTAGAAGAAACTTGAAAACAAATAGAAATAATACACTTCCTCATAATTTAAAGCCTCGGCAGAATCCATTGATGTCATATGCATGTAGCTTCACCAAGTAGGTTCTCCCTGAAAACAGGGACTTGGCTCCACAACATCTCAAACAAGTTGGTTATATCATCACTGGCAACATTATGAACCAAACTAGCATATCTCAGTTCTTCAAAAACAATGAATAAGAATCACAGTAAAAATAGATTCATATAACAACTACATTATTGAGAGGCTCAGAATATGTAACAGCTCTATCAATCACGATTTTTCAGAAGCAGAACTGGCATTAGAAGCTGAATAAATATCCTCATAGCCAACTATTAAATTAATATCGAGATTAACAAAAACGAAATATTAATAATACTATCAATTGAAAATGACACAGATTTAAAGAGGAAAACAAATTTTATTTTTTAAAAGAACAAAAAATCAAAAACTTGGCTCATATCAAGAAATTCAACCATTTTTTTCTCCTTTGTGCTTCATCAAGAGTTCTCAGAAGCGCGGATAACATGTAATCATCGCCAAGAAATTCAAAGAAATAAAAATAAAAGTCAAACTTTAAGATTGAACTAATCATGTGACCGGTATTTTCGGAGGAAGAAACACTTTAAAAGGTAAGAACCCCAAATCGAAAACGACCGATTATTCGATTTGCGCCTCTAGGACTAGCTCCAATTTCACGGAACACATGGTGTTCGAAAATAAGCTGAAGGTATAGCGAGGCAAATTCAATTCAACACAATCAAGAAGAGAGAAAGGAAGAGGTGAAAAGGGGGGATTTTGCCGTTGTTTTGACACAGATCAGCCAAGGGAAATTGGGGCTAAACTGCAACACGAACGGCGGCGATTTTGCACGTGCATTGGGGCTTTCGCGTCATCGATCTCTCGGAGAAGCCCGGGAGGCATCGTGCGGAGAATTCGACGAAGATTGAAGCCAAATTTGTACGTGGTAGGGTCTAATTTCGAAGGAATCTTGAAGATTTTCAATCGCTGCGAAACCCTAATCGCTTCAAGTATAAAAGCAGTGAAAGGACATTGACGGTTATATAGGCGCACCAAAACCCCAGAAACCCTAGAAAACACTCTCACCAATGGTGGTACTATTCAGTGGCGTTCAATGGGTAAAGTTTACCCGAATCAACGCGTTCAACCCGATCCGATTAAACTTATAGGTTAGATTAGATGGTCCAATTAAATTTTGGTTAAAATAAAAATAATCCTTATAATTTTACTCAATTTAGATTTTGCTCTTTATAATTTTTTTATATTGGTCTTATAATTTTACTTATTTGAATTTTAGACTTTACCGTTAATGTATTGGTTCCTATTATTAATGCATTAGTACTTATAATTTTTGCTCATTTAATTTTAATCATGTAGTTTCAACTTATTGATATATTTCCGTGTATTTTTAATGAATAAATGATTTTTATAATTTTTAATTATTAAAGTATTGGTCCTTGAGGACTAAAACCTAAATAAGTAAAATTATAAATAAGTAAAATTATAAAGGTTGATATTCAAATAAAATGATTATAAGGACTAATATCTAAATCAAATGAAACTATAAAGATTAAAAGTTTAATTTTAATATATTATTAATGTAATTTTTTTTACATAATCAATAATTATATATTATATAAATGTAATTTTTGAAATAACAAAAATTTTTTTTAATGATTTAATAATATATAATTGTGTGATAGTGTTAAAAATATTTATACTAATAATGCATTCAAATTAAATTTGAAAAGAATAATTATTTATTTTAACCTTAAATTCGGTCAACCAAACTTTCAATGATTTTTTTTTTGGTTTAATACTGACATTAAGTTTGAACTTATGATTTCTTATAAATTATTCAAATTCCTTGTCATTTTCTCAATTTTAGTGGTTTGAATATTTATTTTTTATTTTTAAATTTTAATTTAAACTTACCCAATAATTTTTTTAATATAAAATAACATCATTTTCAAAACTTTTTGTTAAAAATAAAAGCATTAATTTAAGAGAATGCTTATGAATCAACAAGTTTGATTTATTAAATTTTTTTAATATAAATATAAATTTAAATGTATATAAAAATTATCAATTAAAATTTATAACTTTCTTATATTTATAATTATTCATAAAAATAATAATTAAATTAAATTTTTGTACAAATTTAAATGTTATTAAAAAATTTATAAAAATTTAACTTTTAATTTAAACTATCAATTTGTTTTAATAATAAATTAATAATCCAAAATCATTGATAATCTTTTGAGTCCATTTAAGATGATATCAACTAGGTAATGTAATGATTGAGATGAGTCTCATATTTTTTTAATTTATATCTTTTTAATTAAAAACACTCTGCATTAGATAGGAGATTTGGGACATCTGGAATATACAAAGCCAGAATGTGTAGCAATATCCTTCCCTTAATTTTGAAAAGCCTCAAATTATGAGAATGGAATAAAATATAGATGTCTTATTATTTTTATGTTCAAATAATGATTTAAAAATAGAGTCCCAATGAATTTAAATTTGACAAACACTTTTTTTTTTGTCAAGTCGATCATGATTAGGTAGAGCTTAATTCGTGTTAAATGTTGTCTTTTTTCTAAAAGCCTTCATAATCTTCCATTCCTTTTAAAATATATATATTATGACTAAATAATAGAAGAATATGGGTGTTCATAACCAAATAAAAACTATCTAAATCATAAAAATTGAACTGAAAACCAAACAAAATTTGTTGAGTTTGATTTTGTTTGGTTTTCTTTTTGGTATGAAACCAATCAGTTTGATTCGATTTTTAGTTTTTAATTATAAAACTGAATCAAATCAAACTAAAACAAATTTGTATTATTTTTTTATATCTTTTTTGTAATTTACTTACTTATACATGATTACATCTTAACTTATTGTTGTTTTTATAAATAAAAAATAGGTTAACTTGTTCTTTATATCTATTGATGATAATTTTATTTAAGATTTTTAAGCAAATTTGCTATTGATTGAGTTATAGAAAGGGCGAAAAAGTGAAGTTAAATTTGAGTTTATTTAAATCAACAAGTGTTGCATGCAGTGGTAAACAATTTGTGCTTTTAGAGGAAAAATCAAAGTTCAACTCTAGAGAAAATAATTATTAAGAGAGTTTCTTAATCGCGATAATAACCAAAAAATTAAATAACAACTCTTGTGAATATATCATTATCAAAGACCAAATTTTGAGTCCATTTAAAAAAAAATATTTATTTGATAAAAAATTGATTGAATTGAACCAAATCAAAACAATTAAACTTAATTTGGCTTGGTTCAATTCTCTAATTAGAAGCAAATTAAGTGGTTTCTAATATAGAATGGTTTGGTTCAAATAACTTTTCCCTAAAAAATTTAACTAAAAATCTGCAAACCCTTTCATAAAAAGACTCTTTTTAATATAGCCTTACACAGTTTTATTATATTGTAATTTCATTTAAAACAACTAATTCTTAAATAAATTAGGCATTTTGTTATTATTTTATTTAAATAATTAATGAAATTGTGTATGTGATAATATTTTTTGATGTTTGACTAAAGTATTTTTACAAATATTAATGTGATCATAACCTCCAAATCGAGAATGGTGCTTAGGTAAACTATCGCAAAGTGTATTTGGTAATATACACATGAGAAAGACAACTTTAAAAATAAAATTTTTAAGAAAATACTTATTATACATCGATAAAAAACAATTTACTAAGAGGGTTTATATAACAGAATCAGAGTAGGATTATGAAAAAAAAGTAAAATGAAACTAAATATAATTAAAAAAACAAAATAATGTGAATATAAATATATGTAATTAGCATTACTCAAAATTTTATGATCACAACCGGTCAGCTATTTATCTACCACCATTTTTTTATATTTACCAATGTCTTTCCTCGTTAATAATCCAAACACGAGAAAGCCAACTCCTCATCTATTGACTATTGCATCCCTTAAGTCCTTCTAATATTTCATTTTGTTTGATTAAACATTAAAAATTGAAATTGAAACATAAAATTTTATTTTTATTTTTATTTTTTTAAAATTAAAATTAGTTTAAAATCTTAAATTTTATATTTAAAATTCATTTAAAAAATTAAGATAAAAAATTACAATTTAAATTCAATTATAATTTTATTGTTTAAAGTATGATTTAAAACATTAAAAATTTATTTACAAAATTAAAACTAACAAAAATATTCATACAATAATATTTTTATAATATATTGATTTTTTTAAAAAACCTTATAAATTTTTGGAAAAAAATAAATATCACAATTGTAATAATTTTTATATAAATATAAAAAAATAATATTTTATATAAATATAAAATCTCAATAAAATGATTGTTCATAAATCTATAAGAAAATTTAATTTTTAAACTATAAAATTAATAATTCTTAAAGTATAAATTAAAAATTAAGAAAGACTTAATTTAATTATTTTTTAATTCCATAAACTTGATTTATGAAATTACATTTCTAATTTTAAATAACATTTTAAACATAAAAATTAGAATTAAATATATCTAATTAATTCAAAACTTTAATTTTATATTCACAATAACCAAATGGACAATAAATGTTTCAAACATAGCCTGAAAATTCAAAATGAAAAATGATTAATCCTCCTAACTCATCCTCTTAATTCTTTTAATTATTAAATGAAGAAAGATTGAATACTTTTTATGTTCTTAAGATATTGATTGTATTTAATTTTTTATTTAATATTTTCTTTATTAAGTTAAGAGGATTGCTAGGAGGATGTTTCAAAGATATAACAAAATTCAAAATTGGTATGACAAATAAGATGTTGGCTGCATTGGCTGCTAGACAGAAGTTTCCAAGTAATCATACATGAAAATTGCAAATGCATTTATTGAAAGTCTACTAGTACTTCGGGAATGCTTAAAACTAGTTAATTGAAGAACTTCACAGGAAATTCTAGTTCACATTTAACCAGTTTATAGTCCTTCCCATGGTATTTATGAATCTTGAAACCGCTGGCTCTATTACAAACATTGACAAAGCTTCTAAAGACAAGCATATAGCACAGCCTTGTGATGCACTGCTCCCTTATACACCATGCAATGAACACCAAAATAATAGCAACAAGGAGTACAGAAAAATAACTGCCTAACATCTACATCATGTGCTACCTCAAAACTTTATAGACCACCAAACTTCATTCTTCTTTAGATTCAGCGATAAGTTAGTTCTTGGCAATTATACTATCATCCATGTCAAGTGCCGATACCCAACCCACTTAGCAGCAACACGTACGCCAATGGCTAAAGCTGCAACAAGAAGTGGAATTGGAAGCCTCCTCTCTGCTGTTTCAACTTCTTTAACTTCTTTCCCTTCTGAAAGCATTTTGGAATACTGAAAAATAGCTAAGGCCATGTATGAAATAATCACCAAAACTCTAACCCAAGGCTCTCCAACCGCGGCAAGTAAAGCTGCAACAGGCATTGCAGATGAAACATCATCTCTCCTTTTGAGAAATTTTGAAAAACTATACAGCCCAAGCAGAAGGGTCCAAAACAAAGGTTCAGAAATATAGCCTCTAACAGCGGCATAGCCAATAAGACCAGAAACAGTCAAAACATAAGGTTGGTTGTTAATACAGTTTGGAACGGTAGCTTCAGCAACAGCTAAAACAACTGATGCCAGCAGAATGATGATGGTCAGGTCTGGTACAGGAGCATTGGCAATTATCCAAGAGTAAAAAGCCCGGATGGTGTAAAACAAATCCTCAATGCATCTAATTGAAAAAGTGATTGGATTTCCTATGAAACGGTAGACAACTGCCAAAGCATATTTCAAGAGGTACCCTATAAAACGAACGATACCAAATGCAGCATTCCTCCAGTTTGACAGTTCGAATAGAACAGCTCTCCAAGCATAGATGAGAAAAGCCAGTACTGTATATTGACACAGAATCAAAATGTTACATAAGCATATAAAAGAGAGAACCTGTCAAAGGGGTTCTAAATGGAAACTGAAAGCATATAACTCTTAACTTCAGATGCAAGGTTTAAGCCATATTTTTAAACAGCATCAACAATAGAGGAAGGAAGCACCTAAATACATAGCCCTTCCCCAGATACAGAGGCCTTAAGGTTACAGAGTAATCAGAACTAAGTTAACTTCTTCCTAGTGATCATCTCTCAGCAATAATAAATTTCTCCCAATATATGAAATGAAGATGAAACAAACACAAGAAAAATTGATGTATGAAAACTCTTCTTCTACATGATGTTGATACATTTATCAAGAAGTGAATGTGTGTCTAAAAAGTTTTGAATCAATACTCCAACAAAACTTAAAGAGTTACAGTACCAATAAAAAATCTAAATTTGGAACTGAATTTCAACATGATTGATCATCATTATACATGTACATGTCAAAGTCCCAGCGGCTAATGCTTGAATGATTTTCAACGAAAATAAGATGACAAGGGCCAAATGCTTACCCATGTCATGAAACGCCAAAACATTATAAAAATTCATACTTCATTGTAAAAAAAAAAAAAAAAAGTTTTCCCCCATTTAAAAAACAAGGTCATTCTTCATGAAAATTTTTAAAAAAAAAGCCCATAAAGACAATCATCACTCTGCTGAAAAGAGAAAAAAAAAAATGAAACCAGTGAATGAGATAAATCAAGTTTAATTTTTTTTTCCTTCCCCTTTTCCCACAATCAAGTGCAGAAACAAACAGAGAGAGAGAGATGGACTGACCCACAAACCATGGCCACCTAACAGGAGGGTCAGGAGCTTCTTTGGTGAGGTACCTAAACCGCTCCGGCATAGTGCTCCGCCCTCGAGCCTCCTTCTCAGCTTCATCCAACCCAACAACATCAGCTCCACCATTGTCGTTTACAGCGAAACACATCCATAGAGAGAATCTGGGTATTTTGGGGGAAAACCCAATAAGGTTGGGTCTGAGTTGAGGCGTAAAGGCTTGGACTTTGGGGAAAGAGAGAGATGGGAATGGTTGGCATCGGTGGGAAGATGAGGGTGCTATGGGGAAAGTGGCATGGGGTTTGAAGGAGAGGCTGGGAGATATAAGGGATGGGATTGAAGTTGACATGGCTATGGCTTTGTCTTCTATTAGAGAGGGATTGCCATTGTTTTTTCACTGAAGTGGAACAAAATCGTCAATCTGCACAGTGTTTGATAGCAGCTACTACCCTACTTGCTTTTCGCTTCTTCCCTCTTCTCTTTGGAATAATAAAATTGTTTTTCTTTTTGCAGCAAATTTTTTCTTTCCTTTTTTCTTTTGGCATTAGTTAGGTTAGTAGTTCTCTTCCTATTGCTTGCTTTGGGTATGTAGATATTAAAAAAAAATCATAATTTTCTTATATTACTTTTTTATATTATTTTTATATTATTTTTATACCATTAATTATATTATTTTATTATTATTATTTTTTACTTAATTACAATCATTAAAAATGATATATAAAACGATGTTAATTGAAAAATGTTGAATATCATTTTTCTAAAAAAAAGTATAAATCACATTATGCAACGTAACCCAAAAAAAACAGATTATGCAAATTTTTGATGTGTTTTTTAGATAATAAATTAATTATATTTTTGGTATTTTTTTATCATAATATATTTATGTATTTAAATTAACTTTATTTATATATATTATGAACTTTATAAAAATTGAAGTACTAAAAAATGTAAAATATATTTTTATTTATTTATTTTATCTTAATATAAATTTTATTAAGAATGAGCATAAAAAATCAACGAAGAAACACTAAATTATGGGAATTTCCTAACCAAATGCTATGATTACAACTTACAATATTTAACATAACGGGGAGGGAATCAACCACCATTAGCTACCATATTACATGCTCAAGGAACATAACCACATAAAAACTAGAAAACAAAATGCAAAAAGATAGATGTTTCTAATGATAGATTCACTATAAGAGAAGTCGTTAACTCTTCGTCGATGCAAGAATAAACATTATTAGCATCACACTCAAGATGAATTTTCCTGAACCTCATCTCTCACTCAAATAGTAATTCCTCTCTAAACTTAAACCGAACTATTAAACCATAAGTCCTAAACATTATTAGCATCACTTTCAAGATGATTTTCCCCTAAATCTCATCTTTCATACAAATAGCAATTATTCTTAAGTTATAAGGACTTTTTTACTTAAGTAGTACAAGTTGAAAATCAAATTTCTACTTAATTGTAAGTTAAAAGTTAATTTTTGAAATAGTACAAAGTAAATAATAAAATATAATAAGTCATATTTGTTAAACACAATTTATACTTAAATAATTTTTTATTTTATTTTTTAATAATAAGCCGTGTCTCTCGTGCTTCTGAGGCACGACTTATCCAATGATAATTTTTTTAATTATATTTAGGTAAGTCATGGTTTCTTTTAAAAAAAAACAAGTGAATTTATGTTTTTATTATGGTTTGTAATTTAATAATAAGACGTTTTGCGTAGTTTTTTTTTTAGTTAACTGATTAACTTAAAAGGAAAACAATTTATAGAAAAAATAAAGTTAAAAAAATTATTCAATATATTTTATAAAGAAAATAAACAAATTTATTATTCATCAATTGAATTCATTTTTATGCGCGATTTGGTATCATAAAGAAGTTTTTTTTCTTGTATGTAGTGGTTGAATCATTTATTCTTGTTCAACTCTTTGTATTCGACATCCTCTTATTCTTACTATGTCGCCTCTTGCTCTTAATCATTGTTGTAGTGGTGTGGGGTCCTCATCATTACTACCATGTTCAGTATCCTCTCTATTGATATTTTGTGAAGGCATAGTAGGACGATAATATAAAACTAAAACTTTATATCAATAAATGTAAAGAAGTTATAATAAAAAATATAATTAATATTCTTAATAAATACTTCTAGTATAGAGAATTACACAAGAATGAGCTGGGTTTGATACGAAGTAATAGTGATTGAAAGAACATGTAAAACACTTAAATATGAACTAGCAACAAAAGGAGATGATAGAATTTATAGATACAAACCTGTCAAGTCACGACTTATTATTAAATTGAAAAGTTTAATAAAAGTCGTGGTTAATACATATGATTTCATATGACATTTAAAAAAAAAAAGTAAGTCGTAGCTCACAAACACGACTTACTTAAATTAAAATAAAAAAATAAACAAATCGTGCTTGAGACTTACTTAAAATATAATTAAAAAATACATATTTTCTAACTACGACTTATTATACATTATTATTTAACTTGAACCATTCTAAAAATTAAGTTTTTACCTACACCTATATACAAAATTAATTTTCAAAATATACCATTTTACTAAAAAAAAACCAAGTTATAAGCTTACCTTTATGGGCTTCTTATACTTCTCTCATATCCTCTCTCTTCTCTCTCTCTCTCTCTAAGCAATCACCGTCATTACTAACATTATGTTTAGATGTTTTTTTATTAATAGAATAAAACATAATAAGTGGGGATGGACCGAAAAGAGAAGAGAATGAATGAAATATAGTTACCTTTTTATTTATTTGAAAAATTAATAAGAGAATGGAATGAAACTTCATTAATATTGTTTTGGAGTTATATTATAAAGGAAATGAATAGAACAATTATAATTTTTAACTTTCCAAATAGTTCTTTTAATAGCCCTTTTAATTTTAAATGTCACATATAATTTTTAGTTTTGTTATTTTTTGTAATTATCTTATCCATTAATTTCAATTGTGACACTTGCAACACCCTCAATAAAAGTATGCATTCTCTATAACCAACTATTGACCAAAAGTAAAAGACAAGCAAGCCCAAAAGAAAAATGCCATTAAAATTCATGACGATAATTTGAAATAGTTTGGCAATTGAAATGGTTTGACAATTGAGAAAAGTCAGCCTCTATTTTGGAATGGTTTGACAATTAAACAAATAAATAATAGTTTGACAATTTAAGATGAACAACAAATATGAAATATATAAAATTCATGAGGGGTGCACAACTAGAATGAATATGTGAGGTGTTCGACAATTTACCTTTCTCCACAAAGTGAACAAGGAATGAAGACACAACAACCCAACAACAACGTAACAGAACTGTCAACATATAGATAAATAAGATGAGGAATAAAAATGTCAAATACTTATTTTTTAACCTAAATTTTTTTTTGTTCCTTCCATTCCACATTAATTTTGAGGGGAACAAAAGTTGGGGCTTTGAGGAAAAGAGAGGAGAAATGGTTCCTCATGTGTTTCTTTCACTTTTCATGTATTTTAAAACTCTCAAATAAGGGAAGTTATTTCCCTTCCCTTCATTCTCTTTCTCTTTCCCTCGTTACCTATCATCCAAACATAATGTAAAGTTTCTATCACACTCCCTCCAACTCACCTCACCATCTTCCACTTGTTACAATGTCTTCCCCACCCACATCCACCTCCACCTCCCAAGTTCCAAACTTCCCTTTCACCGGAGTTTCAATTATCGATTTCCAGTGATCCACCTCATTGTTTGGGCTTCCTCCACCTCCAACATCAGCTCTTCCTCTAAGTATTGGTCGTCAACGTAGAAGCGGGAGCTGGGCTTATGGTGTCTCCTAGTCTAGTCTTTGATTTAAGTTCCATTGAGGTTAATGCTGCAATCGATACTGAGATCAAGGAGAATAGGTTCAATAGCACCAAGAGGGCTAAGTTTGTAGTGATGGACCCATAAATTTTAGGTAGTGGGAACAAATGTCTCCATGGTCGAAGCAGATGCAAGTGAGTCTTGCGGATAATATCATCCATCACCGCTAGTCTGCAGAGATAAAGAACGGTGAGAAGAAGAATTTTGCGCTCTGAGTGTATTGGTACTAAATCAACGTGAGTATTATTAAAAAATAAAAAATAGAATTATATGAGTATACTCAGATACCAAACCAAGTGAGTACTGTTAAAAAATAAAAAAATAATATTATATGAGTTTTATTTTTTTATCACTAAAAATTTACTAATTTATCTACATATAAAAGCAAAAATTGCACATATAAAAAAAAAATATACATATATACTTATATAAGATCAAAGGAAAATTTCAAAATAGAGTGAGCATGTATTACCACTCTTTAATAAGTGAATCTGTCACTGCAAGCTTGTATGCACCATTTTTACATTAGGTTGACCGATTTAGGTATGATTTTTTAGTTTTTTAACTGATTTTTGAAATTTTGATTTTAGAAGACTAATTGGATCGGTTGATGGGTTAGTTTTTAATTTTTTCGATTCAACCAGTTGGTATGATCTAATTATAAAAACTGATCTACTAGACAACAAGTGAATTTTTTTTTAAAAAAATTGCTATGAAAAAGAAAAAAAATATTTACGGAAAAATTGTTTACGTTACCAAGTGATTGAAAGTTATTAAAAGACGAAAAACAATTAGACTATTAATTATCAAGTGAATGAAAAAAAGAAGATACTAAAAAAAAAATAATAAGTGACTTTGCAATAGAAAAAAAAGCTTAATTTCTATGATGTATTTTATTTTACTTTATTTTTTCAAAATAATTTTTTTTAAATAAAATAAAAAAATAACCTACTGCGTACCAAGTGAATTTAAAAAAAAAAATAATAATAAAAAAAGAAAAACATTGCTCAAAAGTAACTAAGTGAATGAAAAAAGAAAGAAAGAGAAGTTGTTAAAATACAAAAAGGAAAAAATAACCTACCAAATTACCAAGTGAATAAAAAAAGTTGCTAAAAGAAAAATAAATAAATGACTCTATAAGGGTATGTTTGGAAGCAAGGGATAGGAGGGAAAGGAAAGGAAAGGAGAGACTTGTCCTTGCAAACTCCTTGTTTGGGAGAGAAGAAAATAAGAAGGAATGGGAAGTAAGGTTTTTATCAACCCTCCAAAACCCTCCATTCTCGGTTCCCCCAAATTGAGGGGTTTGATATATCTTTACCCATTTTATCCTCCACTCCATTTCATCCGTATTCGGTCTTCTTCCTAGCCATTTCTCTGCCAAACTCCATTTCATCCTCTTCCTAGCCATTTCTCTGCCAAACATACGAATGACGATGATGAACGTGGTGAGTGCTGACTTGGGACCAACTCGTCGCTCACGAAGGCATATCCTTCGGATCGGTGTGGTGGTTCATGTACGCCGGGATCTCGTGTTTCCTGGTCATCTTCGCCGGAATCATGTCTGGTCTAACCCTAGGTCTCATGTCTCTCGGCCTCGTCGACCTCGAGATTCTTCAGCGCAGTGGTTCTCCTTCTGAGAAAAAGCAAGCAGGTTTTTTCTTCTGTTTTTTTTTCTCGTCGTCGATTCCGTTTCCTTTTTTTCGCTGCGCGTGTGATCGATTTCTCTTTCGGTATTCTTGGATCACGAGATTTCGAATTGTCAATCTGCTTTTCATTGTTAACCATGGAGTTGTGTGTATGCAGCGGTTATACTTCCTGTGGTTAAAAAACAACACCAGCTTCTTGTGACTCTGCTTCTGTGTAATGCTGCTGCAATGGAGGTAATTGAATTGCAATGCTCCTTTTCATATAAACTTTTCATTCTAAGTTAGTATGATATGCAAAGCTTTGACTAGAAATCACTGAGGAGTGGACTTTTACGAAAATAGCTTCTTGCAAATAGTTATTGGTGCTTAAATTAAAACATTGTTATGTTTTTATCAAAACATGGATTAGGCAGATTAGAATAACTTGTTTAAAATAATGGTCATGATGATTCGATTTGCTCTAATTGCTAAATCTGCTTTTTGGATGCCAGAGGCATTGCTTAGTGACTGTGACTGTGACTGTGCATATTTATGCTTGATATTGATTATGTATACACTTCACACTGATTCCTAAATCATGCCTAACTTTGAAACGGCCGTTGGCTTTGAAACTTGTAATCTGCAGGCCCTTCCCATATACCTAGATAAATTGTTCAATCAGTTTGTTGCCATCATTCTCTCTGTGACTTTCGTTCTGTTTTTTGGGGAGGTATGTCTGTGGTTTAGCTTCAACATTTGTACCCAATGAATAATATGAAGACCTTATTTTCTTTTCTCTCTCTCTTCTCTGTAAATTATTTTTGCCTCTCTGATTTCAGGTTATTCCACAAGCAATTTGTAGCAGATATGGCCTTGCTGTAGGTGCCAACTTCGTATGGCTTGTGCTAATTTTAATGATAATCTGTTACTAGATTATAGCTGCCAAGTGCCAATCAATGTTACTAGAGATTTTCTATAAACTGGGCAAATCAATTGGCACATGGTTTTTGGATTACTATGTTCATTTATGTAATTACTTGTTCATTTCCTTGGATTTTTTGCTCGTTCTTGTTCCTGAATTCATGTTGAATCATGTATCTCTTTCCAGTAGCAAGCTACCCTGCTTGATAGTTGATACCCTGAGTTGCGTATTGATCATAATTGTTTGAATTAGCAGTTCTGATTATCACTGGTGATAGTGACCGACTAGTCCCTTCATGGAATGCCGAGAGACTTTCACTTATGTATGCCTTGATAGGAATTCAAGTGGGAGAACCTTCTATTCACGTACCAAAAAATAGATATTGATTTTAGTAGTCCAACTCCTGTTTAAGCATTTATTATGTGGATGGATATTGTGTGAGGAGTGATATAAAATGTGATCTAAGAAATTATACAAAAATCATTACTGTAATTTATATATTCACAATTTTCACCTTTACTATTCACCTTTACTATTTTTAGGAGCTATTGCAACATGAATGTTGATAATTGTATGTAAAATGTCATAGCATAAGCATGTTGGTCTTTTCAAATGAATTGCAATTAATTATAATATATGATTGTCTCAAAATTACGTTGGCAACATTTTCATTTTACAGGTATTGAACAAAATTTAACGTGGTTCTTCACAAAAAATTTGGTGGCAGTTTCGATCATCAAGTTGAAATGATGGGTTAATAATTGATTAGACGTTGTTTTGTCCTTTTTCTAGAATGTTAGTTTGGTTATGAATAGAATTGTGTGGTGCTGACTAGGTTGGATAAGATTTTTGAAATTTCTAACTCAGGATAATTTTGATGTTTTTTGATAATGTATATGTATGTTATTATGTTTTGGTGTATGATGTATAAGTTTGAACCCATAATAGAATTGTGTATAATTTTATATATTACTGTATATTTCTTATTATTATTAAAAACTCAATTATCCAATGCTAAAGTTATTGAGAATTGAGGAGCAAAATGTTCTTACAAGATTGTTACTATTTTTACATTTTTATACAATTAAAAAATATGTACTAAAGATTCATACAATAAATTATAATATTTGAATAACATCACTTTTAAAAAATGATTAGTTAAATTTAAGAACAGAATTGAGACTCGTATGTCAGGAAAATGAAATTTAAAGTGAATAACATTCTTTTAATTAGAGATAATAATTTAAAATGATTTTTTGAATCAATATTTTTATTGAGAGAAAATACTGTTTATTAAAAAATTTATTCTCTACAATTTTTTTTCAACTTTGATAGAGAAAAATAATTTAAGAGAATTTTTTTAGAGAAAAATAATTTGAGATTTTTTTAGAGAAAAATTAATATTTCAAGAAAAAAAATTTAGAGAGAAAAATTATAAGGAAAAATTTTAGACAGATTTTTTTATTAATTTTTTACTTTAATATTTTTTGTAAAACATTAATTATATTAATTTTTTTAAATAAAGAGTGAAATAAAAAATATATTTTAAACCCTCCATTTCCTTTCCTTCGTATATTCCACACTCCCAAACAAGGAGGAGGAGGTAACCTCTTATTTTTCTTCCCTTCCTTTCCCTTTAAACTCTTCCCCTTCCTTTCCCTCCAAACTTCCAAACACACTGTAAGTTGCACGTTGCAAAGAGGGAGAAAAAAAGTAGAGAGAATACTTTAAAGAAAAAAAAGAGTAAAAATTTACAACTTTTCTCATTAACAATTATATATAAGTCACACTTTTAAATAAATGTGAAATGTGATTTAATAATAAAAAGTGTATTAAAAAGTGTGTGAAAATGCCTGTTGTTAACATTTTTTTTCTTACATATAGCTGCACCATAGTTTTATAATGGACAACCAATTTAATGTGTAAAACTTAATAGTGTTGTTAACTATCTTAAAAGTATTGGTTAAAAATATTTAATATTTTTTATTAAGTTATTATAATTATTATTTTTAATTAAAGAAGAAAATTTAAATACTTTTAAAATTCTTAAAATATTAAATAAAGGAATTTTATATCTTTTTAGAAGTAATGATTTAATAAAAAATAAAACATTTAATGTCTTAAAAATTTTAAAAAATATTTAATAATTTATTTTTAAATAATTAAAAAGATTCACTAGAAAAATATAGAATTATTGTATTAAATATTTCTAATTTTTATTTAATAAATTTTATTTTATTTCCTTATCTAATATCTTAATATCTAAATTTATACCAAAATCCAAACCTCAATTTTTTTTGGTAATAAATCTAATTTACTTTGTATTTGGCTTTTTCTTGTATTAAGCATTCGTAGACTTTCGCACTGAATCAAGTACAAGTATGAAAAAATGAAAAAATAAATAAAATTGATGGCTCCACGCTTTTGCCGCGTTGCACTATTATTGTTTTTATCTTTTTCTCTTTTGTCTTTGGTTTTGGAAGAATATAAAGCTCTATTTTTGGTTAACTTGGATAGAAAGAAAGTTGACCAATAGTGGAAACGCTGCTGAAATAGAAAGAAAGAAAGAAAGAAAAAAACACTCCCAATTATGCCTTACCAAATGGCAAATGCTTATTTTTGGTCCTGTTTTATGAGGATTCTAAAGTGTTTTTGTTTTGCTACTCCTATTTGTTGTTATTAAAACCAAACATTGGAAGATGGGGATGGGATTTTTCATGATTCACTTCCCCCTTCTCTCTTTTTTACTCCTGAAATTAGGATAGATTGGTTCCTCAGTTTTTCCATGATTAACTTGCATTTGAGTTTGCAGTGAGTGTCTGTTTGGTGGGTTCACGACTCAGTTTCTAGCAGGTGTGATTTTCTTTGCAGTTCAGTGTTAACGTTGTTTGTTTGGCTATTCAACTCTGTTATTTAAATATCTTACTTTCAATTGTTCTATGTCTGTTGACTGAGGTTGGACTTGGTTTTGACCACAGAAGAAGAAGAAGCTCACCATCACATAAATTGTTGATATTGACTAGGTTGTAAGCCCTTGGATAGAAGACTTAAAGCATAAAATTCTTCCTGATAAACATTTGTAGCTTGATTTTTTAAGAAAGTGATCATGGTATGTTGACCGGAATTTAACCCAGTATTATTTGGAACTTCTGCTTACATGGTTTGAAAAATCTATGGCTTCATTGAACATTTAGATCTTTCCTGTCAAAGGTTTACTTATATATGTATATGATACCAGCATGTTCCTACATCTTTGTTAATGTATATCCTAATTGTTTTCTTTTCACAGGTGTAATTGTTAAGAGATGGAGGATCCACACAAGGAGAGAAAGAGCAATTCGATTTCTATTCCTATGAACTGTATATGTTCTCATGAGAATGGAACCAATCTTGTGGGACAATGTGATTCTTTATTGAATGAAAGAAGAACTGTTGCAGAGGCAAATGGCAATGTTAATTGTGAACTGGATAGCTATTTTCAGCAAAATCAAGGTGCAAGTAAGTGCGAAAAGTTGGAGAAGTTTTTCTTCTGTATATGGAGGGAACAGGAATGATTGGTCAGATGACAAAAATGCTGTCAGAAATGCCACTTAATGAGGTCCGGGCAGTTGGGAATGTGTGATGATTCTTATTGTACAGCTTCCCCAAGATATTATGATCACACAACAAATCAAGCAAACAGCTCCAAAATTTCGCATTTAGTAAATCCTCAGGTGATTCTTGTTCTAAACTAGAACATAGTTTTTCCTCTCAGATGTATTGTCATATAAATTTATTGCTATATTTAAGTCACATTTAAATATATGCTTTAGATATTAGGTTCTGAGCAGAACTTTATGGTTAACTGCTTGTAGAAAATTTAACTATTTTTTATCACTTTGATTATCTAATTTGCAGTTCCATAATATCCCTTATGGGGATGCTAAAGTCTTGGTTACAAGATTATCCTCATTTCTATTTTCACATATTACTGGAGTCTTAAGCCCTCATTCTAAAGCCGTACAGCAGTGGAACAGATGTTTTATCATTGCTTGTTTGGTAGCAATTTTTGTAGACCCCTTGTTTTTATTCTTGCTATCAGCAATAAAGGTAAATAAATTTCTCCTTTGTTTATTTTTCATTTTTCTGAATTAAAGTAGAGAATAGGAGTCGTTGATATTGACTCATTTGACTGCACATATAGCTTGTACTTGTTTCTGTGACTAGAAATTTCTGCAAGGTTTGGGTGTAGACTTGTATATTGGTGGTAGTGTATTATTCTCCTGATCCCAATGAGTTTCATTTGTAGAAGGTGTTAAGAAATATTAAATATTATGTTTATTTTTTAAGGGTAGAATAGTTTTTTATTACTTGCTTTGTTTGGCTATATATAGCCTTGTTATGTTTAGCTTCAAACTCTAAGTTTTGTATTTGCAGCTTTGTGCTTTATCAATGAAACCTTCCTTCTTCTTTACATATTCAATTTGTTAACATGGTAGCAGAGCAGGTATGCAATGGAGAGAGTTTAATCCTAACCACAGCTTTCGCGGATCCAACTCCGTGGTGAGTTGGCTGGGGGTTGCAGGGGGCAGTGCGCTTCGGGGCGTTCTCTGATTGTCTCTTCGCTGTCGTTTGCATTTCGTCTGGAAAATCACCATCCGTGGCTTCCATTTTTGGCTCTGTAATCTGGGCATTTTGCTACACATCTGGTATTTTGGACTTTTGATTGGCATTTTGTTGGCATTCGGTTGGCTTTCTGTTGGCTTTTCGCTGCTTGTGTATCTGGTATGTTGCTGTTTCTTTTCTATTATTCTTCCTCTGTTGTTTAATCATGGCTAGTGACGATTCACTTCAATCTGTGAGTGTGAGATTGGATGGAAAAAACTACTCATATTGGAATTATGTAATGCGAAATTTTCTTAAGGGTAAAAAGATGTGGGGATATGTTAGTGGTACTTCTGTGAAACCTGTGCGAACAGATCAAAATTATCAAAATTTATTGGATGTTTGGGAAGCAAATAATGCAAAGATTATCACATGGGTTAACAATTCTGTTGAGCATTCCATAGGTACACAATTAGCAAAATATGAAATAGCAAAAGAGGTTTGGGATCATTTACAGAGGCTCTTTACACAGTCAAATTTTGCCAAACAGTTTTAGTTGAAGAATGACATACGAGCTCTCCAACAGGGAGATATGAGTGTTCAAGCCTTTTATTCTGCCATGTCAGATCTTTGGGATCAATTGGCTCTTCAGAATCAGCAGCGTTGAAGGCTTTTGCTCAGTATATCGCTCGTAGAGAACAGCAGCGATTAGTACAATTCTTAACAGCACTTCGTAGTGACTTTGAAGGACTCAGAGGTTTTATTTTGCATCGTTCTCCACTTCCATCTGTTGACTCTGTTGTCAGTGAGCTCTTGGCTGAAGAGATACGTCTTAAGTCTTACTCTGAGAAGGGAATTGTTGGTCCCACTCCGTCTGTTTTAGCAGCACATTCTAAGCTTTACTTTGATAATCAGAATAAGCTCCTCACAAGGGTTGGTTTCGACGAGTGTAGTTTCTGTAAGCAGAAAGGTCATTGGAAGGCTCAGTGTCCTAAGTTGAGACAGAGAAATGGCAACCAACCGCAATCTAATGCTCAAAGATCACCACAGGGTTCTAGACATCCACAGTCCAACACTGCAGTTGTTACTTCCCCAGGTCCTTTTGTTGATCCTAGTACTCTGGCTGAACAATTCCAGAAGTTTCTCTTTTTACAACCGCAAGCTATGTCTGCCTCTTCTTCTGTAGGTCAGTTGTCTCATAATTCGTCAGGTATGTCACCTTCTGTTTGGGTTTTAGATTCTGGAGCTTCACATCATATGTCTCCAGATTCTTCTTCGTTTGCTTCCGTATGTCCTTCGTCTTCTGTTTCTGTCTTGACTGCTGATGGCACTCCTATGCCTCTAGCAGGTGTTGGTTCTGTTGTAACACCTAATTTGTCTTTATCTAATGTTTATCATATTCCGAAACTTACCTTAAATCTTGCTTCATTGGCCACTTATGTGATTCGTAACTTAGTCATTTTTCCTCTCTCTTCTTGTTATGTGCAGGATCTACAATCTCAGAAGCTGATTGGGACAGGCCATAGGAAAGAGGGATTATATATTTTGGATGAGCTAAAAGTGCCAATTGCTGCAACTACCAGTGTTGATTTGTCTTCTTTTCGTTTGAGTCCATCTTCTTCCAGTTTTTATTTATGGCATTCTCGTTTGGGACATGTGTCAGCCTCTCGTTTGAGGTTTTTGGCTTCCACAGGGGCTTTGGGAAATTTGCAAACTCATGATATTTCTGATTGTAGTGGTGGATGTAAACTAACAAAATTTTCTGTTTTACCCTTTAATCGAAGTAATTCTGTTTCTTATTCTCCCATTGATTTGATTCATTCTGATGTATGGAGACCTTCCCCTGTTGTTACAAAAGGAGGGTCCCGATATTATGTTTCTTTTGTGGATGATTATACTCGTTATTGCTGGGTTTACTTAATGAAACATCGTTCCGAATTCTTTGAGATCTATAAGGCCTTTAGAGCACTTGTTAAAACTCAATATTCTGCTATTATTAAGTGCTTTAGGTGTGATTTGGGTGGGGAATATACTTCTTATAGATTTTGTGAGTTGCTTGCCTCAGATGGAATTGTTTATCAGACTTCTTGTACTGACACTCTTGAGCAAAATGGTGTTGCAGAGAGAAAACATAGACATATTGTTGAAACTGCTCGTTCTCTCCTGTTGTCTGGTGCTGTTCCTAGTGAGTTCTGGGGTGAAGCTGTTCTCACTACTGTGAGTTTGATAAATATTATTCCTTTTTCTCATATCTCAGGTTTGTCACCTTTTGAAAAGTTGTATGGTTTTGCTCCTGACTATTCTTTCTTTCGGGTCTTTGGTTGTACTTGTTTTGTTCTTCGTCCTCATGTAGAATGTAACAAGTTATCCTCTCGTTCTGCTATGTGTGTTTTTCTTGGTTATGGGGAAGGTAAGAAAGGGTATCGTTGTTTTGATCCTGTTACACAAAAACTTTACGTGTCTCGCCATGTTGTGTTTCTTGAGCATATACCTTTCTTTTCTATTCCCTCCACCATCCATGCCCTCACTAAAACTGATCTTATTCGCGTGGATCCTCTCTGTGAAGACTCTGATAATTTGTCATCTCATGATATTCGACATATTTGCACTGATAATTCTGCAGCTACTGACACTTTGCTCTCTAGCACACATGAAGCTCCTTCTCCTCCTGTGGTTTCCCAAGCACCCTCTGAGATTTTAGATCCTCCTCCTCGTCAATCCCTTCGCACACGTAAGTCCACAAAGTTACCAGATTTTGTTTATTCCTCCTATTCTCAGTCTTTTACATCCTTTTTAGCTTCTATTCATTGTTTCTCTGTGCCCTCTTCATATCAAGAGACAATTCTTAACCCCCTTGGGCAACAAGCTATGGATGAGGAACTTTCTGCTTTGCATAAGACAGGTACTTAGGATTTGGTTCCTCGACCTCCTGGTAAAAGTGTGATTGGTTGTCGCTGGGTGTATAAAATCAAAACAAAGTCCGATGGGTCTGTTGAGCGATACAAAGCTAGGTTGGTTGCACAAGGCTTTTCTCAACAATATGGTATGAATTATGAGGAGACTTTTGCTCCTGTAGCAAAAATGACTACTATTCGTACCCTTATTGCAGTAGTTTCAGTTCGTCAGTGGCTTATATCTCAATTAGATGTTAAAAATGCCTTCTTGAACGGGGACCTTCAAGAATAGGTTTATATGAAACGTCCTCCTGGTGTTTCTCATGGTTCTGGGTATGTTTGCAAGCTCGAGAAAGCCTTATATGGTCTCAAACAAGCACCTCGTGCTTGGTTTGAGAAGTTTTCTGATGTGATTTGTTCCCTTGGATTTGCTTCTAGTAGTCATGATTCTGCTCTCTTTGTTAAGTGTACTGCTGCAAGTCGTATCATTCTTTCTTTATATGTTGATGATATGATTATTACTGGTGATGATATTAATGGCATTACCGCCTTGAAAACAGAATTAGCCAGACGGTTTGAAATGAAGGACTTGGGTTCCTTACGTTATTTCTTGGGTATTGAGGTGGCTCACTCACCCAGAGGTTATCTTCTTTCTCAGTCAAAATATGTAGAAGATATTCTTGAGCGAGCAAGACTTACTGATAATAAGACTGTTGATACTCCAATTGAACTTAATGCAAAATACTCTTCTTCTGATGGTATCCCATTATCCGATCCTACCTTGTATCGCACTATTGTTGGCAGCTTGGTTTATCTCACTATCACTCGTCCGGATATTGCATATGCTGTTCATATTGTTAGCCAGTTTGTTGCCTCTCCCACTACAGTTCATTGGGCAGCCGTTCTTCGTATCTTGAGGTATCTTCGAGGCACAGTCTTTCAGAGTCTCTTATTTTCGTCCACCTCATCCTTGGAGTTGCGTGCCTACTCTGATGCTGATCATGGTAGTGACCCCACCGATCGTAAGTCTATTACTGGTTTTTGTATCTTTTTGGGTGATTCTCTCATTTCTTGGAAGAGCAAGAAACAATCTGTTGTTTCTCAATCTTCCACGGAAGCAGAGTATCGTGCTATGGCATCTACTACCAAAGAGATTGTTTGGCTTCGTTGGTTACTTGCAGATATGGGAGTTTCTTTATCCCATCCTACTCCTATGTATTGTGACAACCAGAATTCTATTCAGATTGCTCACAACTCCGTCTTTCATGAGCGAACGAAGCACATTGAGATTGATTATCATCTTACTCGTTATCACCTCAAGCACAACACCATTACATTGCCATTTGTTCCTTCTACTTTGCAGATTGCAGATTTCTTTACTAAGTCGCATTCTATTTCTCGTTTTCGCTTTCTAGTTGGCAAACTCTCGATGCTTGTTGCAGCAGCATCATGAGTTTGAGGGGGGATGTTAAGAAATATTAAATATTATGTTTATTCTTTAAGGGTAGAATAATCTTTTATTACTTGTTTTGTTTGGCTATATATAGCCTTGTTATGTTTAGTTTCAAACCCTAAGTTTTGTATTTACAGCTTTGTGCTTTATCAATGAAACCCTCCTTCTTTACATATTCAATTTGTTAACAGAAGGCATGCTATATCTTAGAATTTAAACAATTGACAATATGATATAATCCCAGGAGCAATGCCCCATATATTTTTGTATCAATCCCTTCAGTCATTCTTGACAAAATTTAACAAAGCAGAAAGCTGAGGACTTCTTGAAAATGAACATGTTAGAACATGAGATGTTCCTATATAAACTAATGTGAAATGGATCATGTGGGGATTAGCTGCTTTGTGACAATTTACTGAAAGGAACACAACAAAAAATTGTGGGATTCACAAGGATACCCTTATCTGAATTGGGACCCCAAGAGATGGTTTACATTCAAAGTATATCATGATCAGAGGAATAGATTGATAGATTGAGCACCTTTTGGAAACTTGTGAAAGCTGTGTCATTTGAATTACGTCTAAGGAAGCTTTCCAACAGATCTAGAGACTATGAAGATCTTTGTTGCTAAGTTGTGGAGGATTCAAGTGAGCAGATTCTAGTTAAATATTGTAATACCTATATGTTTCAACCCAATCTTACATTTTAAAATGTTTTGCTTTAATCTTTGATTTGCATATATCTGCATTACTATATGATGCTGCCTATAATGAAAGGATAAGTACATGAGAATAATTTCTACACTATAATAAGGAAGTAAACCTCTTCTCTCTACATTCATCTTAAGTTGGAACAATTATATCAATCATTAATTTTAGGGATATTATCAGGCGTTGGACACTTCTAGTTTAAATATTTGTTCAATAATAGTTTGGGGAATCCTATTGCTAACGGCTTAAATACTCTAATCATCTAGTGAAATAGTGATCTTCCAATATATTTTTAGTGTGACATTTGAGTACTGAAATTTGTGGTAATTGTTATCAACTTATCATAATAAGATTGCACTAAAATCCTTATCACTTAATTTGTTTCAATTCTTTCCCACATGGCTGGTACTGTTTTTTGTTTTCTCTGATTATTATCACTTTATATGAGGGGGCTTATAGTTACAGGTTCTGTATTTTCTTTCTTGTTTTAATGAACATGTTCGTTTCATGAACTCTAGAGTTCTGATAATAAAAACTAAATTGAATTTGTTTGTCTATTTACTTCAGTTTATGCATTTCTTTTATATTTACACAGTTCTTCCATGCCCTGAACAGGACAGTAAATGCATAGTTATTGATTTGGCCACTAGTCCCACTACAATAGCAATTCTAATTTTTAGAAGCATGACCGATGTTATATACTTCCTGCATATACTTCTCCAGGCAATTGCTAATTGCTTCTTCCCTTTCATTTCAAATTTTTTCCATGGTTGATTTGATCTGAAAAGCTGAGAGGAAGAGGAATGTATAATATGTAGGATCTTGAAAGTTGTGTGGTAGCAAAAATATCTTATACTTTGGAGGCAAACTTGTCAGCAACCAGATTGTAAAATATAGATAATATATTAGAACTTTATAGTTTTGTCATAGTATAAGTAAACAAAATAAAATATGCCCCATACTTTTACTCTGAGGCTGGGTCAATGATGTCAAAATAATCTAAATCTGAAGGGTCATTGATGGAAGAAAATTGGGGTGAGTTTCTGCAAAGGTAGAATTGAGATAATCATTGGGGCTGGCAATGTGATACCAACTTGCCTATTTGGAGAACTAAGTTGTCTATAATACATACATTTCCTTCCATTGATCTCAGATCCAATTTATGATATGCTAATGCCATTCTTTTCAGTACAAGATAGTGATAATTTGTTCTTATATTTATTGTATGAATGTGTAACACAATGGCATAATTGGACGGGATAAACTTCAAGCACTGCCAATATGTCTGATTTGTCCTTTTGCAGTTTAGATTGGCTTTTGTGGCTCCTGAGTCTAGAGTGGTTGAACATCCAAAAAAAATTGCGCTCAATTACCTTAGTGGATACTTTCTCATTAATATATTTAATGTAATGCCAGTTCCTCAGGCAAGTATCTTTCTCAAACACGTTATTGCTAGTAATACATGTGTTGTTGTTCAATACTCTTAATTTTTTGACATATTGCAATTCAAAATTTCTCATTTTCAGCTAAACTCATAAAAGTTGGGCATTTATCTGTAACATCATACTTAGATATTTGATTTGAGAATCAATTTTTAGTTTGATTCTCATCCTTGGATTTGATTGAATATACAAGCAAAATTGTTGATCTTTACTTTAACATGCGAACTTAATATAGTGATGTTTAGAATGATGTCATAATTTTAAATTTCCTTTCCCCTCTAATGTTTAGAATGCCACAATTTAAAATTCCTTACCCCTCTAACGCTGACCCCCACAAGAGAAAGGGTGCTCAAAAGTATTCTCAATTTGACTTTGAGATGTACTATAATTTCTTATAAACTGAGTATTATGTCTTTTGGTTCAGTTTCATGAGACATTGGGCTTGAAAGAAAAAAAGAAATTAGAATTTGGTGTTTAAGGATAACTTGTGAGCCAGGAGTCAGTAACCTGGTCTTGATCTGTTCATGCACTTCTCCACATGTACAAAAGCGCAGGGTTCTTATGGGTCTTATAATGTGTCTGTAATCATTGCTAAATTACATGGGGATACAAGATTCAAATAATGCATTATTGTTTGTCATTTGTTATTATTATTATTTTTATGCAGAAAGCTTGTTTGTGTATCTTAAAAAACTATCACTTCTCTGAAATGAGTTGATTTATGGTTTCCATAAGATTTATCTTCTTTCTATCATTGCATAATTTATTTTTCCTAATATTTTTTGCAGACTATATTATTTATCCTACCAAAATTCTTTGGATCTTATGGAGCTGGACCTAATACTGCAAAAAATATTTTACGAATTTCTATTCTTATTCAATACCTTCCCAGACTCTGCAGGTTTCTTACTCTGCTTGCAGGGCAGAGTCCAAGTGGCTTCAGTTTTGAGTCAGCGTGGGCGAATTTTGTTATCAATCTTCTCATGTTCATGTTGTCTGCCCATGTTGTGGGTTCATGCTGCTATCTCTTTGGATTACAGGGGGGTCTAGGTCATTAGATTGTAAATATTCTTATAACTGTCTCTAAGACAATGTTCTGCTCTTAGTCTTTAACAATTTACTCTAAATACTTTCCTTTCTTGATTCACATTTAGTTGTGATGTGTATCTTTATAGCTATTAACGTTCAAAAGTTCAGTCTTAAATTATATTTTACTAATTTATTAGAATCAACAAGAACTGCAGGACAGGTCACCACATGTCATGGATAACATTTAGAAAAGAAAACTGAAAAGGATATTTTTCTGTAATGATCATGATGACGCAAGTTATTTTTTGTTTGCAAATGTGTTAATATTAATAGTAGTATTGAGCTGCAAAACGTTTTGACTGATTGACACAGAACACTAGTAGCTCATCATTTTTAATGAATTATAAAGCTAGCAAGGTTGTTGATTTCCTTCCAACACTTGTTGTGGATGCTGATAGCAATAGCATATCCTTTAATAGGAACTCTATCCTTCATGTTTGCAAGTATTGATTTAATATTGAATACGTTGATAAATTTACATTCAATTATTTTTTAGATAAATGAAGCTCAGCCTTTAATTCATATTTCCATTCTTTCACCTGTTGTTCATCCAGAGAGTTAACCAATGCCTTCGAGATGCCTGCCATGGCTCTGGCTTAGAGAGGTTCATAGATTGTGGGAGCGGGGATGCTGTAGACAGTTTCGCTTCTGATCCAACGTGGAGTAGCTGGGTGGATAATGCGAATGCTACTGCTTGTTTTCAAAAAGATGGTTTCCCTTATGGAATCTATGCTCAAGCTGTTGACCTTATCACTATAAATGATAGCATTTTTATTCAAAAATATGTTTATCCATTGTTCTGGGGATTCCAGGTATTCAACTATTTTCCTTTTTCCATACATTTTGATTCATACTTAGCCAGCATTGAAGTATGCTTGTTTAAGTATTCGTCTGGACCTACCCTTAGAAATAAAGTTTTTAAATGATGGGGCACCGGTCCCCTCTTTGTACCAAAAAACAGTTTTTAAATGAACATTAAATCAATTTGTTAAATTGCTGTCTATCCTCTAGGCAGGAGGCATACTTCTGGCACCCTCCTCTTGCCTTTGCCTCACTAATTTTTATTGTTTTCACTTTACTTTAATTATCATGTGCTGATTCTTCTCTATACATGGTTATATTTATAATACTCATTTTGCTCAATTGATTGAAGACCAAGAAATTCCTAATTTATCGCAGTTTTTTAAGTAATGATATATTTTGTGCTTTATGAGTTTCACGCTAAGCTATTACTAAACGAGAAGCTGGAGTGCATAATTCAAAATTTAATGCATCTTCTTATCATCTTATGTCTCTTTGCAAAGCAAATCAGCACTCTAGCTGGAAATCTAGTTCCAAGCTACTTCATTTGGGAGGTTCTTTTCACCATGGCTATTATTGGGCTAGGCCTATTGCTCTTTGCTCTCCTCATGGGAAATATGCAGAACTTTCTTCTGGCTCTTGGACAGAGGTATAATTTTCAAAGTGGTTTTTCTTCCTTATGTATGACGTGGAATAGTCTTAGGTTGCTGCGTAGTATAGTCAGTGCATGCAGTGATTACAATGTCCTAGGCCTAGATTGAACAATAAAATGTTGTTCAGCTTTACAGCAAGAAAACCATGGATTGGAATAACTGGCTTAAAGCTACCTAAACCAAAGTTGAAATTTCCAAGATATTAAAATTTTTGGCTCATTAACATTTCCCATGGGTTGCCTGGCATTATTATGCACTTTGATGGATCTAACAAGAAGTGTCAAGATTTTCTTTAGGAATTCTGAAGCAAGTACTTCCATATGGAGCCGTGGAATTGAAGGACCCAAATTTTGAGAGAAGCTTCAAAGTGAATGAGCAAAGGCTCAAGCTTTATTTCGGGAGAGATGTTGAGAGAGAAGGGAGTCCATCAACTTGATCTCCACTTGAAGTAGCACACCATCAAGCAAAGGACGTTAAACAAGTGCTTCATGGGAGGCAACCCATGCTAGAGAGTTTTCTTAGCTTTACTTTTGCATTTGTTTATGTTTTTCTAAACTTTCTTTTGTTTTTGTTAGCTTTGTTGCATCTTTTGTGTGTTAATTAATTCTAAAATTTTGTGTGTAAGTGCTTTTATTTAAGTTTGTAATGTGTGAACTCAATTTTTTCTTATTATTCTTTTCATGCATGATTTTTCATTTTAGTTAGACGTAATCTGCAATTGATGTCAATGTAAAAAGGTGAATGAACATGGCTTGATTTTGGAAAAAAAAAAATTTTGAGGTTTCAGCTGCACAATTTTGCAGCAAGCATACCGCTGGGCGGTATACTGGCCCCTGGACGGTGTGATGCAAGAAAAATGGGCCCTTCTCTGACTTGAGGACGCCAGGCGGTGGGAGTGCCGTTGGGCAGTCCTAGTTTTCACGAACTGCTAGGCAGCCATTAATACCGCTGGGCGGCCGCGTGAAATTCTCAAGGGGGTTCTCTGACTTTGTACTGCCAAGTGGTAGGATTACCGTCGGGCAGCCCATTTCGGCCCAATAAAAAAAAATTCTCCTCACCCACACTCAGTTTCCACGCTTAAGCATTCCTTTCTTTTCTTATTCTTCCCTCACACAAGCAAAACGCACAGAATCAAGCCCTCTCTTCTTACGGATACACAGCTACAAAGCACTCACCGTGTTCTCTTCATTCCTCGGTTCCTCCTTGCATCCTTTCCTCCATTCCTACTGCTACACACCTAGGAAACACACAAGCCTCTCCTCCTTCACACCTCTTCATCCCTCTCCCTCACGCGTATCTTTCTTTGAGCACTCTCCTTGTTGCCACCTTTTACGGTATGCTCTTCTATTCTGATTATTTCCAAGTTTAACTCATATTTTTGTTTGGTTGCTGCTCATTCTTCAAATTATTGGTGGTTTTCATTGGTGCTTTGGATGATGAGGGTATCCTCATTTTTGTGAGATTTACAGGTTTAGGGTTTGAATTTGCCAGTTTGGGAGGTTTGATGTGAAATGAATTTTGTGAAAAATTGACGATTTAATCTTGCAATTAAGTGCATTGTTAACTTGATTCCATTGTTAGATTCTTGAGATTGATTGTGAATGATGTGGGATTGTGTTAATTGCATGGTTAGGGTTCACACTATGTGAAATTGGGTTTTTCTTGTAGCATGAGGTTTTCTGCAAATTGATTGTTTGGATATACAATTTAGCTTATGTATAATATGTTTCCATTTTCAATTTGTTGAATTCTGCCCCATAATTAGGAATAATTGGGAAAATTGTTTGATGAGGGTTTGGATGAGACCAAATTTGGGGCTTTTTATATAATTGGCTTTGATTATCAAATTGAGGTTCTGGACTTGCAATTAGAGTTAAATGTGGGTTTAAGTTTGTGAAAATCTATGGTGAATTGGTTGAAATTGATTTTTTGGGCATAAACTTCTATATTATTTTATGGGTTTACAATTGTTGGCTATTGATAAGTTTTGGAATGTGAAATTAAATGTGAATGTTAAAATGATAAAAGCTTCTAAAATTGAAAAGATGTTGCTTTTGAACTTTATTGATCCACTGCACTTAGCTTTGCTTGAGCGTAGGATATGGCTTGTAGGATGTTTTGTGATTGTATTTGAGTATTGATTCTGTTGATATTCTGCAGGTTGAGTACTATGGCTTCTAAGCTAACTGTAAAGAAGAAAGGATGGCTATCCTTGATGGACCATTTGAAGAATTCCGATCAAGAAGATACGAGGAACACTACAACACTATGCATAAGAGGGGAATAATTCAAAAGAGAATGGTGGTTTTGTCTGAAATTTCTCAAATCCCCCCGCTGGTGTAGGAAATTCATTGAAAAAGGTGGGAAACATTGGTCTCGTACCCCAAGGAGGGGTACAGTGAAATAGTGAAAGAATTTTTTGCCAATGCCTTCATCCCAAAAAGGGAAGCCCCAATAGCAATGAATTTTGTTCGTGGAAAGTATATCCCTTTTGATCCTGACACAATCAATGAAGTTCTGAACACTCAGCCCAATTGGGAAGGAAAAAGCATTTGGGAAGAATTCCAAGAAAAGGGACCCGGATCCATGACAAAGGAGGAGTTGGATAAAATATTGAGGGTATTATGTCGACCAGGAGTTGCCTGAGAATTTACCAAAGGAAACAAGCCAAGAAAAGTCAATTCTGCTGACCTTAAAACTATCCCTAGATTCTAGGCCTCTTACATCATTTCAAACCTCCTCCTCAACACAAATAAATCAGATGTGAAATTTGACCGAGCTGAAATGGTGTGTGTAATCATGAGTGGGAAGACTCTGAATATTGGCAAGACTATTTGTGAAAACATCCAGAGTATAGCCAATTCAACATCAACAACCTTAGCTTATCCCCATCTGATCACTCTACTTTGTGAAAGAGCTAGGGTGTCGAAGGCTAACCTGACACCAATGAAGAGTCCTATAAAAATTGACATGCACTTCATTTCCACTCACTGTTTAGTAGAAGACATCGAGTCTGTGGGGGTGGAGGAAGACCTCAGAGGACTAGACCAACTAGAAGAGAGCTGCGAGCTCAAAATCAGGGTTCAACCTCAGAGGATTTGAGCTTAGTTGGGCAAGAAAGGGATGCCATGTGTCACAACATGGAAGCTTTGCCACATTCTCTGACACATGGCATCCCTTTCTTGCCCAGCTAAGCTCAAATCCTCTGAGGTTGAACCTTGGTTTTGAGCTCGCAGCTCTCTTCTAGTTGGTCTAGTCCTCAGAGGTCTTCCTCCACCCCCCACAGGCTCGATGTCTTCTACTAAACAGTGAGTGGAAATGAAGTGCATGTCACTTTTTGTAGGACTCTTCATTGGTGTCAGGTTTGCCTTCGACACCCTAGCTCTTTCACAAAGTAGAGTGATCAGATGGGGATAAGCTAAGGTTGCTGATGTTGAATTGGCTATACTCTGGATGTTTTCACAAATGATGTTGCCAATATTCAGAGTCTTCCCACTCATGATTGCACACACCATTCCAGCTCGGTCAAATTTCACATCTGATTTATTTGTGTTGGGGAGGAAGTTTGAAACAATGTAAGAGGCCCATAATCTAGGGATAGTTTTAAGGTCAGTAGAATTGACTTTTCTGGGCTTGTTTCCTTTGGTAAATTCCTAGTCGGCATAATACCCTCAACATTTTATCCAACTCCTCCTTTGTCATGGATCTGGGTCCCCTTTCCTGGAATTCTTCCCAAATGCTTTTTCCTTCCCAATTGGGCTGAGTGTTCAGGACTTCATTGATTGTGTCAGGATCAAAAGGGATATACTTTCCCCGAGCAAAACTCATTGCTGTTGGGGCTTCCCTTTTTAGGATGAAGGCATTGGTAAAAAATTCTTTCACTATTTCATTGTACCCCTCCTTGTGGTATGAGACCAATGTTTCCCACCTTCTTCGATGAATTTCCTGCACTATCGGGGGGATTTGAGAAATTTCAGACAAAACCACTGTTCTTTCTTGAATTATCCCCTTCTTAAGCATAGTGTTGTAGTGTTCCTCGCATCTTGCTGATCGGAATCATCTTCTGTCAACTGCGGGTGCACTCAAGGATGAGCCATCAGCTTTCCTCTTTACTGTTAGCTTAGAAGCCATAGTACTCAACCTGCAGAATATCAACAAAATCAATACTCAAATACAATCACAAAGCATCCTACAAGCCATATCGTATGCTCAAGCAAAGCTAAGTGCAGTGGATCAATAAAGTTCAAAAGCAACATCTTTTCAATTTTAGAAGCTTTTAACATTCACATTCTAGAACTTATCAAGAGCCAACAATTGTAAACCCATAAAATAATATAGAAGTTTATGCCCAAAAAATCAATTTCAACTAATTCACCAAAGATTTTCACAAACTTAGGCCAGGGACAACCTACATTTAACTCTAATTGCAAGTCTAGAACCTCAATTTGATAATCAAAGCCAATTATATCAAAAAGCCCCAAATTGGGTCTCACTCAAACCCTCATCAAACAATTTTCCCAATTATTCCTCATTATGGGCAGAATTCAACAAATTGAAAATGGAAACATATTATACATGAGCTAAATTGTATATCCAAACAATCAATTTGCAAAACCTCATGCTACAAGAAAAACCCAATTTCACATAGTGTGAACCCTAATCATGCAATTAACACAACCCCACACCATTCACAATCAATCTCAAGAATCTAACAATGGAATCAAGTTAACAATGCACTCAATTGCAAGATTAAATCGTCAATTTATCACAAAATTCATTTCACACAAAACCCCCAAATTGACAAATTCAAACCCTAAACCTGTAAATCTCACAAAAATGAGGATACCCTCATCATCCAAAGCACCAATGAAAACCACCAATAATTTGCAGAATGAGCAGCAACCAAACAAAAATATAGGTTAAACTTGGAAATAATCAGAATAGAAGAGCATACCATAAAAGGTGGCAACAAGGGGAGTGCTCGAAGAGAGATACGCGTGAGGGAGAGGGATGAAAAGGTGTGAAGGAGGAGAGGCTTGTGTGTTTCCTAGGTGTGTGGGAATGGAGGAAAGGATGCAAGGAGGAACCGAGGAATGAAGAGAGCACGGTGAGTGCTTTGTAGTTGTGTAACCGTGAGAAGAGTGGGCTTGATTCTGTGCGTTTTGCTTGTGTGAGGGAAGAATAAGAAAAGAAAGGAATGCTTAAGTGTGGAAACTGAGTATGGGCGAGGAGAATTTTTTTTTTATTGGGTCGAAATGGGCCGCCCGGCGGTAATCCTAAGGCTTGGCGGTACAAAGTCAGAGAACCCCCTTGAGAATTTCACGCGTCGCCCGGGCCGGTATTAATGGCAAGCGGTTCAGAAAACCAGGACCGCCTAGTGGCACTCCCACCGCCTGGCATCCTCAACTCAGAGAAGGGCCCATTTTTCTTGCATCACACCGCCCAGTAGTATGGTTGCTACAAAATTGTGCATCTGAAACCTCAAAAATTTTTTTTTTCAAAATCATGCCATGTTCATTCCCCTTTTTACATTGACATCAATTACAGATTGCATCTAACTAAAATGAAAATTCATGCATGAAAAGAATAATAAAAAGAAAAAATTGAGTTCACACACTCCAAACTTAAATAAAAGCACTTACACACAAAATTCTAGAATTAACCAACACACTAAAGATGCAACAAAGCTAACAATACAAAAGAAAGTTTAGAAAAACATAAACAAATGCAAAAGTAAAGTTAAGAAAACTCCCTAGCATGGATTGCCTCCCATGAAGCACTTGTTTAACGTCCTTAGCTTGACAGTGTGCTGCTTCAAGTGGAGATCAAGTTGATGGACTTCCTTCTCCGCTCAACATCTCCCCCGAAATAAAGCTTGAGCCTTTGCCCATTCACCTTGAAGCTTCTCTCAAAATTTGGGTCCTTCAATTCCACGGCTCCATATGGAAGTACTTGCTTCACTTCAAAAGGTCCCGACCATCGAGATTTGAGTTTTCCCGGAAACAACTTAAGTCTTGAGTTGAATAAAAGTACTAGTTGGCCTTCCCGGAGTTCTTTATGAACGATCCTTTTGTCATGCCACTTCTTAGTATTCTCCTTGTAGATTTTGGCATTCTCATAGGCCAAGTTCCAAAATTCTTCAAGTTCATGGAGCTGCAAGATCCTTGACTCACCCACTTTGGCCAAATCAAAGTTCAAGTACTTTGTTGCCCATAGGGCCTTATGCTCCAATTCAAGAGGTAAATAGCATGCCTTGCCATAAACCAATTGGAACGGAGACATACCAATTGGAGTTTTGAAGGCTGTCTTATATGCCCAAAGAGCATAATCAAGCTTCATTGCTCAGTCTTTTCTAGATGAACTGACTGTTTTCTCCAAAATTTGCTTCAACTGGCGGTGACACCTCAACTTGACCACTTGACTGCGGGTGATAGGGAGTGGCTACTCTATAATGGACAATATATTTTCTCAACAACGTCTCCAACTTCCTATTGCAGAAATGGGTTCCTTCATCACTAATCAACGCTCTAGGCACCCCAAACCTTGAAAATATGTTCTTCTTCAAGAAATTGATCACCACTTTTGCATCATTGATTGAGGTTGCAACAGCTTCCACCCATTTTGATACATAGTCGACAGCCACCAAGATGTAAACCTTAGAGAATGAAGAAAGAAAAGGGCCCATGAAGTCGATACCCCAAACATCAAATACTTCAACTTCTAAAATGAGATTTTGGGGCATCTCATTCCTCTTTGATATGTTTCTGGTCCATTGGCATCTATCACATCTCTTGACATAAGCAAATGCATCCTTGAAGAGTGATGGCCAAAATAACCCGGATTGTAGGACCTTTGCTGCTATCCTATCTCCACTGAAATGTCCAACATACCCGGAATTATGACAATGCCACAAAATTTGTTCTTGCTCTTCCTCGGGCACACATCTTCTCAATAGACCATCAACACTTCTCTTATACAGAAATGGTTCGCCCCACACATAAAACTTGGCTTCATGAAAGAACCTTTTCCACTGTTGTGAGTTGAAGTCCACGGGAACCACCTTGCCAACCTTGTAGTTGGCTATATCGGCATACCATGGCAAACTCACCACGGCCAACAACTGCTCATCAGAAAACTGATCATTGATTGGTCTTTTCTCCTTATTTTCTTCTACACTTTCCAACCGAGATAAGTGATTAGCCACTGCATTCTCGGTTCCTTTCTTATCTTTTATCTCCAGATCGAACTCTTGAAGCAATAGAATCCATCAGATAAGCCTTGGTTTCGAATCTTGCTTGGCGAATAGATACTAGACAGCTGCATGGTCCATATACACAATCACTTTAGAACCTACCAAGTAAGAACGAAACTTGTCGAATGCATAAACCACAGCCAATAGTTCTTTTTCAGTAGTAGCATAATTAAGTTGTGCAGTATTTAAAACATGACTCGCATAATAAATCACATGTAACAACTTATCTTTCCTTTGGCCTAAAACAGCACCTACAACTGTGTCACTTGCATCACACATGATTTCAAATGGCAAACTCCAATCGGGTGCAGTGACAATTGGTGCAGTGGTCAGTTTATGCTTCAAAGTGTTAAAAGCTAACATGCACGCATCATTAAAATTGAATGGAGCATCTTTTACAAGGAGATCACTAAGAAGTTTAGCAATTTTCGAAAAATCTTTTATGAATCTCCTGTAAAAATCAGCATGCCCCAAAAAGTTATGAATGCCTTTTACATTAGTGGGAGAGGGAAGTTTTTCAATAACTTCAACTTTGGCACGATCAACTGCAATCCCTTGGTTAGAGATGCGGTGCCCTAAAACGATTCCTTCTCTCACCGTGAAATGATATTTTTCCCAGTTTAAAACGAAGTTTGTTTCTTCACATCTTTTAAAAACTAAAGACAAGTTATGCAAGCATATATCAAATGAAGAACTAAACACAGAAAAATCATCCATAAACACTTCGATATGTTTTTCAATCATATCGGAGAAGATGGACATCATACACCTTTGGAATGTGGCTGGTGCTTCGCAAAGTCCGAAGGGCATCCTTCTGTAGGCGAACACTCTATAAGGGCATGTAAATGTTGTTTTCTCCTGATCCTCTGGAGCTACAACAATTTGTTTGTAGCCAGAATATCCATCCAAAAAGCAATAATATTCATGTCCGGCCAACCGCTCTAACATCTGGTCAATGAAAGGAAGTGGGAAGTGATCTTTCCTTGTCGCATCGTTCAGCCTCCGATAGTCAATACATACCCTCCATCCCGTAATAGTCCAAGTGGGTATCAATTCATTATTTTCATTCATAATCACTGTTGTCCCGCCCTTTTTAGGCACAACTTGGGTGGGACTAACCCAAGGGCTGTTCGAAATAGGGTAAATAAGCCCAGCATCAAAAAGCTTGAAAACTTCCTTCCGAACCACTTCTTTCATGACTGGATTAAGTCTCCTTTGTGGTTGCACTACTGTTTTATGATTTTCTTCCATGAGCATTTTGTGCATGCACAAAGAAGGACTTATTCCTTTTAAATCACCAATCGACCATCCAATGGCCTCCTTATGATCCCGAAGTACCCTCAACAATTTTTCTTCTTCCAATTGGCTCAATCCAGCATTTATGATGACAGGGTAAGAATTGTGCTCACCAAGAAAGGAATATTTTAAATGTGTAGGCAATGGTTTGAGCTCAACTTTCAGCACTTCATCTCTTTTTGGTTAGGTTTCATCTTCTCCTCTCACCAATTCCTCCCATTCCGGTTATTCATTTTTAGGATAGGGGGTGAGCTTTCCAACAAGCTAAGTATTTCTTTAATCGTCGGATCATCATCTTTGTTGGAATTAGTAGCAATTAATTTAGATTCATGAAGCTAACAATTCATGTACCTAGTTTATATCTATGCATGTACTTAGGAAATAGTTGTCATTAATATCTTTGTAAACATAAATTGTATTTATGATCAAGTGTATATAAATATCAATGTGCTGAGTGCATTTTCACCACTGCATTTCACAAACACTATTGTCTAAGTTATATCCAAGTCTTTCAATATGGTATCAAGAGCAGGTTCATGTGTCCTTTGAAGGTTTCTGCCTCTAGTCCAGCAGAATCCTTGCACCTTCAACCTTTATCCTTGTACGAAGTCTTCGGCCTTTGGTTCGTCTATCCTTCAACCTTCCTCTTTTTTTTTCTTTCAAACAACACTGTCCCAACCAAACAGCACCTCTCAAGACCAAAAGTCACTCCGAAAGTCACTGTCCCGACCAACCCAGTCTCCACCGTCACCGGAAATAGCCTCAAAAGTCTCCGATCGGCCTTCCCACCAAGCGGCATCACCGAAAAACTCGACATGCGCCGCCACTCGCATCCACGCGTCGCTGTCTTCCGGGCGTGTGTAACTCACGTGCCACCCTCCGGCCACCGGAAAACCACCGCGACCGCCCAGAACTGTTCGCCTCAACCTCCTTTGTCTGTCTAGCTGGTCAAAATTCATTTTTTCGGTTATTTGGAAAAATGGGTCGTCCTCAATGCACATATTGCAAGCGAATGGGTCACACTCATAATACTTATTACTCTCTTCATGACTTTCCCCGAAAATCAGTCAATGCTGAAATGTTCAAGAAAATTTTTTTCGAAGCCGAGTACTAAGAGTATCTTCAATTGAAAGCTCTGCCTCATGGGTCTCATCGCCACTGGTGTTCATGACTCCGCAGCCTTCATATCTCAATCCGGTAACAATCAAAATCTTTGGATAATTGATTCAGGTGCCTCTGATCATATTGCGGGTAATCGTTCTTTATGATCCATATCTTCTCCTAAATTTCCTCACTTCATAACTCTTGCGGATGGTTCTAAGGTCAGTGCCAAAGGAATCGGTCATGTTTCTGTCACTTCTTCTATAACTTTAAAATCGGTTTTGTTTATACCTGGTTGCTCTTTTAATTTGATCTCCCTTAGTCAACTTATGGTAGTGGCTCAATCACCTTCCCACTCCTAGTTGATATAGCTTTAACATGCTCATTACCCTTAGGATTTGGAATGGTGTCACTTGGTAAAGAACCATGAGGTCTTTCCGAAAGTTGTCTTGCTAATTGGCCCACTTAAGATTCCAAATTCCGGATTGATGCCTCTTGATTCCTAAATCCACCTCTTGTCTCATCCATGAAATCGATAGTCTTTTGGACAAAAGAGGAGGTTTGAGAAGCTAGTTTCTTCAAAGCTATTTCCCAAGAAGCCTTCTTCTCAATAGGTGGAAGTTAAGATGAAGAACCTTGATGCGAAGAGTGTTAAAGAGGACCTTGGTATGAAAATTGTTGTCTTTGTGGAGCTTGGTTGCCTTGATTACCTTGGTTACTCCATGAAAAGTTCGGGTGATTTCTCCACCCCGGATTATAAGTGTTAGAGTAGGGGTTGTTTTGTTGCCTTGGAGGGTTGTTCATGAAGTTAACTTGCTCTTGAGATGGAAATCAAAACATGTTACCCGGACAATCTACACTCTCATGTTCTCCTCCACAAAAATCACACGACAAAGGAGCATTACTTACTGCATTCACCTTAAGAGTGTCAACCTTCTTCATGAAATTCTCAAGTTGTTGAGTCAAGATCTTGTTTTGAGCCAAAAGTGCATTCATTGAATCAATCTCCAAGTATCCTTTCTTCACCACTGCTCTTTCCCTATTTCTTTGGTAATCATTGTTGGCCATTATTTCAAACAAGTCTCAAGCTTCTTCCGGAGTTTTATAGTTCAAGGCCCCGCTTGCTGCAACATCAACCATTGCTCTAGTTTGAGGTAGTATGCCATTATAGAAGCTTTGCACCTGGATCCAGAAGTCAAAACAGTGGTGTGGGCATTTCCTCAATATTTCATTGTATTTCTCCCATGCCTCACTGAGAGACTCCCCATCAAGCTGCCTGAATGATGTGATATCACTTCGCAACTTTGCAGCCTTGGACGGAGGGAAATACCTTGTCAAAAATTTCTGAACCAAAATTGCCCAATTAGTTATGCTTCCTCTTGCCAATGAGTCCAACCAGCTCTTAGTCTTGTCCCTCACGGAGAAAGGAAACAATCTCAGACGAATGGCATCCTCACTCACTCCATTCAACTTCACAGTATCACAAATTTGAAGGAACCGTTATATGTGTGCATGTGGGTCTTCATTATCGAATCCCCCAAACTGATTGTTTTGAATCAAATAGAGTAGAGCCAGCTTCAACTCGAAATTGTTTGCTTGAACTGGAGGTCTTACTATGCTCGCCCCACACCCATCCATGTTAGGAATAAAGTAATCCATGAGAGTCCTAACAGGTGGATGTGGTGGTGGAGGATCTACATTTTCTCCATTGTCCGCCATGTCTTCGACAACTATTTGAGTGCTATCCAAATTTCTTCTTTGTTCTCTTAATTGCTTTCTCAAAGCTCTTTCAGTCCTTTTTTATTTCTGGGTCAAAAAGAAGTTGATCTGGAAGAACTTTACCTCACATACAATGAAGACAGTGTCAGAACAAAAATAAGTAAATAAAATGCAAAAATTTAGATAAAAAATTCTAAACGTACTAAAATAAGTAAAATAAAGAAAACTAAACACAACAATGAATAAATGAAAGAAAAGACAAATGTTTAAACTAGTAGCTGCCTTCGATATTACCGATATTGGTAAAATCGATCCCCGACAACGGCGCCAAAAACTTGATGGGACCACGGCAAGTGTATTAGATCGTCAAGTAATAAAAACGGTGAGAAAATCGGATATCGTTCTCAGGCCAATCACCAATTCACGAACTTAGCTACTATTCAAACGGAACTTAGGTTCAAAGGGAGCTCAATTGTAAACAACTAAGCATGCAAGAGATTAAACTAAAGATAAAGATTCTTTTTGATATTTTAGTTTTGACAAATTAACAAACACTTAGAACACAAAAGAGATAGGAATTCAAAGATAAGAAAGAGTTGGAATCAAGTTTCATTTGATTTCATTTGCTGCATATTAATTTGGGGTTAAAACAAATTTCTACTTCTATTTTGTTATCGGATTCGCCCACATATCCAAGTCTTAATTCCTTAGGCACAAGAACCTTAAATCCTAGTTAAAATCCCTAATTCCTTAGGTGATTCTAAAAAGGAAAAAGCATTAAGATTAAGAATCCAACGAGATCACAAGCATTCATTGACTATTCTTAGCACGACGAATCACAAGGTTCACAATCTCAAACAAAATTTACACATCAAATTTTCATCCAATGCATAAACCTAAAAAATCATTCTAAGGATGATCAAACCCTAGAAAGCTTTAAGAACAGAGATTATAAACTCAAAACAGGAGAATCCATTAAGCATAACTAAAACCCAAGTCAAATACAAGTAAAATCCATCAAAATCCACTCAATCCCAACAAGGGAGAGTTTAGCTAGACATAGAAATAAATGTAAAAACTAAAACAATAGGGAAGAAGATGCAAAATTCCATGGGCGATTGAAGAAAATTTGAGTTCCCACTCTTCTTCTCTTCAAAACCACACCAAACCTTTCCAAATTAGGTCTATTTTTTGTATTTTTTCATGTCTCCCCGAAAAACGTCTTCTCTTAGCCACAAATAGCTCTTCTGAAGTGAATTAGGCCAAAATGTAAATGGGCCCGCGTGACACCCATCGTGGCCACTTGGCGACTTGGCTTCTACTGCTACTTCCTTTTTCCTTGCTTTTCTGAGCTCCTGGCGGTCCAAGATACATGTCTGGCAGTTCAATGACATTGCTAGCTCTTCCATTTGGCCCTATTCTTCATAGTTTCGAGTTTCATCATTCTTTAACCTTTACTGCAAATAAAATAACATAAATGAGATGCAAAACATTCTAACATACAACCAAACTCCATGAAATTCATCAAATTAATCATCTTATGCCATCATGGTCAAAATCAGAGTTAAATGAGGCAAAACAATATTAAAAGCTGGATGCAAATGGCTAAATACAATCAAAAAACATAAGTAAAAATAGATAATTCGCAGGATTATCAAATTCATTATCTGCCTCTATATGTTGAGCCATATTGTTGCTAATAATTCCTTTCTAATTGAAGATTATGTCAGCTTCTTATTTAGATGGGGTTAGGATTTATTTAATTATTTATATATTTGTATCAGGAGATTGGAAATGTCAATAAGATAACGAGATTATGAACGGTGGATGAGCCATCAATGCTTGCCAGAAGAACTAAGAAGGTATGTTGTATTATTTTGCAGTTAGAAAGCTATATAATGTATCTGCGGTGATAGTATCCAAACATATTGTAAATATGCAACACACAAGAGGATATTTTTTTAGTGTTTTTGTGCTTTTGGAATATAGTTTTTGAAAATCTGAATGTTGTCTGGCAACTTTATTTAAATGCAATTTTATCATCACGTATGCCGTAAATGCTGCACCAAGCAGTAAGTGGAGAGAACCTATGTTATTGCCCTGTCATGTAGGCAGTGAGAAGCGCTGAACGGTATAACTGGGTTGCTACCAAAGGGGTGAATGAAGAAATGCTTTTGGAGAATCTGCCTGAAGAACTTCAAAGACATACCTCTTCAAATTTGTGAAGAAAGTGAATGTCATACTATTTAAGTCCCATAATTTACTTTTTTTTAATTACATATTAATGTGTTTGTAGTACTTGCATGTGGGATTATATAAAAGGATAATTCTAGCTACATACATCTACTTGCATCACTTTATACCTGCACAGTTTTTATCGTCTGTGTTTACATTTAGTTTCACCTCGTTTTCTGCATACCTCCATTCTGATTTTGCCATATAGGCAGATGTGATGTGTATCTAATTTTTTTCTATATCAAATAGCCATGGTGACTTGATTAAACTTCGCTGCTTGAATTTCATATGGTACATTAGTAGGGAATGAAAATATTTTCAAAGAAAAACTAGAGAAATATTTTTTTTTTCTTGACTAGTGTGTTTGTTCACAAAATAACTGCCTTATTTGCACATAAAATAAATAAATAAAACCGTTCAAATGAAAAATTCTCTTTGCTATGGTTTGGACAATGTGTAAGTTGATATTTAGGATGAAATAACAGCCTATCTCTGCATGTCACGACATCTCTATTGCACACCTCTCCAGCTCCAGCCTCCAAAATTTTAGGACTTTGTTGGGTTTCTCCTTCAATCTTCGGTTTTCTCAGTTAAGATAATCTACTTTTAACCCTCAGAAAATCGATCCAATTGTGGCACACGACAAGTCCTTACACTACCTTCACCCTTTTTCCACATAGGTATACATCCAGTTGAGTTATAGTACTATTTCTATCATGTATTGACCCCGTATTACTTTTTTTCTTTTGACTATTGCACCCGTATTCCCAGTATTGGGCTTAAGTTGATCACGAAATTGCTCATTGCTGATGTAACTGATAACTATCCTGAATATTTGTTTGCAGGTTCTTTTATTGGTAATCAAAGTTTTCTCACTGACAGAAATTGGGAAACTGTAGGCTGATCATTATGTTTTATGCACAGAGCCTCCACCTAATTTGGAGATCACAAGCTTTCTTTAGAAATATTAAATTATTTATTAACCTCCACCTAATAGTTTATGTTCTTAAGAGAGTTAGTCCTTGTTGCTGTAAATTCTATAATGAGCTTCTTATCACAACTTAAGTCGGAATATATATGTACACCTCAAACCCACATGAGAAAGAAATTACAATATACAAGCAGTATGCCTCCGATCACTATATTGACACCCCCCACTCCTGTGCAAATGCATATGTATTAACATCTTTGTATAAATATAAACATAACATTTAAATACATCATTTGAGGGATGAAAATATTATGCAGGTTCGGATTTTTTCCATGATGGATGATCAAGTCATAGATGTTATTTGTGAAAGACTAGAGCTGAAGATATTCACTGAAGAAAGCAAAATTCTATATCCTGGTGGTCCGATTGAGAAGATGATTTTTATTATACGTGGAAAAGTGGAGAGCATTGAAGATAAAACTACAGTTTCCTTATCTGAAGGAGATGTTTGTGGCGAGGAACTTCTCACATGGTGCCTAGAGCATTATTCAGTGAACAGAAGTACAGTCTATTATTAACGCCTTTTTAAACACTTAACAAAGTGACGATTAACTTAGCTTTGCAATAATGAGCTCTTTGAACTCATCTATAAAAAGACTTTCAAGCAATAAGGTAGTTGAATTATTTATTTCTTTTTGCCGGCAATAACATATATAGTTTAATCAAACGCTGATTCTGTTGCATATTGGAGAAAAGTAAGGATTGCTGGACAGAGACTGCTTAGCAACAGAACATTTAGATGCTTAACTAATGTAGAAGCATTTGCACTGCAAGTTGCAGATCTTGAAGAGGTCACCAGTCTTTTTGCAAGATTTTTGCGGATTCAACGTGTTCAAGGAGCTATCAGGTTAGTCTCTGCAGCATAATTATTCATATGTGATTTAAATTAGTGTTTCATTATAGTACAGCTAATTGAGAACTTTGTGATAGCAACATTCATTGAGTACTTGGCTTTCCTATTCTCCTAGCTATCTGAAATTTTTAGCTACGCACAGTCTATCATATATTATTTCTTATACTCTCAAATCATTATTTGACATATATCAAAGCAATTTTAAAGATTTGTGAATTTTTAACATCATCTCCACAACTTTATATATGTCAAATAATAATATGAGTATTTATGATAGACTGTGTTTAACTAAGAATTACAGGGCATTAAAAACTTAAAAAGAGAAATTGCCAATGAGCTTGTAGCTCAACTTGCAATGTACCCCCTCCCTTACTCAAGTTCGATTTAACTTTTGATGATAGTTCCCTCCTCTTTGGGTGATGAAGCACTATTTTTTATCCCACCAATTACCTGTGGAAATGTGGTAGCTCTTTCCCTTTGTTGTTAGCAGATTGCAATGTAGAAGCAGTTGGTTTATCATTTTTGGTTTTGAAAGGGATAAAAATTGCTTCTGCTTTTATTATAGCAGCTTATGATTACTTGACATACTTTGAGGAAGGTATGAATCACCCTACTGGAGGGCCTTTGCAGCAAAACGCATTCAAGTAGCATGGAGATACTGGAGGAAACGTCGAACACGTTAACATGCCGGTGCCCCTGAATCCAACTTTGATAAAAAAATAAGGATTTGCTGCCGTTTCTGCAATGAATTTGATAAATTATAGTATATTGCATTGCACTCATCTATAAACATTAATGTCTGTTGAGATTACAGGAGTTCTTATGTTAAAAAATGTGACAAGGTCTCGATGAATTATCCATCATAATAATAATGAGCAAATTTTCCGTTACTGTTCTAAAATTCCATTATACGAAATGTTTTAATTTCCTCCGGAACTCGCAATTTCCACACCCAAGACTAAAAATTCTCCTTTACGTAATTACATCCATAGGCCATAGAAAATTAACCAATTGTGAAAAAAAAAATCAAATTAACTATTCATTTTTATTGACCTAGTATATTAAAAATGTTAAAAAAAAGGAAAAATTACATCGAGTTAACTATATAGGATATGATAGCCTAGACAAATCACTAAAAATTAATTTAACTAGAATAGCATCCGTATGATGCACGGAATTATAAAAAAAAATTATAATTTTTATAAGTGATTATAGGTGATATAAAAATTTTACGTTGAAGTGTAAATATTTATTTTATTTTTAGAATGTCAAATATCAAGTTTATATATAATATTTTAAAAATATTTTAAAATATTTTAAAATTATTGAAAAAGTGTTTCAAGTTTTAAGGGTTGTGATCAATATTAATTCTCTTGACTTCATCTTGTATATTATAGTATAGTTTTATATCAAAACAAAAGTATTTTTATTTTATAAATAAATATCTCAATATACATATACATATTATAATATTAATAAAATAATAATAATGAAATTTAAATTCAAATTTGAAATGAACTAATAGTGACTCAATTTAAAAATGACAATTGTAAAAAAAATGAAATAATTTATATTTTTTAAAATTTTTTAATAGGATAATATTGAAATTTAAATTCATATGACATTGATGATATAACTTAAAAATGACAATAACAACAATAATTAAGTCTTTTTTATTAAGTGATGTCAGTTAATTAATACAATCATTTCGTTGATTCATGTCATAAAAATTTGACAAAATTTTACGTTGACTGTCAATTACTTAACATAATCCTCCTCTTTTATCTGGACTTAGGATCAGTTATATAGGAATTTGTGACAAATCTCAGTATAACCTAAAAATGACAATTGACAAAAAAATTTACATTTTTCTTTAATTTTTTAATATGATAATAATAAAATTTAAATTCAATAACATTAATGACATAACTTAGAACTATCACTTAATATAATTTTAAAAGAACCTCTTTTTATATATTATATTGATTAATTTATGAAGTCTCTTAGACTCTTTTTATATATAAATATAAAAATTTATATTATTTTTATATTTTATTATATAAAATTTTGATTTTGATGTCTCTTAATTGACAATCCCTCTTAGACACTCTTAACATTTTATGAACTCCAAATTCTTGATGCGGCCCCCAATTAGCCAAACAATCGGCACAACAGTTCCCATCATGCCAAGTGTGTAAATTTGATACCCAATTCTTTTTCTTCCATTAAGCTATCCGGTAGACAAGCTGATGATGATGCTTAATAGAGTTCCCCAACTTATTAGTAAGTGCAACAATTGAGCTAGTAGTGACTTTCCACCGGGACTGTCTGAATCCAGCTACCCAAACTATCTCCAATCCATCTAGTATCCCCCAAAGCTCCGCAGTAAATGCAGTGCAAGTTGCAATATGATGAGCATATGCCTGTATCCAATTACCATCATCACTTCTAAAAATGCCACCACAGCTTGCATCCCCTGTATTCCCTTGTGATGCTCCATCCATGTTCAATTTTATCCATCCCGCTAGTGGGAACCTCCAGCACACAAACTGTAGAATACTGATTCTTGTGCAAAAATGTAATTTGAGTCTGCCTAGCTCCTTTTCCATTCTCCACATACCCCATTATCACCTTACATAGATCGCGTGGACAAAAATTTAGTTAATTTTACTAAATTTAAATTTTGGTGCTCTGATTTCAATGGTAGTAATGTTATTGTTATAGTTTTTTTATAATTAAGTGTCGTATTTTTTTACATTAAAATTTAAGATTAAGGATAATTATCTCATTTCAGATTCAATAAACATTTACGAATCGAATTTCGATTAACTTAAATAATACGATTCATCCTTACCAATTATGCCAACTGCAATTAAATGTCATGTTACATACATATTTCTTTTTTTATAAAGGTCATTTCATCTTTTCGATAAAAAAAAATATTATAAAAAATTGTGCCAGATTATCTAGCCAAAAAAAAAATTGCCATATTATGTGATAGAATAGATTAGAAGTGTACACACATTATGTTGTAGTATAATTTTAATAATAGACATGACTATTTTTATTTGTAGATATAAATATATTGAACTTAATCATATTAAATTTATGTATGATGTCAATTCTTTTTAAGTATTTAATTTAAATGTATTATTAGTATAAAAAAATTTAAACTGTCATATATTTATATATTGTCACGTTATTAAAAATATTTTTTATAATAATTATTTTAAAAATCATATATATAATGATTTGTGTATTAATTAATGGTGTAAAAAGATTTACATTTATCGTGCGTGAAAATTAAACTCTTTTTCCAATTACAAAAGTGATCCCCCAACAAAATCATATTTACATTGCTTTAATAAAATTATTATATCAAAGATACTAATACTACATGGCTGATAATGTGTGAATTGTTTTCGGTAAGCATTGTTTTTAGGTGAATTTTTTAGTAAACATTTGCATGAGACAATGGTGTGCTATTTTTTTTCTAAAGTTATTTTTAAATTTTATTAATTACTTTTAAAATGGTTCGATCATATCAAGAAAAAATGGTTTTTTTTTAAGAAGGGGAGGAAGAAAAAAAATTACATAAACAAAACTATTTGGAATAAGACAGCCTCATATAAATAATTAGAAATTAACCTTATCAAATTTCTTAGAAGATCTAAGACCTCGTGCAATCTAAATTCTTGAGTAATCTCTCAACTAGTCCAAGTGTGTCGAAAGTCTGTTTAACATAAAAGTCAAGCAATGTGTTACATATAATGGTTGTACAAATACAAAAATTTGATTGGAAGATTTATTTAGCAATTATTAATTGTGGTGATTTGAATGATGCGGTTTGATGATATTTATAATAAAGGTGGAGAAGATTTTGAAGATTTTTTTGAAAAATGTTTGTTAGTGATAGAATTTCGTTCAAATTTGTGATTATTGGATTTGACCCAAAATCTTAATTTAAAAACTATCTGCTAAGATGAAATTTGGATGAATATGAAGATTATTCGCATTGACCCAAATTTATATTTTGGTAAGTATTGATAATTTTATATTTGAATTTTAAACTATAAGTAATATGTAAATAATAGAAAGATAAATGATATATTTATTTTTAAATAAAAAATCAAGAAAATCCCATCTTGATAAGGATAAAGATTATGATATATTTATTCTTGTTATAAATACTTATACCAAAAAATTTATGAGAAAAGACTTTATAAAGATGTAGTGATACAAGTGAAGAAGTTGAGAGATTGAGAATATTGAGAATATTCACCCTTCTCATCTATAAATATAGTTATATTGATCAAAATTTGTGTGTAACTTGTCTTATATTTTTCATACTTATTAGTATTTGTGCAATCACGTATAAAAAGAGATTGAGTATTACTAAGCAGCGCCACTCGGTTTAGTGTTCTTTGAATTTTCCCGGAAACTGTTTTTCGAGAAAATGGTGTTGAGGGGTAATGATGAAATTTGTTAGCAAAAGAGAGAAAATGGAGAGACCCAGATCGTGAGGTAGTAGGGAGATCCGCTGGGTTTGGATCTTTGGGGACAAAGAATGGAACTTTGGAGAAATCTTTGAGTTTCTTTTTGTGGGCACGAGCCGAAAGAGCTTCGTGTGTTCTGTGATTATATTACCTCTTTTACTCTTTTTTTTAGATTTTTGTTTTACAAGATTTATCTCTTTTCTTTTCTTTTTTTTTTTGTTTGAAGATTCTGTTATACTTCTCTCGTTATTGGCTATTAATTCTTATGACTGATGTTTGATGTATATAAATTATAATTATGAATTAATAAATAGTTTATAATTAATTAAAATACCAATTTTAAAAATAAGTATAAGAGTAGTTTCTAATAAAATATTAATTATTCTAATGAGCTGCTAATACATGATTTTACACTACTAAATACTTCGAATAATTTTTTAAGATTATTTTTATATATTTAATCTATTTGAATTATTTATAAAATTAATTCCGTTTAACTGTGAGAGGAGAAGGTTTCGAGGTTTTCCTGCAACTATATGTTTGACACCAATTGTATACAATAATAATAATAAAGAGAAAACAGAATCTTGTTAAAAAAATAAGAGGAAAAAAAAGAGAGAGGAGAAAACAGAATCGCAGAAGCCCACTCCTATAAATCCCATTCCCAACTGTTTTCTTTGTTTGGTATCTATCAAAAGCGTTAATCTTTCTCTCTCTATGCTTACTCAGCGAACACGACGAAGCTCTCTTGTGCTCTGTGCCCACAAAAAGAAACTCAAAACATCTCTCCAAATTTGCGTTCTTTATCCCCAAAGATCCCAACCCACCAGATTTCCATACTACCTCCTCATCTGGGTCCCTCCATTTTCTTTCTTCTGCTCTCAAATTTCATCATCACCCTGAACACCATTTTCCCGGGGAAAAAAAAAACAGTTTCCGGGGAAAAAAACAAGAAACACCAAAGGGAGCGTGCGCAATTGGGGTGTAGAGGAAGCTGGAATATGAGGCGAAGAGGCGCGGATTTTCGAAGGCCAGTGAGGAGGAGGGTGCAGGATGCGGTGTGGTGGGCATTGTGTGGCGTAGTGCTTCTTTTCTTTATTTATATTCTCAGCAAAGGGACCACCAACACTGAGTCCATACCCCATTTCTCCAGGGTAAACAAAAAAATTCATCTTTTTTTTATACTTTTTTTTTTGCATTTTCTCAATTGGTTAATTGATGAATTTTCCAATTTGAGTCTTGAAGTTAAATTGATTGGATAGGGGATGCAAGGTTTAAAAAAGTAATCAACTTTGCACTTTTGGAATTATATATATTTGTCTTTAGGATTGTATCAGCTACAGATGGTTACTTGTCATTCTTTGTATAGAGAGAGAGTGACAACTGCCTTTGTGTGAGGAATGAGACTTGGGAGAAATGATAGTGACTATTGATGGGATGAGATTTGTGCATTTCTTTATCTATATATTTCTTTCTTTCTGTCTTTCTTTGTTTTCCCTTTTTTCCTTCTTTCTAATGCCTATTATCAGGGTCATCTTGGTTTTCTGGGATTCATCATTCATATACATATTTTTGTGCAGTAATTGACAAATTTAAACTATGTCAGAATATTTTTGTTCACTGTTCTTTATGTGTTTCTTCTTCTATATTTAGTTTGGGAGGAAGAAGGGTTAAGGGGTGGTGAATTGAATCGAATACTAGTTTGAATAGCAAAATATATAGACTCTTTCCATTCAGTGCTCAATCTTACATCTGTCAGAACTTGAGCGCTTAATAATTTGGAATGGCGGTGTTATGCTGGATGAGATGTTATAAACTGCTGGATTTCTTAAGACATCAACTACAGCACATTTTTTTTATTTATTGTTTGTTAGTCCAACATGGCTCAATGACATTTGCAAGTTCATGATATTGGACTTGTTCATGTTCATATTTGTGTGAAGCCATCAACTTACAGCAGGCAAATTGTATTTGTTCCCCCTCTTGGGAATGAAGAAAAACTTCACTTAACTATTGGGTTAATCCATAACTTGCTACTACTCTGTGCTAAAATTATTAAAATTTGTTTAAAAATACTACAATGATATAACTGTATGGGGATGGGGTGTGTGCCTACCAGCTTATTGGTGAACCTTTTTATGCAATAGCGAGAATAGTATTGTTTCCAGATGTTGCACTTGTCTTAAGTTATGTTACATACGTTTCCTTTACTTAATACAGAAAAAGTCATTGTTCCCTATAAAGATATTTATAATATTTGTGTTTCTAATATTAGGATTGTAATAGTGAATGGTCAAACTTGGCCAGAAAGGATTTCGTGTGGATCATACAGAATAGTACATGAACTTGATTAAGTTGTTAGAATTCAGCTTCCATTGCATGCTTAATTTCATATTATGAAGTCAAAATATTATAATAATATTAATTTCTTTGGGGAGGGAGAGAGATAAGGTCCCTATTGTCCTTTGTTTACTAATTACCTCGTACATCCTGCTGTGCAGAGAACTTTCGGGAATGATAGGATTATGGAAGGCCTTAATATTACCGAAGAGATGTTAAGCCCCAACTCGGTGGCCAGACAACTGAATGATCAGATAGTTCTGGCAAAAGCTTTTGTTGTAATTGCCAAAGAAAATAAGAATCTCCAATATGCTTGGGAATTAGGTACCCAGATCCGCAATTCACAGATTCTCCTCTCAAATGCTGCCACTAGGCGTGCTTCTTTAACAATCATAGAATCAGAACGTGCTATTCACGATATGGCATTATTGCTATATCAGGCCCAGCAGCTCCATTATGACAGTGCAAGCATGATCATAAGACAAAAAGCAAGAATTCAAGCTCTTGAAGAACAGAAGAATTCTGTAAGTGAAAAGAGTTCAAAATATGGACAAATAGCTGCTGAAGAAGTCCCAAAGAGCCTATACTGCCTTGGTGTCCGGTTGACATCTAAATGGTTCAAAAATCTTAGTTTGCAAAAGATATTGAAGGACAAAAGGCAAGTGGAGATGAAACTTAAGGATAACAATCTTTACCATTTTTGTGTGTTCTCTGATAACATTCTTGCTACTTCAGTTGTGGTCAATTCAACTGCAATAAATTCTAAAAATCCATATATGGTTGTTTTCCACCTTGTCACTGATGAAATAAATTATGCTGCGATGAAGGCATGGTTTTCTGTAAATGATTTCCATGGGGTGACTGTTGAAGTTCAAAAGTTTGAAGACTTCAGTTGGTTAAATGCTTCATATGTTCCTGTGCTTAAGCAACTTCAAGACTCAGATATGCAAAACTACTATTTTAAAGGCAACAGTGATGATGGCAGGACACCTATCAAGTATCGTAACCCTAAATATCTATCCATGCTTAACCACCTGAGGTTCTATATCCCTGAAGTTTTTCCTGCACTGAAGAAGGTGGTGTTCCTGGATGATGATGTTGTGGTTCAGAAGGATCTTTCTGATCTTTTTTCTATAGATTTGAATGGCAATGTTAATGGAGCTGTTGAGACATGCTTGGAGACATTTCATAGATACCATACATATTTGAACTACTCCCATCCTCTTATACGAGCACATTTTGATCCTGATGCTTGTGGATGGGCATTTGGAATGAATGTATTTGATTTGGTTCAATGGAGGAAAAGGAATGTAACAGGCATCTACCACTACTGGCAGGAAAAGAATGTAGACAGGACATTGTGGAAACTTGGTACCTTGCCACCTGGGCTGTTGACGTTTTATGGGTTAACTGAGCCCTTGGATCCATCATGGCATGTATTGGGTTTTGGCTACACAGATGTTGATGCTCAGTTGATAGAGAGGGGTGCTGTACTGCACTTCAATGGAAACAACAAACCGTGGTTGAAAATTGGGATGGAAAAATACAAGCCCCTGTGGGAAAAGTACGTGGATTATTCTCATCCTTTATTGCAACACTGCAATTTTCATTGATTTTTTATTAGTTTGAACTCCAAAAGATTAGGAATGGAAAGTAGTGGCCATTCATTAGATTTTTTGTAAGATTCGGAATGAAAAGTAATAGGCAATCATTATTCATATTTTTTAAAATTTTTAAATTTTGTGAGGTATGCAATGAAGGATCAAACCTTCCACACTAACATGGCATCCAAGTTTTTTAAAGATATAGGATTAGGCTAATGTCAATTGACTTACAAATTCATTGCCTGTTAACAATTTTTTAATAAAAGGATAATCAGGTAAAAAACAATTAAGCTTTTTTTTTAATCATTGTATTTTTACTTCCTCTCAATTTTATTAAGATTATTTTTGGTGAATTAAAGTTAATTATTCTGTTCCACAAGACTTTATTTTTCTCATATTAATTAATTCCATCTTTTATATCCCATTTCAACACAGTGTAAAGGGAAACTAGAAAACCGGTATAAATGTTGGCTAATAAAATGATAATCAAATTTCGTTCTTGCCCCTTCGTTTATAGATTTTACATCTGGTTAAACAGAATGAATATGTTTGGCATTTTTTTTTAGTTTGTAAAAGTATTTCTAGTCTGATAAATAAAAGATTAACCTTTTAGATATGGTCAAGCACTTAAACAAAAATTCATTTCAATGATAATATTTTTATATAATGAATCATTCAACTAAACGTTGATTATCCAGTCATTTTAAATTTAAACGCAGATATACATCTGCCAAATATTGAGGTCATTAAGCTCTTAAAAAGAAAAATTTGAGGTTCAGACGAAAGAAAAGACTGCACCGTTTTTTAAAGTGCTTCTTTCATTATGTAATAGTTATTTTTCTTTGAAATTATAATGGATAATACAAATTTAGTGTTAGCAAACAATCACAATGTAGAGCCATTGGGCATTGGCTCTTGGAGTTGTCAAATATCAGTATTTGATTTGAAGTCTTCAATTTATCAGCATTGCATTGAAGAGTACAAACGGTTAAAATGTCACTAGTGATTTCATTCTTGTTGAAATCAAAACGGTAAGAAATGTTAATCGATTGAATTAATAATTTCATGAAAAAATGAAAAAAAAATCGTATCCCTATTATAACGGTATTTGTAAAATAAACAAACTAAATAAGTTTTTTTTTTTACGAGAAAGAGAAACTAATCAAGAAGTTGATAATTTCATAATGACATATTCTTTTTAAGTTTTCATATCATAAAAGCATTAATTTGAGTTAAGAGTAATGTTCTTAAAATAAAAAATATTAAATAAAAACATTAAATTTTTAATAATAGAGAATTTAAAAAGTATTTAATAGTTTTCTAAGTTTATTAAGCTAATTCATTAATAAGATAAAAATTTCAAAGTTTTAAACTTGTGGTAGGAGTGTTCAGTGAGTTATATTATCTCACGAATTCACAGGTTTGGATTCAACTCAACTTACAATATGTAAGTTATATTGGATCCGCAAGTTGAGTTGAGTTGAAAAACACTCTGATCTACTGGCTATGTGTTAGGTAGTGAATTTAAAAAGTGTCAACCCACACAAACTTATCTCATCTAAGTAGTCATTTTTTTTTTCAAATAAAAGTCATTTAGCCATTATGATATTTCAAATTACTTTTTTTTAACTTTTTTATAGTGTCAATTAAGTTTAGGTGTAGGTATTGTGATCATATTAAAAGTGTGACAAAAAAAATATTGATGAAAAACTCATGAAACATCTAACAGATCATTGCGATAAAAATCTAATGTATCGCTTAGATGATAAAGAATATGTTAAAAAAATTAAGAATAAATTAAATAAGTATTTCAATCCATATACTATATGTAATGACATTGACTTCAATTTGCTAATATTATTTGTTGTTTATAGTTTTTGAGACTTGTTAACTTGATTTAGTTTATTTTAAGTTTATGTTAACTTAAAGATTTATTATATTTATTTATCTTATTTAAGACTTATTATATTTGTATTAGATTATTATATGATTTTTTAAATTTATTTAGAACATATGCAATTTTTAATTAAAATATATTATATGTAACAAAATTTCGAATTCATATTTTGACAATTATTTTAGTAAGAAAAAAAAATTTAATGTATATCAAATTCACAAATTTTACTCAACCCAATACAATCTTAAAGAGATATAATTTAGAAATGCAACCAAACTTACTCAACGTACCCATCGAGCATCCCTAACGCGTGACATGTACCCACTGAATCCGTTGGCCCCTCAAACTGCCGGCGTTACACAATCTGGCGGATTTCTCACTAAATCACTTCCACTTCTGTTGTTGTCTACTTCTTGGCTGCTTGTTTTCTCAGTTTCACCGCTTTGTTAAAATAAAAACATCACTTTCCATGTTTACCTCCAACCATACCCTCTAGTTTACTAGAGATTTTAATTAAGTATACTCTTTCGTAAAACAATGTTATCATACCATATTAATCGAAGCTTTCAGTAGCATGATTGGTTTAGCTTTTGCTAAGTCCGAAACTATAATTTGAGTAAAAGCTTATCTCTTGTAATTTTTATCTAAACCATGATTTTGAGACACTAAAAACTAAACCAAACATGCTATATATCAGATATGTTAACCGTATTATCTATAACTATGTTATGTTAATCGAGATTAGCTCAACAGATAAAATTAAATTGCGTCGCCACAAAGCTTCGGTTGAGTCTTGTGACATATTCTAATATTTGAATGAGATAATTTCTCCTTCCTGTGACTCATAAAAAAATCAACGTTAAAATTTAAATAGAATAATTATAGTTAAAAATAATGATGACATCCAATTAATGATAAGATAAAAATTAAAAAACACTTCCTTATAAATATTATATATTTGGAAACATTGCCTTTATATACGTGCAGCTAAGAATCTCCCCTGATTCTAACTACAACACACATGAAAACCTCAAAAAGGTTAATCACTCCCACTCCAATAATTTGAAACTCACATCACAGCAAAACAAAACAAACGAACCCCCACATGTGCCGGCGCACATCTCTGTATTAATATTTTGCCGCGCCATTTTCATGCTATTACTGTTACGTTACATATAAGTTAACATATTAACAACACATCTTCCTCTGTTCTCTGCTACCTTCTGCTCTGTTCTGTAATCCATGGAGAGTGAATCTAACGACTCTGTCTCTACGGTTTCCAAGCCCAGAAACCGTCAAGTAAGTTCCCGGTTTATGTCTCCATCTCCGACCTCAACCGCCCCACCGGAACCCGGTTCCTCCGCCGATTCACGCCACCACCATCGCAGCCTCGAAGACTCAACTTTCTCTCGCGGTCAACACTGGGCTTCATCGGCGAAGAGAATCTCGGGCACTCTCGCCGATCATATCGGCAACGATAGGCTCAGGGAGCACCTTGATCGCGAGAAATCAACAAAGACAACACGCTTTGTTTTGCCTCTCAGTAAACAGAGGAGTTGCAGGGAGAGTGAGTTGAAGAGTTTCGAGAAGGATAGGAACAACAACAACAACAACAATGGTTTCAAAGAAAACGATAAACCCATTATTGGTGGGTCCATGAGGTACACCGGAAGGTTTAGTTTTCCTGGAAAATCATCCACATCGTGTGTGAAGAAACCCAATTCTAATTCTAATGATTCCGACATTGTTCCCGGAAGATTGTCTTTTGACGAGAATGCTTTGTACAAGAAATCCTTGTCTTCCCGTAGAAACTCGGATTTTTCCACCAATTCAGTTGATTCAGAATCTGATTGTTTCAATTCTCCAACAACAACATCGAGCTCGAGAAAATTGGGCAGGGTGGTTTCCTCGAAGTACATGAGTGATGGAGCAAGAAGAGCTCAAAGAGGGACTTCCGATTCGGATATTTCGAATCCATTGTCTTCTGATGATTCATCAATGATGAAGAAATTCACTATTCCAAAAGTGATCAAGAGGGCTAATTCGCTTATCGGGTACAAGAGCTCAAAGTCTCAGTGGGCTTTGTCACCAGGGAGGTCAGGGTCACCGTCTATATCTGTGGAAAGCAAGGAGAAACCCTTTTCGTTTTCAAGCTTGAGGCCTCCAAACAAGAGTGTGGAGAAAATTCTGAGCATGGGTTTTGATCTCTTCAGGACTAGGAAATCTTCTTCTTCTTCTTCTTCATCGTGTTCGTCATCACCTATGGGGTTTGGAAACTCGGAGGCTGTTCATAAGCTGCGTTTGCTTGATAACCGGTTGATCCAATGGCGGTTTGCAAATGCTAGGGCTCAGGCTGTGAATGAAAACATATCTCATCATGCACAAGTATGCCTTCATGCCATGAATCATCTCTCCTAAAAACAAAGCTTAAACTGTTGGGTGAAGGCACATAATTGGCTTTAATATAACTTCAACATGCCTCACATTTTTCTTTTTTGTATAGTTTGCCACTTAATGATTTTTATAGCAAATGGGAATGGATGGATTAATGTTTTGTGAATTATGAATGTGTTTAGAGCAATTTGATATATGCTTTGGATGGTCTCGCAAAGTTGCAACATTCAGTGCTTCAAAAGAAGATATACAGCTTGAGAGAAAAGCTTGAGATGAAGCTCAATTTTGTACTGCATTCTCAAGTAAGTATTAGACCAAATGCATTATTATAGTGATTTAATTCTTCATCTTTATTGATATGTACTGTTGATGTGTTTTGGTAGATGAAGCCATTGGAAACATGGGGAGGTATGGAAAGGCAACACCTAGCAGCAGTTATTGTGATGAAGGAATGCTTGCAGTCCGTTGTTTCCAAAGTTCCCCTTTTGGAAGGTGCAAAGGTAGGTCTAATAAAACACAATTATGCCTCAGTATTAAGAAAACTGCATTTACAGAACTCTTATGCTTACAGGTGGACATACAATCAGCGTCCGTTGCTCAGCGGCATGCATCTGATCTCACAGCATCCATCAAGTCAGTGTTAACTAGTTTTTCACCTGCGGTATGTTTGATAACACTGCACTAGTCCTGTTATTATCTGGTGAGGACTTTAAAATTGAAATTCCTTCATAAGCAGGCTGACAAGACTGCTGAGTTGATATCAGAATTAGCAGCAATTGTTGCACAAGAGAAGTTGCTCTTACAGGAATTCTTTGATCTTTTCCGGACCATCTGTGTCCTCGAGGTAATTAAATATTACTTGTTTCAATGCCTCGTGATGATTTTTGTTGTTGTCTTCAATTTTTATTTTTATTTTAAGAAATTCTTAATTGTACATAATGGTATTACGTTATTTTTATATATATTTATAAAAAATTAAAAAAAAATAATTTTTTATGATAAATAAAAATTTATTTTTTTTTAATTTTATGATTATATATAAAAATAATATGATACAATTATGTGTAAATAAAAATCTTTCTTTTATTTTTTCATGTTGTGTTCCTCTTCTTCGTTCACCAAAGAAAATAATAAAAAATGATGAACCAAAGAAGGATACAACTTGGTTAAACTTCCATCCATGTCAATCAAAACAAAGCTTTGTGGTCAATTTTTGAAACATCAGAAGACTTTTGCTCACGTATTGTTGGGACATTAAATGTTTTATTTGTGGCATGTGTTGGCAGCTTAAAGAAAGAAGCCTGAAGTGCAGTCTCATTCAACTTAAATGTTGAGAACGGAAATATCAAAAGCTGCTTTTACTGTCAGAGATCACTTGGTAGGTCTTTATGTAAATAGTAGATCAACAAAATTAGTATATATCTATGTATAAACTACAAATGGAAGTTCAGAGGGACAAAAGTATTTGTATACAAAGGCTGCTGATATAGCAACTGTTTACACAAAAGTGGAATGGTTTTTCATTTGGGCGAACATGAGGGATTAGTTTATATACAGTACACTTGTAGAGTGTAAGTTTGAACTTTTTTCATTCTGCTTATATTTTTGTTATTTTCTTTTGATTTCTTTACAGTGACTGAAATGTTCTTATTTTTATCACATTAGAAAGAAGAAAAAATAATTATTTTGTGCAAATGTAGTGCTCGCATAGAAAAATGCTTATTTTACTTGAAGTCTTGAACTTTAACTGAATAATCTTCAGTTAGAATTTAAAATGACTAAGAAATCGATGTTGGAATTTCCGAAAGCAACTATGTTCAATTAATTTAATTCTTAAAACTTAAGAAAGTACTTGAACGCATTCCTCATAGAAAACTATATGCGGTCTTAATTTTTTAACTGTTAAGAAGTGCAATAATTTCAAATTACATTCTGTTCCTTGCATAGATGATAAATCTGCAGATAGTAACTACCAGAATGAACTGACCACTTCAACCCTCCAACTCGTTCAAGCCGCAACTTTTTACTTGCCTAAAGGCTCATGAAATATAAAGACACGTCACCTGTGGTCTTTTCTCATAAAAATATGCTCTTGGAGTTGGAGGAGTAGTTCGGGTGAGAATCTTGTGACTTGATGAAGATGAATGGATTATGTACGTGAAAAATAATTTTGATACGTGTAAAATAGATAGATAATACATTTGGTAAGATAATAATTGAGTGGATTAGATTGGTTTATACTTATTAGATAACGTCAATTCATATCAGGAAGTAGCATTTTAATTTATTTCTTAGCAAAAAGGGAAATCAAATAAAGTAGTTAGTGTTATCTCTTACTTAAGCTTAGGTTATAACTATAGTGAGGGAACTTGCTAATATACACCATATCAAGTTTGGGCGCATGATACACCCTTGACTTTTACCTGTTATAGTAGATTTTTTTTTTGACAGGTTACTTATTTTTTTTTTCAAAGAGCATGCATTGTTCACGCTGGTAGAATGCACTATTCACGACGAAAATACTATTTACACAGGAAAAATACTGTTCAACCCCAGAAAAAGATATTGTTTACATATTTTAAAATTACACAGTTCTGTAAATAATACTAATTAAAATTATATCAGTCAGTTTTTATATTTTTTCATAAATAACTGTGCATACTAAAATTTTTTCTAAAACTATTATTGTTAAAAAATCTTATAAATTTGAACTAATGATATTTATACTGATTATACAACTTAAAAAAATTGAAAGTAATCGAGTTTCCTAAAATTATAACTATATTTTTTAAAAAAAAATTAAACTAATAATATTTATATAGTTATATAATTTAAAAAAATTAAAAATGACAGGTGGTAGTCGGTAAAACAACGTAACTAATGATAATAGTAGTGGTAATATGTAAAAAAATATAATACTAATAAAATTGAAAAAAAAAAAAAAAAAAAGATACTTAACAAGTTTCCTGTAATTGATCTAAATCATTGATTTATTTTATGAATAAATCAATAGCTTAGATTATGAGGTCTTTGGAGGGTGTATCTTAGAAATGCGGCTATAGTGAGTAGGTACCGGTATTTTTAAATGTTTCGATCCTATAAATTATCATACATCATATTCTTTAAGGTTTCACTTGATTCATGAAAATTTCCTGCAATTGAGACTGAAAGGTCCTAGTAGTCATTTTATTAGAAATAAATTGATGCATAATAAAGTCAGAAAGTTCAATGTCGTTCTCCATCAAATGAATCTCAAAATATTCTGAGTTTTGGTTGGCACATGAAGAATAGCCCAAATTTTTCCAAAGGGATCTTTATTTTGTCTTTTTCTCAATTCAGTCAAGTTGTTGCATACTCATTTTGAGCTGAACTGTATGTCTGTGATATATAAGAATCAGCCAAGTTTAAACTGCAATCAAAATCATGTGATAGTCAAGTGATACAGACAAGTAGTTGACCAAGCCAAAACACTGCCATAATAAGTAATTTGTACATAAATAAATTATAACAAAAATCAGTTACAAATCAGGTAGATGTGTTTTAGGTAGAGGTAGAGCAAGACCAGCAATTATTGATAAACAAAGTAAACATAGACTGCGAAGAGATCCTCCCTAGAACAGGATACCAATTCATTGCAAGAGAATTTCGGTGCAAAATAAAGTTCTATTAAGAAATTTTTTTTATGTAGCATTTGATTCATAGCATAAGACCAAAGTCTTTCTCAGTGACAGTGACAGATAACCCTGATCAAGCTAATCACATTATATAAACACTCCAATATATCTGTGTGATAAACATAAAAACTTGAGCCTTGCATTATACCTAATAAGAATGGGCAGAGAAACTTTAAATCCACAAATTCTTTGTAAGTGTTCACACACAAGAGACTGTCGAGTAGGCGGCTAGCAATGATCAAGCCAGCTTCTGAAAATACTCACGAGTCTGTTAGTTAATAATTTAATGAGGTAAAAAATTTTCTTTAACAAGCTTGTTTGAGTACAAAACATGTTGGGAATCTTTGATATATGATTCGAGCAATAGAAGATGATGATTCTAATTCGTTTATTAAACTAATTGAATTTGAACTTTCACTTGTTTAACATTAACTTTGACTATATATATGTAAAAAAAAAATATGAATTAATTCGTTTATTAACATTGAATTTTACTATGTTTTTTTTAACTAAAAATATGTAAAAAAAACTTATCAAATTATAAATTTGAGCCTAATTTATTGAAGAACCTAAAAATTTTAATTAATACAAACAATGACATTTGCACATATTATTGAAGATGTGCACAAGTACCCTTTTAAGACATAGTAAAAGATTAGTACTTATTATATTATTATAATATTTCACTTGTATTGATAGTTTAACATAAAAATTATAAGAGGTAGGTTAACAATATTTGGTAGTATCTAAATTTGATATGAACATTTTGAAGTATTTGTACTTATTAGACTATAAGGTTCAAGAATCTAGTTGATGTTTCCATGAATTCTTGGTGGCTTGATAGTGGTTCCACAACCCACATTCTTTGTGTCTTTACGGGGGTTGAGAAATCTGAGGGAGCCCGGTCAGGGGAAAGCAAGCTAAGGGTAGGAAATGATCAGTCTACACGAGGGAAAGCAAGCTAAGGGTAGGAAATGATCTCAAGTCTTTGATATTTGAATAGAATAATTTGACTCTAAAGAACATCTAAAATATTTGTCAGTGTTATAAATATTTCTTAGAAATATTATATATGCCTTATAAATATATAGATATTTTAGAAGTTAAATGAAGATAGATCTAGAATGTCATATTAACCACATACTTAATTATAGGGGTAACAGTAAATTGATTCATTGATGATTTTTCCCGATATACTTGATTAAAGAAAAATCCAACTCTTGAGAAATTTAAAATTTTTAAATTGAAAAATTAAAGATTGTAAGATCTATTATTATGGTAAATATGGTGTTGATTTGAATATATACTGATTGTGAAATTTTCACAATACACCGTGCCGAGTCCCGAAAAAATGGTGTAGCAAAACCAATTAAAGTTTAATTGAGTTGTAACTTGCCGTTCTGAAGCCTTGAAAACAACCCTTTGAAATTTCTTAACATAGTTCCCAATAAATCCGTTCCCAAAACTCCTTTGAACTCAAACCTAGCCCAAACCATCTTATATATTTATTTATAATCCCTTAAAAGCAAAAAAGACATTCCCAAGACGAGCGTTGTTTTTTCATTGGATATCCAGATCGCGCTAAAGGATACATTTCTATCCCGGTAAAAAATTGTAGAGTTATGTTACAATATTTTTTCGACTACTACTTGTTTTTTTCTTTTTTTTGTTGATAATATTCTTTAGGGTCCCAATTTTCCAAAGGTGGAACTTTAAAGCCGGCTCTCGAATGATGATATACGTCGTTTTCATTCAACATAGAGGCTAGAAAACTCCTCAACTTGAAAATGTTTTATGGTCTATCTCGGTGAGGATGCATATGACATTGGAGATATTGTTGATCCGAAGAGCTATCAGTAGTCGTATCTTGTTCACAATTGGAAATGTGGAAACGAATGAAGAGATGCATGTTAGTCAATGATGTATGGGAACTTGTTGAGTTACCCGAGAATTTATTTAAAAACTCTTAGAGAGTGAGAGAACTTGAAAACTTTAAGGATTTTTCCTTCAACCAACATTGACTCTCTTGATCCTTTCACTATTGAACTTCAAAATTTACATAATGTCATTCAACTTTTTGAACCTCTGGATGTGAAGGCTATAATGATTTAGAAGGAACCATTCTTAATGGTGGAGTTTTAAAAGCTTTATGGTTTGAAACAAGCTTCCGAGCAAAGTGGTTCTTGAAATTTAATAAAGTGGTGACTTCTATGGGGTTTAAGGTTGATCAATGTAATAAAAAAATTTTTTTGTGCTATACGTGGATTTTGCATGACCTCGAAGTCTGAGACAAAGCATGATGTTGACTAGATCTTTTGACATGAAAGACCTTGTGAGGCTTCTTTTGTAGATCGAGATTCGCAGAGATAGATCACATCATACACTCGGGTTATCCCAAAAGGCCTACATCGATAGAATCAATTGCGAGCCCTAGAGACGTTAGGTCGTCAAATGTGACAGATTCAACAAGGATCAATGTCCTAAGAATGAGATTGAACAAGTATTATGAATAACATGTATGCTTATGCACTAGGCCCGACATCGCTTTCATAGTTGGCTTCTTGGTATACATAAACCACAGAATGATCATTGGATAGCTACTAAGAAGGTAATGAGGTATTTGCAGAGGACCAAAGAGTATATGCTTGTATATAGGAGAGTTGACAACTTGGAGATCATCTAAACTTCGAAAGGTGGGTGCCCCGATGATAGGAAATCGACTGGATACATCTTTATGAATTAACTTTAAAGTGTTCAATATTGACTTTAAAAAAGTGAATTTTTGTTGCTACTCATGCCATTTGGTTGAGGAATCTTGTGATGGGACTTCGCATTGTGGATTCCATTACTTAGGATTTTCTCGTGATGGGAGCAATAAGAATTAGATTCTAAGCACTTGGAGTTGAACCGAGAGATCTTGTGAAAGAAGGTTCTATAGTGGTAGAACAATTGAAATTCCATGTTTAACCTTAACCATTGTTTTCAAAAGACATGTTGAGAACATGGGCATTGTGAGTTCTTTTCATGTGTTTGGTTAATTTTATGTTATTTTCTCTTTTATGTTATTAGAATCTTATTTTGAATTTTAAGAAATAATGTATTGATGATATTTTACATTTGATTTGATGAAATAAATGATGATATGAATTTGTAACTCTTTTTTTAATGTGTATATCATTGTGAAATTGTTAGAGCTTCGGTGTCGTTAGGACTTCTCTGGATAAAATATAATTTCTCCGGCTTCTATGCATTTGAAGAAATTAAGGTTGGAAAATGACTTTGGATTATTTAATCACGTTGGCTTTTTCTTGATTCAAAGTTTAACTAATCAAGTTGTAACCATGGAAGGTGTTCATTAGGGATGCAATTACCGCCATGATTCACATGACTTTTGTTGGATGGAGTTTTAATTAGGTGTTGTTCTTGGGAATTGTGTTGTGGTCACAATATGCTATATATATCTCCCAGTAGGAGAATGTTAGTTTTCTATAAATTCTCAGTGGGCTGCAATCTTTCTTTTTGTTAATTAAATTATAGTAGTAAAATGTATTAATTACTAATGGACTTTGGACACTTAATTTTGATGTGTGTGGGAGACAAGTTAACTATCTCTCTTGAAATTTTTTTTTAACTTATTCAAATATAATTTCTTAATACAAATATCAATATGTTTCTTTTAACAAGCAACAAGTAAATTATTAAATCAGTGTTCTAATTTCATATAAAATGTGCCTTTCTTAATATGTTTTTCCTACATTATTGATAAACAAAGTAAACATAGACTGCGAAATAATTATTAGTTTCGTTAAATTAATAAGATTGATTCTATTTTTCTCAGAAATTTTTCATTAGTTTATTTGATCAAGCCAGCTTCTGAAAATACTCACGAGTCTGTTAGTTAATAATTTAATGAGGTAAAAATTTTAATTCGTTTATTAAACTAATTGAATTTGAACTTTCACTGAAAAACTTTAACTAATTATTTAGTTTATTAACATTTTTTACTATTAAAAATATGTAAAAAAAATTATCAAATTATAAATTTGAGCCTAATTTATTGAAGAACCTAAAAATTTTAATTAATACAAACAATGACATATGCACATATTATTGAAGATGTGCACAAGTACCCTTTAAGACATAGTAAAAGATTAGTTTATTATATTATTATAATATTTCACTTGTATTGATAGTTTAAATAAAAATTATAAGAGGTAGGTTAACAATTTGGTAGTATCTAAATTTGATATGAACATTTTGAAGTATTTGTACTTATTAGATTATAAGGTTCAAGAATAATACAGATATTTGAATTTAATTTTTTCTAAAATAAATCAATGCCTTATAAATATATAGATATTTTAGAAGTTAAATGAAGATAAATCTAGAATGTCATATTAACCACATACTTAATTATATCTCCACCTTCCACCACTATTTGTTGAGGAGGTGAAGCACCTATAAATAGGTGAGGTCCTCTTAGGTTAAAGATACTCAACTTCTAAACTAAATTTTGTCTAATACGCATATTGGTCATTGAGCTCAAACAAAAAAAATAGACTCTATTTCTTATCAAGTTACGCTGTCAATTGACATTGTGAACATGACCTCATTCACAAAATTCGCAGTTGATAACACATTTTACACACCTCTTTTTGTGTTTGGTTAATATGCACTCGTCCTCTTCTTCCCTAATGTAGGACATAATTTTTGCAAAGGGTGACACATTTACATTGATGGAAAAAAAAAACACGAGAGAAAAATCAAAAATCAAAATTTGAAAAATGACTTATATTGAATACCTGAAAAATTTATGGATTGTAACCTTAGTTTAAGCAGAATCACTAATAGAAAATAATATTCAATTTATGGGCTAATAGTGTACAAAATTTATTGGTCCAGTATAGTATAATTGTCACACAATAACTTCACAAGTTTTTCTCTACTAATAATCAGAGATTTATTTTAAATAACGTATTTGCTCCATCTACTAATACTCTCTCTTCACTTGAATTGAAATTTTATAATAAATTTCTTCACAAAAAAATTATAATAAATTTAATTAGATTTATCAAATATTGTTTATTTTTAAACTAATAAATCAAAATTTTCACAAATTAAAATTAATTTAAAACTAAAGTTAAGTTAGTTGGTGAGATCAAACCATTAATGATGGAACAGGTTACATATCTTCTAAATTTTTCTAATACAAAAGAAAGAAATGACACAAAACAAATTCAAAATTCAAATAAATCTATAACTTAATTTGAATATTTTAATTTATTAAAAATCGCTAAAAAACATTAACAATACCTAACTTATTTTTATAGGACTTATTTTATTTTTGTATTAATTTATTTTGTATTTAAAATAATTTAATATCAAAATCTTATTAAAAAGAGTTTTTTAATCAAATATTCTCATGTTTTTTAAAAAATAATTCTTTTAAAAAAATTAATCAAAATCAAACATGTATTTATTCATTTTATTTTTAATCATCATATACATACGATATTAGTCAAGTTAAAAGACACTTATACGGCGTCGATTTATTAACGTCCCTTTGGGCATTTCCGTCCTCCCCTACCACTAGCACCACCATCCACCACACTGTGCTCTCTATCTCGCACAAGCTCAAAGGCATGGCCTCTCTAGCTCGTCGAGCCGCATCTCTAAGCCGTGTTTCTATTTCCACTCCCAAAACGCCGATTCAAGCCCCCAACCTCATCCAACGCCGCACTCTCGCCGGAGCTGCAGGTATTTTATTTTTCTATTTCTGTATCAAGTTTTTCTTGATTTGTTTTTTTATTTATTTATTTTCCCGATCTCATTTACCAATCCATCAAAATCTCTTAAATCAAACTCTTCTAAATTTTTTAACCATTTTATCATATTTTTTTGGTTTTAAATTGCTCAAATTGTGATTCGGTGAGCTTAATTCGAGATTATGCATTCACAATAATTGAAATCGAAAGCTCGGAACTTTTCGTTTCCCTTTCTATAGGGTGGCTGGTAATTTTTACGAAAACCTAGGAATCAGTGGGCGAGTTGCATTTTGTGTGCCGCTGCTAGGAAAATATGTGATTCGAAGTGGCTTTTCTGTTGGGGAAAAAAAATTAGAGATTTTAAAGCTACAATTTTGAATTTTTTTGAAATATTAACTGTGAAATGAACAATGGAGAAAAGGGTATGGGGGGACGAAAGGAGAGTGTAATGTTTATAAATGATACCATTGGGTTATATCGTGGTAACAAAAGGGTATGAGATTAAAATAAAAAAAGCAAATAAATAATTAAACTTGGCTGAAATTAATCAGGTCTTAATTCTTGTTTATATATCTTGTGTTATGATAGTGAAACAAGGACTTTGGTGTTGACAGTGTAATGTGGCTTCATGAACCCATTATTCAATCAGATGTTTGGTCTTTCTATTCTTTGTATTCTATGAAGAAATTGATTGTGTGTGTTGTAAGTTTGTATTTAGTACACAGTTCTGACATCTGTGAAATGGCTTTATCGTTTGATTATTGCAGATCACCATGGCCCCCCTAAAGTTAACTGTTGGCAAGACCCAATGAGCCCATCTAAATGGAAGGAAGAGCATGTGAGTCTAGTTTTGTATTTGAAGATCTACTGAACCCAATTTGAATTATTGATTTTTACCGTGTGATGATTGGAATTGGATCATTTATTTGGAAATGGAAAATGTGTGTGAATATTCTTTTGACTGGTTGTTATGTGCTTGCAGTTTGTGCTTGTCTCTTTAACCGGCTGGGGACTACTCTTCTATGGGGGATACAAGTTCTTCACAAAAGGCAAGGGCAAGAAAGATGAGGTACTTTCAATTTTCGTTCATTGTTACAACTAAGAATAACGTTTATTGGCTTGTAGGTTTAGCTACGGTCATTATGGGTCTGTCTAACCTTGTTTGACATAACTAACGTATGCAAGGCTGTTCTGCTGGCATTCAGAATACCATTCCAAAATATTCGCATGGTTATTAGTTCATAGCCCGTGTACTACACATTATATCCGTAGTTGTGGAAATTTCTCCATACGCAGATGGAGTAATTAATGTTTAAAATCTCAAGGATTATGTTGTGAGGCAAGATAATTATTAGATGAGCTCAGAGTGCAATATTTTAATGGACCAGTGGGTCTGAAAACAGATAAACTACTATTTGTATTTCCCGAGTGCTTCAGTATCTTATATTTTCAAGCATAGCTGCTGTTGGTTCATTTTATCATATTGGCCAAAAATAAATAAATTATAGTCTACAACGTTATAGAACAATTATGTTTAAAACAATTTTTTTTTGTTTTTTGGAGTGAACTTGCTAATCCTAATTAGATTAGATGGCCAGTTTTGTCTTTAACAATTTCGTGTCATGTTAATCACATCTGTATCTTATTTGGAAGTTGTTAAAATTTTAGTCTTTGCTCACAGAATGTTCTTGATATTTGCAGAAATTGGTAGAAGCATCACCGTGAGGTTTGGAACATATTAAGTGTTCCTGGTAATAATGTGTGTGCCCGGACTTTTCCGAGTTTTTTAGACTCTGTCTTGTTTGCTGGCAAACAATTCTTTTGGCTAGTTATCCATTAATCCTTGCCGACAATGAATATTGGGAGATGATTCTTTCCAGAACAATGTGTTACATTTGACTTCATATTTGGCCGTTTTATGCCAATTCATGCATTCCTCTACATTTGCTAGCAATTTGTTTTATTGACATAAACTACAAGAAGGAAGCTAGGTTTTGTTTTCTGGATCTTATCAATACTTGAATGTTGAATGATCCTAGTACTAAGCCCGGCAAGAATAATTCATGTTTTCACCATAATAATTCGAGTAAAGTAGTCCTTTTCCAAAGGATGATATTTGATGAAGTAATTGGCTGCACATATCCTATAGGCCGTGCAGTTTCAGCTAAACAAGGCGTTCTCTGTATTTTGAATCCCATTGGGCATGCTTGCTATTCTTAAGCGTGATGACGGTGAAGTTGTTAGGATGAGTGCGAAAGGATCATTTGAACAAACCTAAGTATGCTTAGTTGACTGGCATTAGTGTCATGGATGTTGCAAAGTTTGAAAAGTGGAAGAAATTAGTCGAAATGTAAACCGAAACATCTGATGTTACTAAATACATATAGGCGAATCTGGTTTCACTGACATCTACTTCCTAAGATGATACACCCTTTTATGTCAGTAATTTGAAATTTCTAAGCACGCCAAGCCCACACCCACTATTCTTTTATAGATGGACATAGTAAATTTAATTTACAGTTTAATCACAAACCAGGCTGAAACTCTGACTCGTCAATCTCTTCCTTGTACTCCTCCTTCTCTTCTTCAAAGTCAGATTGGGATTCCTTGAAGAAATCTTCATCGTTTTCCTCATCATCATCACTGCCATCAATCACATTTTTATCTTGCTTTTGTACATCCGAAACCTCAAATTCTTCAGGTTCTTCATGAAACATGTTGGATTTTGTTTGCCCAGCATTCTTGTCAGCTTTGTTGATATGCCTCCTGCTCCAGTTTCGTTGGACAAGACTGTCTTCTTGCTCTTCTGACTGTCTTATTTCATCCAGTCTGTGTTTTGGGTGAGTGTTGATGCCATTATCTGTGACCTGGTGATTTGTATTATTCACTATCATGTTTTTGGCATCTTCTCTGTTTCCATGGTTTTCAGACTTCAGCAATTTGGCCTGTGGCTTGTCTTTTGTCGGGTTATTATTGTCCCTTCCCTCATCCTCTATTGCAACATTTTCCTCAACAGAGACTTTCCCCACTATTCTATCCTTCAACTCACCTTTCTCACCTCTGTAAACCTTCCTGTTGCCCATTTTTACCTCTCCATGACTTTTAGAAATCCTATTGTTCTCCATTAACCTATTCTTGACAATGGTTCTCCAGCGCTTCCCCTTTGTTCTACTCCCATGGCCATGTTTCCTCTTCACGCCAGCATCCACTCCGGAGTTGTCTACCAATTGCTTCACAGTAAAATCCTGACCTCCACCACCTGTATTATTCTCGAGTTGTCCTGGCTGCTCTTCTCTGATTACTTTCTTTTCTCTACCATCCACCACTTCAGCCTCAATATCTTTTGCAGTGACACCTGCACCACCATCATCTTGAGGGTCTTCTTTTTTCTTTCCCAGCTCCTCATCATTCTGAATTTCATCTTTTACTGTGAACTTGGTTAATTTCTCCTTACTTGCATCTTCATTTGTAATACGCTTGTCATCACCCCCATATTTGGCAAATTCATGTGAATTTTCATCCTTTTCTTTGTTCTCATTCTCAGTTTGGTCTTGTGCTGCCATTGTTCCATTTGCTGTCACAGTTTCAGGAAAGATGGTTGTGTCATTAATGCTTACCACGTGGTTCTTAACTGGGATTTCAGGACGGTGCTTCAAGTCATTTATCTCTGCTTCCTTCTGCTTAAGATTCTCTCTTAGTGCTATTATTTCAGAGCCTCCTTGTCCCAAATTGCTCTCCTTTTCTTGCATCATTCTGAGCTCATTCTGCGTCTCCTCGAATGTGGATTCCATCATTTTCTGCTCATCTTTCAGTGAATTCATGGTGGATTGCATCTCCACAACTGTTCTGTCAAGCTCCATCTTTTGACTTCTCAGGGCGTATATTTTCGCCTTCATTTCTTCGTTCTTCCTTCTCAACTCTTTGGTGCGATCTCTTTCCTTCTATGTGATTGAAACAGCCAAGGTTAACGTATCATAGTCAATGCAATTCTAATTAATGAACTATACTACCAACCTATAAAACAACTGCATAGTTGAATTAGAAGGGGATTGAAAATGCAACATCTTTGTTATTTTCATCCTAGGCCTAGCTATAAATTTTTTTACAATACATCCTAAAACCAGAAAGTGCCAAAAAAAAATTAGCTGATAGTTCAAGCTGATTTAATTTGAAGGATCTCTCTGACTTTTTCTTTTGGTGCTAAGCTTATATCCTGATTAAGGCAGAAGGGATTAAGCATTATGAGAATTTACAAGTTAGAAAAGATTGCTTCATCGGTTCTGCAGCTCACCACCTTTCTTAAACTTGGTTGTAAACAGCGTTTTGGTAATTTTTTAACCGTTCTGATATTTTTATTATTAAGAGTAAATACATATACTTTTTTTCACATACTTTTCAATTTATTCATTGAATTTATATTTTTTTATTATTTTTTTTTTAAATTTAAAACTCTTAAAAAAAGTATCAATAACATTACATACACTTTTAAAAGAGATATATGATGATTTTTATTCATTTTTTAATGCATGTAACTCTATACGTGTCATGATGATTACATAACACGTCAAAGTGAGAAACAGAAGCCGAGAGAGGGATGGAGAAGACTGAGAAGAGTTACTGACCTGCAAGAGAAGCTGAAAGGCAAGAAACTGGCGGTCTTTCTCTTTGACAAGAAGGTTGTAGATGCGCCTCTCTCTGAGCTTGTGAAGCACCATAACCCCAAGCAGTGCAGCCCCAAATGTGATCAGCAATATCAACACATATGGCTTTCCTCTATGACTCCCTCCACTGCTGCTATGCAACCCTTTGTTATAAGCCATTCTCTCTCTCACCAGAGAGGTGATGATCAAGAATCTTATCAAGCAAAGTATGAATGGCTTCTTTGTTTTTTCTAGTATTGGAAGGAATGATGAAGGATGGAGTGGGTCGCTTTCTCTCTCTCTCTCTCTCTCCCTAAAGAAAAGAGTTCAGAGAGAGTTTGTGGCTTATAGTGCTGAATTTGGGTTGCTTGTCATGCAAAAAGAACGTGCCACCTACCCATACCTGGCGCTCTATCTGTGGTTGCGGAGTTCACTAAGCTGAGTTGTATTGAGCTTTGAGCATGCATAAAAGCTGTGTCAGGGCGCGCTGATTCTGGAACTCCCATTTTCAGTTTCCCCATGTTCTCCTCACTTTACTATAAAGTACAAACCCCTCCGTTCTTTTCAAATATCTTCTTACTATATTAGTATTTGTTAATGCAGTATTTATACAATATCTAATTTAAATTATATTTATCATTGAAATTATAAATTTAAAAAATAAATTGATTCAATCAATGACTTTTAATGTCGGATCACATTTATTTAATTAAGACAATTGAGATACTTCCGGTTAACGATATCATAGTCGTAGAGCTCATGTGGGAAGTGGGATCATGTGACTACAGCTACTGCTTTATTTAATTTAAGGTATTCTTAGTTATACGTTATTGATTGATGCTATTATAATACTTTTCATTTTCGTGTGGTTTGTAACGTACAAGTTATAACCTATATATTATATATGGTATGACAAAGATTTTTAAAATTGAAGATTTTTATAAAATAAGTAAATAAAGTCACATTAATTATTAATAATTAATATAAATTTATTTATTAATGATTAATATAAATTTACTTACTCACTTTATAAAAAAATTTTTTTAAAAAATTATTATTCTATATGGTAACTCACGCTATTCTCTAATCCTCATTTTCATGTGAATGCCAGATTTGATTTGAGTTGTTGCATACTTGCATTCATTTCAAAATAAGTAACTGTTTAACTTTTTTTTTTTTGGGGGACGGTGGTTTGATGGTTGTGTAGCAGTTAAATATTTTTAAAATATTATACACCAAAATATGTTTAAAATTCATGGCACAAATTAATGCACGATTTAGAATTTTAGAATTAAAACTATTTTCACACATTTAAAATTAATTTTAATTCAAAATCAATAACGAAATTAATACATTTATTTGGGTATAGCAGTTAAATTAATATTTACTGCATTATTATACACCAAAGTATTTTTAAAATTCATGGCACAATAATTATTATTCACAAATTATTTATTTCTAAGAACACAATAATTAGTGCCAAAAGTTTTTTTTTGGCATAGTTAGCAGGAGAACTGCAAAATCAGCTGGGATTTTAGACAAAGTTTGAAGGATTGGGAACCTCGACCACCATCTGAGCTATAGCGCAGGAGCTTGACAGAAGTTTTTCTTTAAATCGTAAAGTGAAAAATTAGGTATAAGTTGTATTCCTAATAATTTATATTAAATGTGAGTTACAAATAGTTTCAACCATTTTTTATTATCATATATAATTCAAAACCAGTATTACTACCAATTTTGTTGTTATAAGCTCTTAAAGAGTGTGATCGACTTTGTTATACACAGAGGATTAAACTTACCAATTCTTGTAAATTAAATTATCCAAAATTATCACTACTAGTAATCTACTCTTAGTGAAAAATAATATAGTTGAAGCATTTTCATTGTGTTGAAAAAAAAAATCAATTTTGAGCCCCTCTCTCTCTTAAAGTGTCTTAGCATAGTTTCTATTGCTACTCTCTCTCTCTTAAAGTGTCTTAGCATAGTTCTATTTCTACTCACATAAATACGAATTTATTTATCATTTACCTAATATATCACAATAATTTCTTAGCAGTATAAAATTCAAATCACTTTCATACACTTTTTAATATTCACATAATTTTAGACTAAAAGTAATAGTTAGATAAAACTCTTATTAAAATAGAGATTCAAGAATTTAAATATCTAACATTACTGTTAAGATAAGTCAGGAACACAGTCCAACTGTTGGGAAAACTTATTTAATATTATTTAAATAACACTAGGTTTTATAAAATCACTTTTGAAACAATGCTACAATATAAAATGTAAATTCAAATGTTGTTTAGTCTTAAGGGCCTATGCACCAAGGCAAGAGGCTAAAAAAGCCCAACAATTCTAAGCCCTGGCAACAACGCACCCCCCACAAAGTAACTCAACCAGATTTTTCACAACAATGCAAAGAATAGACCCGATGACCGGGTACTGCAGGTGACCCCACTGCCACTGCACCACACGCAGCCACTAGAAACAAGAAAACCAGAGGGGTAAGTGTTGCAATTTCATGTGCTACTATTTGCTCATATTTGGAAATTATTTTTGGTCTCCTTAATGTCATTAACAATAGATTAGAACTAGACATTATCTCTCGAAAAATAATCATTTTACTTGGAATAGTGTATATATTCATTTTAATACTATATAAAAATTAATTAATAAAGTATAGATTATTAATTAATAAATATATATAAATATATATTATTTTAATTTAATTTTATTAATTAATTTATATATATTTTAATTATTATTTTTATTAATTAATTTTTTATATATTCATTAATTAATATTTATATATTATTAACTACGTATTTATATTTTATTAACCAATTTTACGTTATATAAAAAGTGGTGTCGTTAAAAATGAAGATTATCGGAATTGTTATCTCCCATGTCTGATCTCCACCCAATCCTTAATCTCATAAATTTCCTTAAAATCAACACTTTATATAACTTCAATCCAAATAAACAAGCCCAAATCAAACCATCATCCATTTTCACATCCTCTCTTGTCTCGGACCAGAAAAACTTTGTGACTTGTGAACTGCCAATCGATAAAGGTTCAATCTTTTCTTTTCTGGGTAAACCGGTGGCGGCCATGGACGACATCTTCAATTCTTCACTGAATTTGGAGGAAACCCATTTCAAGGAAGGCTACGACGAAGGCTACACCCACGGCCTCATCGCCGGCAAGGATGAGGCCAAGCAAGTCGGTCTCAAGGTCGGGTTCGAGGTCGGCGAGGAGCTCGGTTTCTACAGGGGCTGCGTCGATGTCTGGACCTCCGCGATTCGGATTGACCCGACCCTATTTTCGTCGAGGGCCAAGACGGGTATCACCCAGATGGAGGAGTTGCTTAAAAAATACCCTCTCATGGATCCAGAGAACCTGCAAGTGCAAGAGATCATGGATAGCCTGAGGCTCAAGTTCAAGATGGTTTGTTCTTTGCTGCATGTGAGGATTGAGTATAATGGGTACCCGAAATCCTCTGCGGTGGACAATGATATTCAGTTTTGAAGGAGTTTCTTCTTTCTACTTTGGTAGCATTTTTTTTTTATCAAAAAATTTAGTCTAAAAGTCCATAGAGTTAGTGTTTGGTTATGGAAACGATGAAGTTCCATGAATAGAGGTTCCTGGGTATGCTCTTTCTTGTAATGCCTATGTGCATTTTTTCAATGAAATTCTAAGTTACTCTGTTAGTAAAACCAATGACTCAGATTTAATTTAAAATTTATTAAATAATATTTTAAATTTAAGCCTAAACTTCTTTCAAAGATTCACTTAAAAATCGAAGCTTTATTGATGATTTGAGATAAGGTTGGGTTTGTAGTCCAATAAGCATTATGGCTACAGGTTTTATGGTGAGTCATTCTGTTGTCGCAGTCCATTTTCTTGGGCGGTCCGTGGCAGGTAGTAATTGAAATGAAAAATGTTATCTCCATGCTTGCTTGCTGCAAAGTTTATATATCAAAAAGCAGAAAACAGGAGTGCATTCGGATCAATTGAACGAGCTGCCAGGCTTTTCCCGCAGGCTCCCATAATTAATAAGTTTGAAGATGTGGCCTACAATAGAGTTGGTTACACCCTTGTTTCTGAGTTGGGTACAATACCCTCTTCAGAGCCATGTCACTTGACAAGTGCTGTGCTTGCCATGGTGAAGGCTGCTTTTCTCACCATTGACTTTGAACTGCACCGCATATGGTTCCACCCCCTAGCTGATGCTTCCATGGACCAAGCAGCTAGGACTGCAAGATCTTTGGTTACTGAGGTGGGCTCTAGTCTGCAAGGTTAGTAGCATGGCTGGGGCCACATTGCATGATATTTATTATATGTAGAAGGAGAATGTCATCTCTTTGGGGAAAGGGTTGGAAGTTTCTGTAACAACAAAATAAAAATTCATTGACTGATTATGTTTCTAGGCATTCAGGAGGGTGCTCTTAAATATAAAATTGATCAGTCTCTACACATTGTGTAGTTAAGGCATAAAATTGTAGACATCAGCCACAAACTCCCTACCAATTACCAGGAGCAACTTCTTTCACCACTGCCATTGTTATGTAATAGAAAATTTTTGTATTTTATGTAACTTATGTTGTGAACTTTTTATAGAATTATACTGCTTCAGTAGCACGCAAACACTCATCATTGAAAAGAAAGGTAACACATGTAAACAATAAACTGGATGATGTTAGAAGTTTAACTATATTTACTTACTATACATGGGAAATAAATCACGATCACCCTTCATGGAACTTGAATGGATTAATGGTGAGTTAACATATGGAAATAAAATTTTATATGGATAACCTCTTCAATTTTTCAGAGAAATAAATTTCCCTAATCGCATGCTGTTTGATTGATGGCTAAGAATTATGTCTGCATGGTAAATTCTTCCCAGCTCCCAAGTTTTCATTTGTTGGAATTTTCCTTGTTCATGCATGACTGCATCCTACACTCGAACTATCTTTAGGGTGTCAATCATGTTTCCAAATTTATATATTTTGCATATTAATGATCATTAAATTCCCTACAGTTCCTACTTTTCTATATGGATTAGCAATCAGAACAATATATGGTTATTTCAAGCCAAATTCAAGCAAAAGCCAGTGGATTGGGGGGACAAAATCAGAAATCTTGCCACTGAAGCCAGATAGTGGTCCAGCTCAAGTGACTCCAGCAAAAGGTGTTGTGGTCATTGGAGCAACCACTTGGGTTAATAACTATAATGTCCCTCTATTATCTTCTGATATTGGTACTGTTCGTAGAATTGCAAAACGGGTTAGTGGGAGAGGTGATGGACTAACTTCTGTACAGGCCACTTGCACATGGTGAAGGTGTCACTGAGGTAGCCTGTAATTTATTGGATCCAAATAAAATTGGTGGAGAAAGAGTACAACAAGAAGTTGAGCGCCTTGAAAGGGAAGAGGGTATTTCTGTGGGGAGGGGATGCTCCACAGACTTTTCACAGGAAGAAATAGTTCTAAGTTACTTGAAGCTAAGCTAAGTTCCTTTGTTTGATGAGATGATTTGATGTCAACGAACCATTGTTTCCTGTATAGAAGATTTTCTAAGTAATTCTAATGATGGAAGATTACTTTCTCATGCTTAGGAAGGTTTTCGCCATTTGGTGAATTTTCATTCCAGTTTCTTACAGGCCTCCCAATTCAGTATCCTTCCAATAAATAATGTGCTCAGAATATAAGATGATGGATGAACCCGAGCTTAATGATACCTGTCAATTAGTTGGCAAGTTGTCTTGCAAAACTATACATCACAATAATAGATTGGAATCTGACATCCCAATAATAGATTGGGATTTGACATCACAATATTAGTTTGGGATTTGACATAGATGTGTCACTCCTATGATAATTTTGTTTCCCAAAAATTCATTATATAACTTTTCCTAGTATTGTGTTTTCAATTGTTTAGGTTAAAATTTACATCATCTCATTATTCTTTTCCTTTTTTTTTTTCCAGTTAAACAACAAAACTAGTGTTTGTTAGAAGACATTTTAAAGTTGAAGCAGTGAAGTTGACAGGAGCAAAAATTTCAAAAAGATAAAGTACTTTACCCTAATTTAATGGACAATCAATGGGCACGGTAATCCATGCCTGATGATTGATGTCCTAGCAAAGAACCCAGATGAAGGGCATGTTATGATTTCAAGTTTCAACAGCTAAAGGCATCTCAGGGATTGGTGCACGCCCTTGGGTTACGCTCTACAACATACCAATCATGTTCACAGATGTACAGCAGCAGAAGGATTGCAAGGATGGTTAGTGCTCGTGGCAGCCAACGGTGCTAACACTGGTCCTTGTTAATGGCAAGGATTCAACTGAAATAGTTTGCATGCTGTTGGAACCTAACCAGATTGGACCATACAAACCACAAAGTGCACAACCGGGTTAAAATGTTGGGTTCCCAAGAAGGATTGGAGGCAGAAAGAGGATATTTCATGGACTTGTCTCCAGAAATGAGCATAGATAAAATACATCATACATGAGCCTAATCTCTGATATCAGATCGTGATCATCACTCATAAGAAACGTATTCTTATGTGGCCAACCACCGTTGACATGTGTAAGGACACTTTTTAGAGATAAGTGCATATCAAACAAGGTCCACACAACCTTATGCATGTTCAATGTTAAATGGAGTATTTATGATACGCAATGCTTACCTAAGTATTTCTCGTTAAGAAAATAGATAACCAATTGGAAGTCCACTGTGAAATTTAATTGTCTTCTGTAACTCAACAAAGGAAAAAGTTGTAATTGCCTAAATTGTTGGTTGGCATTGCAACCAAAAGCAACTTAACCGAAACAAGCACTTGAAAACTGCTGCCGTGAGTGCTTGTTGCTTCTTACTATGAACCTATATTGAACACAAAATTCTGACCTTTTACATCAGATACATATGATCTATAACCACACTTTATGTACACTTGACATTGTCCTACTTGGAGGGTACCCCTTTGTCACAAACACTGCTTGTTTCGAAATTCTTCAGATAACAGCACCTGAAGCAGCTCACGTAGCCTCTCAGCACCAGGGCCTGGCCTAAACACTGTATCATTGGCACGCAAAGAACAAGGGTCTGCCCCACCATCTGAGGTTCCATTACACCATGCCCCACGTGAAAATCTATGTGTGCGCCCCAAGAGTTCTTTGTCAATCTTGTCAAGGACTGGATCATCCTTTGCAAACTTTCGGGCAAAGGGAGCCGTGCTTTGAACCATTTTGTCAAAATCCTTCATAGTTAAAGAGATGGGATGCTGCTTTGGGGGAATGTCCCAAGCAATGTAGTGAAGATCATGGCTTATCGCTGTATGGCGGAATTCCTCAGTGTTACAAATGACAGTGTGAAAATAGCCCTCCGGCGAGGAGACAAAATTTGTATAATACATAAGCATAGTTCGTGGAAAGTTATCCCATCCCCATATACAGTACTCCACAAAGGACCGGGTCAGTACAACCCAAGCTGAACCTGTTTCATAAACATAGACAAAAAAATAGGGATCTACCATATTGATTGCCTATCCTATCTAAGCAAATAAATGTAATCTGGCTAGCTAACTAGATATTTTACAATCTTAGCACTGCCAAACCTTTAAAGGGCCTTTTAGTTTAAATTTATAGTGGAAAATAAAGTAATAAATTCATATAGAATTTTAGATAAAGACATACCAGTAAACAGTTTAAAAGATGTGGGAAGTGTTCTTCGTTGAGTAGTCCATGCTAAATCAGATTTCTTTGATAAGTAAAGGGCAGGATCAATAATGATTGGTCTTGCTCTTTGGTTCCTGAACACATAAGCAGTAATACAAAGAAATCTCAATCAACTGATATAGTAAATCAGAAACCGGGGGTTATACTTTACAGCAATTTTCAAATGTGTAACAATTCACTTACAGTTTCCAACCAGCAATGGTTGTATGTTCAATGAAATTGAGATCTCTTGACAGGTTAGAGAAAACATGAAGCAAATCTGCAAAAGCAGGAAACAAATATCAGATGACTTCATAGAGGCATCTAGAAGGTTCAAGAAGGATTACATATAGCTAAAACAACCATGAGAAAATACCATCACATGTTCTAAAAAAACAAAAGAAGGAAGAAGACTTCAAGTACATGGTACTAAACCATTGATTGATATCCACAGTAGCCAGTTCAGTAATTAAAAGGAAATATTTATCTTTGAACCAGACAGACGCTTTTTAAAATGTATCCATGAAATTGGCAAATATGTTTCAAGACAAAAATTAAGAATAAGCCTACATGTCCAATATAACATGCCACCATCAGTCCTAGAAAAAGCCAAGAGGAGATCTGCATGCCAGCACCATATAAAGACTCCCTTAATTGTGAATTTGTGCCCAAGCATCCTCAAACCCAGGTAGCAAATTTACTGACTAGCCATACTTAATAGCTCAAATGATAATGGAAATAGGTGTGTTTCTTCTTTGGAAGGATTACATGTCTCTACAGATTAAAAAAAAAAGGATGACATTTGGACAGAAGACTTGAAGCTAAGAGTTGTTGAAATTTATGCACACATTGCTAATCTGAGAATCATGTAACTACAAGGCGGGATAATAGAAGTAGCACAATCACAAGATATAGAAGAGCATCAAGTATGAGAAAGCAAACAATGTATTGAACCTTAAAATTAAAAATAACCAGTAAAATGAAATGAAAACTTTTCGTAACTGGTCAACTAGAAACTACAGCCATGATACCCATAAGAGGATAACTGGGAAAACAGGGGGTGCATGGATGACTAAACTACCTCGTCACATACAATATTACACCGACTAGGAATGGTCCAATAAATAAGAGTAAATGGATTTTATCCGAAGAAAATAAGACAGCTTCAACTTCAAATATTACCATCAGCCCATCAAGAATGGAAAAGATTTAGTTAAAATTAATTTACAAGATCCTTGTTAAACATAAGTGAAAAAAGAGAATAGAGAAGCTTCCTTGAAGTAAACTTCATGCATGTTTGACTTGATATATGTATGCATTCGGCAATTCAATCAAACTCAGACTCCAAACAGCATGGAATGAGCTATATCAATCTTGATTTATACCAAGATATAATATACCTCATATATTTGCAGCACACAAGTTTATGATAGGGTACAATGGCGTTGTTTGATCCATGTAGCCGACCCCACCTAGTGGGAAAAGGCTTGGTTGTTGTTGTTGTTGTTGTATTTGCAGCACACAAGATGTTGACGCCAGAATATACACAAGTTATTGACTACAACATACCCCCAAGCAAAGGTACTAGAAATTTTATTCGGGTCAAAACTTAATTGACTTTGCATTTGACAACTGTCCAACACAATTTTAGACTTGTAGTATGAATTTAAACCATCTACTTTAGAAGGACAATTGTCCAGAATGTTTTACATTTTTGTCCAGCTCATACTTCACCATCATTTCCATTAGTGCAATGGTTCTTGTCATGAAAAGAAGAAACCTAACAATCTTATAATCCATGTCTCACATATATTCATAACTGAAGTTGTGATTTCTGAGAAGATTCAGTAACTGCTTAGATTAAAGTGCACAGAAGTTTTGCGGAAAAAAAAGATTCAGACCTTTCAGCAAAACAATGACTATTTGTGGAAAAGAAGTACCATCGAATACTTGCTATAGTAATAAAGATCTTGAAAGACCTTGCTTAGTCATTTGAGCTAGAAGTTCTAGCTCATGAATGTAATCCAGCAGGTATTAGCTACAAAAGTGACCTTGGAATCCAGACAAATTGCTAAAATCTGCATGAAGTGTACATGGAGGAACTCCAACTGAAACGCAAAGATGCAACAATATTGGTGACAAGGTATACATAAGATCTTCACGAGTAAGACTTCAAAATTTGACATCAAGTAGGATAAGGCTTGGTTATTGTTGTTGTCTTACAGAGCTATACAATACTAAGTTAGGGAGGGTAATTCAAATTGACACCCCTCACATTTGTTGGGGACTAAGGCAACCACTGAACCAAAGCTAGAAGCAATGCCTTCAATATCAAAATAGCATGAATGGTACAAAAATAGGATTATGAAGATTGTCATTCCTTTTAGACTGTACTACCCTTTTATCCTTAAGCACATCAAAGAGGCAACATGAGCTACCTAATTTCTGTCTTACTTAAGGAGTATGACTCATCCTTGAATTACTCAAAACAACTATGCTTTAGGCCAGAATGGCCAGGGTGGAAGATTGGAAGGAAACTTGGAAAGAGAAATTCCTGGAATTAGCTACACAACCAAACAATAGAATTACAGAACATGACAAATAAACTCATTACCCCAAGCCAAATTACGCTGGTTAACCTTCTACTATTGAAGACAATATGAAAGAGGAAGCAAGAATAATACATTTTGAGAGTCCGTAACCCATTAATTCAATCATTAGTTGTTTAAACAAATCTGTATGTTGTTACATAGAGATCCATCCTGAAACATCCACAATAATCAAGAAATGGATGAACTTCAATAATCTTTCCTGTCCTTAAAATATCAGTGCCAACTTTAATAATCTTTGTCCTCAAAACAATAGTGTAGTGCTCAAGGGAAATAAGTCAACAGCATGCTAAAACAGAGAGGCAAACAACACGTGATGCAGGAGCCTAACTATTACTAGCCAAACATTATCAAAATACACCCAAATGACATATGGTTTTCAAATTTTTAAAACCTCTATGAAACAGCATCAGGTGTTTCAACCCGAAGGATAAGTTTGTAAAGGCTCACTACATCCTCCCACAACCAAGAAGGCCATAGTTCATGCAAGCATTTTTTGACAGGAATAACAGCATATAACATCAAGAAGCAAATAAAGGGTCAGTTACTAACCATCCTGTGTCACAAGAGGATAATCTGAGGCACTGAGGTTTATAAACCAGTCCCACTCTGAGCTCTCTTTCAATAATATTGCAATAGCTTGGAGGGTACAAGCAATCATAGTAGGACCTTTATAAGTCACCAAATTGGATTGAGACATAACACGCACATTCTCTACTTCACGAAATATTGGATCAGCTTTCACTGCATTTGCCAATTCCAACCTTTCCCGGGGCGGCGCCTCAAGATCTAAATGCAAGATGTATTGATTCCTTGGGTGGTACACTGCCTCTAATGTCCTCATCATCCTATGACTATCACCCTTGGTGCCTGAAATAAGATATGCAAACCTAGGTGCCTCCTTTTTTATATCCACACTAGCACTAAAAGACCTTTCCAAATCTGATTCCACAAAATATCCACTGGAATCCTCTGATCTGTTGAATGAAATGATGTCAAACGGTGACTGCTCTCCCCCACCAGTAGAACTATGTGCCCCGAGAATAGCTGTCAGAACCAGACTCACAGATACCAGCAAACTTGCAAAAAAGGGTATAATCCACTTCCTGTCACTAAACATTCTTCCTGAATGAGAACCAGCATTTTTCCTCATACTCTTGTAGCACTGCTAAATCAAAAATAAAATTTTGGAACCTGTTTCACTTCAAGGGCAAGAACCGAGATCTCTATCTATATTCAGTTCCTGCAGATGAGTTGAAAGTTGAAACCCAAAGCATCAAGCACCCCAGAAATATTTAGAAGATAAGAGAGCAATGAGAAGTACAGTGGTTTCAGAAACAGAACCAAAACCACCTTCTTGGCAAGTAATGTCAACATTTAAGCAAAAGGGTCCATGTTTTATGCAGGATAAGACATGGTTTTCAAACAAAGATGCTTGTTTTAAATCTGCATCAATTCACACCCAGTGCCAAAGATTTTGATTTGGGAGCTAAAAGGGGACATATGATATGACAAACTTTGGTTTGGGGAATTGGGACCCACCTCAGGATAATATGCTCGGAACAGATTACTCCCTCATCAGAAAGCAACAATTTTTGAAGGTGGAAAAGGTGGAGGAAACATCATGATAAGTCATCCTTCAGTCTCTTTACAAGTAACGTCTATTGGAATTGAAACTCAGAAAGAAACAATCTTCAGTTCAGATTTCACCTGCAGACAACTAAATGCAGCTTGTTCTTTTTTGCTATACTTTATTTTTTCCCTTCTGCAAACTGTGCTTAAGCCAAGATCTATGTCACTCCAAAATTAAATACACGAATATATGAACTGTAAAAGGAACAGAAGACACTTGAAGTGCAAGTTTTGGGAAACTTGAGATTCAAGAGAGGATTAGTTTAAGGAAAAAATGATCCAAACCGTTAACCAAGAAGAGGATGAGAGACAGAATTCAATGAAGATTAAAAAGTGATGGGTTTTTATGATATGTTTGAGGAAAAGGAGGAGGGTTTGCTTTAGAGAGTGGTGAGATTGTGTTGTACTGCTGGGATGTGGGAATGGGATGGCCCCAGTCTCAGTTTTCTTTTTAGACTTTGCTTCTGTTTTTTTTATCAAGTTTTTAGACTTTGCTTTGATTGTTGGCCAAAAGATCATTATTAGCGTTAATTTGTGGATTTTAATATTCATGTTTGGGTCAGATGAAAGAATTTTATTAAGTTCTCATAATAATTTTTTAATACTTAATAAAAATATATTAAATAAAAAATAAATTATTTAATATTTTTTATTTATCAATTTAATAATTTTAAAAATTATTTTAAATACACTTATTAAAAAATTAAAATAATTTTTTATAAAAAATAGAATATTTAATATATTAAAAATTATTTTTATGTAAAATTTTTATTTTAAATTTTTAATAAATATCTTTAAAATATTAGTTTAAAAAATTTATAAAAAAATTACTAAAAATATTAATATTAAGAAAATCTATAATTATTTTTATCAAAATAATAATAATAATAATAAACTCGCTTCCGTTAACGTTGGTTTGCTTTACACGTTGGTTTCATCGAGTTGCGTGCATTGCTCATTGTAATAACACAAATAACATTTATATTTTTACAAACAATATATATATTTTTTTTATATTTTATTTAATATTATTTATTATATTTTTTTTTTATTTTTTTTTTAATTACATTTTTTAAAAATAATATAAATAATATTTACATTTTTTAAAGAGTATAAGATAATTATTTTTCTGACGCAAACCTTGAATTTCATGTCTCCTTTTTCAAACTGCTTTGTATCCATTTCTTTAGGAATGCAATAATTAAACTCACAACCTTTGAAATTAGTTTAGAAGTTCATTCACTTGGTCGTCCATCCATACACCCTATTGGTGAATTATATGTAAGTTTTCAAGAACTTAAAACCTGTCTTGACTTTAGATTAGGCATCCATTCCATTACTTTAAATTTCTTTATATATATTTTTAAAAAAAGCATAGTTGTATTACTGTATACATGCTCTGTCCTTTTTTTTATTATTAAACCAGCTATAATGCTTATATCTTTTTTAAGAAAATATTTTTCATATCAGCGTAATTAAGAAAGAATCCAATTAAAATTAAAAAATGGAAACTGGATAGCTTGAACCCAAGTACGCGTGTGCCAATGCATGCGAGTGGTACTACAAAGGATCGAAATAATAAATTTTTGTAAATAAAATTCTATTTTGATCCCTAATATTTATAAATTTATTTTAATTTAGTTCTTTTGTGTATATAACCATTATTTAATAAATAAAAATATTAGTGCATCATTGTTAGAGATTATATAACATCTTTATTTACTAACATAATAGTTTGATAAAAGATGATGAGATGATTAATACATATAAAATCACATTGTTTCATTATCCACTGTCATTTGAAATGTTGAATGAGTTTTTATTCTTTATTTTTTCAATTGATATAAGTAAAGAATAAAATGACATAATTTTATATATATTCATCCATTTATCTATCAAATTACCACATCGACCATTAAAGGTGTTATATCATTTTTAATAGTGTCACAAAAACATCCATGTTTATCAAATAATAGATATATTGACATATAAATTAAATTAAAATGAGTTTATAAATATTAAGAATTAAAATGAGAAAAATAAAATGTTAGGAATTAAAGTGACAATAAAAGCAAATGTCATAGATCAAAATAAGATTGTAGTCTATTTTTTTACAAGTTACATAATTTCTTTTTTTGCAAATTATATATCTTGCACTTCTTTTAAATTAACCAATCATGAGCACATCCATGTTAGATTTAGTTTTGTTAAAAAAAAAATCAAATTAATTGGCTTCCAGCAATACTTAAATTTAATCCGACTCGTGAAAATACATAACATTGACCAAATTGGATCTTTACTTTTATTTATGCTAAAAATAAAATAAAATCAATACATACATAAATCAAGTTCATTATATGATACATAAGGGATAAGCATATGTTGGGTTAAATGGATTTTGGGATGCTTTTAACTCGATTTGCTTATGACAATAGTAAGTTAAATTAAAAGATTGTATAAAGAACAATGCTAAATTGCATGACATTTTTTTCACAAACTTGTAAAGGATAGAGGATGAGATAGGGGATGAGTGTTAGTTAGTATAGTCAAGTCAATTAGAGATTTAGTTAGCTAGAGATTTTGTTATAATGTTAGTTTGTTAGTTATGAAAATTAGTTACTTGTAAGCTAATATATAAAAGCATCATCCAGAGTATCATGATTCAATAATGAAATCGATAATATCACACTATACAGAAAGTTATGTTTCTTCTCCTCTACATTTCTTTAAGCTTTCCTAAGCTTTCTTGCACTTTCCTTTATTTTCTCCAAGTCTGGTTCTGGTACCTTTGTGATATCAGAGTTATTCATCTTTCATGGAGACTATCTCAAATTCTTCTTTCGTGCAACCTTCCTCAATAACTCAACTTACCTTACACAATTTTTCTAATCTAGTTTTAATCAAACTCGATGAGGATAATTTTTTTCCTTGAAAACAACAAGCTTTAGCCACAAATAAAGGCATAAGCTTCACAAATTCATCATTGGTGCCTCAATTCCTAGAAGATATGACATTGATGAAGATCAAATCAATGATAATCTAAGTGAGGAATTTTTGAATTAGGAACAACAAGATCAGTTGCTGCTATATTGGTTGCTTTCTTCAATGAGCAAGTCATTAACTACAAGAATGTAGGTTGTGGATATTCTTATCAGGTCTGAAAAAAGTTAGAAGAATTTTTTGCATCTCAAAGCAGAGCCAATGTGAGACAACTCAAACTTAAACTGAGAAATACTAGAAAAGAATCTTCTATAGCCTCATATATTCTTGAAATTAAGAAAATAGTAGATACACTGGCCTTTATTGGATCACCTGTTGATGAATCTGAGCATGTTGAAACCATCTTAGATGGTTTAACAGAAGAATATGAATCATTTGTCACAACAATTGTTTCAAGATCAAATCCAATCAGTGTTGGACATATTGAAACACTTTTGATGACTCAAGAAGAAAGAATTGAAAGATTTAGAAAAACTAAGATCAGTTCAGTTCAGGCTAATATAGCTCAGTCTGAACAATCAAATCAGCAGTCAAGGAGACTTCAGTGGGAATGGTAAGAGATCTCAAGGTTTCTACAACAATGGCAGATCTAATTCAAATTTTAGAGGCCAATCTAATTTTTGTAATAGAGGTAGAGGTGTGGTAGAACTGGTGGTAGATTCACAAATAAATTTTCTTGCCAATTATGTGGCAGAAATAGTCATTTTTGCTTTACAATGCTGGTATAAATTTGATCAAAGTTTTAATGGTTTTTCTCAAAATCAAAGTGCTGCTAGTTTTTCTCAAAATCAATCATTTTCTTTCACTTCTCATCTAGCTACAAGTACTGAGTTAGCTTCTCCAGTAACTCTTTTTGACCCAAACTGGTATCCAGATTCTAGAGTCAGTCATCATCTAATACCAAATTCTTCCAATCTGTCAACAAAAGTGGATTATGGTGGCACAGAACAGGTTGTTGTAAGTAATGGATCAGGTTTGTTGATATATCACATAAGGCATTCTAAATTTTCTTCTTCTAATTCTATATCTCGATGATTTTCTCTTAATAATCTGTTACATGTTTCTTCTATCACAAAGAACTTGCTTAGTGTCTCTCAATTTATAAAGGACAATGGTGTTTTCTTTGAATTTCATGCTAACACTTGCTTTGTCAAATGTCAGGTTACCAAGGATATCCTTCTCCAAGGAACCATTGAAAATGGTCTTTATGCATTTAAGAATTTCAACCTTGTTCCATCTGCTGCTCATATTCAGTCCAATGTTGCTTTAACCAAGCTAGATTCAACTTTTCAGTTGTGACATTCAAGACTTGGTCACCCTTCTCCCTCAGTTGTCTTTAAAGTCTTAAAACTTTGTAATGTACCTATAGATTCTATTATTTCTAGTTCTGTTTGTGTTGTTTGTTGTATGGGAAAATTACATTAATTCCTTTTTCTTGTTTCTGAAATTGTGTACACTAGGCCATTGAAACTTGTATATTCAGATATTTGGGGACCGGCTCCCATTAATGCAACAAATGGTACTCGCTATTATATCCATGTTATTGATGCTTACTCCAAATATACTTGGATTTATTTGTTGTATTCAAAGTCACAAGCCTTTTCTATATTTTTAAACTTTCAGAAAATGGTTGAATTACAACTTGGAGAAAAAATAAAAGTAATTCAAACTGACAATGCTAAGGAATACTTATCTTTCTCTTCTTATATAGCTTCCAATGGCATTGCTCATTGTTTGTCTTGTCCCTTTGTTCATCAGCAGAATGACAATGCTGAGAGGAAACATAGACATATAAAAGAAGTCGGTCTCACACTGTTAGCTGCATCTACTCTTCCTTTTCAGTATTGGGTGAAAGCTTTTCTCACTGCCACTCAGTTGATAAATTCTCTTCTCACTCCTGTTCTTGGTAATAAGTGTTCTGAACAAATTCTATTTGACAGATCTCCTTCTTATACAACATTCAAAATGTTTGATTGTGTTTACTTTCCATTTCTCAGACCCTATAACAAAGTCAAGTTTGATTTTAAATTTCATCTTTGTGTCTTTCTTGGTTACAGTAGTGCACATAAAGGCTACAAGTGTCTTTCATCCAATGGAATGAATAATGTGGCTTTCTTGTTTAACTAATAAAGTGGTGAGTTAAATTAAAAGATTGTATAAAGAATAATGCTAAATTGCATGAATTTTTTTTTTTACAAACTTCAGTACAAATAACGTGGCTTTCTTGTCTAACTAATCAAGTGGTGGGTAGTTTAAATCTTCAATATTCATAGTGGATTGAGCTTTTTTTTGAAAAAAAAATTGTCAGCAATGGGTTTTTTTGTTTTCGATCGAAAGCCGTGGGTTAAACATTTGAAATTGTACCCTCGGCAAAGCAATTCATATAAATGTATTAGTGTAAATCAGCATTTCAGTTGTATAGACCTTTCAGACCATTTTAAAGCTTTTACCGTAGCCCATATATGGAGGAGTGGGAATGTTGTGGCCCATGCTCTTGCAGGTCATGCGATGCAATACTTATTGTGTTTGGATAGAACAAGCACACCACTTTTTGTTTTTTTAATTGTGATTGAGTGGTATTTAGGTTAGTTTGTATTAATTGATTCACTTTTTAAATAAGATCAAAGCCATACTATTTATATTAGGAATATGATATTCACAAGTATATTTCTTGAAGCCTAACCCAAAGAAATTCAAGTAGATAAAGTTTAAATTTGTGAGTGTATATCTATTCACATATTATATGTTTGTTCACCACCGCATATATGTAACCTTGCTCTATTTAGAGATGACAAAATCTCTTGACATTTGAAGATTATTGTGGGAATTGACTCATTCTGATACCTAAATTTAGAGAATTTTTCCTGCAAGGACAAGGGAACGAGGATAAAAATTCCCTAAGGCAAATTTGGGAAAAGGGTTCGTAGGCCAGGCTTGAACCTAACCTATTTATATGACATAAACTATTTTTTAAAGTCTGACTTAATTTTTTTGAAGTCTATTAAAGACCTATTTTGTAACAAGAGCTTTAAATAAGTCAATAGGCAGTCTACCTTTAAATAAGCTAACGGTCTAGGCCTTTATATAAGTTAATGGACCTGTATTTTAAATAAATTTTTTATTATTTATAAAATTAATTATATTATATAAATATTAAAATATCATAATATCTATAAAAGTAATAATATATATAATTAAATAAGTTGGTTCGCTAAGTTTAAAAAGCTTTCCCAAAAGCCTGAAGTCTAACGCGTTTAACTAAATAGGTTTTCTAAAAAGTATTAACTTAACTTTTTTATTAAACAAATTAGGTCAAGTCATAGGCTCTTAACGAACCTCCTGACCTATTTTCATTCTTATCTCCCACCTTGTGAGGTCCCCATCCCTTAAAAATTAATAAATACACTTAATAATTATATCATATATATGTATTAATATTGTGTCTTTATAGTGATTTTCATCCATATTATTTTTATATTAATTTTAAATTTAAAAAAGTAAAAAAAAATTACCACTAGACATTGACTTGTTATATGTATATTATTTTCAGATAATTTTGGAGTCCCCATGTAGAGGCAGAGAATAAGGATTGAGGGAAAAAAAATACCCTGGGGCAACAATCGAGGGTGAAGACGAGAGAAGATTGGAGAGACAGGAATTGGGAGTGAGAGGTACTCTCTGTCCCTTATATGGGTAGAAATAGGTCAGGTAACCCGTCATGGACTTAGATTCTGGCCTAGCATATTTAACAAAAAGGTGAGGTTAAAGCTTTTAAAAAGTCTATTTAATTAAATGAGTCAGACTTTAGATTTTTGAAAAAGCTTTTTAGGTTTAAGGATTGACGTATTTAATTATATAATTACTTTATATATATTATGACATTTTAATATTTATATAATATAATTAAATTTATACATAACATAATATTTTTTAATACTTAAGTCAGTTAGTCTATATAAAAGTCTAGATTCATTAGTCTATCATATTGACTTATTTAAAAATAAATTTATTTACCTGTTTATAGACCTTATTTCAAAGTAAATTTTTAAATAAATTTTTATGTCATACTAAACTTTTAAAAAAGTTAAGACAAATTTTAAAAAATAACTTATATCAAATAAACTTTAAATCTTACATTTGAAAAATAAAACAGACCTATTTAAGGGTAAGGCGTTTCCACCCCTAGGCCTTTAGCTATGTTAGATGTTTTCAGTTGTTAATGAAATTTCCACTTTTCATATCAGCAAAACTAACATTGAAATTATTTGATAATTGAAAACTTAATACGTACGTACTAAAATATCTTACGCAACACTGAAAATATCTTATGCGCTCAAACTTCCACTGGCAATTCTATGATGTTTTTTAGGTCAGTCACCTATTTGTCTAACAGTCCAATATAAAAGGAGCGGTTACCTAAATGGGGTACCACATCTCATGCAAATCGCAAAACCGCTCAATAGTCACAATAATTTATGGATTCCTAGAGCTAAAACCTGGTCACTGTAATCCATCAGAATTTATTTAAGATTGTCTATTAATTACTCCTCGAAATATCACTTCCAATATTGAGATTTGAGACTAATATTAATGTTATATGTACTAATGTACATATAAGTTTATTTTTATTTGAAAGTATGGAACGATAATTATAAAATGTGTATTCACATTGATTAAAAGAACCCCACTAAAATAACTTATTAATATGAAATAAAAACACGTTGAAGTTTTTGTTTCTTAAATACACAGAAGTTAGAATATATATATATATAATATTTACAAATTTTCACAACTCAGATTTTGAATCATTCGTAAGAAAAGTTTATAAACTTTATGAGTGGCTACACGATCAAATTAAACTATTTCTCATGATATACATACACAACTCATTAAAAAGAATTCCACAACTAAAGGCATTCATGTGCCTGGAATTAATAAAGTTTTATACCAACTCGGATATTATGAGCTTTATCATAAGTTCTTTCTGCGTTTAATCCTTTTAATCCTTTTGATGCAAAATCATCATGGTGGCTTGGATTGGTAATGAGCTGACTTGAGTTGAATATGGCCTGATTTAGGCTCAACTTACCAATAAATTGAGCTTTTTTTTTAGCTCAAGTTTGGCTCACCTCAAAGCTTTTGAACTTTTCAAACTTAATGCGCTGATATCAAAACTTTTTTAATTGAGTTTTATATATCAATGAGTTAGTTTTGAATTTGTAACTTAACAAAACTTTTTTTTTACATATATTTAATTACAAAACAATTCAGTTAGACAAAAATAAATTCAATTGTTTGAATTTGATTAACAAATAAATTATCTACCCCATTTGACTAGTACGGGTTCGAGTCCCAAGCAACCCATTATAATTAATATATCGAAATTATATGTAAATCACTAAATCCCATAGGGAAATTTTATGAATAGAAAATTAATTTTTTTTATCTTTTTTATTGAATGAATGAAATGAGATAAAATAAAAAGTAAATTCAAATGAATTTAGATGAAATATATTAAATTAAAGTATTGTTTTACTATTACTATTCTTAAAAAATAATTATATATATGTATCTAATTCCGTTCATATAAGCTAATGAGCTGAATATGTGAAAGCTTGAATTTAGCTTATTTGATAAATGAACCAAACATTTTATATTTTAACTCATTGAATTGTTAATAAATCAAATTGCGAGTTTAAGTCATGAGTTGACTTGATTCATTACTAGTAATGGTTGTTCAAAGTTTTGAGATTTTTAAGATTATTTTTTAATTTTTATTAAATATATATTGATTTTTGGAAACTATAATTTCAATTAATATCATCATTATCTTTGAATGAAGCCGACAATTAGGGTTTTATTTTTTTTAATTGAGTAAAAGTGTGTAAAAAATAAGATGAATGTAAATATAATTAGATAATAAAAATGAGAGATAATGATGATATTAATTGAAATTCTAATTACACCTCTCTTACTTCACATCTCTCACTCTTATACTCTAATTCTGACACTTACACATATGTGAGAGATGTGAAAGAGTGAGAAATGTATACTTAGCATTTTTCATTTAAAAACTCATGATCCTTCTATGAGCATATGTAATATATGAGTTTCAAGTCTGCGAGAAAACACACATAGAGAGAAGTAGTTTTAATGCCTTTTGCAAGAATTAGTCTTGCAACAGATAAAGTATATCATAACATTGTAAGACAAAAAAAAATGATATTGTTATTATTATTATTATTATTATTATTATTATTATTATTATTATTATTATTATTATTATTATTATTCCTCCTTAAAGCTATTGCTTTGAGCCAACCATTGATTATACTTTCAAAAATTAAAATGAGTCTCAAATTGCACTGTCTTTTTTTGCCCCTTAAATTGCATTGGTAATTGATGGTGGCCATCAGGCCATGTACCCCATAAACCTCTGATCTCAACTGTATTTATGTAGTGCATACCCTGTCTCACACTTTCAAGTTACAGCGACCAAGTACCAACAAGCTAGAGCCAAACACGCACATAAATTAGAGGCGTAAACATATTGACATATATTAATATACATGAATTCAGTTTATATTTTCATTGACAAAATAAAGAAAATAGTTAAAATAATTGTCAGTAACTACAATTTTTGTTTTACCTTTTCTTCATTTGAATGGTATCTTAAATAAAATGGTTACTTTGCCCTCATCTAACAACTGTTCACTATCACTACAATTCCTTTTGTTCATATGCACAATTTGCATTCAAGTGTCAAGAAATAGAACCATGAGGTAAATCAGTTTAGTTTCTTTACTTTTTTTTTTTGTCTCCCTAAGAAGGGGCAAAGGCCCCTAACTACAAACAACACTTGTCAAGGGAGAAACACAAGCTAAATCATCCAGCAAAACTCTTCCACAGACCACAGCCAGTTTCTTTACTTTTTGATTTAATTAGATTCAGTTAACATTTTTTTTTGGGGGTATTATATGATCCACACTCGCATAACCAATGATGCAAGAATGTCTCATTGACATTTATTATAAAGTATTTTTTTTGTTACAGTAAAGATATTTTTAAACAAATTTTTACGTTAATCAAAATTAACTCCTTTCCCAAATGATTTTAAAATTAATGTAAAAATAATATTTTACGTTTATAAAAACTCACACCTCTGTGTACTCTATTAAACTTATGCGTGGCACATTTTTTTTAACAAAAATTTCTATACAATCTAGTAGTTTTATATTTTAATTATTTTTCAGCACTTGTTTATGCGGCATTTTCCTCCTTGTTGTGGCAGGAGAGTCACGTCTATGATGTTGTATGAGGAGAAAAAAATCATATGATGCTGAAGCACATCACTAGATATGGCGACGAAATTAGGTGAGCACAAAGCGGAATCATCTTCAAATGCCAGCATTATATTACATGACCATTTTTCGCAGAAAGACAAAGTCATGGGATTTGGAATTTGGATCCACATTTTGGCCTTATCAGGTTCTGGATAACCATTGCAGCAATCATGCCCCACTACTTTCACTTGAGGATGAGCATATGCTACTATATACGCTGGGGTGACTTGTTGCGGTGCAGCATGCAGTTTTACTGGTCATATAATTGAAAATTTGAAATCATTTGAGAAATACTAAGCAATGATTTGCTGTAGCTTACTTTAGATATTGTCACATGGATTCTTGTACCTAGCTAGCTAAATATGCAGAAAAATCATACTACCACTTTTTTTTGGACTGTGTTTGAGGTAGGTGCCGTCCAAGGGTGGCGTGTAGGCAGACTAGTGGTGACAGTATTTGAGCTCAATTCCTTTCTTAATGGCTAATGCTGATGGCACCACTGTGTCCTCTTAACTTATTTGACATGCCAAAATTTTCATGGGATTCTGTGGGAGGGTGAAAAAAAAAAATTGTGAAGTCCCAACAAGTCAAATATTAGGTTGGTGGCGACCAAACAATTTATATTATTCAGAAAGGTACTAATAATATGCCAAGGACTAACGGCACAATAACTACATGAATATGCGTTTCAAATTGGCATACCAATTACCAAGTTGACAACCATATGTTATCAAGCTGGAGAATCCTAGGTGAATCAATCCATGTGCCGTTAGTTGAACTCTACTAGCTAGTAAACTAAGGCCAGGGTGATGAGCCACCGCCAATGCCCAATGGAACTTCTCAACATGTGATGTTGCTAAAGTACTTATGGACACACTCTCATACACAGGCCTAACACTGTTTGATCATTAAAGTGGAAAAGTCAGCCATCATTATAACCAGTACTTTGTCTTTGAAAAATACACAGCATATAATATATATAGTTCAGGACCTTTCAAAAATTATATAAGTCATCTTGGTGATTATCTATGGTGAACTTATTGGAATATTGGTTGGGTATGTGAATATAACTGTTTGAAGGCAAAAGGGCACTAGAGCTAGGTGGCTTCAATACCTTAGTCACGATTGCATGCCACAGTAAAAAAGACCTATTTTACCTTTTCTTTCCCAATATGGTCTATTTAACTCACATACCATAATACAATATGAGGCACAGTAAAAAAGACTTATTTTACCTTTTCTTTCCTAATATGGCCTATTTCAAACACCATAATAAAAGATGAGACAATCGAATCAATACATATCTTCTTCATTTTGGCAAAATCATGGTGGTATTATAGCAGCTTGAGGCACCAACCGAAGTTCATGCGTTCTCCCTTCCCTGTATTGGGGGGGCCCAATCAGCCTGCAGGTCAAAGTAAATTAGGTAATTGAGAGCTAAAACACAATGGACTGCACAAGTTCCTTTCAAAGATAAAGATGTCCCTGCAATCTCAATTCTCAACTCCCTGATTACTTTGTAGTTCAGACCAAATATGAAGAATGAAGTATAACTGCTGGACATCATTTCATATTAGACATTAATTTCTTAATCAACGGCTTATCTCAATGCTAAATATGCTCCAGAATCAAATGTATATAATGGCACACAGTTTGCCTACACTTTTAGTTGCAGTCTTGCAGAACAGGCGTATATGGGATTGATAGTGTAGCAGGAGACGAGACCAGCCACCTAGTATTTGCAATTTGTCTACCTGAGTTGCGGCGTCAATGTTGTGGTGGTTGGAGCTTCTCTTATGACGTTAAACAGGCATATTTTGGCAGCTGTGTTAACTGCACAAAAACATGTTTTCACAGAATCCTCACACCCTTTAAACTTTGTTCGTCCATCATTTCATACACCACCCAAAAAACTCAGACCGTTTGATTTTAATTCTGTGTAGGTTCTGTGCACAGTTCTCTGTGCAGATGTTTTCTCATATTTTGGAGGTCATATCTGATTTAATTGGTTTCTTGGTACTTCACCCGCATCATAATAACATGATGTGCACTGGCGTGGGGTAACTATGATGGTGTGCATTTGAGGAAAAATGGTAACAGGCCTGAGTCTTTGAAAATGCAACCAAAAGTCTAGAACCACTTGCGTTGGGTAACTATCATGATGTACATTTTTAAGGGATAATGGGCGAGAAAGGGAACAAAAACTGCTGTTATTAAACTACTACTAAAGAGTTTTAGCACACAAAAGCTGCCACCATATGAAATGGCAACTAAAACAAATTCAGAGCTTTTAAAGTATTATTTCTGACAGTTAGCAGCAACTAAGGTATACATTTGTATTCTTGTGAATAATCAATAGAATTTTTACTTTCTTTTTCTGGGGAAGATTTTCATGTATTTGATTAAGTGAAGGGCACGTTAAAGTTTGTATTCTTTGATCGAGTCCCGGTAAATCTTTCTTTAATAGAGTTGAGAACTTTATTCTGTCTGTATCAAGTTCTCAAATAAAGACTTCAATTTTTTCTTGAATGAAATTTTCACACATTAAATGCTGTGACTAAGAAGTTTGCTGCCATATACACGGGTAGAAATAGAATCCATTCTCCTCTTGACCTCGTTAGGAGTTTTAATATATACCAGATATTATCCCCATGGTGGTTGTGGCTGGAGTAATGTCTGATATAGTTATAATCGAAACAAAATGGGATAATTACAATTGCTTTTGTGTTCATTGCAGACGAGTTATGTGGTATCCGTGTTTGGTATAGGTCACCACTTTTTTTTTCCCACTATATAGGTCATCATCCCTGAGTAAGCCTATTTGGAGTAGTATACTTCATGCCCTCTTTATTGGTAAAGAGCATGACAACAATAAATAGGTGATTTAAATTCTTAATCCATATAAATGTCTCTTGAAGGTTGGAACGTCTAATCTCCGTTGGTTGCTATTACCATAAACATACCACGATCAAATTAGTCCAAATAATAATGTTAGTTTAACATTAGTTCTAGATACTTCTTGTTGCAACCACTTCAAGTTTAACCCCTTTTGCTAGTCATTTACGGGTGTATGTTTATCATTTTACAAGCTCGTATAACTAACTCGCATCAATCATGTCCAAAACCGAATTGCAGTTTATGCAGCAGAGCTCTCCTTCCAAAACCATAACCCCATCTTTTTTTCTTTTTCTTTTTCTTTTTTTTCCCTTTTTCAAAGAGTCCTCTTTCAAACCAAACTCAATTTGTTCCATTTTTTTAATGCAATATCATATATAATATAGCTAGAAGTAGAACCCTCACCCTGATAACTGTGGCACAGTGCAACTACCCAAAAACGTAGCAGTAAAAAAAACACACACACACACACTCATACAAGTATCAAAAACCTCGTCTCGTTCCATTCCATGAGAGGATTTCCCATAAACTTTTCTTCTCTCTCTATCATCTGTCATCTATCATTATCATCTCTCTAATGTCATATCATGCAAGTAGCACCCTAGGCCTTTAACCCCTTCACTTCACCACACTTTGTTTTGCTATACGCCAGCTCATTGATGTTCATTCAAACAACCCCATCACCAACCCCTCTCTCTCTCTCTCTCTTACTTTCTCTCTCCAAAATATTTCAACGTTTCTCCTCCAGATCTCTAGGAACAACGTGGTTTTGAGTTTTCTCTCCCCGAGTATCTTCATCTCGTGTCAAAAAAGCCCGTTATTTGAAGCAATATCCTTTGCACTTTCTCAGGGTTTTCCTTCGCCGCATTTCTCTCTCTCTCTCTCTCGTTCGATTTTCCACCTACATCTTTTTCTCACCAAAAACAGAGTCTTTTCTCGAGAAAATGGCGAATGGGTTGGAGAGAGAAAGTGGGTTACCAATGTTCAGCGACGAAGAGCTGAGTGAGGTGAGTGGGGTGAAGCGTGTTGGTGACTATGTGGAAGTAACGTGTGGGTGTACCAGCCATAGATACGGTGACGCTGTTGGAAGGCTTAGGGTTTTCGTTAATGGGTACCTCGAAATCACTTGTGAATGCACCCCTGGTTGCCAAGAAGGTCTCTCTCTCTCTCTCTCTCTCTCTATGAAGATGAGTTTTTTTCTTTTCTATCTTTTTGTTTTTGGTTTTTTGTTTATGTGCATGTTGATGGTTTCTGATGAGGTGAGTTTTGACGTTGATGGGTGTCATTATGGGCTTGTTTTGATCTGCTTTGGGTTGAGAATTTGTGATGGTGCTTAGAAGAGTTACACAGTTGAAGTGTATGTTGATTTGTCTCAGTTAACCCGTTGGTTTGATATATATACTACACATGATAGAGGAATGTTTGTTTGTTATGCAAATGTGGAAAATGTTTAATTAACATGGTGTGTTTTGTGAGTTTAAACATGGCTTGTTTCTTGATGAAGGAGACGTTTCTATAGTTTGTACGTATTTAATAACATATCATAACATAACCATTACGGTTGAGATGCGATCTTATTGAAGTCTGTTTGGCAGAGTGGACTTTTGTAAGATCCTATGTTATTGTTAGTCTATGATAATGGATTTTGGTTATAAGTTTTGTTCTTGTCTTCGATGGCACATTCATGTGTGATTGATGGCTATTTGTACTTGACGTAGGCCATTGGAGGCAGATATTCATCCCACTTAAGTAGTTTTTAATTTGCTGGGACTGTGGTGAATAAGTGCCTTCAGGCAGGGGTTAAACTTTGAGTATAATTCTTTCAGTCACTATGCATATGCATTGTCAAGTTGTACTTTTTTCTTGTATCCAGTGTCTGCATTCTTTTACTTGCACAATGATATATATAGTTTGAACTTAGTAGAGTATCTGTTCAGGCAGAAGGACTAGTACCTCTGCTGACACATGAGGATTTACTGATTTAAACCGGAAGCAATTATTATTATTTTGGAAATCTTGTTTGCCACACTGCAGGATGGTATCATAGCACCGCAGGAGAAGAATTAAGTAATTGCTTCAACAAATCATACATGAAATACTGACTTAAGAAAATAATTTTTCATAGAGTAATATTGTACCATGTCATCATGATTGAATTTGAAAGCACTGAGAGATCAGTAACCAGGAAATATATCATATGATTAAGCGTGGATAAAAATTCTGAATTTTTACTCACAAAAAAGAAGAAAAAAATGATTTCTTGAGCCCTTGGTGGAGTTGAGGGGGATGAGTAAAAGATTTCTTGGTTAATGTGTCTCTATTTCTTGGATGTGGTGGACAAGGTGGCTAGATGGTACACTTATTACCCTTACTGGTCATTTTATTAGTATTATTTTAATAATTTAAGCCAATATTAATAATTATGTTTTGATCACAGTTTGTTATCTTGCGGCAGGAGCTATAAGTGCTTTTATACATTTTTACTGTGCTTTATGTATTCATGAAGAAAAGAAAATCTTGTTTCTAATTTTGATTCTCTACCTTGCTTGCTATGTAGTGTTGAATCAGAAAATTTTATTTAAAACACTGTTCTTCTCATTCATGACCTTTTTATTTGCATAATGGTGTTTTATTGTTAGACAAGTTGACTCCTTCTGCATTTGAGAAACACTCTGGAAGAGAGACAGCCAGGAAATGGAAGAACAATGTCTGGGTAATAGTTAATGGTGAGAAGGTTCCATTGTGTAAAACAGTGCTGCTCAAATACTACAATCAAGTGTCAAGAGCTGCTAATGGGTCCCATAGATCCCAAAATGGACGGGCTTGTCACCGTGATGAGTTTGTTCGCTGTACTAGGTGCAACAAAGAGCGGAGGTTCCGTCTGAGGACTAAAGAGGAATGTCGCATTCACCACGATGCTATGGCAGATGCAAATTGGAAATGTTCTGATCTGCCATATGACAAGTATGTTTATTCTCTTACAATACAATTTCACTAAGAGCTTAAAAATAAGTCAGCAAGGCTGCTTTTAATGGTGGTGTTAATAATGTCCATCTATTGGATTAGTCATTAGTGTTCATATATTTAGCTATAAGCCTTACCTTGAATGATTTTTGTTTACACCTAATAGCATCTTCTATCTATTATTTTATATATCGATGGAAATGGTGTACAGCCAGTTTCCTAGTTGCGCCAATAACTTTGATCTTTTTAGTTTTTACCTTGGGTAGGATCTGAAGATATAGGAAGGATTCCTTGCTAATTTGCAGAGTGCTATACAAATAACTGAATACAGTCTTAATTTAGGATATCTTGTTTTTTGTACTTTACACTTTACTACAGTATCTTTGCTTCATCTTTAATTGGATGCAGATTATTTTATAAATTCTAGCAGACATATCATATTACTGTCTTTATGGTTGAGCAATTATGTAACATTGATAAGGACTCTATGCATTGTCAGACTACATATGGACTCTTAACGTTACTAAGTAACCTGGAAGTATGACAAATAATTGTTAAAACTATTTTATCTCATTAAAGTGAAAATTTGACATATAATAATATTTTATTGGTATCTATGTATGCTAATTAATTCTTAACAGTTTAAGCTACTGTGTCTTGGTGATGCTATCATGTATATGTTTCAAGTTGGAAGAGCTTAACCAGTCCTGGTTCTGAAATATTTAGCAACATCTTATTGATGAAATTAGAGGTCTCTGAAGCAATTTTTCTATATGATTTGTATGTGTGTTTTGGTTGTAATTTGTTCAAGAGTTAGTTGAATTCCTTATACAGAATTAAATGCATCTTCTGTAAGTACCAACATTTGGATTTGGCCAGCAGCTGTGTATTGAGGAACTTTACAGGGATTGGAAATGGCAGAGGGAGATAAATATACTGAAACCAGCATTTGACAAAGTAAATGACAGGAGAACGACGAGTGAAACTGCACTGCATGATAGAAGAGTCTATAATTGTGAATACATGGATTGAATTAACGATCATTTCAACATTGTGAACTGATTTGTTGCTTGTTATAGATTGAATAGCTTTGTATAGCGAGTCACATTTGTTAAGTCTTTAGAGTTAATCTAAAAGAAGACTATATCCTGAGGCAGTACATTTGGACACAACTTAGTTATGGAGATGTATTAGAGAAATAGTAGGTCTAAGTATGGTTAATGGGAATGATGCTGTATATAGACTCCATTCAAATTACTCGTGAGAACTCATGGAGTAAAATCTGTTGAAATAGGAATTTTTCCAGTATGGGTCTCTCTTTTCCCCGTGATTTTCTTTTCATGAGAATTTAAAACGCCACTAGTATGCTTTCTAAGTGTAAATTAGTAATTATTATGATGATTCTCTTTCAGTCTTACACAGCTATGATTTATTGCTAATGGTAGTTATGGTACCTGTAGTGACAATGCTAGTGGTCTTATATTCACCTGACACTGCTTGCCTTTCAAGTTTGTATCTCTAAATTATCTTTTGATGCACTGAGAAATGGTTAGAGTCTTGGGGAAATAAATGGTTGATTTAAAAGCTTAAAAGAAAAGAAACTTCTATATGTTATTAAGCTATAATATCTGACTGGTACATGCACTGGTCCTTCCATGCCAGTTTTAATGTGAATTGTGTTGGGTTAGTCTTTGTTTTCAGGTCCTTCTTGCAAAAGGAACACAATGTTCACAAAAGCTGAAAATTATGGAAAATAATTTGTTAGTACTGGTTTGTTAGCATGTTCATCCTCCATCTATATTACCTTTGCTGCTGCTACTTAGACTATTATGCCCTCTGGAGTGATAACTAGCTCCAATTGTCTTAGCAGGCACTGTTGCTGATGCTATTATAGTTGATAGCCTCAAGCACTTCATTACTTGTTGACTTTGAACGTATACCATCATTTTGCTCGGCTATTACACGCGTTATTTCCAGTTACCAGTGCACTTTTCCATTACCCTTTCTTTTATTCCTTTTCTGGCTGATCACCATCACTTTTCTATTGATGGTAAAAGGTACTTTGGTTGAGTTTTGCTACCAATGGAAATGGATGGATTGTCGCCGCCCCCACTTGGGGCTGGTGGGAATCTGTTGCACACAATTTTTTTTGATGGGGTGCGAAGGGATAAACCAAGCAGACTGGCTAGACTTAAGAGTACTTCTGAAAATATCTTTCATTTTCATTGTCCTTGACTTCGTTCTGAAAATATCTTTCATTTTCCTTGGGTTTGCCTCAATGATCAGCCTGTCTTGCTCAAGAACTTTGTCCTCACTTTAATATTTTTCTGTAAGTATCTTATCATTTATTTTAGTAGATTAAATTGGTCTAGTTTGTTAGTAGTGGTTTGTTTTCACATTGTGTATGATTGTTAATTATATGGAACATCTAACTTGCTTTATTGTCCTTTTGACTACTGAGTAGGAAGAATTAACTTAGGGTTCTGGATGAAAGACTCAACTTTTTGGGCACAATCCATGAGGGATTCAGTTGTCTTTCTATCATAACCTCAAGAATTGTACTTATGTGTGCTCTATTCATGTTTATATTGCTGTATATTCACCTGTACTAAAACTACATTGTTGTTATGTACTTCATGGAGCAATTATTAACAGTAACTTTTCAGAATTACATGTGATGATGAAGAAGAACGTGCAAGTCGAAGAGTTTACAGGGGATGCACTCATTCTCCAACATGCAAAGGTTGCACTTCTTGTGTGTGCTTTGGGTGTGATATCTGCCGTTTTTCAGATTGCAGCTGCCAGACTTGTACTGACTTTACAAGCAATGCCAAAGCTTAAGTCCTCCAATAAACTGTGTTCCCAAGTTCTGATATTCACCCTTCTTCATATGGGCCATTTATGCCTATATGAATGTTTTATTTCGTAAAAGGACTAAATTACCAGTCTGAGTTCAGCATGCATTGTTCTCATTCACTGGATCATAAATTTCAACGTTAGCAATTTATTCTCTTTCATAATGTTTCTAATGTCTCTCTCTCTCTCTCTCTACCCAAATGTTTGTTAATATATCATTTGAGAAAAATAATGTTAAAACGAGTGGCACAAAGTACTGATATCCAATTGATGGTGACCCATTCAGAATACAGTCCCCGACCAGCTCCGTTTTTCTTGGGAATTATTGCCTAGTTGAAAGGTTACGTACGTCAAAAAAGCCCATGTAGTCCCTGGACGGTTGGACATGTTAGTCCTACATGAATGTGCTTCACTTTATACGTGAACCACGTTATTGTTTAAGTAAAATAACTCAAGGAGTTGCTGTAGCCAAGGGAAAGAGAAAGGGAGTGCCTGAGTTTGAATGCTTCCTACAACTTGTAGGCTGGTTAATCTGGTTCGAGAAGACTCATTTTCTCATCTTTTTGCCTCATGAAATGAAGGGTGCGTTTATTTCTTTCAGCTATGAATGGTATGCAATCTTTAATTATTTCTTTTGTAACAAAAGTATTTCATTCCACTGATTGTCATTGATCAATTGTCATTCATTTCATTCCAATTCTCAAAAAGAATGTTGATCGGGAGTTCAGTGTATACTTGTGGTACATTTGACTGTTTTAAGATGTTGGCACACTTTCTCCCACCATTCCAATGGAGATGGAGAGGAAGAAGGGTAGTCCTTTAATCTCTAAACATGAGAGGGGAATTAATCACTACATTCTTGAGTGAAGGCAATCAGTGAACGAGTGGAAGATAGTTTCAATCTCCCAATTGCACAAGGGGCATATATTTTCAATTTGAGACGCTCTTTTTGGGAGTCAATCGTTAACCACCAGGTGGTGCAAAAATTGCCACAAGAAGATCTTCAGCTTGTTTGGTATTTGAAGTTTCCAAATATATTTCCAAGTTCTCGTTTGGTTAGGATCCAAGTGTTGTGGTGCCCGGGAGAAAAGGTTTGCAAGTCCTAGAAAAACCTGAGTCCATTGAGTACTTCTGTGCCTCGACCATTTCCATTGGTCTTCATTTCCTAGGAATGTGATGCTTTTAATCTTTTCAGCTGTCTCCCTGTCAAAGTACCTCTACAGGAGCCGTGTGTTCCACAACGTTTTGTCCTAATCAATCAATAGGGTTTGGGCATGGAAAAGCCTTTAGGAGGTTGTCCTAAACAGGACTTGCTCCTTGAGTATGGTCAAAGTTTTTCTAATTTAAACTAATAAGCCGCAAGGCCCGCAACAGATTACAGCTTGAGATTTAGTACAAGTTTGGAAACGATTAATTTTTAGAGAATAATCAATTTTTTTCTCAAAAACTGTTGATTATAAATTGTTTTGAACATAAAATAAACTAATTCAAAAACACATCAAGACTTTTTGTGAGTTTTTTTTTTTTTTTAGTTTTTGAAGGGGGGGGGGGGGGGAGGGGATGATTCAGCGCGCATTAGAAGTGTAAGGTGCTCTCGTTAACCATCCGTCAGTCAATTCATTAAACAAACTAGGATCCCATCAGTACCAAGCTACACTTTCCAAAACGAATGATGTCAGATTATCAGTAACTAAAGTTTGGGAACTCATCCATTTTAGGAGCTCACTGAATTCATTTCAAAATTCAAGAGAGGCTTCCAGGAATTTTACAAGGAAAAGTCAAGTACAGTCCTTACAAAATGGCACAACTAAACAAATTTCAATGTGCAGTAGAGCACACAATAACCTTCACTTGGCTGGTCGCCACCCTTTCCTACCCGCACCATGAAATGTTTTTCTCCCACGACTAGCAGATGCACCTGGATGAAATTGACGGGGGGCACCTGGATGAAATTGAGGGGGGCCACCTGGAAAGGTACTAGAATGCAAATTAAGGTTTCCTTCTGACTGCAATACACTGGATGAAAAACTCTGTTGTGCAGCACATACAGGTGGCTGAATCTGTGGGAAGGGTGAATTCAACCCAAATGTTATTTGGCTTTGACCCACAAGCCCCTGTGCATATATGGGTTGTGTAAATATATTGGGCTGTACCCCAGGCAACATGGTTGTCGGAAGAGATCCGTGACTGGGATGCAACTGCTGTTGAAAGGGAATTCCCGGCACAGGCAACTGATGAGAAATTTGAGTGTTTTGTGGGTACCATGGTATGCCATTTGCAGGAAATCCACTAGGAAGCAGGGCAGGCTGTGGCTGCTGTGGAAGTGTAGTCCCATTTGTCCAAACTCCATTTGTAGCGAAGTTAGGACCTGCATTTAAGGGTGGAATTGGAAATGGTGGAACTGTGGTAGTTCCCCCAAAAAGACCTTGCCCAATGCCTGAAAAAGGTGAAGAATTCCCATGATCAAGCAATGGTGCTGCAGGTGCTTCAGGGATGGCAGGTACCACATGCTCTTTCGGTGAAACTTTCTTTTTTCTATTGTTTTTTCTCTTGCCAGGATTTTGATCATTTATGCCTCTCTTTGTCATTCTTTGCATTCTCTTGTATTCAGCCTCTTTTTCATCATCTGAAAACTCTATTTCATCAGACAACTCTTCATCATTTTTACCAGATGCATCATACCCTTTCTTGTAAAGATCCTTGTTATTAAGCACATGATTGGCAAATTCCGGAACGAATGAGATTGAGGTTCCCCCATGGATCCTCACAGGGACTTCATTTTCGGAATTGTATCTCACAACATAATAAGGGTTTTTGACTGGTCCAAAGATTTCATCAACTAACCCTAGCGGATTTCGGCTTTCAGTCATCCAGAGAATAGAACCCTCATTAAGAGGGTCATGCTTCTCCACTCCTTCCACAATGACTTGAGCACCGAGAATCTGTAAAATGATAAACTTAATTGAGTTGATTCCAACAATAATCGAAACCCCTTCTAATCTATTTCCTCTAGTCATATTAATATAGTAACAAAAACTTAATTTAAACAGACAGGGGGTCACCAAGCAGCTAAAGAAACTAAATTTGCAATCAACAAAGTTTGTACTAGAATGCCTATTTTGCTTCTCTTATTAGAGATGAGTTTTCTGCGAGCTTACCGACATAACAACTCCCACTGGCAGCATTTGATGGTGTGGTTCTAAGGTCACGTCAACTGGAGGAACTGGAGGCAGATTCTGCAAAGTTAACACCATTCAAAAGAAAGCCCAAAAGCAAAATAAAATTGCACAATAGCACAAAGCTAGGCCTTCTAGTTACTCAGATTAGTTCCATATATTATTGAATAAAAACCATTCTTCATCCTGTGTTGAGTATTGCAACAAGTGTCAAGAGATTTTCAAAATTTCTTATATTCTAACTTCCTTCAATTCTTTTAAATTACTAATCAAAGTAAAATGTCAAAGACTCAACTGGTCAAAGCCCAGACATTGAACAAACCAAAATCAAATAAACATCTTGGGAACGAAATCAAAGGATCCAAACCCACCATCACAGTCAAGTCTATATATTTTTTTTTGTCACCCACCTCAGCAAAGATTTAAAGTGGGATTACATATTGCCTATCAACAGAGGATCCCTGGATTTGAACCCAAGTTATACAGTTGTCACCACATTCATGTCTACATTTGGGTGACGAAAATTAACCAGTGCAGGCAACAAATGATTAAACAGAAGAACGTGGCAAAGTTTGTCAGCAAATTCTAACTAACCAGTATATGCATAAAGTACCTCTGTCACTTGCATTTACGACCTGCAGTACTAACTTAATTTTTATATAAATAGCTGCTAATTCCCAATGAATTGAAGGCTCTTTACAATCAAATTAGCAAATATTTATTTTACGAATAATAATGTAATAGGGAAAAAAATAAAAATACCTCAAGCTCATTCTTGGACCTGATGGGTCCTCTTGCAGCAGCAGCAGCAGCAGCATCATCATCGTCAACAACATCAATATCATCATCAACCATGCTCCAACTAACCATCTTATCTCCATCTTCACTATCATCATCATCATCAGAATCTCTTATCTCTCCTTCTTCAACTTCCACATCAACTGCATGTCGTGCCTGCCCTTCCCCTTTCTCCTCCTCCTCATCATCATCATCATCGTTATCACTGCTACTACTACTGCTTCCGCCAGAAGTTGAAGCTGATGAAGAAGAAGATGCAGTCTCAGACTCTTCACTTTCACTTTCACTCTCATCCTTGTTACCATTGACTATATCACCATTCCCCTGAATTGTAACACAAGTTTGAGACCCACCAACTAAACTGATTTTCTCCACCCCTTCCTCAATAGGGCAACCCAAAGTACCAAACTTTTCACGCTCCTCCTCCGGTATCTCCACCCCAATAGAATTCGGGTCAAGCTTCGACCCGTTGTTCTCCACGTGGACGGCAGGTGCAATCCCATTGTCGTTGTTGTGTTGGGTAGCCATTGTTATCTGAATCGCTATTGGTTTGTCTTAAAAGGCGAAATTGCATGGAATCGGACGGCGAATGAACAGTGGGTGGCTTCAAACTTCAAAGTGAGAATTGTTTTTGGGAAGTGTTTTGCCTTTCGCTGCTTAAACCCTAGGCGAGGCGCACGGGGTTTTGATAAAACTTTGGAGTCCAAAGCAGAGGGCAGAAGCAGTACATTGGGAACCCCATACGACGTCGTTTTGGTTTTTCCCTTTCTCTCTCTCTCTCCTTTTTCTTTTTTTCTGTTTTTAGTTTTAGATATAAACCATTGAGCCAAACCAAACACTTATACTCAGGTTCTCCCATGGAAAAAAGATATTATTTAAACTTTAATAATTTATTTAAATAAGTAAAATTTAAAATTTTAACTTGACTTTTTAAAAATATAAAATTTAAATTTGAGTTATTTAATTTATTTAAAAATTATTTTTTTATCAAATTTCTCCTTAAATTACTTTTTATGTTTAATAATTTAGTATTTAATAGATATTTTGTTATTAGTAAAAGAGAAGTAAAAGTAAAACGAAAGTTAAAAATAGAAAGAGAGTAAAAGAATCTTTAAAAATTAAAGTAAGATAAGTGATATATATTAGGAAATAAAATTGCAGTTCTCTCTCTGAATATATATAATTATAATTTACAAAGTAATAACAATATATAAATTATTGTTATTATTTATATATTTTCTTATATAAAATTTAACATTTTTTGTGATTTTCTTTTAGCCTTAGCGTTCAGCTTATTTAATTATAAATATTATTATTTTATATATTTTATAATATTTTAATATTTATTTAATATAATTAATTTTATAAATAATATAATATTTTTTAAAAAGTTAAGCTCATTTGTTTATATAAAAGTCTAAGTTTATTAGTCTATTTTATTGATTTATTTAAAAGTAAGTCTATTGACTTATTTAAATAATTTATTATAAAGTATATCTTTAAATAGATTTTTAGGACAGGCCGTATCTTGTATTTGAAAGATGAGGATTATCTGTCTCCATTTCATGTCTCATTTTCTGTCTCCTCACTTAAATTTTGACAAGTGTTCTGAACTTAATTACATGTCTTTTTCACACTTAATTTATTTTACACTTGTCAGAATTTAAGTAGAGGGACAAGAAAGAAGATAAGAAATAGGGATAGATGATCTTTATCCGTATTTGAAAAACAAACCAAATCTATTTAAGGTAAGACTTAGCTTGACCTCGCTTGTTTCTATCCTATTTATGGGTGCATCTTCCATAATAATTTAGAGCATTTAAGAATATTAATTTTTCTGAGTGCTTGATCAAAGTTAAAATTCAAGTACTCAATACAAAAAAACACTTTTGAACCTCTTTGAATAATTTTGGAAGGTACATAAATATGATCATTTAGCAAGAGTCATGTTCAATAGTTTAGCTTTCTATATTGGAAACAGGAAAAAAAGATAGTAATAGAAATAATATTCAACATTACTCCTTGGTGTTTTTTATAATAGAATTATTTTTAAAAATTCCAGCCAAACCAGACTATTTTATAATTTATAATAAATTAAAATTTGAGTCTGATAATTATTCTATTTTCGAGAGTAACTTGCTAAGGCTATAAGTCTTTGTAAGTTAAAAAGCATATAATGAAGAGAAGCTAATTAACCACTTGAGCATGTGGAAGTGTTCAAAGTTGAAACCCAACGTCATTCTGAACGGTATCTGTCACTATATATTTGTTTAGTATTTGGTAAGCTACCCTATATTAATATAACGCAGCCAGTTCTTGATTTCAAACCAGAAAAGCTCTGAATCAATAACTAGCCAGCATTTTCATGCCCACCCCCACTGTCCCGCCTATGGCTGGCAACTGTGGGCCTGTGTTAGTGGCACCAGCTCATGCTCATGGCATGGACACGCCTCAGTGTCACGTTTGTGCACATATGAACTACAATCTAGCTGCGAGGCTTGTTATATATGCATGCCTGTTTTTCTGCACATGACATGCTGTTGTATTTATACTTCCATCCATGCACATAACACAATTTCGGAGTAATTGCAATGTTGCACAAGCAGCCAAGTAGTCAAATCCCAAAATAGAGAAAAGAAGGAAAATGCTCGCTTCTCACTAGTCACTTGTTAAACTCGGATAACTAATCATAAAAATAATATTTGCACATCAAAATTCTTACATTATTACACTTAATTTGTTTGAAAAAATAAAGTTAAAGAGAAAATGTGTGTGCATATATAAATGTTGAAATCTGTAATCCGATACTAGTATAGTCTAGTATCACCCAGTCACTCACAGTCTAGTAATAATTTTTTTGGCCATGTACTGAACATGAACATGGGTGGAAAGCTCACTGGTAGATGCTGCTGGCATTAATTGTGGAGGTTAAGATAAGAAGCTTTCTCCCACTGTATAGTGTTTTGCATTAAACTCAGCTTCATATCTACTGGTAGATGTTTTGCATTAATTGTTGAATATGGCAGGCATAAACAGGTATGTGCCTTTAAGATGGGCCATGTGAATGAAAAGTATTGAACAACTGTACCACCACTATAAGCCGGCAAATAGAGTGACTCAGTAGTTCTGCTTTTTGACCAAAAAAAACTTTAGGGTGAGGGTATAATTTTTTTCAACCGAGGGTATGCTTTTAGACTTAGTGAATACTATAGAAAATTTACATATAATTTATTAACAAAAAGTTTCTAAATTCAAATTCAAACAGTATATCTATACTATAAATATTTTAGAGGTAATTTTAAGAAAAGTTTTGACAAATGTCTTTTATTCCTACACTTGTTTTTCTTCCAAAATCTAAAACTTTTTATGTTTAGTAAGTTTTTTAAAAATATTTATAATTAAAAAATTTAAATTAAAAAATTTAACCTTTATTAAATACAGTTGTATATCAACAAAATTAATAATAACGTAATATTTATCTTTATTGTGTCTTGAAAATATTTTTTAAATGGACTATTGTAAAACAAATTTCAAATATGTCAATTATGACACAAATGTAATTATAAATAATTGCCTCATAATTTCATTCAAAAACCCATCTTTAGTGGTTGTGATGTGAATCGAAACGTCATATTTACTTTACTACTATTTCCTTCTTGATTGAATTTCAGCCGCTCACCTTCCCCAATCCGCTTTTATACTTGCAGCAGCTATCTTTATTTTCAATTTTAAATTTTAATCACTTTTCTTTTTAGTTATCCCCTTCCCCCAATACCTTTATTCACTCTCACATCCTTTCTATTTCCTTTATCTACTTAAAAAAAAAACTTCTTAAAGACGCCAATGACTCTTCTTTTTCCCTAACCATATAGATTTTCCCATTTAAAGAAGCTTGATATCATGTCTCTTTCTTCTATGGGACTAGACAAGATTTGTGCTTCCTTCGACGTTTTTAAAGCACACTTCTTTACGTTTTCTCTTCCTCTCAATCTTTTTCCCTATATTTTCCTACAACTCGTGATCTCCTCGCTGGGTCCATCGTCACGTTCTCTGCAAGATGCAAGAGCCTGTTTCTGGTACGAAGAATAACCGGTGGCAGCTAGAGATTGGCGGGTTGAATCGTGAATGCACTGGCCGTGATTGATCAAGTCTGAGAAAGTGCTTTAGTGAAAAACGATGAACTGAAGTATGTTCTTCAATTTTTTCTTCTAGAACCATCCAAATCTCTTCTTCTTCATTTTTTTGCTCAATCTCGTGTCCTTATATCATTCCATTGCGTTTAAAGTTCCCATTTTGAAAATACCCACATAGTGATTTTCTGTGTAAATTTCTGTTCATTAGCATAAATTTTCATTTTGACTAATTTTTTAGGAAGAATGTTGTATTTGAAGAAAGTTAGAGTTCAGAATACAAATTTATATTTTTAAGTTGTGTGTCATGTTAGGTCATGTTCTGAATATGTTGTATTATCTTTATTCGAAGAATGTTGTATTTGATAGATTTTGGGTTTTGATAGCTTAATATTGATTTTTCTTTTCTTGTGATTGAAACATAAGGTTTGAGAACTGAGAGAGAAGGAACACACACAAAAAAGCAAGGTTCATGAAGTCCCATAGAAGGTATGTGACTATGTGGTGATTTCAAACTAAATTATACACAAGATCTAAATTTTTCTTCTATCTTTTCTCTTCTTCATCTGGTCTGTGAAATAAATTTTTGCTTACATTTTATGGTGCAAAAACGAGCTTTGGACATCAACCAAGGTATAGAAGTTTTTGAATTTTTCAAGTTTGAGAATTTGGCTCTAAAATGCAATTGTTGCCGATTGTTGTCAAATGTCATTTGAATCACTGACAATTAAGGGAATTTGTTGCTGAAGATTCAGTTCCATATATTTTTTAAGCTCTGACAATTTTTAGGAAAGAGGCCTGACTGGTCATATGTTACGTTTGCATCTCTAGTCAGTTCCGTACCTCTGCATGAAGGGTAAGTTAAATTGGAAAACTTTTCTGAATAACTCTATGTTTGAAATTGAAGATAAATAAAATCTTGATGTTTGTGAGAAAAGCCTCAACTTTACACCATCACGATTAAATGAATTTTACCTGTAAAGCCTCATACTTTTGTTCGTGTATAGCATATGCTAGGATATGTTGTATATATAGGTTCTATACAATACTCACATAATCAAAATTCTATTTTTCACCTTAAGCCAAAATTGTGAAATGGTATCATGTTGCTTAATGCTTGGTAGTAAATAAATAATACTAATTTATGCATTGGTTTTTAATTTTGAAAAAAATGTGTAATGCAGGGGACCAATTTGTTAGACTGTTTTAATTCTCTTATTCTTGATATTAATCTCATTGTCCTTATTCTCTGTGTACCCAGTTGGTAAGCTATGGAATGGTTTGGATTAATATTGGCTATTGCCTATAGTTAATTGGTTATGATGATTAGTTTATGCTTCCTACAACCCTAGCCAAACTTGGTCTCTCTCTCTCTCTCTCTCTCTCTCTCTCTCTCTCTCTCTCTCTATATATATATATATATATATATATATATATATATATTCTTCTATCTCCTCCCAACAAGATTAAGATATTTTTGAGTTATCACATTTTTTATTATTTTAGTTTACTTGATGGTTTGTACAAATTTATAGCATTGGTTATACTGGTATGTATTTTTATCATGTCGGGCAAAATAATTATATGTCACCTTTTTTATAAGGTAATTGTTGCCATGTGTAGAGACATTGAAATTATCATGTCTATGAACCTTTTCAAATGGACATCTTCAAATTGTGAATCACATAAAAGTCAAGGTTGAAGCAATTTTATTGTGTATGAGAGTTTTATTACAATCCTAATATAAGCATGCTGAGTTATCTTCAAGTTTTCTTATTTTTAAGGTTTGTGTTCGTAATAACTTCTATGTTAAAAGTCAAGTATGTTTTTCTTGCTAACTTAACTTGTGCTCCTAATTTTTAAGTAACTTTGTACAAGTATTGGATCTTGCTATGCAATGAGCTTACAAAACAATCACATGTTTGCAAAGTTGAATGAATAGCTGGTTTAGCAGTAGTGATTTAATGGCTTAGTAATGGTAAATAGTCATCAAGTAAACCTGCTTTTCCAGGGTTAATGAGGATCTTAAAAGGAAATATCAAGTGAATAATGGAGGCATGTAGTATTGTTTGTTTCTTTTTGTTTTTACTGTCCCTTGATTTATTGATCATAAAATTAAGCTTGGATGAAAATGACAATCTATGTAATATAACAAAAAAATATTGTTTAAAAAAAGTGTTTCAGCAAGATTGAATAAGTATTGATTCTTATAATTATCTAGATTTTCTTCATTATATTAAGCCCATTTTGCCTTTAGGTGAGGTTGGAAGCACAAACTATGAAATACTTCTTATAATTGAAGGAGACGTACAAATATAAGAGATTGTTCTATTTGGCGAGGGGTGTTGAGTCTCCGCAAAAATTTTGCATACATGTTTCCTAGAGGTTAGGCCTAAGTGATCCTTATTAATTAGAAAGGCAAAGGGAAAGAAATGGGATTGATTTCAGGTAACTATGAAATAATCATTTTACAATATTACGTTTTTCACTATAGTAACTTAAATTTTTTTTCAATAATCTATTATCTTTTTTATAACCTTTATCAGCACATTGGATGGATGTTAAGTAGGGGTGTTAAGTTTTATATTTACAATTACTTAAACATGATGGAAATATGAATATAAATTTTTATATAAATATCAGTTCATTATTTTACAAAGCAAATTATAGGATTTCTAATTTTTTATTTTTTTATTAATAAAAAGTTTCTTTATATTTTTTGACTCCGTAAAACCGTACAATGCATGGGTACTGGTATAGTTTAAGCATAAGGATATGCAATTTGTATTATTCTCATATTCACTTACACGTGTCTCATCTATTTTCTCTATTATTAGACAAATCAACATCTTGAGTATCACATAAATGGTTAATTCAAGAATGGAGAGGAAGTATCACAAATGCTGAATGGAGGGCAATTATAATAAGTCCAAATAGAGAAAATTCAAAAACAGTTTCACTACTAAAAAATTTAGATTTAGTGACAAAAAACTTCAGTCTTTAAATGTGTAAAATTTTATCTTTAAATATTTAGAAATAGAATTAGAGACAGAAATTAATTCATCGCTAAAAGTGGTATCATTGATTGTTAGAGATGGAAAAATTAATTTTGTCTCTAAATTAGAAACAAAATTTTTTCGTCTCTAAATAAAAATTTTGTCTCTAATTAGAGATGGATATTGTTGTTTTTTAAATATAATAATGATTAAATTGACACTAGTCTGGCTCTAATTTTGTCTCTAAAATTAGAGACGACATTATTCCATCTCTAAATATTCAAAATAAGGTTATCAAACAAATTTAAAAAAAAAACAGTTAGAGACGAAAAATAGTCATCTCTAATTTTTCAAAATTATTTTTAATATACTTTTAATTTTATAACTAACCCTGATGCAATTAACCATCACAATAAGATATATAACATAAGAAATCACAATTACTTAACATCATCACAAATATTTGTACCAAAATGTAAAGTAATAATTAATTATCATTACAAATATTTAAATAGTAACTAGAAATATTTAAATTGTCAATGAAAATATTAAAATAAAACTAATCATTGTAAATGACCAGTACTACATAAACCAATCCCATTAATACTACATAAACTATGACTAGTACTACATCTAGGTGTTTGTAGCCCTAGTGTAAATCTGCTGACTTGTGTGGGCAGACACTATCTTGATTGAACCTCTAGTCATCAATTCTCTTATAATTTTCCTTGCAAGTGATCCATTAATTTGGAAGGTGCATGTAAAATGATGAGAATATTGTTTTCCTTATAGTGCCCATGAATTGACAATCATCCATAATAAAAACCAAATAAAAGATAAGAAATTACGAGTCATCACTACGTATAGTTCTTGAATATATATATGTGCATGTGTAAGAGAGCATAACATAAAAGTCAAAACAAGACATTGTTGCAACTAAAATTAATAGTCAAGTAAGAAAGATAATCCTAGACTGTACAAAAATAATAAGTAAGAAACCCACGAGCACAGATGACTGTCAAAAAGAAATATAAAAACATCTTTGGTTAGCAAAAACATCTTTGGTATAGTCTGTCCTAGACTATATATCATAATATTCAAAAAAGACTGCTATGTATAATATTTTGGTTTGATCTAGCTCACACTGCATGTTTAAGTAGACAAGAAATATAAAAGCATCTTTATTGGAAGATAAGTTCAGGAAATGGAAGGAAGAATGGACATTTAGAAAGTAAGTTGGGGCGACAAATTGCTTTCAAGAAACATAAAACTCCAAGGACTCTAATCACAGCAGGACTTACCACATTGCCGAAGTGTTAATCCATGGTTTCGACTAAGAGAAGTATAAATTCCAAAATAGCAAGCTCATTCTGCAACATTATCCACAGAAGGAAGAATGAACAATCAAGCAAGTTTTCAAATGATATATATCCTATTTATTTACAAAAGAAAAAGTGATGCATGGAAATGTTTAAGAGGCAGACCACATTTGAAGCCATGAGCAGTAAGATCAAAGGTGGACTATTTCACACAATTTTTTATGTTATGACTAGATTAAATGTATTTTTTTGGTAAAAGATTAAGTAATTAGCATTTACATTATCTGCTTGTTTCAAATTATTCATTGTCTTTCTATGAACCAATTCAGAATGAGAAGTATAGAAAAAAAAGATTTACCTCATCATCATCAACTCCAACCATGAAAAACAAAGATGCATTGTGCCTATATACAATTTTGTAGTTGCGATGCTCAACAAATGAACACTGTCCATAACGAAAATGCATTAGGTACAACTATGTAAATCAATTACTGTGAACAATAACAATAAGTAAGAAAATTCCTCAATCCCATATAACATCTAACCTAAGCTCAGTTCAACCTGATACTTCATCTGAAATTAGAATTAGTGGTAACAATCACACAGATATTTAGAAAATGATACAAGATTAAAACAAACAATGAAACTTTGTTCAATTGGGTATTACTATTATTAATTATAAGAACCTGGTTCTCATTACGGGGGAAGCATTTGCAAATGATTTCTCCTTCAAGGGCTCGCCTTTCTTCAACAGTAAGAAACCCAAGAAATATAGTCCTAGACTATACCAAAATATTTATACAACTACAAAATATTATGATGTTATTAGTAACATACCCAAAAATCAATTCAAAGCAACAATGTTTAATCAATCAGCCCAAAAATCAAGCAAAGAAAGCAAGGACAATCTACGTAGCTTCCAATCCCAATACCAAGCATATTTTTATATTTTTCTTCAAAAACCTGACATTAAATTGATTACTAAATATATTTAAATTACTTTTACTGCAGACAACAACTCCACCAAATTATCAACTTGAAACCACCATCACTTGAACATAATCAAACTAACAGCAAAGGTCCTGATTTTTTTTTTTTTATAAACATTCTCTTTCTCAATGAAAACAAGCACCACAACAAGCAACCTAAAACTTCAAGCAGCCAGGTGAATGAAAATCTCATCTTTTATTTTTATACGTCTAATAGCAAAAGCAAACTTCATTAATTGATTTCCCTGTTGATTTCTAGCTAGTTCAAATAGAACCTATGCCTATTGTTATTTAACACATAAGCTTGGCATTTCATCAAGCACTGCATGGACATTCAAGTACACATTATCATATTAGGCAAGCACTCAAATCAGCATACCAAACACCTCAAACAGACATTATCCATGCTTATAACCATTTAACAAAGTAATTTGCAATTTTATCACATAATATACAACTCCCTTTCGGAAACAAGTTCCATATAGTATTCATCGGACATTCAAGACTTTCTATTAATTTGGCCTCTGGTTTCTAGTACTTAAAGTTAGAAGCAAATTATGAAAAGTCCAATTACCAGTACAAATTAGTTCTTCTCCAAGAAAGGGTCTGGCTATCAAGCATGGATCAACACTGAAAATTAACAGCATTACTTGAATAAGAGAAAAATATGAACCTAACAATAAGAGCAAAAGAAGAATCTAACATCAATCTTATACCTCTATTTGTATAAGATGAAACCATTAACAAAGTGTTTCTTGTCCACCGAGGTTGAGACAACAAAAGGGGAAGAGGCAAACACAGAACGCACTTAAAACAGCCCCTCTCTCAACCCAAGACCCATTGATTTCCACCATCATTAGTAACCAAAATTCAACATGGCAAAACATCAAACACCTTGAGCTCACTCTAATCATATCACTTCTATCATTCCACAAGACCCTCTATCAATAGCAGAACCTCATTCAAGAACATACATAAATTTTATCAATAATACAAACACAATTTCATCATCCTCTGCTATTCTAAAACAACCTCAAACAGCCGCTGTCACCCAACCACAATCATAGAAATCATCATCACCACTCACTTACGTCCAAACTTCATTACCATCTCCAACCAAAATCTCCACTGTTGCAGCACCCAGCCACCACTCTGAACCACCACATCGCTGGCCACCACACCTCATAGCCTCCACTAAGAGCCCCAATCGAGCCATTTCACCCCTTCAACTCCCATCCATCTCGGATCCATCTCGTCTCGGCCATTTCTGCCATGTCTCACAGCTCCATCTCCATCATCCTTGAACCACCGCACAAGCTCGTCGTCCCTGGATCTCCGAGTAGCCACGCCACCCATACCGTCCATACCACCGTGACTCAGAGCCAGCCACTAGCAACTCCGGCCACCAACCTTCGTACTGCCACCGCTGTCCAGATCTACCACCTAAGACTGCCGTCGCTTGCCGTCATACTCGTAACCCACGACCCCATCACAGATCCGCCTTCCTCCACCACGAATCAAACCACCATCACCACCTCAAACCAGATCTCTGAATCACGCACCACGCTCCGGCCACCACTGCGACGTAGCCGTTGTCCTCCACCGCAACAACGAAGACACTATCATCTAACCCCTGCAATCGAGAAGGCGCTGAGGCCAAAGTCAGAGACTTTGAGGTTCTCGTCTTCGTCGAGAAGCAAGTTTTCTAGCTTGAGGTCACAGTGGTAAACGTCGTGGCTGTGGCAGAAATCGACGACAAAAATCAACTGTTGAAAATAGACTCTGGCTACGTCTTATTTCAAGCATCCTTTGACGATCTTGTTGAAGAGCTCGTCGCCGCGAACAAGTTCCATAGCAATGAGAGATTGACGGTTGAGAGAGGGGGCGAGGAAATTGGGTTTCTGAGATGTGAATTAGGGATTTAGGTAGAAAAATTAGAGACAGAAATATTTTGTCTCTATCATTAAAAAAATTATTAATTAAATTATATATATAAATATAATATTTAGAGACAAAAAGACACATTCATTTTTAATATATATTTAACTTTTTAAAATATTTATTTAATTAAATAGAGATAAAATTAGAATGATAAAATATTTAGGGTAATCTTGGATATATAATTCAAGTAAACTAACTAACCATTAAAACTAATTCTAAATATATTCTTAATAGTAGCCGACTTTTTCCGCCGTAAAACATCATATTAACAACATAGAGAGACGAAATTAGAGATCAAAAAATTTGAGAAACAAAAATAAATCAATCATGTGAAAATAAACTCGCTACATCTTCTTTCAAGCGTCCTTTGGCGATCTTGTTGAAACTTCATCTTTAATGGTGATATTTAACTTTAAATTGATATGTGAATTAGATTTAGGTAGGAAAATTAGAGATAAAAAATCTTTCAGAAAATTTATTAATTAAATCATATATATATATATATATATAAATTTTAGACAAATTTTATTTTTTCTAATTTTTACCAATATTTATTTGATTAAATAGAGATGAAATTAGAGATGGATAAATTTTTATCTTTTATCAAAGACAATTTTTTTTTAAATATTATATTAACTCTAAACTAAATCAAAAATTTCTAATAGTGTTTGCAGATGTTTATTTTGGATGAAAATGGTAATCTATGTAATATAACAAAAAATATTGTTTAAAAAATATTGTTTCAGAAGATTTAACTTGGAGTTAATTTTTTTTTGAAGATTTTATTTGTTTGTTTTTTAGTTCAAAAAAATTTTCAGAATATTTTATATTTCAAATTATATAATTTTAAATTCAACTATTTTTTTCAAGACATACTCAATTGATAACAGTTTCATTTTGCATCTAGAATTCAAAATAAAAAAATTATAAAATGGTAAGATTTTATTATGTTTTGTATTTTTTCTCTCAATTATTGTCTTTTAGTTATATAAGTCTTAATAATATATATATTTTGTTTTGCAAGGCCAGACATTAAGATTATATTTTGATGTTTTTGTTCATTAACGTTATAAAGATTACATTTGATTTTTTTAATTAGTTATGTTACATTAGATTTTTTTAATTATTGTTATTTATCCTTTATGTTTATTACGTTTGATATCAGAGTTTATTGCTTTTGTTAGTAAAGTACTAATGAAGTAGTATAAGTTGATCTCAAACTTTATTATGCGATTATCTATTATGTTTTCTTTTATTTATACTTAATATTTGTTGTTATAATTATCATTCACATTATTAGTTTTATATCAAATTGCAAATAATTTAAGAGTTAGTTATATTGTTAATTTTAGTTTGATAATAAAGATGTTTAAAATAAAAAAAAATTATTACCCGTGCAATGCACGGGATTAAAATACTAGTTTGTCATAAATAGAAGATGATCAAGTGAGCCAACTTTGACATTTGAGTTGTTTAGCATATGAAATTACACAAGTTTTATGGGCAAATTTTTTTTTAAAAAAATCTTTTCCCATTGCCATCATCACGCGTGATATTAAAAAAAATTAGGAGACAATAAAAAATTTTCAAGAGGTTAAAATTATACGTTTCCTAAAAATAAATATCAAAACTTAAAGATAATTTTTAGAATTTTAAACCCCCATGGTCATCATCATTTGCCTTATTTTCGTCGACTAATTCCCCCCCCCCAATAGCACATTCGTAAGGATTTGCTACCTTATAGTACTTGAGTACGTAAATGCATTTTTTTTTATCAAAAAAAAAAAGAAAGAAAAGTAAGTTCTGTCATCTGGCTTGAATAACATAATGAGAGGTTGAAGTATAAGTACACGACATAAATAATGCACACAAATGTAACAAAAAAAAATAATGCACACAAAAAAGGTAAAAAAAAAATTCAAAATTTCTTTTATTTGAAAAATATATCATTTGTTAATAATGAAAAAGTCGTAAAAGAAAACATTAAAAATGAGAGCAAATGAATCTTTCAACTAAATATCAATATCAAGCCCTAATTAAAGATCAATAGGACGAGTCGATGAGTAACAACATTGCTCTTACAACAAATACAAGAGAAAGACGTAAATGATTTAACAATTTTCTAAAGAAAAACATGAAGTTTTGACAAATTAAAGGTATATTTCATAAGAATATTTCATATCACTTCACAATCTCCTTCAAATATGACATCTCTAAAAAGTTAACTTCACTACTAAATGCATAGAATCTCTAAATGTCCAAGCTTCCATAATTGGAGAAGAATACAACATCAAGGCAAGGTTTTGAAGCGGCTACATAGAAAATTCAATAATAACTTCTTATCACCATGCTCATAACATTTCCCCCTCTTTCTTAAAGATTGTTGTATTAACATTAACTTTAGAGAAATTCTTATATCTTCTAAGATATTTTTTTTTCTTCCATCATAAAGATCTTCATCATTTAATTTATGTGAGTCCCAATTGAGACCCACATTGTTAGTAACCCATGTAAATCTAATGGTGGAGATCTTAGTAGAGGAAGAAAAAAATTTCCTCTTAAAGGATGTAATAATTTCTCCTAACTTTACCGGAGTTCGAAGGAAGAGGAATACATTTACTGTTAGTTCTGGGTTGATAGATTGGTTTTGGTATCTCAAAAGGTTTTTTCGTTGACATTTATGTAGAGTTATCAAAAGGAGTCTAATCCAATAGTTTGACGAATAACTAAACAAAAAATGCAGGTAAAGTTAAAAAAATTTAAATTTATACTTAATCTAGTTCGAAGTGACTTGACCAACTTAAATTATAATTATTTTTTTAATCTAATGAGGTACAAATAATAAAATATTATCCTTTTTAAAAAAAAATTAAAACTCAACTGATAATTAGATTAATTCTTTAATTTATTTGTCATCAACTCAAAATTAAGTAACTCAAATTTTAATTTTTATTAATTTAATTTAAAAAAATTAAATTTATTACTAAAAAAAAAGAATTATTGAACTTATAAACTGATCTAACTAGTAAAATACTAACCTGATACACATCAACCCAACCCAAAAATGACCCGACAGAAGTGACCCGAAAATGGCCCAACTTGTCAGCTCTATATTTATGTAACAATCTCAAAACAATTTAGCTGCTGATATTATCTGTTGGATGGGATAATTTGGAAATGTCACCATGAATCACTCCAATCTTTTCATGCATAAAAACCATAACAAGACTGCACATCAGTACGCCTTTAAAAAGTTGGAAGAAGAATCTATCATGTATTTAATTGGAGACATTTAACATGCTCTTAAAATATTTGTGAGAAGAACTAACCACCATTAATTAGGTTGAAAAATAGATCAAAGGTTAATATTAATGACCTGTAACTTTGTTAACAGGGTAAAATAGTTATTATAAGATTGGTCCTCTCAAGTCTGAAATTTCTCCAGTATTTACAAAATGATCTCCAACTTCATTTATCCCTCATTCTACTGCATCAACATCAAATCTGGTCATGGATGCTTACAGTTTGTGCCTATGGCTTCGTTCCTTTGCTTGTGTCATTTTGACAATCACAGACTCCATGTCTAGAACAATGGCTTCTTGGTTGTCGTAGAAGTGGCAGAATCCGTGGATGAGCTTGGCCTTGTTAAGGGAATGGGCAATCTCCGTCTACTGCATGACGGCCATGTCGCAGAAGAAGGTTTGAGCTTGTGGCGGAGGTCTCGACAGCGCGCGACAGTGAGCGAAAGTGGTAGAGTCATTAGCAGCGAAAAGATCCATTTTGATCTGTTGACCAAAAAAAATGATTTTTTTGTTAAATTTTGACTAAAACATGTTCATTTGGACGGTAGAGATGACACATTCATTTGGGCAAGACAACCATTGTTAAACGCTGGAGATCAACTGAATTTTAAATTGCGAAATGGAGAATGACTTCTGCAACAAGAAACCAAAAAGCTCATCAGTGGTGAAGTTCCTGCAAAATCAGCAAATTAGTGTGAATAGGAGAGCAGTACAGGGCAATAACAAGCCTAATTAGCAAGTACTAAATTTTAGATTAGGAAATGACTAAATAAAAATAAAAATAAAAATAAAAAATTTGAGTCAAGTTTTAATCAATAAGAAACCAACTCTTACATGCTAAAACAGGTAATTTCAATGAAGTATCTATGCTCACAAATATTTTTAAGAACATATTAAACATCTTCGTATCTAATTTATTAAATTTCCTCTTAAAATAGATTGAGTCTTCTCCATTTCCTCTTAAAATAGATTGAACCTTCTCTCAACACCCTGCACGATCCTTAATAACCCAAAATACCTTTTGCCTCATGTAATCTCACAAGGCCACAACCCTGCACAACCCTTTGGATTTTAGGGGACTAATCTGTTAAAATTTATCAAATGTTTCATTTCCACTCTTAAAAATAACAGTCATGGTACATACTTTAAAAAAATTATTAAAAATTAATATTAAAATATTTATAATTTTTAACAAATATCGTAAACAACTTATGATACACAACTTTCAATCTTGCACCTACGTAAATAAATTATTAAAAAAAAAACTAACGTACTCATATTGCTCCCCAGTCCTCAAGAATGAAAAAGGTTCCAATATGGGGAAAAAACAAAGTGCGTAATGAAGACAGGAACAAGACCAAACAAGCTGCCATCTTTGATCTTCCACAAAATAACACTATTGTACTGTGCCTATTGCCTATCGCCTTGTCAACTTCAGTTCAGCCTTCCTCTCGTGAGTGCCAATTGCTGTTTGTCAGAGATCTCCAGATTTGTAAGCTAGCTCAAGAAAGCTTTCATTGCTTTAGCCTTTCCTACTACTTAAATCTGTGCCTCCTTGTAGGTGCAGTTGTTGTAACTTAAAATAATTAAAAAAATTACATTTAATTCTCTTGAGATTTAGTCTAATTATACCCAATAATTTTTTTATCTGCATCTTTACACTGATGTTCCCTATAAGGTAAGTACCATAATTAAAGAAAGATTAATTTAATGACAATATAAACCGTGTCAGTGCAATAATAATACAAACTTCAAATAAAATTAGTATAATTTTTGAGAAAAAAAAAGATGTCGGGCCAAGGGGAATTCAGCGTAATTTTTTCAAATAATAATAATAATAATAATAACAAAAATAAAGAAAGAAAAACACAAAACACAGAGATTAGTGCTTCTCTAATTGACAGGAATGATTATAATGAAGCAGGATATTACCCAAAGAAAAAAAAAAGAAAGAGAAAGAACAATATATAACACAAATAAAATTGTAATTAAAAAAATAAACAATGGGTTGGATTGGAACTTGGCAATTGGAAAAGAGTGAGGATTAATGAGTGATAACTAAGGGCATGTTTGGCATGGTATTAAAGCGATAGGATATGTTTAATATAATACATTATGACTTTATCAAGTGTAATCATTTGTATTGTATAAGCTTATCCATTAAACATATCTTATACATTAAAATGATGGATAATTTAATCAAGCCTTGGGGGGTGGGATTAGGCCTGATTAGATTTTGATGTATAATGTGTTATAAAGACTTTTTCATTATAATTTTAAACATTTCGATATTCTCAACCATTACGTATTAGGTCTTATACTATCAGGTCTTATACTATCATATTTAATACTATCAGGCATTATCCTATCATTCGTACCAAACGGGCCCTAATGGTAAGAACGAAGAACAGCACCACAAAAAGTGCAGACAATGGCTCTCCAAGATTTCCAGTAAAAGGGCACATAGCAAAATCTGGTGGCTGTCTTCATATCCGCCACACTAGCTCCACCGCCGCACCGGGAGCAAATCCCTGCAGCCGGCTTGCTCCGCCGCACTTGGCCAGTTTGGTCCACCAGGAAACAGAAGCATACCATGGTGCGTGTCGGGTTCAACTTCAACTATTGGCACAAAGGGCCTGTTTGGCATGTTGTATTAGACCTGATAAGATAAACTAATACAATACATTATGATTTTATCAGTTGTTTGGTGTAAACACTGTATTGTATAAGTTTATCTATTAAACCCCTCTTATACATTAAAATGATGGATAATTTAATCAAGTCTTGGAGGTGGGATTAGGCTTGATTGGATTTTAATGTATAAGGTGTTATAAAGACTTTTTTATTATAATTTTAAACATTTCGATATTCTTAACCATTACGTATTAAGTCTTATACTATCAGGTCTTATACTATCAGATTTTATACTATTATATCTAATACTATCAGGCCTTATCCTATCCTTCATACCAAATGTGTTAATGTTATAGGCTTGTAGCAAGCACCTTTTACTATTATGTTAGTTAACGTTCGATCATCTTTCAGACAGTGTCTACATCTATAAAACGTTTGATTGGGGATAATGTCATAAAGTAAAAGTGGGGCTCGGATAGTTGCTCGAAGTTTAGTGAACGCATGGTTTTGTTCCACGTGTAACTATGATGGTGTGGGATACACGTGAGATCTGGTTCGTTCACGTGGTACATATAGGAGGCGTTGTAATAAATAGGGGTATGCTTGGTCTTTTGATATGGCCCATGGGCCATATTTTTGGCAGTTGGTGGTCCTCGTTGATATTTAGGCATTTTTGTTTGAACGTCCGGCTGAAAAGTGCACTTCAAAATATAATTATTTGTTAAAAAAAAAACTAAGTTAAATTATGATCTATCATCCATCTAATAAAGCTAAATAATAATTCTCCCAACTGATTTGCTATTGATTTCTGCTTTTTCAAATTTTACCTTTTTTACAGTGATCAATATTGATCAAAGAGTTTTATAATGCTTTTTTTTTGCAAATATATAGAAATAAGTTACCTTTAGAAATTTTCAAAAGTTCTTTTAAAAGGATATTTTTTTTCAGCATAACATTCGGCTTTTATTAAGATTAATATAATTCACTTCACATCATGGTAGTTTTCATATTTTACCTAATTCTAATAATGAAACTTATGTTTGTGTGGAACTAATCATGCTTGGCTAGAAGCTATTCTCTAGAGGCTACCTTTTTTCACAAGTACTTTTTTCGTGAGTTGGAAAAGATCAATAATCACTAAATTCAAAGTTACTTACCTCTTAAGCCATACCTTGTAAGTATATGCATTTAGTAATTAGTGAAAAGGAATTTTACAAGCTATATCCTCATCCACTTGTTTTGATTTTGTTCTTTTGCTTAGTATCTTCAACCGATTGTCTAGTCAGCAGAATATGTAACTGTTGAATTGATGAACAAATTTTGTTAAAACAAATATTAAATTATATTCTATGAAACAAGTCATGTGTCAAGGGAGCCATCTCAAACAATGTCAGTCTATATATGCACAACTTAAACTTCTATCTTAATTCTTAAGTATCTGGTTTGACACAATCCTTGCCCAAAACCAAGGAAAACACATCCAAGTACTAAGGAAGGCGCAAAAGGTGTGTATAAGGAACTGTTAATTGAGGAAATCTATTTTTTGGGTATAACCATCAGGAAAACATTTGCAAGTGCCACGTCATAGGGCTGCCATCATGGTCCCTCTCGCAGCCTGACGCTTCATCTCTACATCCTTGCCACTGCCGCGGAAGTACATGTATACTTGCTGCAAATATAAAATCAACAGTCAAACAAGAAAGCACAAAGTAGAGTCAAGAGAATAAAGAGTTACTGATAAGATTAAAAAAACCTGAATAACCCAGATGCTCAGCAGTGACTCAAGACAGAAAAATCCAAACCCAATCAAGTAGAATATCTGCAATTCAGCACAATTTCAACAAGAAATCATGACTTGAAAATATACCCCTTTGGGACAGAATAATAATATCCAACTATTGTATTATGCAAGAAGCTAGTGGCATTATAGAGAAGCCAACAAATACACAATTGAAACATACCCCAACCAATGCATTGTCGCCCAACACATCGATAGCAGGCAAAATACCACTGTCCACAGCATAACAACATACAATACAAAAATTAGTTTGAGTAATGGAATAACGAAAAAAACAAATTTGTTATGTAACTGATCTACAAGAAATCATGAAATACATACCGTCAACCCCAACACAACAACAATACAAAAAAATGAATATGAGATAGTCATTATGTTCAATAGATACAAAATTATGCAGGGTAAATTGCGTCCAACTTATGCCCCTTCAGTTAAATAGTTTATGGACAAAACCCCAGACGAGAAATCAATAAGCTCAGTAATAAAACGCTTCAGCCATCCCCAGTAAACAAATCAGTAAAAGAGTATCAGCTTGCAAACTACATAAAATGAATGCAAGATTAGGACACTCACGTCAGAGATTTTCCTTTGAAGATAATTGGTGGAGCAACTGCAGCAAAAATGCAAAAGGCAATATGCACCTGCTTGGAGAAAATGGAGAAAACAAGATGAGCACTTGACAAAAATTAGTTCAGAATGAGTGACTACAGTGAGAAAATATATAAAACTTGCCGCATAACACAAGAAAAACCAGCCAAACTTCAGAGCACTGTCAGTCCTGTAACAGGAGATGGCACATAATTATAAAACAGAAGCAATACCAATATGGAACGAAAAGATCAGTAAAAATACAATGAAGAATCTTGATAACATAGTGGTTCACAATATAAACATTCCTACAAAAGGGTTAAGCATCAACATACTCCACCTGCCTCCCCCCACCCCTTTCCCCTCTTCTTCCGGTGCCCCCTTCCAAAAGATAAGATCGGATCAAGGTATTTCAGAAGGAAAACTTTGCACCCACAAAGCATTTCAGTTTTCACAATGACAGTATTGCCTTCCAAAGGCTCACATTCTTCCCACACATTACCCAGATGTACATATAGCTCTTACAGTAAAATATTTGGTGCTTCATAATTGTGATAAAGCTTAGCTGGAGGAAATTGATCATCATTTTTAAAAAAATTTCAGAGCTTAACAAATAGCCTGAAAAACCCCTTGAATAGATGTCTCTATGCCAAACTAGAAAAATTGCATTAAATCAGATTTAACACTACCTCATAGCACGATAAAGAGGGCGATACCACAACACGTAGGATCCTGGAGCACCGGAAATAAAGTAGATAATAGCAAGAAACCAGATTGTTGGACCTACAAGGCAAGACAAGTCCATGTAAATTAAGCATGAACTACTGAACAAGATTGATGGGCCAATATCCAGTTGTAAGACAAACCTTCTCCTTTGATCCAAGCAGTAGTAACTGCCACAATATTCCACAAAAGACACACAATCAAACCTGCAGATTGTTAAAAGTTAAAAAACTCAGACACATACAGTAAATAAAGTAAAGATAAACGCTGATCAAAAATATATTTATGCAATTGTAACCATTAGAGGGAGAGGAAGACCAAGAAAAACTCTGTGAAATCATTAGAAAGGATTTAGACCTAAATGGCCTATCGGAAGATTTGGTTTTTGATAGAACACAATAACACTGTTTAATCCATGTAGCCAACCCCACCTAGTGAGAAAAGACTTTGGTTATATATATATATATAAAAAACATATTTCTTGTGAAATGGGGGAGGGAGACTTTTCATAGGTCCAGGAGGGGAGAATGGAAGAGCACATCTCCCCACCTAAAGAAAAAGAAAGAAAAGAAAAGACGGCATTAAACTTATCTTGTACTTCTGTTAGAAGTAATAACAACATTATCCATGGGTTTCACAACGTCTTTAACTTTGTTATGATTCATTAGAGCAAACATTAAATAAATAGATCTCAGAAAAAAAAATGACAAATCAATAAATGAGAAGAAACAAATACACACACAAGACAAGAATGTATTTAGCAAACAAAATATCTACTAAGATGAAACTCCTTTCAGCATAAAACAAAATTTCAACCATACTTACGGATCTCTTGAAAATGCCATCACAGAGACAAACAAGGTTTGATTCATAATTTCAATAATTTGTTGCACAAACAATTACAACATGGTTTTATTTAGAAACTGATGCAATTGATTGCATTAGCAATGCCAATTTTAAATAGAAGTAAATTACTATAGTTCATGGAACATGATATGTCACATAAAACGAAAACATTTTCATGGGAGTAGAATTTAGATATAGTAGAATAAAATTTGATTTCCTTTCACTTAATAAAATATGGAACTTAATTTAAATATAACTTTTGATGCTGGATCTTGTATCAGGAAAACAAAGGAAGCAATATTTCTAAATAGTCAAAAAAAAGGAAGGTTTTATGTTAGGGCAATGCATTCAATTAGCATATAACAATAAAACATATAGCAAAATTACTAATTGCTAACACTATCTGGACATATGAAGCAAGAGACTTGAGAACACTTTTTATTTTAAGTAAAATATCAATTTCTACTATGGTTTTGTTGAGCATATACGAAAATGCCAAAAGCTTTGGTATCGGTTACTAACTCAACTACAAAGTAGAGACAATAATTCATAAGAAAAAAAAATCAAGATTTTGTTAATATTAATTATCAGCAAGCAAGTAGCTATTTGTGACTTTGACACATTCTAGAAAAAATTCTGGAGTTCAACATACCCAACCATGTTGTAAATGCAACATACTGGGTCCTTTGAAGGTGTATTGGTATTTCATCTGCAATGTTATGATGAATGATGGGAAAAAAAGGTGGCCAATTTTTGTCCTCTATAACTATTCCAGCTGCAAAAAAAAAAATGTAAAACACCAAACTACATTGTTCCTGTTGGCTTCTATAAGAATATATGAACTCAAATACCTCGTGCTATAGCATCTTCCCTTCGTTTTAGTTCCTATAAAACATCATGAGATCATCAATTTCCTGACTCAGATGATATTATAGCATAATGGCCAAGTTAATTCATAGTAAGGTAAGAGTGAACAGATATGACATTAAAAATCTGAAATGACTATTAATTAATGTACTGAACTAAATTCTCAACAGAAGGTTTACCCATATACTAATACTAATATATTAAAAAGAAAAAGGACAAGCGGCCATGTATTACAGAATTAACGTAAGCCACTCTGCTACCAATTAGGTAAATGATATTAAATTAGAAATCGACGGAATTTATTAGCACCTATATAAAATAACACTATAAAATATTCAATCTGACAAACCAAGAAGTTTCTAACTTGAATAGAAGTAAGTTGTCTTGTGTTATAAAGCTATCAAACAAAAAATCAGGATGAATCACCTGTTCCCTTCTTTTCAATTCAGCCTCTCTAGCTTGAAGTTCCTTCTCCTTTGCTTTGGTGTCCTACAGTTAAAAAGGACATAATTAAATCTTTGGTCAACAACAGCACAGAGACAGATAGTTTTGACATTTATTTCAACATTTTCATAATCCAGTCTACCTTTGAGCTATCAAGAGGAATGTCAATAGTTGCCCCACGATCATAAGGCTCAGGAGGAAGGGGTGAAAGCCTTGAAGTTGTAGAGGGAACACTTCCAGGGTTCTTCAAAATTAAACAAATATGTAGTAAGTTAATAAATGAACAAGGCTTTTTACTTCTTTCTTTTATATAATTTAAAAGAAACAGAGACCTATCAATTATATATAAATCTCTAGATTAATCACAAAGGGGAAAGTTCTAAAAAATTCAAATCTTCCATATTTCAAATTCCAAATATTAAGACCTGTTACGGACAATGCCCTTGCACTGTTGCACAATCAAAATACAGAGGATACATATTGAAAGCTTAAACATACTGTTGCTTTGCTTCCTTTGTTTATCAAAATATTATAGTATAAAGTTTTGTATGTTAATGTAACGGTCTCAGTTAGAGGAAAGGGAAAACTTACAGTAGTATAAAATGCACCTCCACCATAACTTGATTGCCCTGACCCTTTTCCTTTGGCTGCTCCATTCTAATATCATTAATGAAAATGCATAATGGTTTAGTTCTTAAAATAATAATAAAACAAGAAAGCAAGACTAAAAGAACTCAGCATATGTGAGGTGGCATATCTGCAGTTTCAAATCAACGAAGGCAACAGTCATGGCACACCTACAATATAGTTTCTTTTGAGTATGTATGATTTAGCAAATTTATTTACAAATTAACTACATTAGTTGGCCACTGAAAAATTTATCCCAATTCCCAAGATCGGCCACTGTTAGTGATGGTTCTTTATCTAAAATGCCTAAATCAATTTTAACGGCATTAATCAATTTTCGGTCCCATTATTCGTCCAACTTTTATATTTTAACATTTTTTCAACTCAGTCACAAATTTATTTTGTGTCCTGCAAGAATGTTAGAGTCACAATTTTACACCTCTCACACACAAAAACACGGTGGAAGGAAGTTGAAAAGTATTTGGTCGGATGAAAAACATTTTCCATCAATTTTATCTCAAAATTCAGACACAGTCTACTACATTCAATGACGTCCAAAAATTCTTTTATAATTTTTTCCCTAGTTTTCTCAAAAGAAAAACGATCATCCCAAAGCGGCAGTAAGCATCGCCTATTTAGCTACACTACGAATTTTCAATTGACCAATGATCTCAAATACCAGAAACGGATCTAATCAAACCATCCAGCGAAAAATAAGGAAATCGAATCCATGAACCAAACGACTGTAAAAAATTACGCAGTTGTAAACCAGAAACATCCAATTCAACAAAATCCGACGCAGAATAAAAGTTAAAAAAGGACATATCAGTTTGCAATGAAATGAAAAAGAAACAGTTACGGAACTCACCGCAAAGGGATTAACCTCTTCTTCGTCGAAGGGATTGGGGTCGTAGCGGCTCATGAGATCAGAACAGTGAGAGTGAGCGAGAGCGAAAGCGAAGGGATCTGAGTCGGAATGAAAGAGAAAATTGGATGCGGATTGTGGTGGCAGTCAGATGAGGAGAGAATTAATAAGAAAGGATTCGAGAATTGAGGAGTAGGATGTTGTTGCGGTTGCTGATGTTGTTTTTGGTGTGCGGTAGAGTGTAGAGACAAACAGAGAGAGAGGGCCTTGGAATCTACGGCTTCTTCTCTTTCCGATTTTGTTTGTTTGTTTGTTTGTTTGTTTGCTTGCTTGCTTGTTTAGTGGGAAAAGGAAAACTGAAGAGAAACGGTGAGGAAATAGTTCGCGCCGCGTGATCGAAAAAGAGAGAGAAAGAAGGCGAAACAGAGAATCCTCATGCATCTTATTATAAATTTATAACGAGCGCCTGTGCAAGCTTTTAAGTTTTTACACTTTTTTTTCAAGGGTTCAAACTTCTAGAATTTTTTTCTCAAAATAAAAATTTTTAAATAAAAATAAAGTATTGAAAATTTAAAAAAATTATTTATATTTAATTTTTTTATTTTAATATCTTTAATAAGTATTTTTAGAAATATTTTTATTTTTATTGTAAATTTATAAAAAAATGCTAGAATTTATTTTTTTATTAAATTTTTTAAATAAAATAATGTAACATATTTGTTGACTTTTAAATAAATGAGTTTCTATCCAGTAATCACCCATGAATTCTCCCAATATTTTGGCAAAAAAAAAAAACACTAGTTTTGTAGCATTACTCAATTCTTATATGCAATTGATTATGGCTTAAGGTATTTTAAATAACAATTCTAAATTTTAAGGAGGAAGATTTTGCATTAAATATTTTAAAATAATATTTTTTAGCAAGTGCTGTTAAGTACTGATTATAGAATAAAAATAAAAAAATATATTTAATACATTTAAAATTTATAAAGCATTTATTTTTTGTTTAAATAATTAGAAATATTTAATAAAATATATATAAATTTAGAAAAATTTATTAAGATGGACGAAAGTTTAAATATTACTAATGACTCTTCAATGTATAAAAAGAAAAAAAGTCAATACTTTATTTCTTTGTTAAGATTCGAATTTTTTATTTCATTTCTTAAGAATGTGGCACATAACTTTGTAAGAAAATTGGTGATTTTCGATACAAAATATCTTACGTATTCCTCTTTTTTAAAATCATATAATCATATAATATATAAAAAAAAAAGAATAAATTACACTTATCTCCCTCCAGGTTTGATGATATTACATTCAACCTCATTCTTTTTAAAAATGACATTCATTCTTATTAATTGATCAATTTACATAATTGTATAAATATTATCGCTTAAAATTTATAAGATTTTCAAAGATTCACATTATTTATAAAAAAATATTTTTAAAAAAAATATCAGCCACATTCTTTATGTAAATATTATCAATTAACATCTATAGAATTTTTAGCGTTCACAATTATTTATTTATAAAAATTGTGTATACTAAAAATAATTGTGTATCTTGAAAACCTTATAGATTTTAATTAGTACTATTTTTATATAATAAAATTTTTTATTAAAAATTTTTTTTTTTTACAATTTTCTCGTGTGGGTGTATAATGAGTTTTTGAAAAAATATATACATTTTTTAACTAGTAATATTATCAAATTTTAATTAATAAAAAATATTACCAGATTTTAACTGGTAATATTTATACATAATAATATTTTTAAAAAATATTTTTTTCATAAATAAATTGTAAATGTTAAAAATTTTATAGATTTTAACTGATAATATTTACACAATTATGCAACTTGATCAATTAATGGGGGTGAGTGTCATTTTTAGAAAAGAATGAGGTTGAGTGTAATATCATCAAACTTGGAGGGAGTGAGTGTAATTTACTCTAAAAAAAAGTACATGACTTCATATTTTTAAATGTGTCATTCTGATATGAATCAATATATTTAAAATTTTATCATGTGACAAATACATGATCTCAATAACTGACATGTGACATCTCATAAATAACTGTAAATGTTAAAAATTTTATAGATTTTAACTGATAATATTTACACAATTATACAACTTGATCAATTAATGGGGGTGAGTGTCATTTTTAGAAAAGAATGGGGTTGAGTGTAATATCATCAAACTTGGAGGAGTGAGTGTAATTTACTCTAAAAAAAAGTACATGACTTCATATTTTTAAATGTGTCATTCTGATATGAATCAATATATTTAAAATTTTATCATATGACAAATACATGATCTAATAACCCATACGCGACATCTCATCATTATTGTAATTTAAAAAGAAAGTGTACATGTATCGTCAATTAAATTAAATTTATTATTCACACATATAAATATAAAAATTTATAATTACATATTAATTATCTTAACATATATACCTATATATATTAATTCATATTCAAAAAAATTCTCACATATATTTAGTTGATCACATTATTAATTATTTTTATTAGTAATTGATCTTAAAATCTCAAAATTTTCATAGTTATATGATATCATCTTTGTTATATATGTATTGTCACATAAATTAATTATATTTTTAAATTATTATATTAATTCATATATAATTATTCTATATTATTTACAAAACTTAAATATATACATCACATAAGAGTGAAAATTTTGTATAAAAATATAATAAAATTAATTAAATGTAATTTATTATGAGAAAACTAAAAATTTATTAAGTATTTTTTTAAACTAAGAAAATATAGTAATTTTTTTTTTGTATACCATTAATAATAAGTTGATAAAACTTTCAAATCATATAATCATATAATATAATCATCATATCATATAATCATATAATCATATCATATATAAAGAGAAGTACATGTCTTCATATTCTAACATATGTCATTTTGACATTGAATATGTTTAAAAATCTATCATGTGACAAATATATGATTTCAATAATTGACATATGTCATCTTATATTACAATTTAAAAGAAATGTACATATGTGTCGCCAAGATTAAATTAAATTTATTACTTACGTTTACAAATATAAAAATTTATAATCATATATTAATTAATATTATTTCTAACAAATTAATGACCAATAAATATTATTGCTAAAGAGATAATGATTACAAGTAATAATAATATTATTGCTAACAAATTAGATTATGGTCATTTTTTAAATTTCATTTCCCATGTATTTGGGTAAAGTAATATTTATTTGTCCTTTTATATTTTGGTTATGTTGTTTAGGCCATTAATAATAAATGTTTAATATAATTTATTTCACTTTGTAATAATTTTTTAATAATCTAAAAAATCAATCGTTATCTTTTTAATTTCTCCCATGTTATTCATTCAATTAAGGCATTCACATTAAATTAATTAATAAATGTATAATTTGTCTTATTACTTTTAAATTTATATTTTTTTAAATTTATCTTATTAATTTGTATTACTTGATATTATAATCTTTTTTCATTGGTTAAGTGAATTATATTAAGTACATGTTTAGGATAATTGTGAAAATTAGATTATTTAATAATTAATTATTATATAATTTTTTTTTGTTATAATCGATTACAATAAAAAAATTTATGTTTAAATAAATTAGCTGAAAAGTGATTTTAAACCTAATTTATTTCATTTGATGATATAAAAAAGAATCACTTTTATATATCAAATTACCAAAATAAGTTTAGATTAATTAAAAAAATTATTTGATTGATTAAAAAAATTATTTGATTGAGAAAAAAATAATATTTATATCTCACTTTTGAAAATAATCTCAATAACTTTTCATAAAATTGCTCAATTTTTCGCTTTTGAAAAAGTTATTGATGTATCAATTTTTAACATCAACAGCTTTTTGACATTTTACCCAAACATGTTTTTGTTGCAAATCAACAACTTTTTTGATATTTAACGTATGTTGGGGACGGATTTAATTTGTCCCAAATATACTCTAAGTATGTCAATTTGTTGTTTAATTATAATTCTTTTATTCAAATAATTCATGCACAAATTATTTGTTTATACAAAGAATTAATTATCTATGTTAATATAATAAAATCATTAATCAAAATAAGGTTATAAATTTTTTTTATGAATTTAGTGTATTAATAATTAGTAGATAGTTTTTGGTTAAATCTTTATTTTAAAATTATTAATTGTTCATTATAATTTAAATTTTGTAAAATATATAAGGTAATTAAAAATAAAAAAATTTGTAAACAATATTAATATATGAATATTTATGAAATGTATATTTATAAAATAAAATATTCCATTTGTTTTAATTATCATAATCTTTCGAGAAAGATGTTTGTCAGTTCATATGATTTTAATTTCTCTCTTTAATGATCTCAAATGACAAGGCTCTTTAAATGTGAAGTTTGTCTATTTAGGGTTTTGAATCCCTTTGCAAATTTATTTGAATCCCCTTAGAATGAAACACTAATGATAAACAAATTAACTTTTGAGACATTTGGTAGAACTTTAAGAGATATTTTGAGGAAAAATAGTTGTTATAGGGAGAAACTTCAAACAAATATTGTCAGTATTAGTAATTTCAAAAGCAAGTAGATAATATATTGTGATGACAACAATTAATTCATCGAAATTGTGAAATCAATGCAAAGTCATGAGACTGACTAAGAATATGATATTACAATATGCATCTATCATATTTAACTTATATGGAATTAAGTCCATTTTGTAGATTGAATTATTAACATTGGCGATGACAATTTGAAAAATAATAATGATGGTGAAGTTGAAATTGAAATCCATGAAGATCTTTTAATTTTGAATTCTAACAACATATTTCATATATGTTGATTTTGCATATCCTAATTTAGTTGTAAATATGAAAGATTTCAAGTTCTTTGATAATATAACAATTCTTTCTCCAATCCTTAAAATTATCGAGAAAGTTAATGAATTCATTATTTCATAAGAAGAAAAACAATATCTTAGTTCAGATTTAATTTATGTAGCAGATAAATATGTTGGTATTGAATCTAAATGATTTACAATCGAATTTTTACATGAGATTAAAAATTTTGGAATCTCAAATCACATATTGGTACTAAAATGGGAATTCTAATTTTGCTCCTTAGAAATACTAATCAAGCAATAAAATTATGCAATGGAACAAGCTTAATTGTGAATGAAGTGACATCAATGGTGATAATATTTATGTTCCTAAATTAAGTTTAATATATTCAGATCTTAGAATTCTTTTAAAGTTTCAAATAAGATAATTCTCATTAACTCTATACTTTGCAATGATTATATAAATAAGAAACAAAAACAATTTCTTTTTTCATGTAGGGTTATTTTTTTTACCAATACTTATTTTTACTGATCAATTTATGCTGCAATCTCAATAGTTAAATTAAGGAGTAGTTTCAAAATATTGATTGTTGATTTAATTGAATTAATGAGTGATTTAAAAATATTGATATTTATTTGGTCTTTACTATTAAATTATGTATCTTAATATTATTTATATTTTGTTTACTGATAGTTATATAATTCCTTTTATATATTTGCAGGTTTCAATAATTGATAGAATAATATTATATTTTACTTATGTAAAATCATTATATATGATTGAAACTATATTTTTATATTCATGTGATTTTATCAAACTATATAAAGAACTTTTAAAGTTAAATTGTAAGATTTTTATTTTATTTTATTAATAATTATTTTACTCTTAAGGGTACAAACACTAGTAGCGTTGAAAATGATATTCAAATCCCTTGTAGTTTCCATTGGAATTTGTTTAAGACTAGAACCTTATTTTAATTCCTGACCTTTGTTTTTTTGTTTTATTTCAATATTGTTTCGAACATTTAAATTTCTTGATATTTATAATTTTGCTTTAATTTGATCTCTTCGTCTATGTGTTGGTTATTCACTTAACGAAAGTGGTAATGTATCCCCATTAAGAGATATTTTTGTATGCACATAAATATAACACATCAAATTTATATATAAAAAATAAAAAATTAAAAAAATATATATTTTTTGTGATGAGTGAGTTTAATAAAACTTATTTTTTCTCTCTAATATTTTATTTTTTATATATAAATCTGATAAATGTCATCTTATATTTATATACATATAAGAATATCTCTATCGATAAATGTCACCTGCCACTATTATTTCCTAGCGTGGCACTTGAATAGTTTTATTAACATTTGAATTAACTCACAATTTGGTCCCTAACATTTGTATTTAATAAAGAGTTTTTTTATATCCTCTCTAGCTCATTATTTGAAAGTCTCGTTGAAGTATTTAAGAAAATTAATATACTTCTACCTAAACATTATTAAAACAGTTTTATATTCTTATCATTTACAATGTATATATCACATTTTATATTTTTTTAATATTATTTATTAAACTTATTTTTTTATAACTTTTTTTCACTAAATTTGACACTCTTAAAAAGAGTATGAATAATACATATACCTGTTTTAAAAATATATGATGATGTTTTTCCTTATTAAAACATCATGTCCACCCCAAGTTTTTTGTTCAAGATCCGTTACGGTGAATAAGATGACAATATATGGTCTCGATCATTTGAAATAATATTTTACAATTTGATCCTGACATTTCCAATTTATTATTTTAGTCCATGACTATAAAAAAAATTCACTTAAATAACTTAGCACATACCCGTTAAGATTTAATAGGCATACAAAATTGGTTTTAGGAATTATATAAAGGAGAAAACTTAGGTAAAGTTTCTTGGTAATTTGTGGTTTAATAGCATAGAAACATTGTGTTTTATTTTTTAGTTACTTAATTATTATTTTCAAAATTTTTATTAATGAGTTATAAAAAATATAATCATACAAAATAGGCATAAAATTCATATTAACATTAAAATGAAGCATAGGCAAGTGGTTTTTTTTTTTTTTAAAAGGATATCATTAGTGTATCTTAACACATAAGACAGCTCAAACCTAATAGATTCTGTACTTAGGAAAAAAATTTGTGACATACGTGTTGTATTTATTAAATACAATTAAATATTGAATTAACATTAATCAATTATTTAGTATACTGTGTATTATTATTATATCAATTATGTATTTATAGTATTATAATTTATGGATATAGTAATTGAGTAAATAATATGAATGACCTATGATGGGCTAGACTGTTCAATAGTAAAGCCCATTGAGAAGTCTCTTCTCTTAGCTGATGGGAAAATAAACTAATCCCCATCATTAATTTCTATAAGAGGTGACAACCTCTCTTCTAATAATACCCTAATAAGTAATAGGAGAAGTTTGCTCTCAATTCTCTCATCTCTCTATCTCTCTTTCAATTCTTAGAGCAAACAATAACAAAAGGGAAAGATCATGGATCCAACCATAACTCCAGGTTCTATTTCATCTTAATCTTGTTAGTATGAACATGCTATATTATTTATCTTAAGCATGATTAATTCTGTTTTTAGTAATTAATTCCCTTCAATTGGTATCAGAGCCAATTGAAGTATTAATATGGCTATTTTTTGGAAATTATTTTCGCACAAACTAACTCAAGAACCCTAACTTTTGAAATCTTCGAATTCGACCTTTATCTTTCAAATTGATTGAGGGTTATTGATCATATGTTATTATAAAGCTTATTTGTAAGCTTAATTGAAAGAAAGAAACCGTCCAAAACCTAGTTTTTTGAAGAAACCGAACTAAAAAAAAAAACCCATTTTTTAAATTCTTGATTGATCTTCTTTTTTCACTTGATGAAGCTTGAAATTTCTTTGGGGCTTCTATCCCTCGTGATGCGGCGACCCCTTGGCTGGAAAATCGTGACTTAAAGCCACGTCCTGTGGGAGAACAAAACGGGTCAAATCGCGGGTTGCGTGACCCATTTACAGGCAAACGGGTAAGGAAGATGACTTCCTGACCCATGGCGAAGCCCAGTCGCGCAGCATGAGCGTGAGGGCGCGTGGGCCCACTTCCCGAGGCCATTTTTTTCCAAAAAAAATAAAAAAATAAAATTATTTTAATATTATTTATTTTGGTATTTTTTCTGGAATTTTTTTTGACACTGTTATATTTTTATATTAATTATCTCCAGAATAATCAGTATTTTTCAATACTGTACTCTCGGATTATGGACCTGAAAATTTTTATGCACATTAATTACCTTACATGTAACACTTGTATGTATCATACTCTCTCTATTACAGTGTCGTGGTTATCGAATAATTTTTTTTTTAGGTCTTTATATGAAAAATAAAATATATTCTTGTTTAATTTCATATGCTTTTATGATTGATATGATTTTATCATATTCTGTGAAGTTTTTTTTTGTATAATTGTAATCTTACCTATCGTGAGTACAACTATACAAAATTTTGTTTATTTTTATTATATATATATGTAGCATTAATGATAATTATACCTTATCGGTATGTTGTTATTAATGTGATTGGTTACTATATAATGCAATATTAATTCTTGGATTATGTCAATCATGTTTCGAGTATCCTATCGGTATGAGAAATTTTCTAGTGACATAAGATTTGTGTATTGTATTATTGTTATATTTCTTATTTGTTATGATTTGGGACCCTTAGGCGAGATCATAATAATTAATAAATTTATTTAAAAGACAAGTTTGGCTGAGCATACGGAATCATTTAATTCTATAATACCATGATAATTATATTTTCATGCGTATTAAATGTTTCCTTGTTATGGTGCCAGCTTCTCTGCCTACCTCAGTTAAAACACTTAATGAGACAAATTATGAGGACTAAAAAGAATCTTTGGATCTATATCTGGCAATAACTAACATGGATCTAGCTTTGAGAGAGAAAGAGCCTCCAGCTCTTACGCCTGAGTCCACTGCTGCTCAAAAGACTTCTTATGAAAAGTGGGAACATTCTAACCGAGTGTGCCTAATGGTGATAAAATACACCATGGAGAAGTCCATTAGATAGAGCATTCCAGAGAATAACAATGTCAAAGATTTTCTAACATCCGTTGGTCAAAAATTCAAAACTTTTGATAAAGCACAAAAGGGTCAATATCTATCCTTACTTGAGAAAACCAAATATGATGGTGTTGGTGGAATTCGTGAGCATATAATGAAACTGGTACATTATTATAACAAGTTGAAGTCTCTGAAGGTCCAGCTTGGTGAAAGTTTCTTGATCTGGAAAGTCTTAGAATCTCTTCCTCCTCAGTTTGATGTGTTGAAGACCTTATATAATACTCAGAAAGAGGAATGGACAGTTGATGAAATGATTGCAATCATTTCTCAAGAAGATGAGTCAATTAAAAGGGGAAACGCACAGTGTTCAATTTGCTGCTTCTTCTTCTGGTTTCAAAAATAAGAAGAAGTTTAGTAACAAAGGTAAGCTTCATTATGAAAAGGAAAAGACAGGGAAAGCACCATTGCAATTGGAGCCTAAAAAGAAATTCTTTAAGGGAACCTGCAAGTATTGCAAGAAGTATGGCCATAAAGTGGAGACTTGTTTTTTCCTTAAGAAGAAGAATGAGAAACAAGGTACGCTCCTAGCTCTAGCTTGTTTTGAATCTAATGTGGTTGATGTCCCTCCAAATACTTGGTGGTTAGATTCAGGGGCAACTATTCATGTTGTGAATTCTTTACAAGCCTGAGGAAACCAAGTGATATTGAATCCAAGATTGTGATGGGAGATGGAGCTAGAGCATCTGTAGAAGAAATAGGAGTGGTATCTTTATATTTGCCTTCTGGACATGTTTTGTTGTTGAAAGATGTAGTCTATGTACCTTCTACGAGAAGGAATTTGATTTCAGTTTCAGCTTTGGATAATTATGGCTACACTTTTGAATTCGACAATGGAAAACTTGTTGTTTATTCTAATTCTATTGCAGTTGGTTCAGGAGTTTTGTGTGATGGGCTATATAAGCTAAATCTGAATGATATGTCTGTTAATTCTACTGTTGGAAATAAACGTAGTAGGACTGATGAGAATTCTTCTATGTTATGGCATAAGCATTTGGGGCATATCTCTAGACCTCGAATTGAGAGGTTAGTTAAACAGGGCATTCTGCATGATCTAGATTTCTCTGATTTTGATACTTGTATTGATTGTATTAAGGGAAAACTTACTGCCAAAGTTAGAAATCAAGGAGCTAATAGATGTGTTGAAGTGTTGGAGCTGATTCACACTGATATGTGTGGACCTATTACACCTACTGCTATGGGTGGATATAGGTATTTTGTCACTTTCATAGATGATTTTTTCAGATTCGACTGGATAGATCTTCTCCATGAAAAATCTAGTTCCTTGGATGCTTTTAAATCTTTTCAAAAGGCTATTGAATTAAAGACAGGCAAGAAGATCAAATGTGTGAGATCTGATAGAGGAGGTGAGTATTATGGCAGGTATGATGAGTCTGGAAGAAATCTAGGATCTTTTGCTAAATTTCTTGAAGAATGTCGAATTGAAGCTCAATATACTATGCCAAGTACTCCTCAGCAGAATGGTGTTGCAAAAAGAAGAAATCGCACACTTATGGATATGGTGAGATGTATGATGAGTCATTCTACCTTACCAAATTTTCTTTGGGGTGATGCTTTAAGGACTGCTGTGTATATTCTAAATCAAGTGCCCAGCAAATCTGTGCCAAAAACTCCTTATGAGTTGATGTCTTGAAAGAAACCAACCTTGAGGCATTTCCATGTATGGGGTAGTAAGGCAGAAGTTAGGCCTTACAATCCTCAGTTAAAGAAGTTTGATCCTAAGACTGTTAGTGGATTCTTTATTGGCTACTGTGTGGGCTCCCGAGGCAGCATATTTTATTGTCCTTCCCACTCCATGCAAGTTATCGAATCTAATCGTGCTGTATTCTTTGAGGATGACTTGGATAGTGAGAGTAATAGTACACCGCGACCAGTCATTCTTAGAGAAGATCGTGTCGTTGTCCCTGCACCAGTTATTTCTTTTCCCACAGATGTCATGTTTCCTGATGTTCATGATAATGATCAAATTCTTCCAGAACATAATGATGTAGCAGCGCCACTGACAGATCAACAGGAACATGATGATGTTGTTGAAGAAATTCCATTAAGAAGATCTCAGAGAGTATGTAGGCCTACCATCTCCAATGATTATATCGTGTATCTTCAAGAACATGAGTTTGACCTCAATGATGTTGATGATCCTACCTCCTTTAAGGAAGCTATGTCTAGCTCATGTGCTTCTAAGTGGCTGGATGTTATGCATGATGAATTAGTTTCCATGTCTCAAAATGTTGTTTGGGATCTTAAAGAATTACCAGTTGGTTGCAAACTAGTTGGGTGTAAATGGGTCTTCAAGACTAAGCGTAGTCCAGATGGTAAATGTAACACCCACCGTAGGGTGTCACATTTATGTTACTTTATTACCCAAAATATCCTCAATAGTCATAAAATGGGATGTTGTGATAAAAAAAATACGAGTTGTAAATTTTTTTTTTCTTTCTTCATGGATAACAATAAAATAGACTTAGCGGAAAATAAAACTATTATACAACAACCTCACACATAATTTACATCATATACATATTACACAAGTGCTGTCAGGCTTATTATTACAGACCATGTCTCGGAACAATAAACACACTTAAATAATTACACATATAGTTTATATCAGAATTCAAACTTGCCCAAGTTTAACTAAGTAGAAGACCCCTCAGACGGGTCATCCTCGGGTTCCTCAGCAGATAGGAATCCGTTATGACGAGTAGCCCTACGGACAGGTATCCGGGCTGACGATACTATGCTGATTTCCATTGGGACATAAATTCTAGTATCCCAATGTCACCTGATATGCAAGGGAAATTCAACATGAACAAAGATAGTCACACAGAAAAATGGATCTCCACGAAACAGTCTACTAATACTAACAGTCAGGTACCCCTCGTAGATAAGTCCTCGCTCATCGGGACTTGTCCTCCATTCTCCAGCTCCTCCGTGAAATTGTAGACGTACATATCAAAGAAACTAGCTCTTGACGTCATACTGTCAGAATTCTGCGTTCCCTGATGTGAGAAGTAGTTCCTCTTCTCCTTCTTGTACCGTTTATTTCTCAACGTCTTCACCCAATTATAAATACAATATACAGATATACATACAAAGAGGTGAGATCACCTACGCTAATACCAGCATGATAGCACAGAGATAATACAAACAACATATCATACAAAAATATCATATCATGATCACAATTATGCCATCATCATAGTGTAAAATAATAATTACCATCATGCCACTATCACTGTTTAAATTATAAAATAATTACAATAACACCATCATATAGATATAGATGCTCAGTTTCATGCATACGCACATAGACTCAATGTCCTACTCCAAGCAGCTAATACTCAAGTCGGAGAAATTGATCGAAAAGATCTGCCGGTACCACGTGCTTCAGACCAAGTGCTATAATTAAATCTTGCACATTTAGCACATACACGACAGTCTTTGTCAGATCTCGATTAAGAATAGTGTCTCGGTCCAGATCATCGGTGTGTTGCATCGGTCTAACTCACGGTACAGAAGAGCTACCAACTGTCCATTGCGAGCAACCCGCACCCCGATGCCCCCAAGGTCAACAAGTGACTTACACTACGCGTATCGCACCCACTCAAGAGGTGTATGTTTCTCCTAGGCAATTAGCCATATACAGTCCATCGGACCATTTTCAATGTATGTGTAGTGCACCAATTACCAACCAAAGGTAAATCACATAATTTCTCATACCAGGTTCAAATATTATTTTACGTTCGTAAAATGGATTAATGTCAATTACAGGCAAACTTCTCAATTTCTTGTATAGCATTCACATATTGATTTTATTGTATAATGACACTCAAACTCGAAGGATGTTAACAGTGGGAAAATTTTTCTATTAAACGGTCAGAAATTCTATTCGACGGACATGGCACTCGACGGATATTGACATTTGGGGAAATTTCTCAGTCAGAAATTCTATTCGACGGACATGGCATTCTAACTCGATGGATTTTTTTTTCTAACTCGACGGATTTGGCATTCTTACTCGACGGATTTGGCATTGGAGAAGTTTCTCTCCTAAGTGATCAGAAACTCTACTCGACGGATTTTGACATTCTCACTCGACAGATTTGACATTCTTACTTGACAGATTTGGCATTGGAGAAGTTTCTCTCCTAAGTGATCAGAAACTCTACTCGACAGATTTGGCATTGGAGAAGTTTCTCTCCTAAGTGATCAGAAACTCTACTTGACGGATTTGACATTCTCACTCGACAGATTTGACATTCTTTTTTTTTTTAAACAAACTCTTTTGTTTATTTTCTTTACTTCTTAAATCATTCAATTTTATTATTTATGAAATATAATTTTGTGAACACCAAATTGGTTGATGTCTTATCCGAAATTTACTTTAGTTCAAGGACTAAAAATGAACTCCATAGTTCTTGAAAATTTTCAGTAATAACTTTAGTCTTGGAAGTTCAAAACCGTGACCTCCTCCATGGCCTTTGGAGCCAAAATTTTGCTTATTTCAACATACATCTATCATAATATATTCAACATATATCATCATGCATATTATAAGCATACCATATAAACAAATAAAAATCATACTAAGCATGCATACACAAGTAAATCATGCAAAGCATATCAAGCATAGGCAAAAATAATCAAAGCACATAACACACATAGCTTATTACATGACCATGGATATAAATCCTCACATGGATTCACCATCCATCAAATATAAAATCATCTCTCACCACCATGCTTGGTTGGTGAGATGGATCTCCCTCTTACCTCTTGAAGAACCACAAAAGCTCCTTGCTTTGGATTTAGAACAAGATCTCCACCAACAAAATTCTCTTGAACATAAAACAAACATAAATAAATTAGTATATTAAGCTTGATTAAGAGGAACCATGGATCAAACATGGTTTAGAACATAAAAAAGAAAAGAATAAATGAAATTTCCTTACATTTCACCAACAAAACTCTATAACTTGATCTTAGTAAAAGTCCTTTAAGATGGAAGATTTAAAGAAAGTCTTCAACATGAAAATTGTTTAGAATAAGGTAAGGATTCAAGAAATTAAGTTGTATGAAATTAAAGAGTGATGGAGGAGAGAATTAGAGTGCTTGGCCGAATGGTCTTCTTTTGGGAGGGAGAATGGAGTTTTCTTTGGTTTGTTTTTGAAGCTTAAGTGGAAAAGGTGAAGAAGTGATAATATGAAGTGTAGAAATGAGTTTTCTTGGTCTTCCAAAGTGATATTGCCGTAGCATGCATTGGAGAGAAGTGTAAAGTGAAGTTTGAAAAACATGATCATTAATGATCAATAGAAAATGGTCTTGATACTTGGCTATTGTCTTCATCCTTTTCTTTGGCCTAAAAAACCTATACAAAAATTGTCTCCCTTCTTCCTTGCTTCTCCAAACCGTCCCCCCTCTTCATGCACTCCAAATGTGACAAATTTCACAACCATCACTTTAAGCCATCCTAACTATTGATTAAAAGTATGGTTTGGATTAAAAATAGTTACTAGGTTTAGGTTATAGATGGAAGACTTTATTTGAGCCATTGGATCATTTTTGGCTTGCAATCCTAACCATTGAATGTGTCTCCAAAATGAAGGGTCAAGATTACACCTTCAAACTTTACATCCAAGGGTCCAAAATGGTTGTAATAATTTTTGATGACCAATTCTCCACCATTGATCTAAATCCAAATCCAATGGTCATTAATGATCCATCTCCACCATTGATTAATTTTACATCCAAGGGTTGATAATGGTCATAGTCATTTATAAGACTAAATCTCTACCCTTGATTTAATTTCCATCCAACGGTTATAATTGATCCTATTTACTTTTAAGATCAAATCTCCACCGTTGATTAAATTAAGATTAAATCTCCAACGGTAATTAAATCGATGGTAGATATCCAAACCACCAATATTGACTTAACAGTATAGAATTTTATTTTTATCTGTTATAACCTCATGAAAGAATATATTTACTGTATTTTTATCATTCGATCATTAAATACAGTACAAAATACAGTAAAGGAAATTTTTCTAAAACTGTTTCCGAATTCAGGTTTAGTAAGATCTCCTGTCACCGTTTAAACAGTATAAATTTTTCTATTCGTAAAAAATTTTTCACTTTGCGGGACCCACTTGGGCCCATGTATGGCCACCTGAACCCACATACACCTCGTGGGACCCACAAACAGTAAAAATTTTAAAATTACACATAAAATCACAAAAATTAGAAAATTCACAAATATCAAATCAGATTACGTAAATTAATTAAGATTAAACAGTAAAAATTAAATTACGTAAATTTTTCCTACCAAAAAAATTATTATTTTCCTGACACGGAACAAATTACTCAAAACGATCAAATATATAGACGAAATATTCAAAATAATTTTACAAGACACGTAAATCACTAAACAAGAGAATTACATTAATCATCAAAATTACTATTTAATAAATAGAAAGTTTGGGGTGTTACAGTAAAGTTGAGAGGTACAAAGCTAGACTAGTAGCAAAAGGCTATAGTCAAAGAGATGGCGTTGATTATAAGGAGACATTCTCACCGGTCTCTACTAAAGATGCTTTTTGAGTTGTTATGGCTTTGGTAGCTCATTTTGATTTAGAACTTCACCAGATGGATGTTAAAACGGCTTTTTTGAATGGAGATCTTGTTGAGGACGTCTACATAGTTCAGCCTGATGGTTTTGCTGAAAAGGGCAAAGAGCACTTAGTTTGCAAGCTGAAGAAGTCCATTTATGGACTAAAACAGACCTCTAGACGTTGGTATTTGAAATTTGATCAGGTGGTCACTTCACTTGGCTTCAAGGAAAATGTTTCAGATCAGTGCATTTACTTGAAAACTAGTGGGAGTTATTTCATCATTCTTGTTTTATATGTTGATGATATTCTCCTTGCTAGTAGTAGTGTTAAACTTTTGACTGAAACAAAATTGATGTTGAGTAGCCACTTTGATATGAAAGACCTAGGTGATGCTTCTGTTGTTCTAGGCATCCAAATTTATCGAGATAGGTCACGTGGTATTCTTGGATTGTCTCAAAGAGGATATATTGAAAGGATCCTCAAACGGTTTAACATGCATTCTTGTTCCTCATGTGCTGCACCTGTTCAAAAGGGTGATAAACTTTCCAAATCTCAATGTCCTCAAAATGATACAGAAAAGATTGAAATGGTGAAAGTCTCATATGCTTCCGCTGTTGGCAGTTTAATGTATGCTCAAGTATGTACTCGTCCCGACATTGCTTTTGCTGTTAATGCTTTAGGGAGATACTTGAGCGACCCAGGTTTGGGTCATTGGAAAGCCGTAAAGAAGGTCATGAGATATTTGCAGGGCACTAAAGATTATATGTTGACCTATAAGAAGTCTGATCAACTTCAGGTCATTGGTTATTCTGATTCTGATTATGCAGGATGCCCTGACGATCGAAAATCTACTTCCGGCTTTATTTTTATGATGGCAGAAGGAGCTATTTCTTGGAAGAGTGTTAAACAGACTCTTACAGCTACTTCTACCATGGAAGCAGAGTATGTCGCTTGCTATGAAGCCACTTGTCAAGCCATATGGCTAAAAAATTTAATCTCTGGCTTTCATATTGTTGTATATCTAGACCACTTGTGATATATTGCGACAATACTGCTGTTGTGCATTTCTCTCAAAACAACAAAAGTTCTTCTCGTTCAAAGCATTTTGATATAAAATATCTGTTTGTTAGAGAGAAAATTCTACAGTTTCAGACTCGTATTGAGCATCTTGCTACAGAAAACATGTTAGCATATCCACTAACCAAAGGCTTAACTGCTGGAGTTTTTCAGAATCATGTAATTCATATGAGTTTAGTTAAGTCTTTTGATGTTTTGGATTAGTGGGAGTCTGAAATTATATATTCTATTATGAGATATGTATGAAATGACGTTACTCTTATTATCATATCTCTTAAAGCATTAATAAAATGCTGAGACTATCCTTTGGAATTGCATATTTGTCTTATTTAATTATGTTTTTCCTTTATCCATATTTAGTTTCTATGAAATATAAGCACATAAATATATATATCCCTATCGGATATTATTTTTCCTGCAGTGCTAAAAACTTAATATTTCATAGATTATTGGATGATATGTGCTTTGTGTCATAATTGATATTATAATTTTAATAATACTTCTTTTCTCTGATATTGACTAATGTTATCCAAGTGGGAGAATGTTGTATTTATTAAATACAATTAAATATTGAATTAACATTAATCAATTATTTAGTATACTCATGTGTATTATTATTATATCAATTATGTATCTATAGCATTATAATTTATAGATATAGTAATTAAGTAAATAATATGAATGACCTATGATGGGCTAAGCTGTTTAATAATAAAACCCATTGAGAAGTCTCTTCTCTTAACTGATGGGAAAAGAAACTAATCCCCATCATTAGTTTCTATAAGAGGTGATAACCTCTTTTCTAATAATATCCTAATCAGTAATAGGAGAAGTTCGCTCTCAATTCTCTCATCTCTCTATCTCTCTTTCAATTCTTAGAGCAAACAATAACAAAAAGGAAAGATCATGGATCCCACCATAACTCTAAGTTCTATTTCATCTTAATCTTGTTAGTATGAACATACTATATTATTTATTTTAAGCATGATTAATTCTGTTTTTAGTAATTAATTCCCTTCAATACGAGCATAACAATCCTAAAATACTCCATTACACTGCAACATCATCTCTAATTTCCTTCCTTGTTGAATTGCTTCCTATAGCATGGCTTATAATCGACGATTCTTATGATCTAATAATCACTTATGCAAATTGTTTTTTATTTTCTCACTCACTACTTGAATTGTTTCGTTTGTTATGCTCTCTTGGCCAATTCTTTTTTTTTTCGTTGCAACTTGGCCAATTCTATTTATTGCATGAGATTGCTGTCCATATGGTAAGTAGGTTGAAATATTTACATTATCTTGGCTGCTGCCTAGTTGGGTCCGCTTCTCTCAGGTCCCTGCACATGCAATAAATATAAAAACTCACAGCTCAAAAATTTAGAGGGGAATTTATATTATAAAAAAGGTCAAGTGAACTTCATGAATCATGTACCTTTTGTTTTGTTATCCTATTAACCTTATTCTGCGTAGAGATTCCACCGCTATTTTCAACAATAACCACACTATCTTGTCATGTGCTACAGCTGTTTTAGCCGCATGAGTAGTGCCATGTTGTGATGCTCCAATTGGGTTTGCACCATTCTCGTTTTCCTTATTCTTCTACATAATTCAAAAATACAAAAATGATAATGAGAATAAAATTTAAGTCATTTATATAAAAGTTCACATTTCAACCACCAATTTACCTTCCCTCGATGGTTTTAGGTGCAGGTAGACCTTTACAACTCCTTTTATTGTGGCCTTCAAGGCCACGCTTTGAGCACGTTGGGACAAATCTTATTTTGAATCTTTCCGTTTGATTTTGTTGTTGTTGTTCTTCATTATGAGCTCACTTGCTTTGTTTAGTGACATCTGCAACCCAATTTTTAGGTCAATTCAATTCTTAATTATAATAGGTTTTCTCGATAATTTTGTCAAATTTAATTAAATTTGAGTGATTTGATGACTTGTTCGGATAAGTTGACTTAAGTTGAACTAAATTTTTACTTTTTATTTATTTATTTTAAGTTTCAAAAAGACAACTTTTAGAGATTTGAACATAATACTTTGAAAACTCTTGATGAAATGCATTTTTCCATTAAATTACATGTTTTTGTTGAGTAATGTTCTCAAATTTTTTATTTATATTATTATTTAACAAATTCAATTTTAAAATTTTGAAACTAAATAATTAACATTATTAGTTTAGTTATATCATTAATATTTTTTTATATGATATATTTTTTCATTTAGTATTTTTCTTATATAAAGTACTTTTTATATAGTATTTTTTAAAATATTCATTATTTATTTGAGTTTTCCGATTCAACTACTTAACTCACAGTCAGATCCCTAATTCAGATCACTAATCCATTAACTCAGCCTTCTAACCTAGTCATCCACCTATTTGAGTTATGTAATTATACTTCAAAAGTGGAGGTTGTACCAGTTCATATAAGCAGTGAGAGGCCATAAATTTCTGTCATCTGTTCCTTCAAGAAATGACTTATATGTCACAGCAAATGCTTCAATCTTTAGGAGGAGGGGATGCACATACTTCTCAAGATCATAATTGCGCCATGCTATAGCTGATATTGCATGCACACTTAAATACCCATAATCTTCAATAAAAGAGATTGCAAAAATTAAAACTTTTACAATTTTTTATATGGACGTTAAACCCAACAGTAATGAGCATGAACAGAGCACTCTTTCTTCAAAGTAACGCTCAAGTGTGGTAAATTAAAAGAGCCATGCTGTGATTTTCTAAGAGAGGAGAGGTTGGAGTATTAAATTAGGGATTCAAAATTTTAAATGTCATGTTACAATTCAAATGCCATGCTAGATATCAAATCACATTTAAAAGATGACACGTCATTTTTATTTAGTGATTAACAGACACATAGACCAAGGAACAAAATTGAAGCAAATTTATAAATATAGGGATCAAAGTGAAAAAGTTAAAATACCAAAGACCATATTGAAAATGAAATCAAATGAATCAAATGTCAAGGATCTTTGTTTAAAAATATAAATTAAATTTTTTTTGCCTGCTATCCTGTTCAATTAGCCACCCACAAAAAAAAAAAACTTGCATCTATATGAGGCTTTGTTTGGTATGAAGGAGGGAAAAAGAAATGAAGGGATATAATAGAAAAGAAAAAAAATGAAAAAAGAGATAAGTAGATGAATTATCACTTTTCTTATTTAGTAATATGCAATATAAATGAATGGATATTTCCCTTCTTTTGATTAGTTTAATCAAAGAAAAGAATAAATTTAAAATGCACATAAATAATATTTTAATAGATAAAATCATGTGAGGTCTATTCTTTTTTTTTCTTTCAAATCCTCCGAAAAAGGGAGGAGCGATAAATTGTAGGACACATAAATATTTCATCCGTCTAAATCATTTATCTTCTACCTTCAATAACATACCAAATAAAGAACAATGTTTAATCAACCCACATTTTCCTTTCATTTCCCTTCCCATTTAGCATACTAAATAGAACCAAAAAGTCATCTTATACAATTTTTTTTAAACCTTCCAATATCCGAAAACTACATTAAACGCATTAAATTTTTCATTCACAAAATTCTAATGTGAAACCTTGTTTAAGAAAAATAAATACCAAATCACTAGAACAAATCAGTTACAAGTTATACATTATACAAATACTCACTCATTTTCTGGGCCAGTTGATATCTTTTTCGGCGTATATGGACCTGTCAATCTCGATTTAGCATGAAACGTCAAGTTGCCGACATTATTTATCTAAAATCTAAATATTTAATGTCAACACATTGTGTAAACCGTCAGCCAAATTTTGTTTGATGGCGAAATCTATAGTGAGCTGAGTGCCCTTCAAACTTACTTAAGTGCCCGCTGAACTCATCTTGTTATGACTATTTTGGTTTAGATTTTAAATAAATTGATTTTTTAAAAATAAAATTGATGCTAAAAGAATTAATATTAAAAGAATTAATTTGCATTTAAAAATGATATCACAAAATTTAGTTTAGAAAAATTAATATTATTTTAAATATATTTAAAATATATATATAAGTCTCACCTAAAATCGATTTCATTCACCATAAAAACAAGAAAACTTCATTTCTTTTAAATTAATTTTTTCCACAATAAAAAGTAATAGCCAAACACAATCAATGGTGGTAAGAATTAATTTTGAGGCTTTGAAATAAAATTCACTCAACGCAAAAGGTAAACCAAACAAGCACTTAAACTAGAAAAGACGATAGATGTTTTTATATCAGTATTAAATTACAACGCTAGAATGTGATGTGGTACAAACAACGATTATCAAAATTTCATTATTAAGGATGAACATAAAACCACAAGGATGCACAACAGAATTACATTTGATTATCAAGAATTTGGAAACAATAATCAAACAAATGGGTGGGTTAGCACGACTCTGCAACATTAACATGGCATGATTTAAAGAACTATTGAAATTATCAGATTAAAATATGAGTACACATGCGAGGAGTGTCGGTGACTGCAATTCTCTGAAAGCTGATTGGACAAAACTCCTGGTAGAACTTGGCATGTGAATGTTGAATAGGTTAGCAGGAAGTAATGAAGCATGGAGACATCTAATTGGGTCCTCCTCAGATGACATGTATATAATATCTCTACTAGTTGATATTTAGCAGGTCTGCACATTAATTCATGATCAAATATCACTACCATTCTCATTCTTCATTTGATTCACTTTGCTGAGACTCCCTCCTTATCATATTTAATAAGTATAGGACAACCTCTGACATTGCTGGCCTAAATTCTGGCTCGGACTGCATTAGATACATTTAAGGCAAGAAATTAATTGTATGAGATATAGATAAATAAGCTAATCAACATTCAACACTGAGAAGATATAAGTTCAGACTGACAAAGGCTCATCACCTGAAGGCATCGAGAAATAATGTCTGCGAAATTCGACAATGATTTGGCAGGGTAATCCCCATTTAAAGAAGGATCAACCATGCTTGATAATGCATCAATATCATGAAGTTGGGGAATTGCCCATCTGACCAGAAATTGCTCCCCTCGAGGACGTGCCCTGTCCAAGATGTTCCAAATAATGAATTCACAGCATAAAAAGCCCAAAACGGATGCTAAAGTACTTTGCTTATGCATTCTCACCTGTCATGGGACTGACGGCCAGTCAAAAGTTCTAACATAACCACTCCAAGGCTGTACACATCACTGTGGTATGTGTAAATTCCTGACTCAAATTCTGGAGCTCCATATCCATAAGCTGTTAGCAGGTGCCCCGAGAGCTGACAATGCATGGAATATTATCAGAAGGTTATAATGCAAATTACATTGACATAGTTATTTAATGATATGCTATTTAACTTTAAATCCTACTAAAATACCATGAGGTAGATCAAACCCATAAAAATTTTACCACTTCCCTCATAATGAAACAATTTTTACAATATCGAATACTCTCTTACCTGACTTACAGATCCCGAAGCTATTAATGGAGCCAAACCACAATCAGATACACGCACAGATAGATCATCATCAAGGAGAATATTGGCAGACTTGAAATTTCTGTGTATCACAGGTGGCTGACATTGCTCATGCAAATACCTTGTTAGATGACAGCAAGAAGTATTAGATTCAGAACCTCAAATCTTGTGTCGTTAAATATGTTAAAAGCAAAGAAAAATTTTCCCATCCTGCGACTTCCAATTATTTGTTTGGAAAATCCTATGGATCTCTAAAGAGATTAGACAATAGATTTCTTATTGTTAAGAGTCTTAGAGATAAAAACCATTCTTGGGCCAGCACCCAACAGGTTAAACTTTTGGGTTGAATTGGTTCTTGAAATGCTGTTTTAACTATTTATAACCCCTCTTTCATACAGAGAATAGAGCATAATGCGATTTGCACTATAACTATAAGATCCACAACAAGAAGCATATGGGTAAGAATGATGTTTTAGCAATTTAAACTTTAGAAAGTTCTAGCAAATCTGGAATATCTTATTAATGAACAAGTTTTTAGCAAAATGCTTTCAGCATTAAATGGAATCACCAAGGAAAATTAAAAAATTCAGGCAGGACAAACTAGAATTTGAAAATGAAAACTTGAACCCACTATAAGCTACAAATCAACAAGCTTGAGCAATTTTTTTCCTTAACAATGGTTACTTGACTTACTCCAAGGCTCTAGCTGCCCCGAGTGCTATCCGAATGCGAGCATTCCATGAGAGTCCTGTTTTGAATTCATCATCTAAATGGAGTGCATCATGCAGTGACCCATTACTGCAGTACTCATAGATCAGAAGCCTTTGACCGTGCTCTGAACAGTATCCAATAAGCTCAACAATATTTACATGTCGTATTCTGTCAATACCATTTACCAATTCAAGAAACTCATCATCCTTCTGGTGATCAGAAGCTCTCTGCTCCAGTTTCTTCACAGCATGTAGCTAACAATTCATGTAGAGAGAGTAAGTGTCAAAGGATGGATCCAATCAAGTCATAAAACTATAAGACTGTTTTAACAAAACAAGGGAAAGTGAAACACAGAGATCTGAATCAAGATGTGATTCACAGAGATGGGTAGTTAAACCTGTGTTAGACCAACCTATGCATTTAGCCATTTACCATGTCATTCATGAAATGTCTTGGCAAAATATTAAAAGCAGAAGAGGGAAAGGCGTATCTAATTTTTAAATATTTTTGAAGTCTCTTAAGAATCATAAAACTAGCAGAGACCTAAGCAATTGAGTTGGCACAATGAAGAGGGAGCCATGGATGCTTATAATACAACTGCATCTCTGGCGACAACACCCATATAAGCCCCCCCCAAAACCAAAATTCAGTTCAACTATGTGAAATACACATGCTATCATACAAGAACAACCCATCAGAAAACAAACCACAAACCACATGAATAAAAAATTCCATGCTTTCTACACTATACTTGACCTCACAGACTAGAAATGTTGAAGCAGGAACAAATAAGATGACAGAATGGATATCATCTGTCCAGCTAAAAGAACATTAGAGAGACTACCCAAAAATAAAGGAGACACAGCACCAATCACATTAATGTGACCATTATTGGCTACCTAAAGCTGATTAAAGTCCAGGAAGACAGATCATAACAATAAAGTGACGAAAAAAAAAGGCCATCGTGTGTAACTTGTTTCATTAGTACATTCCATATAAATCAATGCAACTGATAACGAACAATCCTACCTTCCCATCAGGAAGCTCTGCCCTATACACGCTGCCCAGCATGCCACCTCCTATAAAATTTTCTTGAGAAAAGCTATTTGTATACTGTTGAAGGGATGCAATGGTGAAGGATTTTGCAAAAGTGGGAGGAGGAACTGGGCTTCTTATGGATGGATTGACATTAGTCCCTCTGTGGAATATGGTTGGCTCAACAATCACCCTCTCAGGAGGAGGTTGAGGTTGGGGTTGGGGTTGGGGTTGGGGTGGGGATGGGGGTGGGGGTGGGGGAGGAGCAGGAGCAGGAGGAGGAGGAGGGGGTGGGGGTGGAGGGGGAGCAGGAGGCATTGAATATACTTCTAGTGTATCTAGTGTACTCATGTCTATCTCATGATCTCCAGGCTTTGGCATTGTTGCCATTCTTTGCACATCCTTCCCTTGCTCATCCTTTGGCTTTGGAATAGCCTCCACTCTCCTGGTCTCTGCTTGATGATCCTCTTTTGGCCTCAGAACATCCTCTATTGGTACTGTTAAAATAAGTTAAAATTATTTAAGTTAAATGATTAATTTAGTGAATCCTTACAATTAAAAATTAAATGTCAGGTAATAAATTTGATGCAAGACCAAGAGGAATATTTATTTGCCTTTCTCTGTTTGAGTAGGCGGTTGGACTAAAGCCCCATAATCCCTTGGATTCTGTCTTTCACCTCCATATGCACCAATTTGACGTCGCTTGGACCTTCTGTCAACCCGTTCCCTTCTGCTACATCTTGGAATAAAGAGAAGGAGTCCCAGTACCAAAATAATGAATCCCAATACACCAGCAATAGATATCCAAACCACCTTTTTGGTGGTTTTGTTGGATTTCCCAGAATTTGATTCCTTTGCTGCAGTTGGTCCATCAGCCTGTTTAGTAGGTACACGTCCAGAAGATGGTGCCCCAGAAGCCGGTGTTCCTGGTGGCGGTAGTGCTGTCACTGGGGAACGAGGCAGAGGAGCTGGAGTTACAGTAGCATTAACATTAAATGGGTTTCCAGCTTGTCTGCATAATAAACATCATCTTTAGTTACCGAAACTACAAAATTACAACTATATATTATTCAGATGTGACCGAAATCAATAAATAACACAAAATAGAGTAAACTTTGAACAAGGAATGAACACTTGGTTTTTCTCAATAGCCACAAAAAATACCAAGTTAGCTACAAGATAGTCACAAAAAATAACCTAACTCCACCTTATGTCCTGCTATTGCCGATATGCCAATAGTCTGGTGACCACTTTCTTAAATGTAGCTCACCATTACCATTGTCCTTCTATAGCTAATTATTATTATCCTTCTTCAAATCCAGTTTAAACTACAAAGTCTGTTAAGAGTCCCACATCGCCTACCTCAATATTTCGGGTACGATTTATATATCTATTGGGCCATTTCACTTAATGTCAATTGGTTTTAAGTTGGAATCTCACAAAGTCCAAACCTTGTGTGCATTTAACAGGACCACAAGTTTCAAGCACCATTATACACCACACATGCAACCATACGTTATTCCTTCATGACAAATTGTTCAAGACGTAAATTTGGGTGCAAAAGAAATGTACCTTGTCAAATGCACAGTGACTATTACAAATTGGAAATTATATGTCTGTAATCTTGACACTTGAGACTTATATTATGTTAAATAACACATGTTTCTTTTTACTGGTTGTTTAACTGGAGGCAGCATCTAATTGGTTATTTTCCAGAACTGCAGTGCTTCAGAAATTCTGCAGAAAGCCCTATGTCAAAGTATCTTTTATTCTCTTTTGACCTTATCTGTTCCCATTTTTGCTTAATTGCAACACTGGACATCTTAATTAACAGGTTCAGATATATTTTCAAGAAAAGCGTAGTCCAAACCACCAAGTTCCATGTCCATCTTCACATTTTCTAATTCAGTAAATCATCCCATTTAAGCATAAAGAAGCAAAATAAGCAAAGGCTTTCACCTGAAGTTAGGGATGCTTAGCAACTTTGGAGGTATTGGGCCAGCAAACTGGTTGTTCTCGACATTCCTGCTCAAACAGGACAGAATAAGCACAAATTTAACAAAGAATCAAGTAGTACCACAATTAAAAAGGTAGCATCTAATCCTATACACATTCTAAAAGCTCTGAAATCCAAATTGGAAACAATTTTATAAACTAATATATCAGCTAAAATTTATATGAAACATGGTTAAGAGAAGTACAAATCTTTCAGATGAAGGTCTTGTAAAACATCAAGGGTCCCAGACAGTTGATTGTTCTGTAAGCGTCTGCCAACAAGGAAATAGTCACTTTGCTTAATATAGAAAACAGAAGTTCATACTTATGATCTTACTAAGACAAAATACTAACAGGGTGGTCAGAGATGACAAATTCTCCATTGATGGAGGCAATTCCCCGCTCAAATTATTATTAGATAAATCTCTGCACAACAGTTAGTGGCTCCATCAAATATGTTTCATGTATAATGAAGCAAAGAATCTTCAATCAAACTGTCTATATTAATATGTTATTTAAAATGAGGCTCTACAGATTGATCAATAGTGTAAGTGACTGAAATGCATCTGGCATTTCTCCACTTAAATGATTGTCATTGAGAGACCTGAAAAGAGATAATTGAATATAATTTAGATAAACTTGCATAAAATTTAACATCAGCTACCATACAAATTTAATATAAAAGAGGAGAAGCAACAAACTCACATGTCTGTCAGTCCAGTCAATGTGGATAAAGAGGTTGGAATACTTCCAGTGAACTGGTTAGCTGAAAGAAAACTGCAAGTACAAACCATCATGTCTTTTTGCACATTTTGCTGGGAAGAGCTAGTATTACAGAGTTAGGTTATCACATACAAGTTCTTCATGGTAATTGGCAAATTGGATGGAATACTTCCCCCAATGTGGTTGTTGCTTAGATCACTGCCTCCAAAATACATAGCAAACAGTAAATATGATGCAGAAGAAACTTATATGTACTGTCAGAAGGATGACCACTGAAATTCATGAACTGATGAAAATGCAACAGACGAAGACATACACTCAGACATGCACATGCTCATGCATATATGAATCAGCGCATGCGCACGCACACAAACAAATGCAAAGATAGCCAGCCAGCAAGAGAGAGAGAGAGAGAGAGAGAGAGAGAGATTGTATTTACATTACTGAGATAGAAACAAATGATCCCAGGCTATCACCCAGTTCTCCTCCCAAATTTGCACCATTGAGAACTCTATATTAAATAAGATGATAAGAAAACTTAGATCATCTATTTTGAGAGATATCTATCAATCAATAATTCAATATGAAGAATCAAGCAGAAGGGATAACAACATAACATACATTTTTTGTATGAATGAACCATTACACTGAACGCCTTGCCACCCTTGTCCACATGGATCTCCCGCACTAGAAACCCACCCAGGGAGAGGAGGGGATCCCAGTGCAGCATATAAGCTATTAATTGCAGCAACTGATACAATTATAAAATTTTAGAACTCCTATAGACCACAGATACATGAAATAATCAATCAAGAATATGTTGAAAGCAGTAACTCATAAATTTTCAGTTCTAGTTCACCGCCACACAATTCAGTAACTCCCCACTCATCAGTCAAGACAAAAAGGCAGAGTATTTAAATGTACTAGCGTTCAATAACAGACCAATAGACATGAAAAATAGGGCGAATAGTAATGTTATAATCCAGGAACACTTTAACATATTAATTAACTTAACACTGACTAGGCACAAGAACACAAAGTTTAAAAATACTTCAATTTTACAAGGGAGGTAGGTCATCAACCATTCAACCCTAAAGCATAATTGTAGAATACATGAAATCCTATTTGATTGCCAGCAGAAATGAGAAAAGCAGATAGTCCTCAACTACCATTGACACAGACTATCGTTGACACACACGTAATATAATATATATATATTTAAAAAATAAAAAAAAAGACGACCCAGAAGACTGCACTATCAGCTAACTACTACACTTGTGTGACCAAAGAATCTGGAGTCCATTTACTTGGGAGACTAAGACAAATGCCAAAGGCGAAAAGGGAAAGAAGCCTTACCATCAGTGGGATCAGTGTTTGCACTTGAAAACTGAATTGTGCAGATCAACAAAAATCCCAATAGAACTTGTCCATAGATCTTCACTCTGTTGCACTCTAAAGCAGATCTCTTCCAACCCATTGATCCAAAGCTCAACCTTTAGCCTTCAGCACACTCCTCTCTGGTGAACCCAATCAGGAAAACATCCTCCCAACTGAAGAACCAGGTCAACACTAGTCAACACAGCACCTGATCCTATCACCAATTTCAAGAACTCTGAAAATCCAATGATCCACAAAAAAACCAAAAATATGCACACCCCATGATTCCAATACACAAAAATATGCATAAATACAACCCCAGAAAAAAAAAATGCACACTTTGATTTTAAGTGTTAAATATGGCCATGAGGGTAAAATCTGAATTTAAAAAGGGAAAGAAAGAAAGAAAGAAAAATGAAATGAACTTACTTGCAGAGAACGTGAAGAGCAGAAGAACGTTGGCAAATGCTGAAAATAATTTGAGATGAGAACTAAGCAGAAGTTACAATTGGAGCTGACTTGAAGAAAAAAAATTAATAAACTTAGCGTGTAAGACTCAAGGAAAATAGCAGTAGTAGAAGGGAACGTAAGCAAGCATATATTGCATTGCATCAAAAAAAGGAATTTTGGCATATAATAAGTAATTGAGAATTGTGTAAGTAAAACCCTAACCTTTGTAAAAGAAGAAACTGGGAACAAGGAAAAGGCAAAGGCAAATTTGTAAAGGTACAATGACGAAGGTTGTCTCTGAAACTCTCACTCTCTCTCTACATATATATAAACAAAGGAGAAGAAAGAGGTGTCAAGTGTGTGTTTGTGTGCAAGTCATACATATCTACTCTGTAAAAGTCCTTTAGATTGGTGAAATTACCGTTGCCACCCGCCCTCGTCGGCGCGTGCATCTTCTCTCCTATGCTGCTATATATATGTGCTTCAATTTGTTGCTTCCACTTCCACGTGCTATTTTTAGTCAAGGAACCTGGCTCTATATTAGCTTCCTAATCCTTAGGCCTGGGAGTTGTGTCCTAAGAAATTATTCCAACCTTGAAGAAAACATAAGAAAGATAATATGATTCCGACAATTTTATCTAGTTTGTCATAATAAGTGTGTATTTAGAAAAATTATAAAAATTTGATTATTTTAATAATTAATTATTATATAAAAATATTTTATTATAATTAATTATAATTAATTTATTTTTATGTTAGATATTTTTTTGAAAAATAATTTTAAACGAATCTATTTTATTTAAATGATATAAAAAATTATTTATATGTATTAAATTATTAAAATAAATATAAAATAATTAAAAAAATTATTTAATAAAAATAAAATAGTATTTACATATTAAAGTATAAGAAATAATTTATAAATTATAATTATAAATTTTAATTTTTAGCATTATAAAAATTAGTTTATTTTTTTTATAATCCATTAAATTTTGTTCAAAAATTAAAATTGATTTTACTAAATATATTATAACATTGTACAAATCAATTTAAAAAAAACTATTTGTACAATAAAAAAAACTTATCCAAACATATACTAAATCAATTAATTATCAGATTAACATATATTCTCACACAGAGTAATAAAGCATCATTCAGTAGGGTAAGTTATTTAAGTGGAAAGGGAAATTCAATATGAAAGAGACTCAAGGGTAAGTAAGTTTGAATTTAGTAGTTAAAGAATCTAAAATTTAAGTTAAAAAAATTCATAGAAAGAAGAAAATTAATATTATCGATGAGAATTAGTTTCATATTCAAATAATATACAGAAGACTCATAAAATAAGAAAAAAAAGATTTTTTTATGAGTAAAAATAACAAAAAGATTAAGTATTACTACTAGACTTCAAAAAAATAATATGGAAAACTTTAATAAGAGAGGGTGGAAAATTTTAAATTTACACACAATAGACAATTGTATAAAAAGCTTATTGTTCCTTTTGGAATGTGGGTTGCATTGTTGTTTATGTACATAACAATTATGCAGTGATCAATAACTTATTAACAAATAATATTAGGTTAACTTGATTCTTGTTATTAATAAAAAATTAGGGAATCTTGTTCCTATGCCTTAGTTTCAATTCTTTTGTGTCCAAAACAAAAGTATATCTCTTTTTTTAAATATGGGGCTTCATCGTTTTCAGTTTATAATGTACTTTCCTTTCTGAATGTTATATTCCATTTAAAAGTAAAGATATCATTATCAAAAACAGTTTAAACTGAAAAATTACCATCGGACATAAAACAGAATATGTATAAATACAGAAAAATGTCACACTTTACCCTGCTTTCACTTTATAAGTGTTTTGTGCAATTAGCATATTATCATTGCATCATATTGTTTGTTTGTCCAAAATAAATTATAGAATTTCAATATATTTGAATATTATTTAGATAAAGAAAAAAGAAAACAACGTAACAAAACAATTACCATGTAAATGTTATGGCATCTAAAAGGAAATTGATCCCAGAAACAAAAAATGAAAATTGATCTCGAAAGGTAGACTAGGCCATTCCATGTAGTAAGCATCATATTTTGCAATCATTTAGCAAAATGATACTCTGTTGGTTGCCCCTATTCTCTTATCACACGAGAGAAGTTTTATCTTTCTTTTTTTGGGTTCTTTGTGTATTCTAACTATTTAAATGTAAAATTAATTTTTTAACACAAAATAATACAGTTAAGCACTCTTCATAAATAAAATTTCCAAAGTTTGAACATTTATCCTCCCTAATAGCATATGCCAAATTCTTTGTAAGTATCACATAAGTGAAGTTGAGCAAGTTTAATTCTCTACAAATAAATATTACAATAAAAATAAATTTATATAAGATATTAAATTCACTAAATAATGTGATAATACATTATTAAATAATAATATAATTTTTTATAATAATAATATATTAAAATTAAAAAATTCTATTTTTAAGCAATGATGGGTGATCATGCCTTCATGGCTATGGACAGTGTTCTTCACGTGGAGCGGCTGCGCGTGATACTAGTATTTATAAGAATATATAATTTGGCATATTTCTGACATTACACACTGTAATTATCTTTTATTTTTTATTATCATTCAAGCTGATATTGTGTAAAGAGCCGCCAGTTTCTCTACGGGCTTCACGTGTTCTGTCGAATGATTGTTATGGGCTTCCTGTCAGCTAATTTGAAAGCCCATTGAATTTTATAAATATCCGCTTTTATTTATAATTGGGTGAACACTGAACCCAATTTCTTTATTATTATTATTATCTTATTAAAAAAATTTAAATAAAAATAAAATATTTAGTATATTAAAAATTAAAAAATTTATATTTTCTATATTATTTTTATTTAAAAATTTTATTTTAATAAATATCTTTATTAATATTAATAAGGACACTTATTAAAAAAAATCAATTATTACTACTATATAACAAAATTTATGCATCCTCTTATTATTCTTCTGGATTAGTATAAAAAGAATTAATAATCGAGTAACAAAATCGGATAAGCAAAAGCATTCTTGCTTTCAACTCAAAAGGCTTTCGAAGACAACTGATTTTCCTAAAACAATGATGATGGAATTTGACAAAATAGTGTTAAAGAAAAAGATAGAAAGCGACAGAGATCGAATTAATATAGTATTACTGATTTTAAATTATGAAAAATCATCAAATAAATTTTATACAAAATATCTAAAAAGAATGATAATTAAGTACAAGATCATGTATGGTTTATTCATATTGTTTTGTAGAATCTCATAAATTCTATCCTGTATAACTTTTGTATATTTTTAATGTAAAACATTCACATAAAAACATTTGAAGTTAGTATTTTCCTTTTTAAATTGAGTCCGATACTTCTGTTTCAGTAGGGTCAAAGTAAGTGAATAGAAGCGGATTTCATTTCAATGTTCTTTTCCTAAAAAATTATACTTTTTTTTTTGGTCGTATTTTAGTTTTTTTTTTTTTGCTGATATAGTTTGTTCTTTTCCTTTTTATTGGGCAAGAAAGGATAACTATTACCAGAGTTTCCACGCCATTATTACGTGGGAATAAACGAAGATAAAAAAATAAAAAGACTGAGGAAGAGAAAGTCAATTTTGTAGCTGTCAACTTCGAAGGGAAAAAGTGACCGTTATGTTATGACAATGAAGCAGCAACGGAGAAAAAATGTAGGTAAAAAGGTTGACGGTCTTTATCTCTTTATCTCTTTATCTCTTAATCCAAACCAAGTTCTCACTCACCAGTCATCACGGAACTTGGAATCTCTATGATGGACACCCACCCTATTAATGACCCTCATGCTTATACTTAATTACACAATATAATAACATAAAATAGAGTGAAGTTTTTGGTTCAACTAATAGATCATCAATGAAAATAAACAATTAAGCATTGATTTATTAGTAATAATCATTTCATTTCATTATATAAACTGGGTGTTGAAGCAATCGGCCCAGCTGATCAGACAACAAATTTGTTGATTTGGTCGACTCAGAAAACTGGCCACTTAATTATGTCAACTTTCAATCTAAATTTTATAATTATATAAAAAAATTACCGTATAGTAACTTATTGTTCATTTGGGAAAAAAAACAGTTTATGGCCGTATATGCATAAAGCTATAACAATATGTTGCAAAAGTTTATTTTCTCACTCTCATAATAACTACTCTTGGTTTATATATATATATGAGAGAAATTTTATTGTGAGATGATAGAATAAGTAAATTTTAATTATACAATTATATATAATGATCAAAATTAAAAGTTACTCAAAAATTATGTGATCATTTTAAAAAATTACATATATTTATATTTTAATCTTAACTATTCAAATGTAAGATTGATAGTTAATATTCACTTCATTCATCTCTTATAATAAATATTCATCGCACTAAATACGTTATATATATATATATATATATATATATATATATATAAAAAACTTATAAATAAAATATAAATAAATAGATTAAAAAAATAAATGAAGATTTATTTATTTGTACAAAAAGGCAAAATTGGGCAACAAGAAAGAAATAGAGGATCATAGGAAGCAACCAGTTTGTGTTTAGGTATCTAAGTAAAGTGATTATTAAAAAGTGAGTCATTCTCTCAAGTAGTGTCACCTAATCATAAAACTAGGGATTTGAATAAGAGCTTATCATAAATTATTTGAGTTTGGTTTATTAAATATTAGATCAAATTCGTTTATTTAATTAAATAAATAAGTTTAATTATATAAATGAGTCAAATTTAAGTTTCATAAGTATGATATTAAAGTTTGTGAATAATTTATATATATAAATATTAGTGAGACGGTTGGTTTAATTAGAACAATGTACTAAGTAACCTCATCTAAATATACCTTAATGAAGTAAGTTTCCTTGACATTGCCATAGAAGAACACATAAGCTCATGCTTCTTGATCAATCATGGCTGCAAAGCAGGGAAGAACAGAAAACAACATTAACATTGCCTATATTTTTAGTTTCTCTGTTTAAAGGTACCAACAAAGAAAATAATGAGTGTTGAATGACACAACAAGAAAAAAAACATAATAAAGGAAGGAAAAACCAATTAAGCAAATTATGTACATCACAATAATTCTATAACACCATCTTCTCAGCTACTATTGGATCAATAAATATGATCCTATGTCCTGTAACTCTAGCACAAATAATGTAGCTCATCTTTCCTTCTTTTTCTCTCTTTCATTTCTCTTATGATCGTCCTCTAATGTCATTGGCTTTGAAAAACTACCTAACCACCATACTATATACACAATGCAATATTAAGTTTGAAAGTACAATAAGAACAAATATAATAAAGTAATTTACCAGAAAATGACAGAAGATGTATTTACGGATGGACTCGCTAATCTGCAGAAATCAATTGTGTCCAAAAGCCTCACTTCTTCAACTTGACTTAATAACGAGCTAAATGTAGTATTCTTAGCTCTTGTTGGACTTAATGAAATAATGAGAATCCTTTGCTTGCATTTAGAAGGAAAAGAGCGTGACAGATTAGAATTTAATAATTTATTATGATTTAATTTAATATTTAATATTATATTTATAATTATTAATTAATAATTTAGATTGCTAAGAGAATGTCAATAAACAACAAGAATAATCAACTTTTTGATATGTGATATTTTAGGATAAAGCAAAAAGAGGGGGTTGCAATAGACAATAGGGAGTGACAATAAATATTTTCAATCTCCATTATTAATTTTAAACAAATTTACATAAATTTTAAATCACTTATTAGCAAAATTCTTAAAATTAAAGGTAAAATTTTATCTTAAAGCACACATTTATTTTGTTCCAATTTTATCATTTCTCCACATTTTTCCATATATATATATATAAAAACTGTTTCTCACAAAAAAACGAAATGAATGCCAAACAAAATAACACATTCAATAAATTAAAAATTTTAAAAAAAATTACTTGTTTTTTTTTTTTAATTATTTTGATATCTTTAATAAATATAATATATTTTATGAAAAAAATATTTATTATAAAAAAGTATAAAAATAAATTTTAATTATTAAATTTTGTATAAATAATAAAAATTAAAATATAATCGTGCTGCCTCTGTCACTGCCACAGCGTGACCAATACCAATAGATCTTTGGGATTGTTCTGCGCATCTTGGCCACACAAGTTCGTAACTTGCAACTCAATTATTTTTCTATTATTTTATCTGACTCGTCGTTGGTCAGTCAATTTAGAAGACAAATTCAAAAGTCATACTTAAATTAATAATAAACAAGTATAAAGTTGTGAGAATTATATTAAAAAAGTATCTATTTTCAAAGAAAGAATACATTTATATATGTGTGAATTGTTAATTCAAGTGTTTAAGATAGGTTGTGTTTATCATAAAAAAAAATTCAACTTAGAGAAAATCCTTAAGCTCTGTGTAGTGGTGGCACCTCATGCTAGTCAAGTGCATGGAGAATCTTCAATCTTCCTATCCAATATTCGCAGTTCTTGTCACCATGCATAGATATGGACTCTGCTTTGGTAACCACTTTATGGGACCACCTTAGTATGTCACTGTCTTCTTCGTAACATACCATAAAAGAAACACTCCAATGTTCAAGCAAAATTAGGTCTGGTCCATTTTGAGTTTTTGACAATCCGAAAGTTTATAGTCTTTTTATTATTATTATTATTATTTTTTATTATTTTTAGTCAGATTAGGCAGAATATATTGACTCAGTTCATTTCATGCAAAAAGTTTGGTGCTTATATAAAGAAATAAATATAAATATACTAAATAAGGCTTCACAAAAATTTAATAAGATCTCACTATTTAAAATATTTGTATTTTTTTCATATATAAAGAAATAAATGAAAATAAATGTATTAAATAAGGCTTCACAAAATTTTAATTAATCTCACTATTTAAAATATTTGTATTTATTATTTTTTCATATGATTTTATTTTATAAAAACACATAAGAAGATTCAGTCTTGTAAATTACTAAACCATTGCTCTTTTGTAAATTACTAAACCCTATTTACAGATAATAATAAAAATATTTATTTCTTTTATTTCTTTTATAACATTGTCACGTGAAAAACTTATACGAAAAAACCTTCTCTTATAACTCTTACAGTTACGCTTCTTACTCTCTTTTTTTCAGTTTTTAGCTAAGAAATATTTATTTAGTTTGGTATTGTATTGTCATTGGTGTATGATAAGCCTGCTCCAAAGTATTAAGGCTGCGTTTGGTGGATAAGATAAAAATAACTTAACACATTAGTTAATATTATCAGATCTTGTCAAATGTATAGTACTTTAACATGATAGCACAATTAAATTAGGTCAAATATTTTTATTATATTCTAATTTGATTATTCTATTCTCCCTCCACCTCCCTAATTAGATATGATAAGATATTTCTTCTCACACTACCCCTTAACTTCATCCCTCTCAATCCAAGCCTCTCACCGCCAAGAACCCCATCAAGGCGTGATTTTGGAAATGAATTAATTCACCTCAAACCCACCTTCCAAAGCGTTGTTCAGAGCATCAATTCCACCACCATGATCCAGATGAAAGCCCCGTAAAAGCCTACGCTTGGATATGATGCTTGCAATTCTAAGTGTCTGAAAATTGGGGCAACTAAGTATCTTCTGTATAGAAATCGTACTGTTCTGAGAAATCTAATATTAGGTTTGTTTAATGAATCATACTGTTATGAGAAATCTAATTTTATGCTTAACTTCCTACCCTAATTAGATATGATAAGATATTTCTTTCCACCTTATCCCTCAACTTCATATCTCTCAATCCAAGCTCTCACCGCCAAGAGCCCCATCGAGGCATAATTTTGGAAATGAATTAATTCACCTCAAACCCATCTTCCAAAGCGTTGTTCAGAGCATCAATTCCACCATCATGATCCAGAGGAAAGCCCTGTAAAAAGCCTACACTTGGATATGATTCTTGCAATTCTAAGTGTCTGGAAATTGGGGCAATTAAGTATCTTTTGCATAGAAATCATACTATTCCGAGAAATCTAATATTAGGTTTATTTAATGAATTATACTGTTCTGAAAAATCTAATTTCACGCTCATTTTATTCTTTCAATGAACTAATTAATTAGATTTTATTTATATTTATATTTATTCAATAATAGTTTTTAAAGAATGTTCCAAAAAGAGAAAGAGAATGTGAAAGAGGAGGTGAAAAAGTGAAGGGTAATACAATTATATTAAATAGTTATATAAATTATTAAGTTGCTTATATTATTTATATTAAATATTTGATAATATAAAAATTTATTAATAAATTCATAATATTAGATTTTATCTTATTATTTTATATTATTATGTATTATATTATATTATGCACCAAACGCATACTAAAGTTTATTGGTTGGTTTGGCCCATAGTATTTGTAGGATGTAGATCCCATACCCATTACGCATAGAAAAATATTATTTGTACATCAATTACTCGTTAATAAATAAGAAGTATAGAGAACGTGTCTTGAATTATATAAGACTCCCTCAATGGCGAAAGAAAGAAAGTTTCGTTTGACTGTGAATTGTTTTGTTGCCCATCAACTGCAATAATTCAAATTCCAAATTCCAACTCGAAATGCACGGATCATACGTGAACTAAAGTGTTAAATGGAATATCTAATTGTTGGTCACTCATTTCCGAGCAACTCTAACTATATAACTAGTGAATAATAATTTAAACTTTATTTAGCCTTTCTTTGAACTTCTCAAATCTTACACATTTGCTTCTTCTTCTTCTTTCCTTTAAACATTTTCTTAAAATGTTTATGTAATAAGATTTTCATCTTTTATAATTTAAGAGTAAATAATGTATCCTCCATAATTATTGTGAACGAATGTGCAATGTCGAGAACTTGGAATAATTTGTATAAAACTATAAATTCAGGGGGAAAGTTTGAGAACTATTGGATTTTTTTTTATCACAATTGTGCATTTTGTAAGTTGAAATCGCATATAGTTGTACTTTAAAACTTAATTCTTAAAATAAAGAAAGTGAAATAACAGTATATAATGACTCGTAGTTGAGAAATACAATTTACCTTTATCTTTTTATTATTATTATATTTTGAATAAATCATATTTTTCATACACGACTTTTTTTTTAAATTTATGTAAATCATATTTGTGAGGTACGACTTATCTTTTTTTTAATGCCATATGAAGTTGTGGTTCACATCCACGACTTGCATTAACTCATAGTTTATGCTTATAAATTTTACCCTCTTCTTTTGATGTTGCTTCATATTTTAATATTTTTTAAGTTTTTTCCACCACTGTTACTTTATATCAAATTTGTCTCATTATCTCTATTAGAGATATTTATTAAGAATATTAATTTTATTTTTTATTATTACAACTTTTTTGCATTTATTGATATGAAGTTTTTTTTTTTTTTTTATTTAAATTGACAGATGTTATCATATGACTCTCATCATAGTTCATTTATTACTGATGTTGGTGATATTTTATGAATATAATGATCTTATATAACTTTAAATTCTATGATCGTTAACTCTGTTATTAGGGTAAATATTCATTCAACAGTATTATATGATCCAAACAATGTAACTTCAACTATAAGAGATAACTCCAACCTCTAAGTGCTAATACAAGTAATGAATTCACTTATTTTTTTAAAGAAAAAAGCGTAATTCATGGTTTCCATCCACAACTTACCTAAAATTTAATTAAAATAAATTATAAAGTAAGTCGTAAATAGAAGACATGAGCTACTTAAATATAATAAAAAAATTATTATTAGATAAGTTGTGTCTCTGAATTACGATTTATTATTAAAAATTAACTTTTAACTTACACTACTCTAAAAATTGATTTTCAAACTATACTATTTTTATAAAAATAAAAGTTTAACTATTGAATACATAAATTTTTACACGAGTAGACTAGCCTAAATGTAGGAGTAACAGGTTTAAGGTTTTTTTCTAAAAAAAAAAAATGATGTAACAGATTAAAGTTTCATACTAGAAGTCTAAGTGCATGTTTAGTAACACTTTTTTTTTTAGAAATCATTGTTTTTTTAAGATTATAAATTATTTTGAATACAAAATAAATTAATTCGAATATATACTAAAGTCTATATATATGGATCCAAGCTATTTTATGGACATTAATTTTTTTATATATAAAATCAATTTAATGTGCAAGTAACATGTGTATTAAATATGAAAAAATATGATGTGCAAAATAATTTAATATCTGACTATAAGTATGGTTACGGATGAAAAATTCAAGAAGAGAAATGTGAAAACTCTGGAAGAGGATTTTGACTGAATGAACCAATCTGAATGATTTACTCACATAAACTGACTTATATACATCTGAGTTTTTTAGCTTAATCAACTAATTAGCTGCATAAACAGCTTAATCTTTCAACTAATTACATCAGCTATATATATACACACTAAACCGCCTCTAACACCTGAGCAGCTGAAATGTTCTTGTCTGATTCAAGTGAGCTCTCTTGAATTGGGGCGCCCATGCTGGTAATGGGCCATTTAGAATTGGGCTCGGTGACAAGAAATAGCTTGCTGAAGCTATAATTTTGTGAAGTTGTAGATCAGCAACAAAAACTGAACATAAACCACAGTGGATATTTCAACGTAATATACAGGAAGTAGGATCAGTGAAGACTAGAACCCCACCAAGATTTGCCCCACCTAACATTCGACCATGATGATTAAGGATTCTAGCTTTCAAGAGTTATACCACCAATTTTGAAACTTCAGAGACAGACACTGATCACTTACCAGCCTGGTATAACCTGAAAAGCTACCTCACATCATGTCTCTACTTCCCTGATCATTGTAACTGTCACACTAATATGACTTCGGGGACAATCAGCCAGCAGAATTATAAGCTCTTTGTAATTGTAGGCACTGCAGTTAAGTAGACCTAAAATTTCAAGGTCAGTGAGATATTTTAAGATGCCAGCTACTAGACAAATCCATTGAGAAGCACCTCTACGAAAATAACATTTCAACAAGATTAGATCAACAGCTTTAAATTATTTCTCAACCAAGAGCTGAAGACTTTGTCTTCTTTTTTTTTTTTTTTGGAGGGGCGGGGGTTTAATAATTGGTATAAATTACACAGGTGAAAGGAAGCAAAAAAAATACGAATACGAGTAGTGCACTTATATGAGATCATATTCAATCTACCTCTGAAATGGGGATAAAAATTGCATTTCTTGAATGAATCTCAACTTATCCACTTATTGAGGTTTGGGTTGGGAAGCGGGTAGAGAAAAAATTGCACAGCTTGAGCCTGTTGTATCATCTTACTGATATAACACGTGACATGAGTATCAACAGCATCAAGTCAGCTTGAGCTCCTTCTTATCTTACATAATAAAAATATACACATACAAAAAAATTGTGTAAAAATAACGGGAGAGGGGGGAATGAATTCATCAAGAGGCAATCAGCTTTCAGGGAGATATAGCCCAATCTGATTCTATCATGGACATAATATAGAATTCACCTGTATAGTAATAGTATGATGACCTTACCATGGGGCCAGATGCCACATATTGGAATCCCTATCCCTATCCCTATCACATACATTTCACGTGATCAACTTATAATTAACGGATATGTCATACAAGAATGAAAATGTAGCTTCTAATAGATGAGAGTATTCCACAAAAGGTAGCTTTCCACGTTTTCTTCCTGCCCCTCAGATGAGGACGTGAGACACAATGTATAGCCTAAATACATTGTTGTTCTTTTGCATTCTCATATTTTATTTAGACTTTATTGTGTCCAAAAGCCAAATGCAGTTCCAATCCTCCACCTTTTCATTTTCTACTACCTCCTGAAACAAGTATAGCCTTAC